>CM042151.1:47953182-48100682 GCA_023376005.1 Doryteuthis pealeii
GAGAGAGATGGCATAATATGGGCAAAACAATTGAATACAAAATATATCAGGGATCAAAAGCCCACAACCCAATATTTATCCATTATATAAGGAATAAGTAGCACCCCCTGATAAAAATAAATAAGAGCCATAGTTAAAAGTTTTGCAATATTTCGGTGAGGCACAATTTGGCAGCTCAAGATACTTTTGCCAATCTTGTGAAGGTGACGAACTACAATGGACAGTGAGATGCTAACCTCGCCTGTATCTCCTCTGAATGCTACTCAACAGATTTGCCTCTTTGACTCCAAATCCTTTTATGCCTGCCTTATTGTCATGGTTATTGCAACCCAAACAAAATTTCTTGAATCATCTGATTTCTCTACAGTGATCACACTTGTCTTCATCTTTTGCATAACTAAGGTTTTATGGATGCTTCTGTGGTGTATGGCCCAGTTTGAACTCATAAAGTGTAGAATAAACATACTTGCAATCCTACTGCAGAATGCCAAAGTATTCATGAAGCCTCATAACATCATAGTGTGGAGCACCCCTTCATCAACATTGCTCCCTGGCCCACTCTGACCCGGAGTGGTAGTACCTGTTAGGGTCCCATCAATGGGTTAAATAGAAAACATTAGTTTATAAAGAAAATTGATTATCCATTAAGAATGAATTTATTTCAAAACTTTATCGGCATTAAATAACCCATTGAGGTTGATATGCCGTAAAACAAACCAAACCAAATCAAAACGTCATAGAAACCAAGCAGTCAATCAGAACCCTAGGAATGGAATCACCCAAATACATGAATGGACTATTCTTGAGTTCCATAAGTACCAGCTGTTTTGGGCACTAGTTCAGTTGTGTTTAGCTAGTTGTCCAAACAACAGTATACTGACTGAATGACTTTAACAATAAAGCATGTTCCCAACTTTGACTGTTACACATTCATTTGTGTGGCTTTCAGATCACACATGGAGCAAATCAATGCACAACAAGCCAGCACACCAACTACCACGATACTACTAACCATAGCAGGTACCTTATGTAGAGATTTGTGTAGACCATTTGTTTAACTGAATGTTAAAGTTGGTCTGGTCCAAGCTGAGAGCACAATGTACAATAATATATGAATAATATACAGAGCAATATATTTGGTAATGAAAAAGGCTTAAATACTGGTTAATTTAGTCGTAATGAATTTTAAAAAATTTATACAAAACATTGTTGTAAGAAAGACCACCTCTTAAATATAATTCTTATGAATATATATATATATATATATATATATATATATATATATATATATATTCTTTCTTTCTTTCTTTTCAAAGTCCGTCACAGACAACGATGACGTCACTCCATGTCTTCATTTGTGGACCCTATGGTGGCTCATTAGTCCAATTCTAGACTTGTAGATGCGGCCTCACACATTGCAGGGGAAATTTCCATCTACATTTGGTTATTCATGATGATGAAGACATCACTGCTCTGTAGTCCTGTTTAACTCATTATTGAGCTGTTTAGCTCTTGTGCGGTAGGCGTCTCACCAACCCTGTCTGTTGGAGGCCAAATCTTCCATGCTTGAAAGTATGATGTTACATTTCTTCAGTAATATATAATATATAAATATATATAAGTGAAATAAAATGGAACTTAATCCGACAGTGTAAATTTGATCGATGCAGATATATTGAAAAAAACAAAAGATGTTTACAAATGCATGGGATCATCAGGGAGAAATGTGCAAACCGTTTCGGGTCTTTCTCTCTACAGTTTTAAAAAGCAACATCGCCCCCCCCCTCACTGATGTGAGGACCCTCGGAATATCTGCATCGACCGCACGTGGATCGGTCTTCAAAAAAAATAAGACGGGATGAAATGACCGTTAGCAAAAACAGAATGCTGCTAGTCAAAAGTTGGAATTTTTAAAAATGCGCTGTCTGTATTAAAAATAAAATGAATTTTATTTCTAATTTAAAAAAAAAAAATCAGAAGCATTATAGTTAATAATAAGACTCAAAAGAGCCTGGTGTAGAATTATTTAAAAAAGTGTATAATTATATAAAAAATGTATATTAAAATATCAAAATTGTTCGTAATACATTCCAACTGTTAAATAAGTAGCCAATAAGTGTAGGTAAATCCGTGGTGTTTATGGATAATTATCTTCAGAGGAGTAAACATCCATATGTATAGTTTTTCAATAGACAAGTAAGTGAAATAAAATGGAACTTAATGTATTACGAACAATTTTGATATTTTAATATACATTTTTTTATATAATTATACACTTTTTTAAATAATTCTACACCAGGCTCTTTTGAGTCTTATTATTAACTATAATGCTTCTGATTTTTTTTTTTTAAATTAGAAATAAAATGAAGTTATTTGGGAATAAAAGGCCTTAAATACCATGGGCATCGTGGTTATGGACCATTTCCACTCGTGAGTATGCCCATGAGCTTCTTCAGACCACTGATATCTTTTATTTAGATAGGCACATGGCCAATATAAGATGAGTTTGGCCATGTGCCTGTCTAAATAAAATATATCAGTGGTCTGAAGAAGCTCATGAGCATACTCCCGAGTGGAAATGGTCCATAACCTCGATACCCATGGTATTTAAGGCCTTTTATTCCCAAATATATATATATATATATATATATTAGTCTCAAATTTGTGCTTAATTTATTTTTCATAGATTAAAATTAACAGAAGAAATATTTTTTAAGACTGATGATTCCATATTTTCTGCCAAGAGTAGTAGAGACAACTTTAGATTTCAACTATGAAAGAGAATTCTTTATATTTCCAAGATTCTTTACTAATTAGAATTAACGATGAATTAGAATTAACAGTATATTGAAAATCAACTAACAAAAATTGATCACATTTCTACTAAAATCATAAGAAGCAGCAAAAAAACGAATGATTTCATATTTGATAATTTGATTAACTAGAACTCGACACGTGCATTTATTTTTTTCTGTCTCATCAGATTACTTTAAATCCTTTTTTTCTCTTTTTATTCATGAGTTGATTTTAATCATAACTATAGACTGACTTAAAAGTCACCAAAGGCAGCCATTAAGCTCAATCTTCACTTCAACCACTTTCCCATGGCCAGAATTAGACCAGTTTCTTTTTCTGTTCCTACATTTATAGAGGCGTACTTCATGTAATGGTTATTGTTTTAGGGAATGGAATCAAAGACCCGAGTTCAAATCCTGGATGAGGTTGTTTGCATTTCACTTCATGCAAATGCTCTTGGAAAAAGAAATGAATCCATCTGTCTCCCCCAAGCTATGGGTAAATAGCTGGGTAAACTGGTTACTTTAGTCTTGGTTAGGCAACCAGTCTAAGAGAAGGAAAACTAAAATTAAAACCGCCTTTTACTCTGATTAACTCTTTGCCAACTTTAATCTGCTTGCAATCTATACAACATCAATTAATGCAGTCCTTAAATCTTTTTTTTTCAAATTTATAAATGAATTAAAGTATTAAGTTATGTTTTTTTAGGGTTTCATTTGTATTAAAAGTTGAGAAATTAAAAATATATACATTGGACTTCCTTTCATATTCCACTAATATCTGTATGGTAAACTCAGAGATGCTGATAGGTTCGCACCCTGCGTCTGTGACACACAAAAATATAAAAGGACGCAGTAAAATTCTATCCATGCGTCCCAGTGTTTTTCTTTTTTCTCCCCTCACCATTTCAAGCAAACTCTAAATACATTTCAATAGTTTCTTAGAAACGAATTACACAGGATAGGTTACAAGGTAGGAGTTAGAGGGCTTTAGTTGGGACCCATAGATTTTCCTGAGGACTTATTCAAAGCAAATATGTGCGTCCCAGGACGAATTAAATCAAAAAGTTATCAGCATCACTATGGTAAAAATTTACGACCCTGAATTCACAGTCTACCAATGTTAGTGTGTTTCCTGTGTCTGTTACAGTTTCTGTGGAAGTAAACAAGAGGAGGCAAAACTTTCAGATCACCACTTCTATTCAATCATTAAAGAAAATAAAAGAATATACAATATATTGCACCTGTGCAATTCTACAAAAAGCAAAGTACAAAAACTAATGGTTAGTTCATTATAATTGAGTAAAATAACTCAGATTACAATAATAACATTACTTTATTTGAATAGAATGAGTTCTGAGATGAATAGATAAAAGTGAATAGAGAGCAACTGTGAGTGGCTTCAAGTAGTTAAAAACTAATCATTTGTAAGATTTTACAGTTACATTTTATGGGCCATCCTTTAGGCTTCAAGCAAGAGCACTTGTCCAGCAGAAATCCCTCGTAAAGAATCATTTGGTTGTAACTTCCTTCGTCAATGATTGCAAATGGACGTCTGTCAGTATCAGTGATTAAGTAGTCAACTGGCCACGCATTATGGCTGGTGTTTGGTGGAGGAATAGACCATGTGACTTTGCCCAGTCTATAAATTTAGATGGTGAATTGTAGCACACCTTATATAAAAAAAACTATTCCAACATTTAAGAGGAAGATTTAAAAATTAATCTGCAATCTTGTTTTGTGGAAGCCAAACTCACTGTAGATGATTTGATAGGCAGAGCTATGACTAATCTGCAGAAAACAAGCTAAATCATCAATGACAACCCACCAGTTCACAATACCATCTCTCAAGCTTGTTGAATCTTCTCATCAGTGGTGGAGGTTGATGGCATCCTGTTCCCTCTTTGTGCATTATGCTTGTCCGGCCACATTTAAACTTTTTTATCAACTTCTACACACTTCTACACAGTGATGCACTATCCCTATTTTGTTCTAAAAGTCTCCAAGGAATTTCATACTCTGAGACTCCTTCCAACCAGAAATCTGGTCACTTCTTTTGAGCATACTGCTAATGAAGCACCATATTTACACTAAAAACAGCAAGCAAAATGACGCAATCAGGCTCAAACTTCAATCTCGTGATCACAACAGTGCTAACTATAAGCTCATATGCACAGAATGCTGTGTGACAATAATAAAGATTTGTTATGGTGAAAGTGCAGGTAATTTTTTACTTTCCCTTGTAGTTAAACTCAAGAATTTTGTCCTTTTGTTTGTATAGTTTTTAAAATTTACATTTACATTACATTCAACAATATATTCTGTTTCTCTGAATTATTGAGATGAGGCTTGATAATTAGTATTATTTGTATTATTCGGACTATTGTCCTCATCTTCATTGTTATCTGTACAACGTTTCGGACGATGTGCCCTCCGGCCTTCTTCAGTTATTTCTTGTCGGACTCAGGAACCTTCTTGTCATAATTGGGAACCTTCTTGTCGTAATTGGGAACCTTCTTGTCATAATCAGGGGCCATCAAAGAATTTAGGAGTTAGGTTGACAGTTTTAAGTGACAGTTATCTCTGCAGGTTCAATCCCAGTCAGGGGCAGCAGTAACAATAATAATTAACAGAGCTTAACACCTGTACTCTAGCTATGGTTACCAGAATAAGAACAGGATACCCCCATACACTGAATAAAGGGTTAGGTTCAAAGTTCAGTGATGGCTCCCAATTACAACAAGAAGGTTCACGAGTCCGACAAGAAATACCTGAAGAAGGCAGGAGGGCACATCATCTGAAACATTGTACAGATAACAATGAAGATGAGGACAATAGTCCGAATATTACAAATAATACAAATATATTCTGTATCTTAAAATATTCTGTTCTGTAATATCAGTTCAAAGCTGAAAAAATCATTATGAAAGAGAAAAAGAAATTAAAACCATTAAATACCATAGGAAATAATGATACCCTTAAAATAAAGGTTTCATTATTATATATATTAAGAGGGCGAATCAGAGTTTCATTTTCTCTGATAGGGTCCGCCTGGTGAGGGAATTCTGATGTCTTAAGACCTAAAACTCCCCGAGGAACCAAGCATTGACATCACTGATGACGCCCTCCAAAATGTAATAAAGTGCGTACATATCTAATGACTAACTTTTAGTTAAGTATTTCATTCAAGTCTCCCATTGTATACAAGTACTGAGCAAGTCTCTGCGTGGCTGTTATGTATCCCTGGGCCAATATATAAGAATTTATGATTTATTTGTAAAATACACAGCGAATCTGGAAAGGAGACAGCCTAATAACATGCCAGGTCAACCAGTGGAACAGTTATAATGTTGCAAAACCCGAAATTTGTAAGGATACTGGTGTAACATCACCAATTGTCCTCCTTTGATGTATCTCGGCGATGTTTTACAAGATTATTAACCCAACACCTTCAACCTAAGACAGAAAGTCAAGCCCTATCACCTATATGATTGCTCCAACTCTATTACCCTTTTGCCAAGCCCCACCCTTTTTATCATATTGGTGCTAGAAGGTGGTGGCTGAGGGTCTTTCATGTTCTGGGAATGACATTAAAATCTATATGATGGTGAGGTTCCAGTTCTGGAGGTTTGGGGAATGTGAAGCACTACTTCATCACCATTACTCCCTGGTCTACTCTGACTCGGAATGGTAGTGCCTGTTAGGGTCCCATCTATGGGTTAAATAGAAAAATATGTTATAAAAAAATCGAGTATCCATTAAGAATGAATTTATTTCAAAACTTTATCAGCATTAAATGACCAACTGAGGTTGATATGCCATAAAAAAAATAAACCTGACCAAACCAATTAAGTATTGAACAGGTTAACTGCTTAACTTTGATCTAGCGGGAACCAATGCCTTCAGCATGACTTGAACATAACAGTGCACAGCTAGTTTGAATTTAGAATTTATTTTCTTAAGAGAGTCCAGTCTGTCCTATTATTTACCAATTCAATAGATTCATAGATTTGGGGTTTTTTTTATGAGCATTATCATGAATTGAAATGTAATTGACCTTGTCCAAGACTTGAACTTACCTTGTTGAATTCATTTCCTATGATAACCATTACACCACACACCACAGCCAATGTAGCAATTAGAAATCTTTTCCTTTTTTTCCTTTCAATATCGATATGATTTTCTTTTCAGATTTTAATTAGATGATGATTTAATTACATTACTTAGTGTTTTTATACTCATTCCTTCAAGCATTTAGGCTATTAGGTTGTAAACATCGAAAACTTTTGAAAGATTCCGTTTTTGTTTAACGCTTTTAGAACAAGTGGCTGCTAAAATTCCAAATCTAGATTACCATTCATCATTGTCTCTAAAGAGGTAATTTTAAATGAAAAACTCGATAATGCATCACAGGGGCACGGATGATGTTATGGTTATCATCATAGGAAAGAAACACGGTGAACCGAGTTCAAATCCTAGACAACTGCTGGGTGCTGCTTCTAGGGTTTGTTAAAAAACACCCCACTAGCACCCTTGGGAAAGGTATGTATCTATAGGATAAAATCCTATATATTATATCCAAATAAGGATAAACATAAAAATCACACAACAATTCTTTTTCCAAACTTAAAGAAAATAGATTATACATTTGTCAGAGTTCGATTGGACAAACTGGTGCTTACAACTACATCTGCGCTGTAGTGCCAAAATAGAATATCAAAATCGGAGCCTATTTGTCAGGTACTTAAGAGACAGATTAAAACCAGCATATTTGGATTTATCATCATTTTAAATATTATTTGTGAAGTCGGACCACGCAACACCGGCCTCTACATATCCAACTATTCTTTCTCTAGCTATAGGTAAATAGTAGGATAGACTAGGCTCTTTAGCCTTAGTATGGCAACTCATCTAGGAGAAAGAAAACCCTGAATTCAAAGTCTGCTTAAAAATTAACCTTGTGTCACATCCTACTTATGTTTGTAGAATAATCAAACTAAGTTCCAATTACCGGATTATTCTTGATTTGGGTGATTCCATTCCTTGAGTTCTGATTGGCTGCTTGGTTCTATGATGTTGTCGAGTTTCATAAATACCCTGTCATTCTGCCGCAGGATTTCAGCAAGATAGGTTCATATTCAGTTACAACTACTTGTTGCCGTGTTTTACCAATTCGACGGTAATTGGAACTTAGTTTGATTATTCTACAATGTTGATAAATAATGCATCAGGTTTTTCAAAATTTGTGGGGCGCAAATTTTGAAAACAAATTTGTTTGGCAGATAAACAGAAAAAGAACAATGTCACAACCAGATCATCATCATCATCATCATCATCAATGCATGCTGACAGCATGAATTCATTTGACTCTCTCACCATACATCTGAATCAGCCATTGCTCTTGGTAGGTCTCCAAGACGGCATGCAGTATCTGTATATGAGTTGGTGATTATAATTTTTTTCTGGTTGGCCAACACTGGTGTGTCCATGGAGAATGTTACTTATGTGGTGCTCATAGCATAATAGTTATCAGTGAAGAAATGGACATGAAAACCCAACTTCAATTCCTCAGTCTGTTTGCATTTCATGTGGTTGAATTCATATCTTTCCCATGGTATGAATCCAACTATTCTGCCCCCGCCCCCGGCTATGGGTAAATAGCAGGGCAGACTGGGTTCTTAAACTTGGTATGGCAACTAGTCTAGGTTTGTTTTGGTTGGTTTCTTTGTTTAATGGGATATCAATCTTTATGGGTTATTTAATGCTAAAGCCAACCATGTAGTGGTTCTATTTGACCCATAGCTGGGATAGATAAAGGGCTTCATACTTTTCCCAAGGGTATTAGTCCAAAAGTGAATGTAATAGCACAAATAGAGTTCAAACTTGTACTCTGTTTAAAGATTGGCATTACATCACATCCTGCTCATGTTAGTTAAATATATTTAAGTTCATCCTTATTTCTCCAACAGTGCCCAGTGTATCTTGCTCATCTTACTTAGATGTTTTGTATGATAGGAGGTAAGTAGCTGTATAACTGCTGGGTGCTGCTTCTAGGGTTTGTTAAAAACACCCCACAGCATCCTTGTGTAGATCCCATCTAACTTTTCTCCAAGTATTTCATTAGATTAGTATTATCTGTGTTATTCAGACTATTGTACTCGTGTTCATTGTTATCTGTACAATGTTTTGTCCAATTGGACACATGGCCTAGTGGATAGAGGAGTTAGGTTGATAGTTCTAAGTGACAGTTATCTCTGGACTGTAGGTTCAATCCTGGTCAAGGGCAGCAGTAACATAGAATAATAATTAACACAGCTTAACGCCTCTACCCCAGCTATGGTTAGCGGAATGAGAACAGGATACCCCCATGGACTGAATAAAGGGTTATGTTCAAAGTTCTGTGATGGCTCTCTATTACGACAAGAGGGTTCCCAAGTCCGAAAAGAAGGTTCCTGAGATTGACAAGAAATACCTGAAGAAGGCCTAAGGTCACATCGGCCGAAACATTATACAGATAACAATGAAGATGAGGACAATAGTCCGAATAACACAGATAATACTAATCATCAAGCCTCATCTCAAACATTCAGAGAAATAGTATTTCATTGGAGTCCAAATTTTTCAGCCATACAGTATTGTGATCAGACACATATTGCATGCTGAAGATGGGATCAGGTAATAAAAATTATGTGTACACAAAAAGTATGTCTTTGTGTTCCCTCAATATGTATGAATATATTGGCAGGAATTATTTTATGTTAGATTTTTCATTATCTTCCAGAGATGCTGATAGATGCATCCCTGACGCATAAAGATCATAAAAGAAGCAGTAAAATCCTATCCATGCATCTTCCCTCACCATTTCAATATTTTCTTAGAAACAAATTTCACTGGATAGATTACAAGGTAGGAGTTAGATGCTCAAGTTGTTTCCGCTGATTATAGATAAAAACCCTACAATCTATTTAGAAACTATAGTTGGGACCCATAAATTTTCCTGGGGACTCATTCAAAGCAAATATGTTCCCCCTGAGACTCAGTAATTAAAATCACTGAACTTCATGTGTTTGTATTATTTGGATTATTCTGACTATGTCATCTTTATTGCTAATTATTTATAAACAGCTTCATATGTATTAATAAATTGGTGGTTGACCCTCAGCCACTGCCTTCTAGCACCTATATGATGAAAAGGGTTGGGTGTTAGCCATGAGAGCAATTTGAAGAATACGGTCAAGACAATGAAAGAAAGAGATACAGATAGAGAAGGAAATGTTGAAAAGAAAGAAATGATCTCAAATAGTTATTCTAAAAATGTGGAAATGAAAAAAAAATGAAGGAGGGGGATATGAAGAAAAGAAGGAATAACAGTGACAACAACCCAAGGAGAACACGGCACAGCCCAGCAGAGAATAAAAGATTACAGACATAGCAGAGATGATAAAAATAATAAGAGTATATAACAACAAGGTCTAAATGGTGCAACCATACAATAGTACTGACATGACTACAGGTTGGAAGAATTTCCATTTTATTTTATCAGAGAGATCAGATTTCTATATGATCAATAACCTGTCATTAGTCCAAGTAGTGCAACCATACAATAGTACTGACATGGCTACAGCTTGGAATAATTCCCATTTTATTTCATCAGAGAGATCAGATTTTCATATGATCAATAACCTGTCATTAGTCCAAGTGGTGCAACCATACAATAGTACTGACATGGCTACAGCTTGGAATAATTCCATTTTATTTCATCAGAGAGATCAGATTTTCATATGATCAATAACCTGTCATTAGTCCAAGTGGTGCAACCATACAATAGTACTGACATGGCTACAGCTTGGAATAATTCCCATTTTATTTCATCAGAGAGATCAGATTTTCATATGATCAATAACCTGTCATTAGTCCAAGTTGTGCAACCATACAGTAGTACTGACACAGCTACAGATTGAAAGAATTATGTTATGTTTTTACATACAAATAAAATACAGAGCACTGATTGAAAATGCAAGACCATGTTGTTGGAAATTAACAAGGTTTTATTTAACACAGGGTAGAGAATGCTTACCCTAAAATGAGTTAATTAGCTCAACCGTGTACATGTGCATCCTGCACATACAAACCCCAATCCAAAAGTGTCATGGCAGAAATCCCACATCCGGGTTCACATCAGTCCCTACTGATCAAGGGGAGTAACTCTAGATTTTGTTGGGTCTGGACCTAAAAAAATTCCATTTTAATTTCATCTGAGAGATCAGGTTTCTTTGTTTAATGGCATATCAACCTTCATTGGTTATTTGATGCCATAGCTATTCTTGTAGAAGAACAGCAGTGGTACTATTTAACACTTAAATGGGTAGATGAAGGGGTTCATACCTTGCCAAGTGTATTAGTCCAAAAGTGAATGTAATAACATGACTGGTGTGTGAACTCGCTCACTATGATGTTGCAGTCAAATATGTTTGCCACTACTCTATGTGCCATTCATACAAAAACCACTGGATATAGAATAACTGATATTAGCAAATTAAACTGCACGAGTAGGATGTTCCACATGGTCAATTTTTTTAAGCAGTTTTTTTTTTTTTCGGTTTTCCTTCTTTGAGACTGGTTACCTAACCAAGTTTAAAGAGCCTAGACTTCCCTACAATTTACCTATAGATGGAGGGAGAATAGTTGGATACATACCTTTCTCAAAGGTATTAGAGCTATGTGAAGATGCAAAACGCCTGATTCAGGATTTGAATTACTGAAAGCATCAATTTCTGCTAAATCACTGGTTAAGCAGTGATGAACCTGTTCAATACTTAATTGGGTGACAAATTAAGCAACAGAGGTACTGTAAGCATTTATCAAAAATTACTTGATTCAGCAATAAAGTAAGTCGTCGGGGTGGCCTAAAGTTGGTATCAGCCAGACAGCAAGGAGTCTATCCCCTTTTCACTAGCACTAGACCAAGGAGATTGTTTTGTATCTGAGGTGGAGCGACACACCTACCATCAGCTTCTTACTTTACCGCACAGATCCCTGTGCTACTCATACGCTGATTTGGTGAGGGCCAGTATCAAACCAGGAATCTTTTGGTTCCTAGACTGATGCTCTACGACTGAGCTAAACCAGCCCAAAACAAAACGATCACAAACTAATGTTACTTGGTTAGCGCATGGTGTAATGGCTTGAGTCATAGAAATGGACTCGTTGATCCTAGATGAGACTGCCTATATTTCATATAGCACTAATACACTTGGGAAAGGTATGCATCCACCTGCTCTACCTCCAGCTATGGATAAATAGCAGGGTTTAGGGGATTATCTTCCCTTTGCCTGGAAGAGTTATCTTCCGCTGCGTTGCCGTTTGTTCCCACTAGGGGACCTCTGGTATTTAAGCGCCTTATTTGAACTTGTCTTCCTCTTTTAGCTGGATCTTCTCAACAAACTGATATGGGCTAGAGACTATCTACCCCCTTCTCGGTGGAGCTTTTGCCCCCCCCCCTACATTACTGTAAGTCCTTTATACAGCATGGACTATCCTTTAGTTCCATGTCTGTAACATTTATATTTTATGTACATTTGGATATCTCGTTTATACCTAAATATTGTATCTTGTATTTACCATTCATGAATGTGTCCTTTTTACCCTACTCTCGTACTTTATGTATCTTATCGTTACCATGTGCTGTACACCTATTAAATGTTTTGTCTCACAACGTGGCGGAGCTGTTATTCTATTATCAACTTTGAATCTTATAAGGGCATACTCTTTAATCATTGTTAGGCAACCAGTCTAGGAGAAAGAAAACTCTGAATTCAAATCTGTTAAACTCCGCCTAAAAAATTGACCTTGTGTAACGTCCTGCTCGTGCAGAGGGGCTTGTAAATATGTAGATTGTTTAGCCAATGTACAAAAATTATCCGTATTTTTACCATAACCTCATTATTATTATCATATTGGATTCTGTGCATGCATGCATTCTTATATATATTTACCAACCCCTCTGCATGAGCAGAATGCAACACAAGGTCAATTTCTTAGGTGGAGTTTAACAGGTTTGAATTCAGAGTTTTCCTTCTCCTAAACCAGTTGCCTAAACAAGGTTAAAGAGCCCAGTCTGCCCTGCTATTTACCCATAGCTGGAGGAAGAATTGGATTCATACCTTTCCCAAGGGTATTAGCGCTATGTGAAATGCAAACAGTTTGGACCAGGAATTGAACTCGGGTCAACGAGTCCATTTTCCTACGAGTATACATTAGACCACGCACCTCCATGCATGATTGCTTATAGATGGTGTTGCTCAAAGTTTGAGTCTCATTACACCATTTGCTGTGCTGTCTTTAAAGTGTTAAAATATGGATGGTCCATTAGCAATATGCACCAAGGAATTCATCTGATTTCTCTGGTCAAAAGGAGTGTCAGGTGCTCAAAATTATCAGAGGCTTTTAGCACAATACAGAACTTTAAAAGTGACCAGACAAACATGATGCATGAAGAGCAAGGAGGACACCTGTCAACCTCTACCACTGATGAGAGATGGTAATAACGAACTGGTGTTACATAATTATTGGATCCCTAATACATTTATAAGGTATTGTAGAAATCATTATGGCAATTAGTACAGCTGATGGCCTTGAGGGTGAGTGACGGCGCTTGACCTCACTCTGACCTTGCTTTCTGGGGATAGACCGTGAGAACCGGAAACCCCATAGAAAGCCCCCTTCCGGTTTAAGGAGTAAGCAACTCAGTTAGTCAGTTAGAACTTAAAAGCCGAGCTAGCAACATGTAAGCCTCATCTGCGCAGATTGCCTGGGTGGGGATTTGGAATAAAGTAACATCAACATAAATCGAAGTCTTGTGTTTATTACTAAAAACTAGCAATGACACAAGGCTTCTGATAAGGAATGATCCCCAACAGAAACCAGACCCGGAATCCCCATATAAGAAAGACCAGACCTGTAGAAGATATACCAGACCAAGATAGATGATAGACAATCAGAAGCAAAGCCGGCCAGAAGAATAGACGACAGAGTAAGAAGTAAGAAAGGTATATAACGTTATATGATTTGTTATGTGAAAAGACCAGTATATAACATATACCTATTTAGTGCTGGTAAAGAAGGCGCTATGCAACACTGGCAATTTATCATCAATGAGCTAGCTTGTTCTCTGCAGACTAGTCATGGTTCTGCCTATCAAATCATCCATGAAGAGTGTGGCTTCTAAAAAACAAGAGTGCAGCTAATTTTTGAATCACCCTTCGTATGTATTTTCTCAAACCCTTATTAGCATTTCTTCCCTTCTCCCTCCAGTTTGTATGTTGTATTCACTCCACAGAGTATAAAATACATAATTCTATAAAAAAAGAGAAGTTTTTCTTAATTCTATTTACTGACTAGTTCTCTAAAAATACCAAGATTACTTTTCAATGGAATGAATTTACATACTGAATTTGTAATTTTTCTTGAATCTCAATTTATTAGACATATCAAAATCACAAAAATACTCCATTGTTTGGACAAATTTTAGTATTCAGATGCAGAATCAATATATATTTGCTCACCTCTACAAGAACGTTTCAACTAACATCCAGTTGATAGACTATAACCAAATACAAACCCTGAACATGGTCATGTGTTGGGTTTATATGGATCAAGGTATCCACTCTAAACCCAATAACCAATCAAAATCAAGGAAATGAGCTTGGCCAAGGTACATAGTGGAATAAACCAACCTGCTATATAAACCACTTACTAACTTTGGATTAGAAGAGATTCAACTTGTAATACAGCTGATTACTGATCTGTGCAACTAAATCCTGCTGAATTTGTAATTT
Source organism: Doryteuthis pealeii (assembly GCA_023376005.1). Taxonomy (NCBI): domain Eukaryota; kingdom Metazoa; phylum Mollusca; class Cephalopoda; order Myopsida; family Loliginidae; genus Doryteuthis; species Doryteuthis pealeii. Next base: position 47,967,815 of record CM042151.1, read on the forward strand.
TTCTAGAATATCATTTTCTTAGTCTCCTCTGATCAACCAGATGGTATTGTGAAGCCCTAGCACCTATATGATTGTCCCAAATTTATTTCCCTTACGGCAAGCCCCAACCCTTTTTATCATTATCGCTGCTAGAAGGCGGTGGCTGTGGGTCGTCATGTCATGGGAAAGACGTTAAACTCTACCTGATGGTGAGCTTCCAGTTCTGGAAGCCTGGGGAATGTGGAGCACCTCTTCATCATAATGATCCCGGAGAGGTAGTATCTGTTATGGTCCCATCTATGAGTTAAATAAAAAATTTGTTTACAAAAATTTTTTTTCAAAATTATCGCAACAAATCTTTCAAAATGTCTTCAGCATAAAATGACCCAATGGGTTGACATGCTGTAAAACCCAAACAACCAGCCAACAAAGTATCCACAATAAAACCAGCAGCCAATCAGAATCAAGGGAATGAATTTAGCCATGGTACACTGTGGAATAGCCCAACCTTTTACAAACCACCTACTGACTCACTCTGGATTCTCAGAACAGATTCAACTTGCAAAACAGCTGAATACTGATCTGTGTAACTAAATCCTGCTGAATTTGTAATTTTTTCTAGAATCTCAATTTGTTGAATACATCAAAACCACAAAACTATTCCATTGGGTTGTAAAATCTTTACATTTGTTGAGACTGCAGATGTATTTATGGTTTTCCTAACACAATAGTGCAAAATGTAATGCAAACAGCCTCATCAATTATGATATATTCACTTGCCTCTACAAGAAGGTTTCCACTAGCATCCAGTTGACTGACAAAAACTGACAGGCTGTAACCAAATACAGACCCGGTTAAATTGAACTAAATGGACTTAAATTCTACCATCATATGTCACCCTGCAAAAAAAAAAAAGTCAGTGAATTAACAGAATTTAATGAAGTTTTCTGTGTTGATATATTAATGATTAAAAGATATAATGCACATTATTTCTTTGAGGCATAAAACAGATTCTCAAAGATATGTGGTTCAAAGTTAACTGACCTGAAAAAATGTGAAAGTTGTTTAAATAAAATAACTAGTACATTATATCTTTCATTCATTAATATATCAACACTGAAAATTTCATTAAATTCGGTTAATTCCCTGATTTTTTGGTATTTTTTTTTTTTCAGTGGGGTGACATACAATGGTGGTTGTTAAGTTCGATTTAACCACAGACCCCGTACTAACTCCCAGAACATAGTCATGTGTTGGGTATATATGGATCAAAGTATCTGCACTAAAACCAGCAGCCAGTCAGAAATTGCATTACCGATTCCATTTCTTATGTCAATAACCATTATTATTAACTCACATGCTGTTTAGTTATTAATTAGTTAAAAATTGGACTGAATATTGCTCTTCTTTTCATGGTGGGCATCTCATCATGGTGTAATGGTTAGCAAGCTAGTCTTGCAGATCCATTATGACTAAATAGCAAGTTCAATCCTCACTGGATGCCCCATACTTGTGAACTTGTTTTACATCCTACACATGGCAAACTGGTTGGATATAAAAGGCATCCCATTATGGTGTAATGGTTAGCAAGCTAGTCTCGCAGATCCATTACGACTAAATAGCAAGTTCAATCCTCACTGGATGCCATATACTTATGACTTTACCATGGATTTACCTACACTTATTGGTTACTTATTTAATAGTTGGAGTGTTTTACAAACAATTTTGATATTTTAATATACACTTTTTATATAATTATACACTTTTTTAAATAATTTTACATCAGGCTCTTTTGAGTCTTATTATAAACTATAATGCCTCTGATTTTTTTTTTTTAAATTAAAAATAAAATTCATTTTATTTTTAGATAAAATTCATTTTATTTTTAATACAGACAGCGCATTTTTTGAAAAATTCCAACTTTTGACTAGCAGCGTTCTGTTTTGCGCATTCTTTCTTCTAACGGTCATTTTATCCCGTCTTATTTTTGTTGAAGACCGATCCACATGCGGTCGATACAGATATTCCGAGGGACCTCACAGTGAGGGGGGGGGGCGATGTTGCTTTTTAAAACCGTAGAGAGGAAGGCCCTGAAACTGTTGCACATTCTCTCCTGATGATCCCATGCATTTGTAAACATCTTTTGTTTTTTCAATATATCAAATTCACTTATGACTTTGTATCATATTCTGCTCATAGCGAATGGGTTGGGCAAGTAAATAGAGCATTTTCAATAAATTGCACCTTACAAAATTCTGGCTAGAACATGTTTTTACTGTGTTATTGTAATGTAAAAAGTAAAGTTGGTGGAGTAACCTATTGTTGGTATCAGCTGGGCAGCGAGGGAGTCTATCCCCTTTTTGCTAGTGCTAGACCAAGGAGATTGCTGTTGCTGAGGTGGGCACCACACCTATCATCAATTCCTCACTTTACTGCACAGATCAGTGCTATTCATGCACTGAGTTGGTGGGGACCGGTATCAAATCAGGAACTTTGCGATTCCTAGGCAGGTGCTCTACCGACTGAGCTAAACTGGCCATTATTGTAACAGAGATGCTGATAGGTATGCATCCTGCATCACTGATGCATAAAAATCTAAAATGACACAGAAAGATCATATCCATGCATCCCAATCTTTTTTTTTCTTCCCCCACCATTTCCAGCTAACTGTAAATATATTCCAATATTTTCTTGGAAATGAATTACACAGTATGGGGTACTAGGTAGTGGTTAGACAGTTTTGTTCATTGATAAAAACTCTGCAATTTATTTAGAAACCTTAGTTGGGACTCATTAAATTTCCCGGGACTCATTCAAATGAAATCTGTGTGTCCTAGGATGCACTAAATTAAAACCTATCAGCATCACTGTTGTAATTCTTGCATATAGGCCGTGCTACAATATACCACTTAAATTTATTGACTAAGTGAGGTCTTAAACCTCAGCCAATCAACAGCCTGATTGCATGGCTGGTTGACTACTTAATTACTGATACTGAGAGATGTCTATTTGCAATCATTGACAAAGGGCTTGCAAGGCTGAGGAGCACTAAGGAACAACCAAAGGATTCTTTACCAAGGATCACACTCTGTTTAATATAAAGGATCCCTGCTGGAAAGCGCTCTTGCTTAAAGCCTACTAAAAATCGTAATAGTAGTATACATCAGTTTTTTTTTGTTTTTTTTTTTTTTTTAGAGAAAGATTAATGCAGTTTACCAAGATGATCACTCTTGTAAAATCCACAATTCCCGTGAGCTGTAAATATCTATGACTTACCGGGTTTAGCTTAAGAACAGGATATATGAAATGCTGTAGTGGATGAGAAAGCCAAGCAAGAAAGAAAGCCAAGATGTTGGGTCATTTTTAGTTTATTGCCTAAGTTATTTTTGAAGGTAGAGAATGAATAAGTATTCAGCGAGCTGGTGTTAATGCCACTCTGGTGAGAGCTCCTAAAAATAATAATATGACACAGTAGCTGTGTGTGACCAGAAATAGTTGGGATGATGCAGTGGCCGGCAGACGCTAATCTGTCTTGCGTCGCTCTCTCTCTTCCTTTTATCAGTTCAGTCATGGCTGCATTTCAAATGAGGTAAGGGCTGCTTGGCAAGATAAACACACACACAAACACACCACACACACACACACTCACACATGCACATATACAAACGCACACATACATATATTCACCAACCCCTCCAAACAATTAGGATGTGATACAAGGGCTATTTCTTAAGCGGAGTTTACAAGGTTTAAATTCAGTTTTCATACACACACACACACACATGCACATATATGCACACACACACACACAAAAACGCACACATACATATATTCACCAACCCCTCCGAACAATTAGGATGTGACACAAGGGCTATTTCTTAAGCGGAGTTTACCAGGTTTAAATTCAGTTTTCATACACACACACACACATACATACATGCGCATATATGCACACACACAAAAACGCACACATGAAAATAGATACATACATATATTAACCAACCCCTCCGAACAATTAGGATGTGACACAAGGGCTATTTCTTTAGCGGATTTTACCAGGTTTAAATTCACACACACACACACATACATACATGCACATATATGCACACACACGCACACACACAAAAAAACGCACACATGAAAATAGATACATACATATATTAACCAACCCCACCAAACAATTAGGATGTGACACAAGGGCTATTTCTTAAGCGGAGTTTACCAGGTTTAAATTCACACACACATACATACACACACACACACACACGCACACATGAAAATAGATACATACATATATTAACCAACCCCTCCAAACAATTAGGATGTGACACAAGGGTTATTTCTTAAGCGGAGTTTTACAAGGTTTAAATTTTCATACACACACACACACACACACACACACACATGCACATATATGCACACACACACACAAAAATAGATACATACATATATTAACCAACCCCTCCGAACAATTAGGATGTGACACAAGGGCTATTTCTTAAGCGGAGTTTACCAGGTTTAAATTCAGTTTTCATACATACATGCACATATATGCACACACACACACACACACAAAAAAAACGCACACATGAAATAGATACATACATATATTAACCAACCCCTCCGAACAATTAGGATGTGACACAAGGGCTATTTCTTAAGCGGAGTTTACCAGGTTTAAATTCAGTTTTCATACATACATGCACATATATGCACACACACACACACACACACACACAAACGCACATATGAAAATAGATACATACATATATTAACCAACCCCTCCGAACAATTAGGATGTGACACAAGGGCTATTTCTTAAGCAGATTTTACCAGGTTTAAATTCACACACACACACACACATACATACATGCACATATATGCACACACACACACACAAAAACGCACATATGAAAATAGATACATACATATATTAACCAACCCCTCCGAACAATTAGGATGTGACACAAGGGCTATTTCTTAAGTGGAGTTTACCAGGTTTAAATTCAGTTTTCCCTCTTCTCTTAGACTGGTTACCTAACCAAGCTTAAAGAGCCCAATCCTATTTACCCATAGCTAGAGGCAGTGTATTTGGATTCATACCTTTCCCAAGGGTATTAGCACAAAGTGAAATGTAAATAGCCTCATCAAGGATTTGAACATGGGTCAACAAGTCCATTTCCTATGACTCTAACCATTATACCACACACCTCCACATATATATATATATATATATATATATATATATATGAAGCTACATTGTGGTGCAATTGTTAGCAAGCTAGTCTTGCAGATCTATTACAACTGAATAGGATGTTCAATCCTCGCTGGATGCTTGTTACCTTGTGGCACATTCTACCCATTGTGAACGGTTTGGGTATATAGCTACACACACACACACACACACACCACACATATATATATATATATATATATATATATATATATATATATATATATATATATATAGCTACACATTTATATACTTACATATATAAATTTACTCAACCTCTCTGCACAAGTTTGATGTGACACAAGATCAATTTTTAAGCAGGGTTTATCAGAGTTTTCCTTCTCCTAGACCGGTTGCTATACCAAGGTTAACTCTTTGCCTACTTTAAACTGCTCACAGCAGATCTCCCACCAATGTGATCCTAATGCCAGCAGCAACTTTTACACCTGTCACTTGTTTATGCTGAAGAATTGATACATGAACACCCCTGCCATCTTTTGTTTTGCAAAAAGATCAAGTACAGATAAAAAATACCAAGAAAATTTGTTACAGCTGTAGGAAAAATTTGGTAGGCAAAGAGATAAAGAGCCCAGTCTGTCCTATTTACCCATAGCTGGAAGAAGACTTGTTGGGTTCATACCTTTCCCAAGGGTATTAGCAATAAATGAAATGCTCATTAAGGATTTGAATTCTGTTTGTCATGTCTATTTCCTAGTATAATAACCATTATATAATGAGTGCCACATACATATACACACATACACACATGTATGAACACTTACATATGCACCCACCCTGTAAGCAGGGCTTATAAGGGTTCAATTCCTGGACAAAGCTGTTTGCATTTCATATGGCGCTAATACCCTTAAGAAAGGTGTGAATCCAATTTTCCCTACAGCTATGGGTAAATAGCAGGACAGCTCTTTAACCATGGCTAGGTAACCAGTCTAGGAAAAGGAACAGGAAAACTCTGATAAATTCCGCTTAAGAAATTGACCTTGTGTCACATCCTGCTTCTGCAGAGGGGTTCGTAAATATATATGTATCACCCGCAAACTGCGTCTGATGGAGAGGCTCCAGATTTGGAGATCTGGGGAGTGTGGTGTGCCCTTTTGTTTCCATTACTATCAGGTTTGCTCTAACCCCGAGTGGTAGTACCTGTTAGTGTCCCATGTATTGGTCAAATAGATCTGTTTATATATATATATACACACAGGCACACACATATGCTCATGCATACCCATAGACAGACACACATGCACAAACACACAAGTAACATATATCAATATATATGGAGGCGTGTGGCATAATGGTTAGTCGTAGGAAATGGACTTGTCGATCCGAGTTCAAATCCTAGACGAAACTGCTTGCATTTCATATAGCGCTAATACCCTTGGGAGAGGTATGAATCCAACTATACTCCTTCCAGCTATTGGTAAATAGTATGGCTGACTGTGCTCTTCAACCTTGGTAAGGCAACCCATCTAGGAGAAGGAAAACTCTGAATTCAAACCTTCACTAAGAAATTGACCTTGTGTTGAATCCTGCTCGTGCGGAGGAGTTGTTAAATATATATATGAATATGTGCATTCAATTATACACAAACAAGATACACTCACATATAGGGATATGTGTCTACACATAGACAAAAACACATATACAAAAAAACACATAGAATTCAGTGTATCATCATTGTTCCTCATGAGAACAGGTAATCATATACACACAGAAAGCTGCCCTGTCAGCTGGGGCGTTAGAATGCACTGACTGCACCTCTGCGAGGGGTAAGACTCCCCCAATGGGGCCGTGGGTGGTGACCCATGATGCTTAAGGATAGAACCTGGTGGATGAGCAGTTAATGACTTGCAATACTCTACTTTGGCCCTATCTTGGGCTAGATGGGCAGTCGGAGAGGCCCCCTCTGATCAATCGGCTGGTCACGTCAAGCCCTGTTAGGGTCCCATCTCTGGGTTAAATAAAAAAAATTGTATTAAACATTAAGAATTGATTTATTTCAAAACTTCATCGGCATTAAATAACCCACTGAGGTTGATATGCCGTAAAACCAAACCAAACCAAACCAAACACACAAAGCACACATGCACTTGCACACACAAATAAAAACATGTATATATATACACATATGCAAAAACAGACAAAAACACATACATGCACAAACAAATACAAACACACTATTAATTTAAATGAAGTTAAACTAATCATATATAATAAAACAAGATTTAGCATTAGATAACCCGAAAGGGTTGATATGCCATTAAACACCAACCAACCAACCAAACACACACACATGCACACATACAAAAATACATACATGCCCATACATATATACACATGCATACACAAACACACACACATGTACATATGCATAAAAGCATGCAGGTACATACAAATGCATGCACAAACACGTACACACACACCTAAAGAAAGGCATTGCGGGAGTCAAAGTTTAGGTATTGGCCATGTATACCAAAAAAGAGGGAGGGGGAGGGTCGCCTTAAGGAAAAATTGTGATATTGTAAAAATTACCTGGTACCTTTAAGGTGGGGGAAAGGGCATTCCTAAAATGAGGTAACCAAGTATTTTTGTAATTTAACCATTGTAGTTCTTTTGTAAAATAAGAAGATAAATAAAATTGTTCTAATTAATTATTATTCTGATAACTATGGATATTTGAGATTGCAATGTGATTTGAGTAAGTATTTAACTTATAATCTTTAATGTTTATGGCCATCTAGTTCGATGACAGAAAAACCATAGAAGAATTTGAGACTGTCATAAAAACTCATGGCAAATATTTCCATCCAAAAATACAATAAATTCTTCTACTTCCGCAATTTCTAAACTGTTTGCTCAAGTAAACTTAAAACAGTTGAATAACACTTTTCTGTTGCTAATAATTTCCCCTTTATATATATATATATATATATATATATATATATATATATATATATTTGTTGAATTTTTAAATACAATTGTTTTCCATAGGCAACTATCCAGGTTTCAGGCTATTTTGCCATCATCAGGCTACTAATAATTCTTCTGGTGTTTATGCGAAGACATTTCTTTGAATAGTTTGTCTGTTGAGTAAACAAGGCATTTAAGAACTTATGAAGATCTCATTCAAATAAAGTGCTGTGATCATTTTTTTTTTTAATTATTTATTGATATTCATTAGAAATTCAAAGTGTAAAATCCAATTGCATCCATCATTCTCCTATTAACTTTTAAAGTAATTTACAGGTAATTCCATGTCAAATCATCCAGAAAAAGTAAAATTGTCACCACACCACTTCAATATTTCTGAAATTTTGTACAGCTATGGACTATGTTAAAGTTAGATAAGATTTGAGCTTCCAACTCCAAAAATTGGGGAAGTTATGTCAATTTTTAGCTTTCCAAATTTATCAGGGTTCACAAAAAAAACAGGGTTTGTAATCTATTTTTGTCTGTAAAATGAGTTCTATAGCTTTCCTACTCTTAAAAATTGGTTTATAAAAGCATTTTGCCCAAGGAATCCAAAAATACTTAGTTAAACCAAATAAATAAAACAAATAGTTAACCAATTTTAAGTTATTGATGATTTCTGATTTTTTTCATAACAAGATCAATATCCCGATGTGACACAGCATCTATGAAAAAACATTTTTCTATTATTATTTCACATATATTGAACACTAGCAGTGGTTACCTGGTGTCGCCTGGGTGGAGGGGGATTTTTTAAAAGTTAGTCCTGCAGATCCATTATTACTGAATCGTGAGTTGAATCCTCATGGGATGTCCCATTTAAATGCCTATGTAAAAAAAAAAAAAAGACCTTGCATTGATCCAGTTACTCTGAAAAGAAATGTTAATGTCTACTATCTAAAATATTAAATGAAAAAAACAATAATCTTAAAAAAAATAACATTATTGATTCAAAGCGTAGCCAATTGAATATCAAATTAAACTATAATAACTTGATAAAAATAATATACTATACTAAGTATAGCCTAATTCTAACCCACTTACTCAAATGTCTCAAAGTTTTCATCTATGGGTTAAATAGAAAACCTGAGTTTATAAACAAAATTGTATTATCCATTAAAAATGAAATTATTTCAAACTTTGTCAGCATTAAACATTTTTTTTACAAATAGAAGTAGGTATTTGCCACATACCCCACTTGTATGGGCTGAGCACAAGGCCTCGTTTTAATGTGGGCCCACCCACAAGCCGAAGCTGATGGGTGGGAAAGAACAAAAATTGCGTTGATCCCATCGGCATTCCCCCTAAAGGGGAGTGCATCCGGCGCTGGGCAATAAACCCAGCCTGGTGTTGCCTGGGGGGAAAGCCCCCTGGGATCAACGCTATTATTTGTACTTTACTGGTCCAGTGTCCAAAGCAGACTGGACCTCCCGGCTGGGCTGAGACAATAGGTAAGTATTTTTTACCAATAGAAGTATTTGGCATAAAATGACCCAAGGGGTTGACATGCCGTAAAACCCAACCAACCAACCAATGAAAGTTTTCAGGTATTTCTGTAAAATGTGGCACTTCTTGGATTGCTGGGCATGTAAGAAACAATGACGTCATTATTTGAATGAAAACTTTGTAATTTCTTCAACACTTTGTTTGCTCAATAGACAAACTATTCGAAATAATTTCACAGGTTGAATCATTCCTATCCTCAGGTAATTAAGGTACACCTGAAGAAGGCTGGAGAGTACAATTTTGTAAACATTGTTTTTATACATCATGATAAAGATGAGGACAATAGTCTAAAAAATCAAGATAATACATATCAAAAACTTCAAACAAATTTTTTTTAAAATTGTTTAAAAATTTAAATTCAAACAATACTGATTAGTGGACTTTGCTACCCCCACCCTTTTATCATCAGTGTTGTCCATTGGTTTAAAATTTCTTCATTCCATTCATCATCTACAAAAAGATTTTCTATTTTCATCCATAGTGTTAATGTCCAGCATTGATTTTAACTTCTCTAGTGGGGGTGGGGTAAATAGTGCACTCCCCCAGTTCTTAGGACCCTGTTCTGCTGTCCATGCTTAAAGAATATCAGTTAATTATTCCAAATATGTGGAATTGAGAATTGGCACTGACTCATCTAAAAGAAGTCAAGATGTCTAGACTCTTGTCTAGACATCTAGATATCATCACTTTATTAGTTGCTCAGCTATGAATACATCTGTAATTAGATTTAAAATTTTGAAATTGAAAAAAAATTAAGATTGTGTCATGGTCCTTTTTTTATTGCATCGAGTAAGTATTAATAATAAAAAAATATTTAAATTGATGCACCAAAAAAGGTGGGTAGGATTGCTTTGTTTTTTAGATCCAAGATGCTCAATAAACTATTATGTTCTATTCTAGCAAAACATGTATCACTGCTATTTTCTCTCTTTAAGTTTAAAATAAATAAAATATTTTGTAGAAGTAAATTGAAATAAGTAGAAACTAAGTGGCTAAGAAATTTTTCATATAAATTTTTCAAAATAATGGTAATTAGCTGGTCATTTGCTGATATCAGATTTGATATGCTGAAAAAGTTTATAGACATCATAAGACCAAAATTTTTAAATAATAAACATTTTATATAGAAATAATTTCTCTGCTGCACAAAATTGGTTTTAGTATTGGTCTATGTGAAATCCGGTAAAACAGAGTTCATGAATTTCAAAAATAAAGGAGACATCTCCACACTCAACGGCAAGCCTCTTAAGCCGGTAGAACAATTCACGTACCTAGGTGGTAACACCTCCTCCACAGAGAGTGATGTTAATACATGAATAGCAAAGGCATGGGCGGCCACAAATAGATTATCAGCCATATGGAGGTCTGATCTTCCTGGCAAGCTGAAGCGACAGTTCTTCCAGGCTGTGGTTGTGTCGGTGCTGCTATATGGCTGCACCACTTGGACCCTAACAAAGCGTCTTGAGAATAAGCTAGATGGGAGCTGCACAAGAATGCTGCGTACAGTCTTGAATAGTCGTGGAAACAGCACCCCACAAGGAAACAGCTGTACGGTCACCTGCCCCCGATCTCACAAACTATCCGAGTGAGACGGACAAGGCATGCAGGACACTGCTGGAGAAGCAGGGATGAACTCATAAGCGATGTTCTCCTGTAGAAGCCAACACATGGACATGCAAGTGTGGGGTGCCCAGCAAGGACATACATTGACCAGTTATGTGAAGATGCTGGCTGCTCCGCAGAGGAGCTTCCAGGTGTAATGAATGATAGGGAGGGTTGGCGAAAGATTGTCATGGATACCCGTGCTACATGCGCATGAAGATGATTGGTGCTAAGATAATAAAATTTAAAAAATCTTTAGACAGTAGCCAAATTAAAAAGGGGCGGGTTTTGGCTCTTGGATCATGAACAATGTAAAAATATTTGAACACTCAGAGAAGGCAATTATTGTAGGCATGTAATGAGAACAACCAAATCTTGCATTCCAATTTACCTTGAAATATTAAGATAAGTTCTTCTAGATAAATAAAAAATTGATCTAAACAGCAAAAATTACTTACATACAGCTCTTTCCTTTCAATAAGCTCAAAATATAAGCTACAGACAACATAAAAGCAAAGAGTGAGATCTACAAGAGACTTGGAACTGTCCCAATGAAGCTGGAAAAGATTACTGGATAAAGTAAAGAGAGAAGGAAGCATTGAAACCACCCAGACTACAGTACTATTAAAATCGGTCAGGATAATTAGAACAGTCCTGGAGATCTGAGGGGATTTGGCGTCACTCAGACTCTAGTGAAAGACCATTGGTGTGAAAAACTAGCAAGGCATTCCTCAACTTTCTCAGTTCTCTGGCAAGATCTTAGTATTAGTCCAGCTTTCACTGTGATCTGCTGATATAGTAATGAGATTTGTTGTCACTGTCATATCCCCTTTGGTCTTCTGGAAGCCACAAACTCTAACCAGAAAAGGAACAGTAAAATCCAACCAATCAGTTCTCTGGCAAGGTCTTGGTATTAGTCCAGCTTTCACTCTGTGATCTGCTGGTACTGAGATTTGCTAACAGCTGTCATCGTTCCTCCAAGTGAAGTCATATTCCCTTTGGTCTTCTGGAAGCCACAAACTCTAATCAGAAAAAGAACAGTAAAATCCAACCAACCAACCAGTTCTCGGGCAAGGTCTAGGTACTAGTCCAGCTTTCCCTCTCTGGTTTACTGGCATGGTAAAATCCACCAGATGATATAGATTATGTTGTTTTCCAAAAGAGAATGAGATTAGCTAACAGCTATCATCATGCCTCCAAGTGAAATCCTCCCCTTAGGTCCTCTGAAAACCACAATCTCTAACCAGAAAAAGAGGAACATTAAAATCCATCCAATCAACTAACCAGTTCTCTGGCAAGGTCTAGGTATTAGTCCAGTTTTCACTCAGTTGGCTTCTTGCAGGGTTAAACCCACCAGAGGATATAGATGATGATGTTTGCCAAAAGAGAATGAAATATGCTAATAACTGTTATCATGCCTCCACGTGAAGTTCAGCTTTCACTCTGTGGTCTACTGGCAGAGTAAAACCCACCAGAGGATATAAATGATGTTATCCGACAAAGGTGAATGCGGATTTGTAAACAACTGTCATCGTGCCTCCAAGTGAAGTCCTCTCGCCACCCTTTGGTCTTTGGTCGTCTGGAAGCTTACAATCTCTGAGCAGAAAAAGAGGAGCGGTAATCCTTGATATCTTCCAAATGTCATTGCCAGGGATTCTTCCATTGAAGTCCAGGATTTGGCTTTGAATAATAGACCCGCTTGGAAATCCATGGATAAGCCCAATCTCAGCTCAGATTGCTGTTGGTTGTTGTTGATGATGATGATGATGATGCTGTTAAAAAGAAATTGATTTTTATCGGACATTGATACTAGTGACATCTTATAGCTGACAGCTGTATTATGAAAATGTTCTATAGCAGAACAATGCATGTGTAAAAATAAATGCCGTAATCTTATAAATACCATAATCCGCATAAATATACGGATAAAATATTCAACAGAGGGAAAGAGAAAATAAAACAGGAAAACCAACTTTGGTCGACTGTTTATATTATGACATTTTGATCAGTACAGGCTTAAAGTTTAGGTTGGCAAAATTTCAAGATGTCTTAAAAAGTACTCATAGAATGCTTTTAAAAAAAGGGGGATTATTTAAATGCACTTGTCGCACACATCAATTTGAAACAAAAGAGGGTCAGAGGTGCTCCGACCAATGGAAAATGCTCAGGAATAGGTGTATTGAATGCCAAGAGGATTATTTTGAAGAAGAGTAATGTTTAATTCATTGTTCATTTATTTCTTGGTAAATACACATTCAGTTTTGTTTGTTTCCTTTGAATTCTTGTTTTTTCCTTTTCTTTCTTTCTTCCTTTTTTCTTTCTTTCTTCCTTTTTTCTTTCTGTTTTCTTTCTTTCTTTCTTTAAATTCTTGTTTCTTTCCTCTTCTTTCTTCTTTAATGTTTTTGTTTCTTACTTTATTTATTTCTAATTCTCACTTTTCTTCTTTTATTTATTTATTTATTTTTTGTTTCTTACCCTCTTCTTTCTTTCTATCTTTTAAATTCTTGTTTTTTCTTTCTCCCTCTCTTTCTTTTTTTTTTCGCTCGCTTGCTCGCTCTCTCTCTCTCTCTCTCTCTCTCTCTTATCCTTCCTTTCTTTCTCTCGCCCCTCTCTTCTTTCTCTTCTCTTCTCTTTCTTTCTCTCGCCCTCTCTCTTCTTTCTTTCTCTCTCCCCCTCTCTTCTCTCTTCTCTCTCTCTCTCTCTTTCTCTTTCTCTCTCTCTCTCTCTCTCTTTCTTTCATCCTTGCATATTTTATTTATATATTTATTTTGAATTCTTGTTTTTCCTTTCTTCTTTCCGTCTTCATTTCTTCTTTTGTTCACTTTTTATTTCTTTATTTGTCTTTCATTCTAATTCAGGGATTATTGTCGGGTTTTTTCTCTTACTACTAGAATTCTATTTGTCTGTTCAGGTGAAGGGAGTCCCATATTGGCTAACATGCTGGACTATGACATCTTAGTAAATGAGTTCAAACTCCATTCACACTATTACATTCACTTTCAGACTAATACCCTTAGGAAAGTATGGAATAGTACACCTACTGTTTTTCTAAAAGGATCGCTTTGGCATTGAATAACCCACAAAGGTTGATATGCAATTAAACAAAGAAACAAAACCATCTTCATTACTGGTAATGTAAAATCCTTAGTTTTGTTTATTGTTTAGTTAGAAAAATAACAAAAATATTTAAGTTCATAATAAAGTGTTACTCCATCAAATTAAAAAAATTATCTTCAGAACAACATCTAGTTAGAATCAAATTAACTAATAATAGTCTTCTAGGCTAGTTTGCTAGCCATTATATATATTTATTAACCCCTCTGCACGAGCAGGATGCGACACAAGGTCAATTTCTTAAGCGGAGTTTAACAAGGTTTGAATTCAGAATTTTCCTTCTCCTATACTGGTTACCTATCCAAGGTTAAAGAGTCCAGTCTACCCTACTATTTACCCATAGATGGAGTTAGCATCACCGATTTTATATATATATATATATATATATATATAATCGGTGATGCTAACTTTTTTATTTAATGCATTCTGGGGACACACGCATTTACTCTGAATGAGTCTGGGAAAATTCATGGGTCCCAACTAAAGCTGTCTAACTCCAACTTTGTAACCTATCCTATGTAATTCGTTTCTAAGAAACGATTGAAATGTACTTACAGTTAGCTTGAAATGGTGGGGGAAGAAAAAAGAAAAATGCATGGATACGATTTTACTGTATCCTTTTAGATTTTTGTGTGTCAGGGACACATGACATATACCTATCAGCATCTCTGTGTCTGTATGTATATATATATAATTAACCTATTATTTGTCTCACTGAAATGATAATTCACATTTAATTAAACATTACTGATTAGGTTTATAGGAAGTTCTTCAAGTTGTAGAATGTAGAATAATTAGATTTGATCATCTAAACTACCAATCCGACCCAAAAAGAAAAATGTTTAATTTGATAAATCCCAGGTTCCTAGAATTGATTTAAAAAAAGAAAAGTTCTGTATAAAAATTCATTTTCACAGACAGAACAGCATTAATTTCATATGATATCGAAATTATAATTGGTAAATCTAGTTTCTTATGTAGATTTATTTTGCATAGTTGACATATATTTTGTAATTGGAATAAATTGATAACAAACATTGTAAAATAATCAGTGGTGATCTAAAGTCTTGACCTTTTACCTGACATAGACAGTTACTTCAGCTAGTATATATATATATATATATATATATATATACACAAACACTTAAAATTCTTTTAATTTGATTAATAATAATATTTTTAAAACTCTAAAAACAATTTCTTCAAACAAGAAATTTTCTCCTGGTGATGATCTAAGGTCAAAACTATTTGAGAAAAATAAAAAACATAAAATAAATATTCCTGTTTCTTATCACTTTTTGTTCATATTACACACACACACACACACACACACACACACACACATATATATATATATATATATATATATATATTGTGGATAAATAGGTGCTATATTTCTAAGCAGATAGTGGTCAATGTCATTGATAGTGTTTATATTTGAGTAAGGTAGTGTGGACATGGAGTCAACACCTGATTACTGACAGTTTTTTTTTACTTATGCAATCTTCAGGCCAAACACATGCAAGAAACTATCAGTAACCAGGTGTTGACCCCATGTCCATGCTACCTTAACTCATATGTATGTATGTATATATATATATATATGTAAAAATGGAAAAGGAATTGAATCCGACAATATGAGGGAAAATGAGTAAAGAAAAGAAAAGTAAATGGATAAAATGAATTTAATCGATATCACTTACACATGTGTTTCGGTCAGTTTATGTGTGTGAAAATATTTTGCACACATACAAATGTTCATGCTGATGAAGGTCGATTTCACCTTCATCAGCATGAACATTTATTTTTGAAGGTCGATTCTTGTATGTGTGCGAAATATTTTCACACACATAAACTGACCGAAACACATGTGTAAGTGATATCGATTAATGTGATATCAATTAAATTCATTTTATCCATTTACTTTTCTTTTCTTTACTCATTTTCCCTCATATATATATATATATATATATATATATGATCATGCAGAGGAGTTTGTAAATACACACTAACAATATTTCACTTGACACGTGACAATAATATTTTCAAATCTTTTAGTTCATTGGTTAATTAACAATTAGAATCACAATTTTTAACATTTTTGTTTCTCAGATTTTATAATTTCATAACAATGGGCATTCTTAACTACATTGCCATGACAACCTCATTGTTGTAATGTTCCCCAATATTTTTCTTAAAATGAACATTTGTTTCCAAATCTTTATCTGATGAATTTCTTACAGTGTGAAATGTGATAATAAATATATAAACACTCCAACAATCTCATTTTTTATATCTTCTATTCAGTTGAATATTTCATCCATGTATTTATTTAGAGATAAAAGCACAGACACGTATATATTTGTTTATATATATATATATATATATATATATATATTAATTATATATTTGGGAGAATATATGCTTAATTAAAGTCGGAAAGTTAATTAATAATTAATTAATTAGGCGGGCATACCTATTCAAATGTGCGTCGTTTGTGTATTTACTTCTCATACTGTTGTGTAGAAAAAGTCACTATAAGAGGAATATAACCTACTTCTAAACAAAACGAAAGATCTAAGAAAGTCCGGTTGGTGAGGGGTTACGGTCCTCGCCTGTCAGCTTGACAGTCAGGTTCGAATCACACACAAGGCAGTCTTCCTACCTATAGCTCTGCTGATGAAATAGGCCAAAATATACATACAGCGATTAATTTTTCATTTGTTTAGCCTTACAATAGGTATGCCCGCCTAATTAATTAATTATTAATTAATTAACTTTCAAAATTAGGTACGACTTTAATTAAGCACATATTCTCCCAAAAATTGTCGGCTATAAAAAGCCATATCAAAACACATTGTTTGTGTATTTACTTCTCATATATATATATATATATATATATATATGATTAGGTTTTGTTTAAATATACAGAAATATTCTATTCAAAATTATTTGAAATATAAAATTAAAAAAATAAAAAATATCAGGCATGCAAACTATAGATCTTCTTTAGGTCTCAATATTGTTGATTTTTTTTTTAAACGAGTATTACAAGAAAAGCATTCAAAACTTATTACATCATAAACAAATACTTTTTTTAATTTCAAAGTGTTTCCTAGTCTGAAAAATATATAGACATTTTTTTTTTTTAATAAATGTATAAACACTCGACCAAATTGATTTTTACAACTTATTTCTTTTCCATACCATAATCAATGTTTGTGTAAAAATAAGTGCCATAATTTAATATATATCATAATCTGTTAATCTTCCTTATGGGATAAAAACGTTAACAGCATATCTCTTTACTTGACAGTAGTAATCTTATGACAGGGTTTATCTATTAATATATCTATAACAGGCACATGTGTCCTTATGTACAAAGCGTGTCCAGAAAGAAATTAAACTTTTAAAACAGTTAACCAATGAGATGTTAAAAAGAAAGAGGGAGAAATAGAGAGAGTGTAGATATTGAGATAGAAAAAAGAGGGGGAATGAGAGGGGGGAGAGATAGGGAATACAGAGAAGGAGGAGAAGATAGAGGAAGGCTGAAAGATATAAGAGGGGGGAATAGAGAGAAGAAAAAGATAGTGAGATCATAATTCTAATATTGTATCATCTGTTTCAATGGAATGGAAGGAAGGGAGGAAAAAAGAAAGAAAAAGAATGTAAAAGACATTAATGCATGCATTTGAATGTTATGTCCTGTCATTACCTCGGATAAATAATGGACCCTTCCATTTTTATTGTGATAAAAGAAAGGGAAGAAAAAAAAAAAACTTATCAGAATGTGAAAAAAAGTGAATTCAATAGAGTGGCCTATTGTTGGTATCAACCAGACAGTGAGGTATTATATCTCCTTTTCACTATTGCTAGACCAGGGAGATTTGTTTTGCATCTTAGGTGGAGCTCCACACCTACCATCAGCTCTTCACTTCACCACTCAAGTCAAAGCTGTGCTAATTATGCACTAAGTTGGCGAGGGCTAGTAATGAACCTGGAACCTTGTGGTTCTGAGGCATATGCTCTACCAACTGGGCTATATGTATATATACATATATAGTATTTCCTGTTTGAAAAAACATCCCTTGGTGCCTGTCACATTGACCATTGCTGGTAGTCCACCTGAGTTGAGGACTGTGACATACTTGGAGGCCCCAAAAAGGTGGGCTTCATGTATTTTCTATCAATACAACTTTATGAAAATTGACACCTAGTTGAGTGGCGTTTTATATGTTCTATATGAATACTACTTTATGAAAATTGACAAGTGGTAGAGTGTGGGGGGAAATTTTTGAGATGAGGCTTGATAATTAGTATTATCTGCATTATATTCGGACTATTGTCCTAAATTTCATTGTTATCTGTACAACGTTTCGGACGATGTACCCTCCAGCCTTCTTTGGGTATTTCTTGTCGGACTTGTCCAATTGCTCCATATAATAGATTTTGGGTTGCCCATATCATAGATTGGGGGAAGCATGAAACCTTTGCGCTGGCCCTGGATTAGGGTCCCCATCTGTTTAAAATAGATCAGTTTAAAAATTATTCGTATTTGATAGGACCATGTGCAAAAAAATCTCTCAAGAAACAGCTGCATAAAATGTAGATATGAATGCAATTCCCTAACTTCTTGGCATAAAATAAACTAATTTGCTTAAAAAATCCCTAAAAAAGAAAAAAAGAAAAGAAAAGTGAGTATTAAAGAAAAAGAATGTTTTATTTATAATTTAGTTAAACATGAAGATCAGTTTCTCTGAATTTTTGAGATGAGGCTTGATAATTAGTATTATCTGCATTATTCGGACTATTGTCCTAATTTTCATTGTTATCTGTACAACGTTTCGGCCGATGTACCCTCCAGCCTTCTTCAGGTATTTCTTGTCGGACTTGTCAGATTGGACACATGGCCTAGTGGATAAAGGAATTAGGTTAAGACAGTTCTAAGTGACAGTTATCTCTGGATTGCAGGTTCAATCCTGGCCAAAGGCAGCAGTAGCATAGAATAATAATTAACGCAGCTTAACGCCTCTACCCCAGCTATGGCTAGCGGAATGAGAACAGGATACCCCGTGAACTGAATAAAGGGTTGGGTTCACTGTTCCATGATGGCTCCCGTTTACGACAAGAAGGTCCCCAAGTCTGACAAGAAATACCTAAAGAAGGCTGGAGGGTACATCGGCCGAAACGTTGTACAGATAACAATGAAGATGAGGACAATAGTCCGAATAATGCAGATCGGTATTCAGCTGTATTGCAAGTTGAGTCTGTTCTGAGAATCCCAGAATGATCTAGTGGGTGCTTTATATAGTAGGTTGGGATATTCCATTATGTGCTTTGGACAAACATATTCTCTGGGTTCTGATTGGTTGCTGGGTTAGGTGTAGCTACTTTGATTCAATAATTACCCATCACATGAGTACATTGAGGGAGTTAGTACAGGATCTCTATTTGGTTTTGTCTGTCAACTGGAGGCTAGTTGAAACCTTCTTGTAATAGTGAGTATTATATGTCTATTCTAATTTATTTATTTATTATTATTTGTTATTCAGTGTCCCCATTTGGTAGCCAAATTTACAGTTCCTGGGGAGTCAAAAGCAATTAGAGAAAAATGAGATAACATAAAAAAACTGTCTCTACTTAATAAAAGAAACCCAACAAACACCAATGTACAGAAACTTAAGAAATCTCAGGAACTAACTAAAACATAACAAACAGAACTAGAATACATCCAAGGCTAAATAAATAAAATCAAAAAATCGCAATTAGTGTGCCAGACAGTAAATGAAATTAGTAGTAGTAGGAAACTAAAAGCTGTCAGCCACAAGGAAGACTTCAGAAGTTGAAAGAACACTGCAAGAATCTACTTGAAAACGCCCCTGTAATCACAGATAAACCCACCCAAGAAATTATAAATGACCCACTAGACATCAAACTTTGTGGAAGAGGAACTCAACAAAGTTCTAAAAAAAAACTCAAAAGCAGAAAAGCTGGTGTCCTTGACAAAATACTCCTGAAGTGTTGGAAGACAAAGAAATTTGATAATATACTTATTTGATTATACAATACTGTGTATAAATAAAAACAATAGAGAAATAGATGAAAGGTAGCATCCTTTCCTTCCTGTAGAAAGGTGACCTCAGAATCATTATGAACTACAGAGGCATAACTCTTACTGCCAGACTTGCTAAGGTTTATAATGCCATAAATACCTTGTGTCAAAATCAACGAAAGAGTCCATTTCCAAGTATCTCATTAGGATTTAAATGTCTTGGTTTTTTTTTTCACTCATTGTATTACTCTTTATTTAAGCTGTTCTACATAATTTTAACGAGACCCTCACTAGCATTTGTTTCATTTGAGTCTATTTATCTTCTAATTCCATTGTGCACAATTTTATGAATAGAAGAGACAGAAGTCAAGAAAATTAGGAAAAATTGATCCACATCTTTTCATATTCTGACAGTTTGTCGAAGGAGTATAAGCAAAAAATCTTAAGGCAACACTTTTGTTTGTAGATTTCTACTAGGCATTTGACTGTATACACAGAAGAAAGATAGAGTAAACATTTCTATCGTATGGTCTCACCAAAGACATGAAAGCAATGGTTCACTCATCAAATGGGGACACTGAATCTTTGACATTGTCACAGGAGTCTTTTAGCACCATTTCTATTTACAATGAATGTTATTAGATCTAATGAAGAAAAATAGTTTCACTTTAAAAAAGGTAAAAAGCAGACAATATCCCACTGAAGCTATTATAGATGCAGACTATACAGATGATCTAGCACTTCTTGCAACTATACCTGCCATGGTTGTATAGCCTGAAACAGGCAACAAAAGGTAGTACCCTCTACATGAACTCAGGGTCAGGTGTACGCACCCACCCCGGTCAAAAACACGAGCGTCGATCCCAGGGCGCCATCCCCCCCAGACAACACCTGCCCCCTCGATTTAAAGGGGTAGGGCTGGGTTTATTGCCCAGTGCCTGAGCCGCCCCCCTTGAGGGGGAATGCCGAGGGGATAGACGTAATTTTTAACCCCGCCAACAATGAGTCTCGGCTTGTAGGTGGTCCCACATTAATAGGGCCTTGTGCCTAACCTAGTACAAGTGGGGTACGAGGATAATACTCTCTACATGAACTCAGATAAAACAGAGTTCATGTTTTAAACAAGATGAAGAAATATTAAATGGAAAACCCCTGACTTTAGAAGACCAGCTCACATACCTATGTAGCAATATCTCATGTACAGAAAGGTAAATTTAAGTATACCCTTCATAAATCACATATTGCTCACCATTGGATAGCAGTGCCTATCACTCAATGAGCTTATTGTGAAAGTGTTACAACTGAAATTTATGCATTGTTAACAACTTATTTATGAATAATGCAAGAGCAATGGTTTTTGAAAGGGAGTGAGACACAATATCAACACAGTTATTGTTAATACAAGTGCTCTTAATGAACAGAATGCTCGATATGGAAATTCATTAAATTTGCAAATTTATCAGCATTATTCCCATTAACCTAAATATGTTTATCTTATTTTCTCATACCACAGTGACCCCAAATAAATCTAGGGGTAAATATAAATACCACCTATTTATGTTCTTCTTATTATCACATACCACAGCCGGTAATTTGGGCCCTAGTGACCCCAAATAAATCCAGGGGTAAATATAAATAGCAATTTGGTCCCTAGTGACCATTTATTTGTTTCTTATTTTCTTATACCACAGCCGATAATTTGGTCCCTAATGACCCCAAATGAAATCGGGGGTAAATATAAATAGCACCTATTTAATTGTTTCTTATTTTCTTATACCACAGCCGGTAATTTGGTCCCTAGTGACCCCAAATGAAATCAGGGGTAAATATAAATACCCTATATTTATCTTTTTCTTATTTTCATATACCACAGCCAGTAATTTTGTCCCTAATGACCCCAAATAAATTCAGGGGTAAATATAAATACCACCTAGTTTTTTTTTCTTATTTTCTCATACCACAGCTGGTAGTTTGGTCCATAATAACCCCAAATGAATTCAGGGGAAAATATAGATACCCCCACTGGAATCTGCATAAAAATCTACCCTAGAAAAATTTGGTTTTATCTTGATACATGGCTTTGTTTTCAATTGCATAGACAGACAGAGACACCACAAATATAAGATGTATTTTATTATTATTCATGTTTTATTATTATTTCATATTTATTATTTTATTATTCTGGTTTTATTTATTCATTATTCATTTTCAATCTTATTATTTTAATAACCTATTTTCGTTATTTCTTTTTTTTTTTCTTTATTTCTTTTTTCTTTTCTTTTTTTTTTTTTTTTTTCTTAGAAGCAATTATTTTGTTGACAACTTTGATAATTATTCTTGGCTGTGATTCCGTTGTTATCAAACATGATCTTCTCAGGAACCGGCAATATTAACCGGATTATAAATCGAATCACCTACCTAACAAGTTGGTAGTTCAATTTACTAAATTATTCTAAAGCATAAGACAAATATATATCTAAAAAAGTAATATACCATATATACTTGGACTTGCATTAAAACAGACCCACCCAGCCCCTTACAGTATAAAAAAGAAGTCAATTTTTTTTATTTCTAAAAGAATATTATTCTAAGCATATGGTCGTACAAAGGCAAATGATTTTTACTAATATGTATTTTTATTAAGTATCAAAAATTCCAGTGTCAATTTTCACTTTAGAAAACAAATAAATTTAATCAATTATCTAAGGTCAAATTTTTAAGTAAAAAAGTAGTAACATAATGAGCATCAGTAAAAAAGCAAAATAATATTACATATGTAATTAAAAAAATATATATAATAATATACTATGTATACTCGTGTATCATGCAATTTTCTGAGACCTAAGTTTTAGACTAATATTAAGAGTGTTGCACCATAAATGAGACCAGCCTGTCAGCCAGAGCAGTAGAATACACCGACTGCACCTCTGCAGAGGAGTAAAATCCCCCCAATATGACCACCTGATGGCCATAGGTAGTGACCCATGATGCTTAAAGGATGGAATCCTGGTGGCTGAGCCGTCCATGACATGCAACACTCCACTTTGGCCCTTACTTAGACTGGACGTAGTTGGAGAGACCCTGTCAAATAAGTTGGCTGGTCACATCAAGCCCTAGTACTTATATGATTGTTTCGACCCTATTGCCCTTATGACAAATGCCCCAACCCTTTTTTTTATCATATATGTGCTAGAAGGTAGTAGCCGAGGGTCCTGGGTGTGATGTTAAACTGCATCTAGTGGTGAAGTTCCAATTCTGGAGCTCTGGGGAATGTGGGGTACCTCTTCATCACCCAGGTCCACTCTGACCAATTCTGGAGCTCTGGGAAGAGCTCTTTTATTACCATGATTCCTCGGTTCACCCTGACCCAGAATGGTAGTACCTGTTAGGGTCCTATCTATGGGTTAAATAAATAAAAAAATGAGTTTAAAAAAATGCTTTAAAAAAAAGAATTGAGTGCAAAAAATTGAATACCCAACAAGAATAAATCAAATCAAATCATTTATTTTAACACCTTACGCAATATAAACAATGACACACATTCTAATACTGATAATTTTTACAAAGAACAACAATTTATTAAGTCATAATTGATAGGTTAACCATCAGATTATTGTTGGACTTGAGGGCAGGTTTTTTGGCTTTAATGTTGGTTATTATAGTATATCAGGAAAATTATATTTGAATTATCTCCCCTTGCCATGAGAGGGTGAATTGCCAATATATGATATTGGCGCCAAAATTAAATCCCTTGACAAAAGTCACTTATCGAGGGGCCGTCAACCAGGCAAGATGCATTTTCAAGCACTCCCTATACCTTGTCAACCAGTGGAATGATATTCCAGCTCTTGCCTTTACCTTGTCAGCCAGCGAGTGGAATGATATTCCAGCTCTCGCCTTTACCTTGTCAGCCAGCGAGTGGAATGATATTCCAGCGCTCGCCTTTACCTTGTCAACCAGCGAGTGAATGATATTCCAGCGCTCGCCTTTACCTGTCAACCAGTGAGTGGAATGATATTCCAGTCACCAGCGAGTGGAATGATATTCCAGCGCTCACCTTTACCTTGTCAACCACGAGTGGAATGATATTCCAGCTCTCGCCTTTACAACCAGCGAGTGGAATGATATTCCAGCTTTCGCTTAACCTTGTCAACCAGCGAGTGGAATGATATTCAGCTCTCGCCTTTACCTTGTCAACCAGCGAGTGGAATGATATTCCAGCGCTCGCCTTTACCTTGTCAATCAGCGAGTGGAATGATATTCCAGCTCTCGCCTTTACCTTGTCAGCCAGCGAGTGGAATGATATTCCAGCTCTCGCCTTTACCTTGTCAACCAGCGAGTGGAATGATATTCCAGCGCTCGCCTTTACCTTGTCAACCAGTGAGTGGAATGATATTCCAGCGCTCACCTTTACCTTGTCAACCAGCGAGTGGAATGATATTCCAGCTCTCGCCTTTACCTTGTCAACCAGCGAGTGGAATGATATTCCAGCGCTCGCCTTTACCTTGTCAATCAGCGAGTGGAATGATATTTCACCTTTACCTTGTCAACCAGCGAGTGAATGATATTCCAGCGCTCATCTTTACCTTGTCAACCAGCAAGTGGAATTATAGTCCAGAGCTACCTTACCTTCAACCTCAGCAATATAAGTCTGGCTAGCAAATGCCACAAATTTTCACCCCCCCCCTTTTATTATCTTTTGAATATGTTTCTTTATTTTCAATTGTTGTTTCTCATCTTCTTTCATCTGAAATTACTTGCTTACCACCAGGAAATTCTAAGAGTCCCGAATATCTCTTAAGTAATGTGTGGAGGATGATCACTAAGTAGGACTGAGCCTATTCTAGTAGTGACCACCTCAGCATGAATAAAGCGAAACATCTTCAGCATAAAATAACCCAAGGGTTGACATGCCATAAAATCCAACCAGCCATACGTGAGCCACAAACTTTATGTGTGTTAAGAGTTAACAAGGGCTAGACCTAGGCTAACTAGTACACCTACAATTTCCAGCTCCAAAAGTCAACAAATAGTCCCGTTTCGTGTACAAATAGAGATAATGTTATCACAGAGTATGGTAATTTGGATGGTGTTATCAAATTACCTTTCATTACCATAGTTTGCTGGCTGCCATTACTGAGCTTAGCCTATCAGTAGTGTACTTTCCTGCCAATAGATGGCTCATGTACTGGTATCTCATCAGCTTTGTTTATTTTGCCATAGTGTGGTACTTATGCAAAAATCTCTAAAAAAAATTACAGAAAAACAAGAAAGTTGGATATATTTCCACAAACATATATGAGCCCTAGCCCAGACTACCAAAGATCAGATGATACTCAAGTATATACGGTAAATATATTTACCTACAAAAGTGAGCTACTTACCCTACAAAATGGAATTTTCAATTTCTTCATTCAATTTTTTTCTTTTTATCTCTTTTTCATTTTGGGTATTGTAAACTTATATTTAATTCATTTTTTGTTAAATAGATATGAATAAAATAAAATGGTTTTGCACTAGAAAAGGAAAGTGGCAGACAATATCCAACAGAAATTATTAAAGATACAGACTACATAGATGATTGAGGACTTCTGACAAATACACCTGCCCAAGTCAAATCTCTGCTGCATAGCCTGGAATAAGTGGTATAGGCCTCTACAGGAACTTAAATAAAATATTCATGATTTTTAAACAAGATGAAGCCATCTCCACATTAAATAGCAAACTTCTGAAATTAGTAGACCAGATGATATACCTAGGTAGCAATATCTCATCTACTGAAATTGATGCCAACATACACAAAGAAAATTCATGGGCTGCTATTGACAGGAAATTGTATGGAAATCTGATCTCTCTGATAAAATAAAATGGGAATTCTTCCAAGCTGTAGCCACATCAGTACTATTGTATGGTTGCACCACTTGGACTAATGACAGGTTATTGATCATATGGAAATCTAATCTCTCTGATAAAATAAAATGGGAACTCTTTCAAGCTGTAGCCATGTCAGTACTATTGTATGGTTGCACCACTCGGACTAATGACAGGTTATTGATTGTATGGAAATCTAATCTCTGATAAAATAAAAAGGAAATTCTTACAAGCTGTAGTTGTGTCAGTACTATTGTGTGGTTGCACCACTTGGACTTTAACGAAAGAAATGGAGAAAAAGCTACATGGGAACAATACAAGGATGTTGCTCTAAAAAAAATTCCTAAAAGCAGCACTCCATGAAACTGCAGTTGTATGACAAGTTACCTCCCATCTGACGCACCATCCAAGTAAAACAAACAAAATATGCTAGGCACGACTGGAAAAGCAAGGACAAACTCATAAGCTACATTCTTCTGCAGACTATTACACATGGACACACCAGTGTTGGTCAACCAGCAAAAACTTACATTGTGGATATTGGATGCCGTATGGAGGACCTACCAAGTGCTTATAAATAACACCTGGCATTCCACAATAACCAAGTTCACACTGTCAGTTAGGGTAGTAGAATACACAGACTGGACCTCTGCAGAGGAGTAAATCCTTGTCACATAGTGGCTAACATGCTGGTAACATTGTAGTAAACAAATTCAAACTCCAGTTGTGCTATCACGTTCACTTTGGACCATACCCTTGGGAAAGGTATGACCCCCCCCCTCATGCCTCCTAGCTATGAATTAAATAGTACTACTACTGTTTTTCTGCAAGGATGGCTTAAATAACTGTCTGTACCTAAATAGAATCTTCTGTTCTATAGATAATATTTGATAAAACCTTGGAAAAGAGAAATGATGAAATCTCATGGGACTTGTTAATTCAACCTAGCAATTGCTAATTACACTGTTCCCCTTGTATCTATACTTAGTAAACATTTTTTTCTATCCTTAATACACATTGTGTTTCTTCCTATTATTTCTCAGTTAACTCTGATACACAAGTTGCAACAAGAACTCACAAAGCTTCATATGCCATTATAAACAAAGAAACTAAAAAACCAAACCATCCCAACTATCAAGCAGGTAGTATGACATCCTGGTTAGTGAGTTGCCCTTTTTCCACTCTGTCTCTTTCTCTATTCCCATATTGTTACCATACATGAATATGTATTGACTCATCTAGACAAAATCTTGATATTTCAGTATCAGCACTTTATTATATTTCACTCAGCCTTATGCTCTTTTGATTTTTTTTTCAAATTAAAAAAAATTAAATATCCCAACTATCAAGCAGGTAGTATGACATTCTGGTCAGTGAATTTCCCCTCTTCCCCCCCTCTCTCTCTCTATTCCCATATTGTTACTATACATGAATATGTACTGACTCATCTAGACAATGAATCGGCTGGTCACGTCAAGCCCTACCACCTATATGATTTTCCCAACCCTATTGCCCTTATGGCAAGCCCCAACCCCTTTTTATCATATGGGTGCTAGAAGGCGGTGGCTGCGGGTCTACATGTCCTGGGAATGACGTTAAACTCTATCTGAATGTGAGGTTCCAGTTTTGGAGGTTTGGGGAATGTGGAGCACCCCTTCATCACCATTGCTCCCTGGTCCACTCTGACCTGGAGGGTCCCATCTATGGGTTAAATAGAAAAATGTATTTATAAAAAAATTGTATTATCCATTAAGAATTGATTTATTTCAAATCTTTATCGGCATTAAATGACCCACTGAGGTTGATATGCCGTAAAACAAAACAAACAAACAAACAAAATCATCTAGACAAAATCTTGATATATAAGCACTTTATATGTTGCTCAGCTGTGCACTTTTCACTTAATTTTTTTTTATTTTATTTTTTTTTCAATTAAAAAAATTAAAGCTTTCGTCAAAATATTTTCATCACACTTTTCCTTGCACTAAAAGATAATAATCGATCAATTTTACTCATGGGGAAATAACTCTTTTTGTTGCAGAATTTTCTCACTTGTTTAGTTAAACAAGACGTTTTTATCTTTTCAAAAAATATCTCACAATTGGCAACTAGTATTCACACCTATCATTTGTTTAAATCAAATAATCTCGGTTTCAGAAGTCAACAATACAGTTACATTTTATGACACAGTACAATTCTTGGAACTTTAGTGACAAGAGAAATACACTAACTAGTTTACATAGACCTACAAAAAATTCTAGTTTAAAAAATTTTTAAATAGTATTTTTTTTTAAATATCAAAGCAGATTGATTGATTGATTTTGATGACATGTCAACCTGTCTAGGGTTATTTTATGCCTAGAAGTTAAGGAACTGTATGTTCATATTTAAATTTTTAGTGTAGTTGATTTTTAAGAAGTCTTTTTTTTATCACATAATCCTATCAAATACAAATAATTTTCAGACAGATCTATTTGACTCATAGATGGCACCCTAATTTTTTAGGGTAAAAATTGAAACAATTGCAGTCAAATCTAATAATATGATCTACCTTAAAGAATAAAGCAATTTCCTGTCCAATTTGAAACTGATTCTTTTGGTATTTGCATTGCGCAGGACATTTAAAAAAAAATATTTTGAATATTTATCAACTTATTTAGCTGAGGCACCTATGTAACGGTTATCGTCATTTGAAAGAAAATCGGTTACCCGTGTTTGACTCCCCACCCCAGTTTTCTTCTTAAGCCTTGATAAGGTAACCAATCTAGGAGAAGGAAAAAACTGAAAAAAAGTATCATGATCGAAGTTTTGACTTTTTAAATCTAAATGATTGACTCAGTGATTTTAGTGGCATTTCAATCTGTCTAGTGTTATTTCATACTTAAGGGTTAGGGAATGACATTCATTATACATTCATATTTACATTTTTTGTTTCTTAAGAGTTTTTTTTGGGTTTTTTTGCACACAGTCCTATCAAACTCTAAATTCAAACCAGCTTTACTCGACTTAAGAAATTGACTTTTTCTCATATCCTGCCTGTTGGATACACACACACACACACACACATATATATATATACACACATGGAGATGCTGATGGGTAGGCATCCCTGACGCATAAAAATCTAAAAGGACACAGTAAAATCATATCCATGCATGGATATGATTTTACTGCATCCTTTTAGATTTTTTTTCCCAGTGTTTTTCTTTTTTCTTCCCTCACCATTTTAAGCTAACTGTAAATACATTTCAATAATTTCTTTGAAGCAAATTACACAGGATAAGTTACAAGGTAGCAGTTAGACAGCTTTAGTTGTTTCCTCAGATCATGAATAAAACCCTACAATTTATTAAGAAACTTTATTAGGGACCCATCAAATTTCTCAGGGACTCATTCAAAGCAAATATGTGAGTCCCAGGACACACTAAATCAAAAAGCTATCAGCATCACTGTATATGTCACATAACTTGGTCTCATTACAAAGTAAAAAGTAATAATTATTATAAATTGTTAATCTACAAAAGTTAGGAAACCACACAGATTAAAAAAGACATGATAATGGATAAGCTAATGTGATTGACTAATTAATTTTAATGGCATGCCAACCTGCCTAGGGTTATTTTATGCCTAGAGGTTATGGAATTGCATCCATTATACATTCATATATACATTTTTTGTGTAGTTGTTTATTTAGAGGTATTTTTTGGCACACAGTCCTATTGAATACAAATAATTTTTAAACAGATCTATTTGACCCATTTATGGGACTCTAACAGCTACTACCACTCCAGTTCAGAGTTGACCTGGAAGTAATGGCAATGAGGGGAGACTCCACATTCCTCAGATTTCCTGAACAAGAGCCTGACTATCAGATACATTTTAGTGTCGTGCCTAGCTTACCCCCTTTTGAGAGCAGGGTGGTAATACCAGTTATCACCATCTTTGGATGAACACCTAATCAACAGTATTCACTGTTCTGGATAGAAAATCGATACTGCTATTGGGTGAAAATTCTATCCAGAATAGCATCATTCTGATATAACATGAAATATGCACAAAAAGTTCTCTGTGAAGCAATTACAGATTCAGCCATCTCAAAAAATGGATTAACAACAAATGCACAGTGTGCACTGGTACAAGCCAGGATTGTATCTAAAAAAGAAAAAAAACATGGAAAGATATTAGCTAGGTGGAGCTACTATTGCTAGTTGCCCAATTTCACTTGCATCACACAGGTGATAGTTTAAAGTGTGGGAGGTATTTCTCCTACACCCTGTATATACAGGGTAATTTTTTTAAAAATATTAACATCCTTATAAGAATACCTTTATGATATAATTTCAAACAGTCTCAACATGTTGACCCTGCCAGTCAACGCATTCTTGGAATCTCCCATAGGGTATTAAAAAATGTGTTGATATTTCTATGGGAAAACAGAAGTGATATTATGTAAATCACTTAAGGAAGATTCTAATAATCTGCTGACAGGAATGGAGAGTTTAAAATCATATCATTAAGGAACTCCCATAGAAATGTTAAATTTTTTTTTATTAACCTTTATTTATTTGTCACAAGTTTTTTTTTTTAAATGATCGTGATGCTCTTCGTGACACATGTGAGAATGATAGTGATGAGATTTTTGTAGACTGATCAGTATTCAACTGTATTGCAAGTTGAATCAGCTTCTCAGAATCCAGACTTGGTAAGTGGTTTAAATAGCAGCTTGGGCTATTCTACTATGTGTCAAGGTTAAGTCTATTTCCAGGATTTTGATTGGCTGGTGGTTTTAGTGTGGATATTTTTATCCATATATACTGAACACTTGACTATGTCCTTTCAGTTGCTACAGAGTGTATTCAGTTACGCTCTGTCTTTTTTAAATTTTTATTTGGTGACTGGATGCTAGTCACAGCCTTCCTCTAAAGATGAGTGTGATGTTCATTCTACAGATAGGCATGCAAAAACAATGATGTCCTTATTTGAATAAAATCTTCAAAAGTTCCTCAATGCCAACAATCATACAATTCAAAATGATTTCTCAGGTTGGGTCATTGCTATGCTCAGATAGACTGGAAACACCTGAGGAATGATGGAGGATACAGTGGCAGAAATGTTGTGATTTTACATACTGCAATAAAGATGAGGACACCAGTCTGAACAATCAAAATTATACACATCCTGTATTTATATAGTTTTAGTTAGAAAGGTGTTTCAGTTCCATTTTTACTTAAAGTTTTTCAAGTCTGTTGAGTTTGGCCATAAATAATACTTAATAATATCTGTTTTCATATAAGTTTTCACTAAAAATAATAAGCATGATAAAAGTATTTATTATACTCTATATATAGTCTATTCACTGTGTTCCTCAACTTTTACTCACATTTTGTCAGATTTTTCCAAATCTGTTATTTCCTCATATAGCCATATTGTATTTTGTCTGTGAAAATTTTTGAAAAAGAGAAAAAGAAATAAAAATTCCTTATTTGAAGTCTGTAGAGTTTGGCTATAAATAATAACTAATAATATTTGTTTTTAATAAGTTTCCACAAGAAATAGTGAGAATCATAAATATATGTGTAATACTGTATATATATATATATATATATATATATATATATATATAGTGATGCTGATAGATTTTTGATTTACTGCATCCTGGGATGCATATATTTGCTTTGAATGAGTCCCCAGGAAAATTAAATAGGTCTCATCTAAAGCTGTCTAACTCCTACCTTGTAACCTATCCTGTAAAATTCATTTTTAAGAAACTATTGAAATGTATTTACAGTTACCTTGAAATGGTTAGGGAAGAAAAAAGAAAAACACTGGGATGCATGGATATGATTTTACTGCGTCCTCTTAGATTTTTGTGCATTAGGGACACAGGACACGTACCTATCAGCATCTGTGTGTGTGTGTGTGTATATATATAATATATATATATATATATATATATATATAGAGAGAGAGAGAGAGATATTCTATTTTATATAGAAGTTGATTAATATTTCAGAATTTTAGTCATTTCTTTTGGTGCAACCATACAATAGTAATGTCATGGCTACTGCTTGGAAAGCCAATGAAAGATAAACATGATCCTGTATATATAATCATATTATATTTTATATATAAAGTAAAGTCGTTAGGGTGGCCTAAAGTTGGTATCTGCCAGACAGCGAGGGAGTCTATCCCCTTTTCACTAGTATTAGACCAAGGAGATTATTTTTAGCATCTGAGGTGGAGCGCCACACCTACCATCAGCTCCTCATTTTACAGAGCTCTGTGCTACTCATATACTGAGTTGGCAAGGGCAGGTATCGAACTAGAAACCTTGCGGTTCCCAGCAGAACACTCTACCGACTGAGATTTCAGAATTTTATCATTTCTGTTATTGCAGCCATACACTAGCACTGACACAGCTACAGTTTGGAAAGCTAATGAAAGATAGACATGATACTGTAGATATAATATTGTATTTTATACATAAGTATATATATAGCCATATTGTATTTCATATATAACTTGATTAATATTTCAGAATTTTGTCTGTGAAAATTCAATTATATTCTGAAAATTTTGAAAAAAACAGAATAAAACTCCTTATTTGATTGCATTTGATCTTTTTTCTTTCACCACTTAAAATGAATTGCTCAGTAATTCCTTTTCGACCAATAATCTTCTTTTGTTTTTACCATATTCTGGAATCTCTCTTTTTGTTTTACCATATTCTGGAATCATGTTCAGAGATACTCACAAAGAGACATTATTCTTTTAAAACTAGAGCCTCCGGATTCTCATTGTTAGAGCCGAGTTGAGAATAGATTAATCAATACTTTATGGTTGACTGACAATTTGATTATACTGCAAAGAAGTGAACTCTTCCTCAATGAAAACCAAAAAAAGTATTCTTTCTGAAAAACAAAAATAATACAATGCAGATTTAGGCAACCAGGAAAAATGAAGTTCAGAAATAAAATAAAAAATCATATATGCATGATATATATCCATATCTATCTAATATCTGTATGAATCTATCATTTTATATATATATATATATATATATATATATATATATATATGAAACCAATGCAAATACTTTTCAACATTGCTAAAGAGAAAAGTTTATGTCAGTGTAAATAGTAAATCATAGATGAAAACTGGCAATGATATCAGCATATATATATATATATATATATATATATATATATTGGCAAAAATTCTTTGAGAGGAAAAACTCACAGATTTAATGACATTTTTTCCAAAAAAACAAACAAAAAAGTCATGAACAATGCCTGTAAGCACATGGCAATCATTTATTTGACAACAGACTTCAGAGGGTTAAAGCAGTCTGTTGTATTTATATTTCTGTTTTTCTTTTTTTCTTTTTTACTTTTTTTTTTTTCGTTTTGTTGTAGTTGTTGTTGAGAATCTAAAATCAGAAGCAATTTTTTACAGCTAATTAAACGCACCAGCTTATGACCTTTTTTCTCAATAGGTCACGATTTTGAATGTGATACCCTTGAAGTGGCTGCTACTGTTATATCATTGTTGACAGCTAATTTTCCACCCAACGGCTGTTATGCTATGCTTTTATTAAAATCCAGATCAAAGAAAATGAGACAGAAAAGACACACACACACACAAAGAAAGAACAATGCAAATTTAGTGATCACTGAATATTGAGTATCCCATGTTAAGTTTATATTTGTAAATTGAATAAAAAACTAATAAAAATTTTATATATATATACATATAGAGAGAGAGTATATACACATATATATAGACATACATATATAGATATTGATACATACATACATATATAAATATATAGAGAGAGTAAATGCATATATACACATAAATGTATATACAGATTCTGGAAACCGGTCACTTCTTTAATTTTAAAGAATCCAAAATGTTAAGATATACAACAAAAAACTAAGAAAAATTGTGGAATTACAATACAATTAAACAAAGACCCAATTTTTACAACTGATTCTCTTCCCTCATTAAACTAGAGCCAAAACATCACAAAATACCTTAAAAGATAAACAGATACATATATATATACAGGAGGCTGAAAAAACTTATATCTGATCACTTAAATGTTTTCATTATTTGATAATTTATAAATATATGTATACATATATATATAATGATGTACTCAGACTAATGTCCCCCCATCTTGCTTGTTATTATAGTCACAAAATTTCGGCCATTGTATCCTCCAGCACTCTTTAGGTAATTTCTGTTCACTTGATTCTTTGAATTTATAAATAGTGATATATTCAATATTATTCACTGACATACTCTGACTAGCATTCTCATTTTGATTGTTATTATAGTCACAAGATTTTGACTGTTGTACTCTTCAGCCTTCTTCAGGTGTTTGTTTCAAAATTGTTTCTGTGAATTTTGAAAGGAACTTTTTAATTCACTCCATGGTAATGAATTGTTTTCATTCCACCCGCTATTAGAGAATAACTTGTGTAGGGAAACAATGAATAATCATCTCTCTTAGAGAATGGGCATGATCATTGGGTGCTTTGTTGAAGGTACAAAGAACCCATTATCAATCTCTTTTGCCTCTGTTCTTTGAACAGTAGATATGTTGTCTCCTGCCTCTGTCATGAAACAGTATAGATAAATGGATATACTCATTTTACTTTCCATCATTATTAAGTAACCCTTTTTTCATGATTGTAACCATTTCACAATGATTATGGGCTATCCTTTAGGCTCCAAGCAAGAGTGCTTGTCCAGTGGAAATCCTTGGTAAAGAATCCTTTAGTTGTTCATTGGTGCTCCTCAGTGTTGCAAGTCCTTCATCAATGTTTGCAAATGGACATCTCTCTGTATCAGTGATTAAGTAGTCAACCAGCCATACATTATGGTTGTTAATTGGCTGAGGTTTAAACCACATGACCTCACCTGATCTATAAATTTATGTGGTGTATTGTAGCACACCTTATATATCCAAAATAGGAAGCGCGTAGTGCGATGGTTAAAAGTCATGGGAAATGGACTCGTCGCCCCGAGTTCAAATCCTGGATGTGATAATTGCATTTTACTTTGCGCTAATACCCTTGGGAAAGGTATGAATCCTACTCTCCCTCCAGCTATGGATAAATTGTAGGGAAGACTGAGCTCTTTAACCTTGGTTAGGCAACCAGTCTAGGAGAAGGAAAACTCTGAATTCAAACCTGTTGAACTCCGCTTAAGAAATTGACCTTGTGTCACATCCTGCTCGTGCGGAAGGGTTGGTAAATATATATATATATATATCCAAAATATTCCAACATGGCTAATGTGCATTGCAGTACAAATAGCTATGCCATCACAGTAATCGAGTTTGAACTACAGTTATCATATTCACTTTCAGACTAATAACATTGGGAAAGATATGAATCCCCTTATACTTCCAGCTATGGGTTAAATTGTACCACTATTGTTCTTCTACAAGGATGGCTTTAGCATTAAATAACCCCCAAAGGTTGATATGCCATTAAAACAAAGGAACGAACCATAAGTTATATGTATTAAAAAAAAAAGTAGAGGTTGAGTTAAGGATAACTGTTAAATATAGCATCTTTATTTATTAAACAAAGAAACCAACCAACCAACCAGCCAGCCAGCCAGCATTACACAACTGCTTGTTAATAAAACAATATGTGTATATTTCTATATATATTTATGGCATATCAACCCTTTTTGGGTCATTCAATACCAAATCAAAGGACTCTGGTTGCTTACAGTACCTGCTCTTGCTTAAGT
This sequence comes from Doryteuthis pealeii, assembly GCA_023376005.1. Lineage (NCBI taxonomy): Eukaryota > Metazoa > Mollusca > Cephalopoda > Myopsida > Loliginidae > Doryteuthis > Doryteuthis pealeii. The sequence goes on from CM042151.1 coordinate 48,003,928, forward strand.
GGTCACTCAGTTTGGTTCTTTATGTGTAATATTCCTGTTTTTTTAACTCTCGAAACTAATAGAAGCAAATTGTCTGTATGTTCAAATACAGTAAGTGTACGATCCATCGCTTACTCTTTAAAGTATATCTAGGGATTGAGAATGAATCAAGTTATTTATTAACGAAAGAACAAGAAATGAATTAGACTACACAAGCAAGCATCATTCTGGTTGGTTGGTTATTTTAAGAATATAAATCCTTTTCTGGTCATTTAATGCCAAATCAAGTCATTTTTGATAAAGAAAAAACTCCGGTTGCTCAGTACCTGCTGTTGCTCAAGTGGTTATTGAAGTCAGTAAGTCTACTGTTGGTTTGAATAACAGCAGCTAAGTACCACTTAAGCAGTGTCCAAGACAGTTGGTAAATATAGAAATCAAGAATGACCCATTCATGAATTTGGGTGATTTGGGTCATTCCATCCCGTGAGTTCTGATTGGCTGCTTGACTGTTTGATTTGAATGACATTGTGGAGTCTTATATATATCCTGTCATTCTGCAGTAGACTTTGTGACTATTTGGGTTTGTATTTAAGTTACAACCGTTTGTTGCCTTGTCTTCCCAGTTTGACGGTAATTGGAACTTTAATTATTCTTCAGTGGTCACCTAATTAAGTATTGACCAGGCTCATCTAGTAGAAATTACAGACCCAGAAAAGAAACACGTTGGTTGGTTGATTTAAGGCATATCAACCCTCTTTTTGGTAATCTAATCTATGTTTAGTAGAAATTATGGAGAAAAGAAACAGAACCCTTGGTTGGTTTTATGGTATATCAACACTCTTTTGGGTCATTTAATGCTGAAAGAAGTCATTTGGATAAACAAAGGATTCTGGTTGCTTACAGCTGCTGTTGTTTTATGGCATATCAACCCTTTTCGGGTTATTTAATGCTGAATCAAATCATTTTGATAAACAAAGGACTCAGGTTGCTTACAGTACCTGGTGTTACTTAAGTGGTCACCCATTTAAGTATTGAACTGGCACATTGTTGCTTAACTCCAGTGATCTAGTAGAAACCAGTGCTTTCAACAGAACTTGGTCATAATTGTTAAAAAGGAAAATATACAGATTAAGTGCCGTAACCGATAAAGCTGATAAATGAGTTTAAGTTCAAAAGTTACAAAATGATTAAAAGTAGAAAATTTTAGCTTTAGTCATTTTTGTACCAACGAAGTGAGGGAATCTATATAATTGTCGGCTAAAAGCTGTATGTAAATAAACACAGTGTTTATTTACATACTTTCATACTGTCGTGTAGCAAGTCAATAAAAGGGGAATATAAATAAGTTCAAAACGAACAAAGAATTTGGGATTGGCAAGCTGGTGTAGTGTTTAGAATCTACGCCTGTCAGCTTGGCAGTCAAGGTTTCGAGTCACACACGGAGCAGTCTTCCATGTCTATAACCTTGCTGATGAGACCTAATAGGTTGAAATGTACATTCAGGGATTGACATTTTCTCAATCTTACATTTGAACATATATCCCCGCCTAAATTCATTAATTATTAACTAATTAATTTTCAAAAATTAGGTATGACTTCAATTAAGCACATATCCTCCAAAAATTGTCAGCTAAAAGCCATATCAAATAAACACAGTGTTTATTTACGTACTTTCATACATATATATATATACTGGGATACGTTTGTGTATTCTTTTCAATACTTCTTATAGGTTTATTATATATATATTAAATATTTATGTATATGTGAATGAATTTGTATTGTCTTTCCTTCCATGTATTCAATGTATGTGGAAAAAAAAAAACTAGACAGAAACTACACAAAGATGTAACATGTTGTTTTGAACAAATCTTGGAAGCAGCATTACAACCATTTACTTCTAATCACACAAACCATCCAAGACAAGATTATGTCTCGGTCTGTTTGTAACTGAAACTATGTTACCACTAACGAGACACTTCCCTTAGTTACTTACATTATGTTCTCATTGATTATTAAATAATCATTGTTTAATCTTAATTAGCATCTTATTCATTAATGATGTCTCAATTAAAGTTCTGCTGAGTTGGATTTGTCTCAAAATAGCCCATGCTATTAATACATTTAGAATTCTGCAATGTGTGTTATATATCACTAAGAACTAAGAAACAAAGGTTTACATTGTTTATGGTATAGATAATTTGCATACTGGTTTTAATGAATAGTTACTTATTTAGTCTTATATCACAATACCTTCAGGAATTGCATAAGTTTATCAATTAAATTCATTATTACATAGAATAAATCTTATGTCTCTATGAAAATCTGAGTTACATTTGCCTCAAAACAACCCATGTTATTAGTGTGTTCAAAATTCACAATATGTTAAATTAAAACATTGAAATAAGGGTTTACATAATATATGGTGTGGTTAATTTGCATATTGGTTTTAATAAATAATTACTTGGTGTTATTGATCTCTAATATGATTGTTTTATTCACCAATGTATCAAAATCAATTTGTGACGGCAACACCCAGGCAAGGAATGAGTAATGACAGTCAACTGGTGAAGACATTTTTATTTGTAAAAATACGGGAGTTATCACTTGTCCTCCTGTTTCGCAACTGGTCTTCAATTTGAAACTACAATAGAATACAAAGGACTATGTAGTTTCTCTAATACACAACTAATAAAATCAAAAAAGGAGGAAAAGTTCCACGCTGACACTAACCTTCTTGTCTCCTCAGTTCCTGCCTGCTAAAAAAATTGAAAACTAGTGCCACACACACACATGTGACTTTTATCGACATAATAGGATGGCCGAACAAAACAAGGGAGATAATTATCTTGCATTTACACAATCCTGTGAATGATTTTATATAAAAATCAATTAAAATATAATTAAAATAAATGTAATCTTTTTATATACATTCTGATTGACGGTTGAATATTTTGCATGGCTCTCATTAATTAAAGAGTCCAATACTATTGTGCCAAGAAACAATATATGCTTCCACCTGCTCTGAATTACAACCAGTTTCTGTTTTGGCTGTCTTGAAATGATTGTAAGTAGGTATTAAATTCAGTCAGTCAGTATTCTGTTGATTTGGACAACGGCAACTAGCTAAGCACAACTGAACTAGTGCCCAAGACAGCTGGTACTTATGGAACTCAAGAATAATCCATTCGTATATTTGGTTGATTCCATTCCTTGAGTCCTGATTGGCTGCTTGGTTTCTATGATGTTATGAGACTTCATAAATACTCTGGCATTCTGCAGTAGGATTGTAACAAGGTTAGATCTGTACTGGGTTATAACTACTTGTTGCCTTGTCTTACCAATTCGACGGTAATTGGAACTTAGTATGATTATTCTACAGTAGGAAAAAAATCACTTCATTATTATCATTACTATTTATTACCTATCTTATTTTTAATATATTTATTTTTTCATTTGATTTGGTTAAAATTTTTTGCTAGAAATAATAATAACCTGTGGATATACCACAGTATGATAATTCAATTATTACAATATTTGATATGTTTACTTAAGAGCTATTGAAAAATACTTCAACATGTAAAAAGTATAATAATCTTGATTTAACTCTATCACTCTTTTTTTCTTTCTTTCCTTCTTTTCCTCTTTTCATTATGTTTGATTGAAAAAGTATTGTGTTATCGCTTTTGTGCACTCATCCCCTCTCTACATATTTCCCCTACTCACTAACTTTCTTTTTCCCCTCCTTTCTTTCTTTATAATAAAAACGGAAAGGTCCATTATTTAGCTCAGATTATGACACTCATAAAAAATAAGAATTCGGCACATATGCAACACCAGATAATTAGGATTTACATTTTGCATTTCATCTTGGATGATTTGGACGGTCTCATTTTTAACCAGAAGGTTTGGGAAGATGATAACAGTCAGAAGATTAAGGAACAAGAGTGTTACTATAATAATGGATTCTGTAAACATTTTGTTATCCCAGATTCCTGTTCTTATTCATGCTAATTTTTTTTTTCCTTGATATCAACAGGCATAAAAACGGTTCTGCTTAGACATTTACCAAGTGATATTTCTTTTTTTTTATTGGCAAATTAATTTAGATATTTTACAAGTTCCCCCCTCCAGATAAAATACAAATAAGAACTATATATATATATATATATATATATATATATATATATATACAGGAGTGCATATCAGAATATGGTAAAAAAAAATAATAGGTGAATTATTTTCCCGATAAACAGTATATCAAAAGAGAAAGAGCACGCGGTAGGAAAATTGTTTTGAAATTTCAGTTTGCTTGGAGGTTGCTTGTAAAATATCTAAATTAATTTGCTGATAAGAGACGAGAAATACTGCTTAGTAAATATCTAAGCTGGGCTGTTTTTACACCTTTTGCCATTAAGGAGAAACATAACGTAAATAAGGTTAGGAATCCAGGATAACAAAATGTTTACAGACCCAAAATAACAACAGACACGACAGAGTAGGGGATGAGTCATAGGTTTGATTTACCTGTCGTCCTTGGAGTGAATAAGAAAATTGTATACTCAGGAGGCACGTGGTGTAATGGTTATCATCATAGGAAATGGACGCCACAAACAGTTCAATAAAATGAAGAAATGGTTAAATTATTAGATTTCAAAATGATATCATATTTTTTGAAACAGCCTGTATAATAAAGTGATCATCTCTAGAAACTAGAGTCTAGATTACTAAACAAAATTCAAATGCCTTTTCTCTTACGGTGAATGACATTTCTATATTGTCTGCATTTCACATCTATTAAAAATGGAGATTTGGTCTCATTTTGTCTGTAACCGAAACTCGTCATTGCTTACGTCACAGTGACTTTTTAAAATTCAATGAAAAATAAATTAAGAGTCAAATTTTGACGAAAAATTTTATACTCTAGATGAATTTATGTTTAAAATAGTTTTTTCCTAAAATATATTTGGGGAAATATTTTTTTTACTAGGTTGACACGTCTCCCTTATTTCATTTTATGAAATCCGAACAAGATATATTTTACTCGTACGATTTTAAAATTTTTCTATAAAGATAAGAGTCTGTATAATGAAATCAGAAATTAATAGAAACGTAAAATAGAATTAATAGAATTAATTAATATAATTAATTAAAATTAATAGAAACGTAAAACAAAACAAATTTTTCTATAAAGATAAGAGTCTGTATAATGAAATCAGAAATTAATAGAAACGTAAAACAAAACAAATATCTCAGTGGAGTGGAGTGGAGTGAATACGATGCTGTTTAAGTAAGTAATTACTTTTATAAAAATATTAAATGTTTTATCTTATTTATTTACCCCCCCCACCCCCACCTAAGGCAATATCTTTCAAAAATTTATTTTACACCACCCAGGGTGGGGTTTTTTGCTAGTAGTGCTAATATACTTTGTAGAAATATGTTGTATGAGATTTAACAGTATGTTTATTCTAAACACGTTAGAAACTATTTTCACTCCAGCTATGGGTGAATTGTAGGAGAGACTGGGCTATTCAACCTTGATTAGGCTAGGAAAAGGAAAATTCTGAATTCAAACAGGTTAAACTTCACTTAAGAAATTGACCTTGTCTTGCATTCTGCTCGTGTGGATAGGTTGGTTATGTGTGTCTGTCTGTCTGTCTGTCTGTCTGTGTGTATATATATATATATATATATATATATATATAATATATGAAGAAAATGTTTTCTCAAAATATAACAGACACAGGATGTTATGATCAAAGGAAAAATTTCCTGTGTCTGTTATATTTTTTAAAACATTTTCTTCACATATTGTCGGGTTAATTTCCTCATCGTATTTCCACATATATATATATATATATATATATATATATATATATATATATATAGTTATTTACTAAGCTTAGTTTAGCTGTGGCACAAGGTCAGAAGTATGGGCACCCAGTGAGAATCGAACTCACTAACAATGGTCTGCAAATCTAGCTTGCTAACCATTCGGCTACAATATATATATATATATATATATATATATATAAATAAAAATAAATAAAAAAGTATTGATAATATCGTTTGCTATATTAATAAGTAAAAATTGCTCAATATCATTGATCAAGCACATATATAACTCTGCTTAAGAAATTGACCTTGTGTCAAATCCAACTTATGCTGATATGATTTTGTGCATATATATATATATATATATATATATATACTCCGGTTTTGTAGTAGAGAAAGGCTTGTGACATGTTAAAGATGAATTAAATCAGAAGACTTAATTGATATGAGATATCATCCTCGAAGCAAAGACAGCAGAATGAGAACAATCTTCAACTGTGGATTGAATAAAGGGTTTGGTTTCAAATTCCCAGATGGTTACCAAATAGGACAAAAATTTGAAGAAGGCCAGAGGCTACAACAGCCAAAACGTGACCATAATAACAATCAAGATGAAGACACCAGTCCCAGTACATCAGTGAATAATAATGACAATTTCTCATCTTGGAGATTCAAAGAAAACTGAATGAAAATATCTTAAAAATCAATACATGTATATATATATATATATATATATATATATATATATATATATACACACACACCATATATAAACACATATATGAATATTGATATTGATTATATAGCTTGCTATATTTATAGGTAAAGTGTGCACAGACTAATTCATAGGGCATGTATATCGAAGTTATGGTAATGAAGACATACACCTGGATTGAAGATTGCATAGATGAAAAACTGTCAGTTATCATGCTACCTTCATTATACTAACTTATATATGGAAAAAGGTAGACAAACACGGGATGTTGTACAAAATGGATGTTTATTGTAGGTAGTGATGTCAATGTATAACACTTTGTTCTGTTAGACCTTAAGTCTACTGTTGGTTTAAATAATAGCATTTAAGTACAACTTAAGCAGTGTCCAAGACAGTTGGTATATATAGAAATCCAGAATGACCCATTCATGAATTTGGGTGATTTGGGTCATTCCATTCCTTGAGTTCTGATTGGCTGCTTGACTGCTGGATTTGAATGACATTGTGAAGTTTTATATATATCCTGTCATTCTACAGTAGACTTTGTGACTATTCGGGTTTGTATTTAAGTTACAACCGTTTGTTGCCTTGTCTTCCCAGTTCAACAGTAATTGGAACTTTAATTATTCTTCACTTCAGGATGTTGGATTAAGTTCTTGTGTCAACGGTGAAAATTTTTATACTGGTGAGTTAGGAGGTTGTGAATAGGGGAGGGGTGGTCAATTGTTGGTGTTAGTAGGAGCATTTAAGTTGGTAGTAGGAGTTTATTTTTTTTTTTCTGATGGGGTGTGTAGCTAGTAAGGTTCTGTTAATGATGCGACAAGTGTTAGGTGTTGAAAGAGGTTGTGGGTGGGTCATATGCGCTGGGTTTGGTGGAGATATAATAAGTCATGTACAAATGGTAAATTGTAGTAGGATTTGTTTTAAGTAACTTATATATCTTATCATAATGGAGATTGTGTATGTGTCTGTGTGTAACCGAAACTATATCACTACTCAAGTCACAATTCCCTTAGTTATTTACGTCACATTCTCCATGATTTTATCTTTATTTAAACCTCAATTATTAATAAAATTATCTTAAATTATTAATACTGTTAACCATATCTTCATACTTAGATATTTACCACATACCCCATGTGTACAGGTTAGGCACAAGGCCCTATTAATATGGGACCACCCTCAAACTGAAGCTCATGGGTGGCGGGTGCAAAAAATGCATTGATCCCGTCAACATTCCCCCTCAATGGGGGCACTGGGTAATAAACCCAGCCCTGCCTCTTTAAATCAAGGGGGCAGGTGTTGCCTGGGAGGATGGCCTCCTGGGATCAACGATTTTAGCTTGTATGGTCTAGGGCTGAAGCCACTGGACCCCCCAGTCAAAACCAGAGTTAAATATGTTGACCCTATCTACATACTAATAACATGCAATTGTATTTATATATACAACAAAATTGCAGTTTACAGTGTGAATGGGAAGGCTAATTTGCATATTGATATTAATAAATATATGCTTAGTATTATTGATTTCTAATTGTTTGGTTTTATCTTTATGAATATGAGCAAAAATCTCTTCAATAAATCTAAAAATAAATTCATTAACAAGAAGAAATAACTGTCATTTTATTCTCTACTTCCTAATTTAACTAAATGTTATATTAGGAAAATTTAGCAATGAAAGACAGAAGTGATGGAAGAGTAAGTTTCAGTTGTTCTATTTTTCGATTATACCTCCCTGTTTAAAATCTTTTTATCTGCATTCTTATTTCGTTTCATAGGCCTTTCTAATTTAATATATTTTATTACATTAAAACTTAAATACTAGCACCCAGAGGGTGCATACATTTGCTATTATATATATATATATATAGAGAGAGAGAGAGAGAAATAGTGAGCTATATTTATAATAGTGTTCAATATCTTAGAGCATGAATATCTAAGTTAGGGTAGCATGTACATGATGTCAATGGCGTTTGGTTACTGACAGTTTCTAGCCAATGCAATTCTCAAACATTTTGGTTTGAGAATCACATTGCTGAGAAACTCACCATTGACTTCAGCACCATACAACCCTAACATATATATATACATGTATACATATGTAGCATAGCTCCAGAACAATATGTGTCGTATAGGCCAACTGAAGTTGTAGTATTAATCGGCATTAGTAGTAGTAATAGTCATTAGTTCAGAAACAATACACACAGGTTGTATAGTCGCAGGGGATGCTTATTTCTTTGATGCATGTGGGTTCTTTTTCAGAGAGAAGGAAAGATAGAGAAAAAGGGAGAGAGGGTACAGTCAAATTACTCTGTTGTAAATCATGCTTGCTACTACTATGTCAGACCCATCCATGGACCCAGGAGCCACATCTGACTCCCATTAGAGCCAAGGCGAAAAGAGGATGATTTTCTTCTTCTTCCGTTTCTCGTTGCGGTGTCACATCCATTTCTGGTCAAAACCCTGAACTTCTGTTTTTAATTTTTAAATCTATTTCCAGGGTAATTCTTCGGTCAAATTACTGGCACCCCGCTTAGTGTTTACTCTTCCAAATTTTAACCTTTGTTTGTTCTTTTTTCTTTTTTTTTTCTCTTTCTCCTTTCAATCCCTGTAGACCACAATAATTACGCTACACATACATAGAAAGAGAGAAAGAGTGTTTCAGAAAAGTTTATATTATTTCCTAATCTAATCTAATAATTTGACCCATTCTCATTCAAATGATCTCAAATTTTAACAGCTTGTGTAGAAACAACTCAAAATTCTGTGTTTAATGTTTCGTTTTTGGGGGTTTTTTTTTTCTATTCGGGTATAGAAATGCCATTCATTTGAAAAGAAAAGGTGTTTTGTGTGTTAGAGTATGTTCAAACTGTCAAACCAGACTGTGCAGTGTGAGAGAATTTTCTCTAAAGGCACCAACAACAATGCAGATTTGGACATTGCACAAAAAGTTCAAAGAGGAAAGCTGTCTGTACAAGGTGAAAAGATCTGGATGATTATCACTATCAGAAGAGATGGTCGAGCGGATTTGGGAAAGATCTTTGTGAAATCGTTCATCAAGTCCACTTGCCTTAGAATTTCTCATTCAGATTTTCATGAATAAATTTTATTTTGCTCAACATTGAGCCGATTCAGTTTCATTTACCCAGTCTATGTAGTTACTCAGATTTTTACATCTCAAATTATATCAATTTTTTTAAACACTATATAAGGACGGTTTAGCTTAGCTGATAGAGTGTCCGCCTGGGAACCACAAGGTTCCTGGTTTGATACCAGCCCTCAGTGTATGAGTAGCACAGGGATCTGTGCATTAAAGTTAGAAGCTTGCTGTCTGGCTTATACTGACTTTAGGCCACCCGAATGATTTTACTATTTTACTTTGCACATATATATATAGAGAGAGAGAGATAGAGAGACAAAGATTATAAATTCAGCAAGAGAAAAGTAAATATTTTATGATGTTTAGTTTCATTTACCTAGACTATGTAGTTACTCAGATATTTACATCTCAAATGACATATATATATATATATATATATATATATATATATATATATTCTAAAATTACAAACTCATGTGATGGGACTGAACGCTGACATCGGAATACTCCGTTATTATAAATATTTTACAGACGCTGCTATCAATAACAAGAAAGACAAAAGATCCATTGAACAAGCAACATTCATTTGAAAAAGGGTATCTAACGAACCCGAAAATTTATGATAACAAATAATAAAAAAATAAGTGAATCCAATACTCCATAACATCGAGTTTATTCATTTATTTTTAGATGCTTCATAATAACGCCCAACTTTTAAAAAAAACATATATATATATGGATAGTATCAAGTTTTATTTTGATAGGATTCAACCAAAATTGAGGACTCAAACATAGATATAAATATTTGTGCATTTATTTTTACATATACGGAATATTATGAATAAATAAATAAAGGAATATATACCTTTTAGAAAATAAATTTATTTTGACTATGATGAGACTATAATATCGAAATAAATTATTCTCTAAAGGTATATATCCTTTTACTTATATGATTGTAAATCCAATGAGAGAAAATTAAAAAATTTATAATGAAAAGGTCCGCAAAATTTTGTTATTGTTTTTTTCTATTTATTTCAATTTTATTGTCCCATTCTCAACCCTATTGCCCTTATGGCAAATCCTCAAACTTATTTTAATCATATACGTGCTATAAGGCGGTGGCTGAGGGTTTGAATGTCTTGGTATGATGTTAAACTGCATCTATTGGTGAAGTTCCAATTCTGGAGTTGTGCGGAGTGTGTCCCCCTTCATTGCCATTGCTCCCAGGTCCTCTCTGCCCCAGAGTGGAAGTACCTGTTAGGGGGTCCTATCTATGGGTTAAATAATAAAAAAAGAGTTTTAAAAAACGTGTTTAAAAAAATGAGTTTAAAAATATTGAATTGACATGTGTTTTAGATTTTTTAATCCTTATTAAGCTTATACAATTAGTACTTTGAGTTTAAAAACTGAAAGTTATATTCTTAGCCATTTTAAAAAAATATATCAGAAAGAGACTTGTTTATAGTCAAACTAGTGCAAATGCCTTTGGGCTATAATCTGTTTTTGATAGATATGCTACGCATTCATTACTTCTACTACTAGTGTTACTTCAAAATGCTCTTTCCCCCAAGATTCTTCTCTCAGCAGCAAAACAGATTTATCTAGTTGTTCCATTTGTTAATGAATAACATGAAAAAAAAAAAAAAGATTGTCTTTTATTACATCCTTCATATTTGCCACAATATATTTGAATATATTAGTGAAATAGATCACTCATTAGGAGTCGGCTGGGGTGTTAGAATTCACCGACTGCACCTCTGCAGAGGAGTAAGTCTCCCCCTACTGGGCCACCTGTTGGCTGTGGGTGGCGACCCGTGATGCTTAAGGATAGAGCCCAGGTGGATGAGCAGTTCATGACCTGCAATACTCCACTTTAGCCCTGTCTTGGCTAGATGGGCGGTTGGAGCGGCCCCCTCCGATCAATCGGTTGGTCACGTCAAGCCCTAGCACCTATATGATTTTCCCAACCCTTATGGCAAGCCCCAACCCCTTTTTATCATATGGGGGCTAGAAGGCAGTGGCTGAGGGTCTACATGTCCTGGGAATGATGTTAAACTCTATCTGATGGTGAGGTTCCAGGTTTGGGGAATGTGGAGCACCCCTTCATCACCATTGCTCCCTGGTCCACTGTGACCCGAAGTGGTAGTACCTGTTAGGGTCCCATCTAAGGGTTAAATAGAAAAACATGATTTGATAAACAAAATTGTATTATCCATTAAGAATTGATTTATTTCAAAACTTTGTTGGCGTTAAATGACCCACTGAGGTTGATAAGCTGTAAAACAAACCAAACTAAACTAATTAGGACTGAGCCTATTCTAGTAGTGACCGCCCGAAATGTCCGAATTCAGAGTTTTCTTTCTCCTGGACTGGCTACTTAACCAAAGTTAAAGAGTCCAGTCTGCCCTATTATTTACCCATAGCTTGAAGGAGAGTAATTGGATTCATACCTTTCTCAAGGGTATTTGCACTATGTGAACTGCAGCTTTGTCCAGGATTTGAACTTGGGTTGACGAGTCCATTTCCTACGACTGTAACCTTTGCCCACACATCTCCAACAATAAAGTTTGTTGTTCCATTGCATATCTAAATATCAGATTGGTTTGGGTATATTTTGTTATCTTTAGTTATGGTTATTTCCTATAACTCCAACTTAAAAAGTGAACCACTCTGAATGAATTTTATATGTTAATTAATCTACCCATTATTTTCCCATTAAACTAAGCCTAACCACAACCCCTAACCCTAACCCTGTCTTCTTTTTTCCTAGTAGATCAATAAATAAATAAATAGTTAATCAGTCAATCAGTGGTTCCCCTTTTTCTAGTTTGAAGTTATCGGAAATAACCTTAGTTTAAAATGTCTTTTTTATAATAGATATACTACTATTCTTTCATTACAATTACTACTACTATTACATCTCATCATAGTCTAATGGTGAGTGCGAGTTTGATCCTTGCTGGATGCCCCATAATTGCAACCTTTTTTCACATTCTACCTGTGACAAATGGGTTGGGTAAAAAGGGCATCTCATTGAGGTGTGAGGGTTAGTAAGCTAATCTTCCTGATCCATTACTACTGAATAGCAAGTTCAATCCTTGCTGGATACCTTCCACTTGCGACCTTGTGTTATATCCTACCCATGACCAATGGGTTGGGTAAAAAAGGGTCCCTATATACCTCCTACTTGTGACTTTCTGTCACATCCAACCCACCCAGGGTAAATGAGTTGGGTGATCCTATCTAACCCAAAGATGGGACTCTGGGTCAGGTTGACCTGGTAGTAATGACGATAAAAAGGTACTTCATACTCCTCAGAGCTCAAGAATTGGAACCATACTTCTAGATGCAATTTAATGTCATACCCAGGACACAAAAACCATTAGCCACTGCCTTCTAGCACATATATGATAAAAAGATGGTTTGTCATAAGAGCAATAGTCGAGGCAATCATATAGGTGCTGTTGATGTGCAAATTGAGGGGCTTTAGGGAGGCTTGTACATCTCTTGTAAACATTCAGGTCTTCTACAGGTTTACTTTTAGAATGAGTAGGTTTCATATCTCTTAATCGTGGCACTAAATCAAAAAACTATCAGTATCACTGTGTGTGTGTGTGTGTATATATATATATATATATATGGATATGAGGAGCTTAACCTCAACTACAAACTAGCATCCACTAAGATTAAATTTCAGGAAGAATTAAAGAAATATTAGTCTAGCTATATAAAGGAACCGAAAATTTCCACTCAGTCCCCCCTGATGAAGGTGTTGGAGTGACACTGAAACTGCGGCCAGGAAATAACTTCTTCTATGACTATTAATGCTCTATATTCACAATATATTGAGCCCTATTGGATTAACTACTTACGCTATGTTCACACAGTAGTACCCATAAATGAATATATATATATATATATATATATATATATAAAACCTCAGGCAGGATATGATACAAGGTCAATTTTTAAGTCGAGTAAAGCTGATTTGTTGAATTTGGAGTTTTCTTTCTCATAGACTGGTTATCATGGCACCGATAACTTTATAAGTTACTTTAAGCAAGGATTGCAATTTTCGTCCTATGACTGCAATTGAGACACAAGAGGAACACATCTTAGCCACCTTCGTAAATGGTCTATACAATGTCCAGGTAAGACAACGACTTCTTGAAAATAGGACTCTCACTTTAAAAACAGGTTACGAACAAGCATATACATGCGAACTGGCTATCCAACAGTCCGGCGCTTATTTTCAACCTGACACTATAGGTGCCGCCATAAACAACCTGTTCTTACTGCCCCCCCCCTCTCAATGATAGTCCGACTTATTCCGCTAACCAAAATGCACTACATTCAAACTTTCCAGAACAATATGTCATTGCTGCCCAAAGGAAACGAACATGCTATTATTGTGATTTAAGATTACATCCACGACACTCATGTCCTGACAGAGAAATTCAATGTCATAAATGTAAAAAAAATAGGTCATTTTCCGAGTGTTTGCAAATCGTACAAAAATAATTCTCTAAAATCCACCTGTCTATCAGTTCAATGCCGTTTTCAACAACTTTGGCCGTATTCCTTGACTGCCTATCAAAAACTATTATAAAAATTAAAATTAACGGCATCGTCACCAATGCATTTTGCTGTTGCCAGGGATTGAAAAAGTTAAAATAAATCACATCTATATTTTTGTATAAGTTAATAAGATCTATATTTTCTATAATATTTTTGTTTCATTATTTTTTATTCTTTATATATTCTTGTTATATATCAGTAGTTGATACAGTGAAATAAGTTTAAATAAAGTTTTTCGTTTCATTGCATATCTAAAGATCAAATTGGTTTTGGCATATTTTGTTATCTTTAGTTTAAAAATGTCTTTTCTTTGGTTTGTTTATTTCTTTTTTTTTTTTTTTTTTTTTTTTTTGACAGCTGTACAATAAGAATTATCATCTTTGGGAAAATCCATTTCATAAGTGTCTGACAATTGCAATCTTTAATCTTGTTTATTCTCATGTCTGTGGAACGGCATCTTTTAAAATTCTTGCTTGTCACTCAATTTGGTACACGCATGGATTTGGCTATATTTATCTTTCAAACTTGGTCACACAAGAGGACAGCTCTTCAGATTCAAGAGGTGTCCGTCTTGTTTACTTATATACAAGACAAAGTGCTCATGGTACAATGGTAATGGTTGTAGGAAATAGATTCAGAGACCTGAGCTGAAATCCTGGATGAGGCTGTTTGCATTTCATTTATATAAGTTGCTCAACTGCATACAGATTATTAAGCCTTGATTAGGCAACCAGTCCTCTGGATATGGATTATTAGTCTTCTATAATCTTGCATTCTTTTAAAATTCTTGCTTCTCACTCAATTCACGCATGGATTTGCGGTCACACAAGAGGACAGCTCTTCAGATTCAAGAGGTGTCCGTTTTGTTTACTTATATACAAGACAAAGTGCTCATGGTACAATGGTAATGGTTGTAGGAAATGGAATCAGAGACCTGAACTCAAATCCTGGATGAGGCTGTTTGCATTTCTCATTGAACTGGTATTACATGGGCATACAAAAACTGCCAGAGCGTTTACAAAAATGCATCAACCGAAATGGCGATTATGTAGAAAAATAGATACATGTTCAAACTTTAAAATGATATAACATTTCTGTGATTTCTAAATATTTTAGAGACCTTGCCTTTAGAATACCTTTTAGTAAGTTCAAACTTCAGTCATACTATACATACATTTTCGGACTAATACTCTTGGGAAAGGTATGAAATCCCTCATCTCCCCAGGTATGGGTTAAATAGTAACACTGTTGTTCAACAAGGATGAATTTGTCATTAAATAACCCATGAAAGTTGAAATGTCATTAAAAAAAGAAAGAAAACCATGGAACTAGGTCTGATGTGTATGGACAGTTATGCACTTGCACAATCTTGTTTTGCAAAAACTTTTGATCAAAAAGTAATAAGTGGCAGTGACTCATCTCTGGATAAATTCTGGACATACAGTTTTGACATCTAGACATCCTCAATTTGTTATATAAGTTGCTCAACTGCATGCAGGTTATTAAGCCTTGATTAGGCAACCAGTCTAGGAGAAGGAAAATTCTAAATTCAACAAACCAGCTTTACTTGACTTAAAAATTGACCTTGTATCATATCCTGCTTGAGGTTTATATGAGAGAGAGAGATCTGCTTTTTGATTTAGTGCATACTGGGATGCACATATTTGCTTTAAATGAGTCCTGGGAAAATTTAGGGATCCCAACTAAAGCTATCTAACTCCTATCTTGTAACTTATGTGTGTAATTTGTTCCTAAGAAACTATTGAAATGCATTTAAAATTAGCTTGAAATGGCAAGGGAAGAAAAACAAAAAACATTGGGATGTATAGATGTGATTTTACCATGTCATTTTAGATTTTTGTGCATCAGGGATGCAGGTCACATACCTATCAGCATCTCTGTATGTATGCATATATATATATATATATATATATATATATATATATACACACACGTCACACAACTTGGTCTCTCAATAAAGTGAAAAGTAATTATTATTTTATACTGTTAATCTACAAAAGTGAGGAAACAGCACAGATTTGAAAAAAATAATCGATAATCTCATGTGATTGATTGCTTGGTTTTAATGGCATGTCAACCTGTCTAGGGTTATTTTATACCTAGGTCTTAGGGAAACTTATCCATTGTACATTTGTATTCATATTTTGTGTTATTGAAGTCAGTAAGTGTACTGTTGGTTTGAATAACAGCAGCTGAGTACAACTTAAGACAGTTGGTATATATAGAAATCCAGAATGACCCATTCATGAATTTGGGTGATTTGGGTCATTCCATTCCTTGAGTTCTGATTTACTGCTTGATTTGAATGACATTGTGGAGTCTTATATATATCCTGTCATTCTGCAGTAGACTTTGTGACATTCGGGTTTGTATTTAAGTTACAACCATTTGTTGCCTTGTCTTCCCAGTTCGACAGTAATTGGAACTTTAATTATTCTTCATGTTTCAAGTTGTTTTTTAAGAGTTTTTTTATTCTTATCAAATGCTTATAATTTTTCAGCAGATGTAATTGACACATAGATAGGACCCTAACAGATACTATCACTTCGGGTCAGAATGCACTTAAGAGTAACGGCAATGAAGAGTACTCTCTACTCCTCAGATCTCCAGAACAGGAGTCTCGCCATAAAATTCAGTTTAGCATCATACTAAGGACACCCCTTTTTTTTGTGAGGGCTTTATCCCTCTGCAGGGGTTATAATCAGAGTATTTTAATCCCAGCCAAGATAGCAGGATAAGGTCATGGTGAGTGTGCACTCATATCATCTTTTGTCTTGAGGGAACCTGGTTAACAGCACTTGTTGATCTTATCCATCTGACCTATGAGTACCTGTTGGCAAACAGAAGCCCAAATTTATTTCTGATTTGCACTGCTCTTCATTATTATACATAGACAAACCTAGAAAGAAAATATTAGTCAAAATTAATACTAATAATTGTTGACAATAATTTGAGTGAAATTTTTTATTGCACTTTTTAATAGGAAATCATTTAGGTTTTCAAAATATATATATATATATATATATATATATAATATACCAAGCGTGTTGGTAAATCCTCGCGGTGAGAAAAAAAACAGCAAATAGTTTGATTGTAAAAATATACTACCAAACATCAACCCTGGAGAAAAAATTTTTTGGAAAAAAGAAAAGACCAAGATAGTTGTACCAACAAAAAATAATCTATTGGTACAGTATTTGGCCAAAAGAAAAAACAATTTATATGTATATATATGTATATAAGATATATATATATATATATTCATACAACTGCTAGGAAAATAAGTGCTCAATACCTAAGTAGAGCTAATAATAAAGATAAATCTAATGAGTCAGACGAACCTACTATTAGTTTTGCTTAATGCTCTTCAGGGCTAAGATCTTAGCCCTGAAGAGCATTAAGCGAAACTAATAGTAGGTTCGTCTGACTCATTAGATTTATCTTTATATATATATATATATATATATATATATATATAATCATTTGGTTACACTAACAGCATAGATATCTATGACTCTCTCTGGCCACCCGTCCTTATTGGTAATTGCCTCTGGTCTTCAGCCGAGCATCCAGAATCTACACAGTGCTGATTACTGGTCGGCTTACACTGGTGTGTCCATGTGTAGGTGTCCACAGGAGAACATCACTTAAGAGTTTGTTATTCCTTCTCCAGCAGAGTCCAGATGACTTGTCCATTTTACTGGAATGGATAGGAAGCAATTGCCTGTACAGTTCTGTTTCCAAGATTGGAAGAATTCTCACTTTATCTTAACAGAGACATCAGATTTAAATGTATATTCTCTCCCCTCCCTATATCTCTCACTGTCTTTCTCTACCCCTCTCTATATCTTACTCTTTCTCTCTCCTCTCTTTATCTCCCACTATCCTTCTCTCAGAGAGATTAGATTTATATATATATCCCTCACTATATCTCTCAGACTGATTTTCTCTCCCCCTCTCTATATCTCCCACTCTTTCTCCCTCCCCTCTCTATATCTCCCACTCTTTCTCCCTCCCCTCTCTATATCTCCCACTCTTTCTCCCTCCCCTCTCTATATCTCCCACTCTTTCTCCCTCCCTCTCTATATCTCCCTGTCTTTCCCTCTCCCTCTCTATATGTCTGACTTTCTTTCCACCTCTCTATATCTCTCACTGGCTTTCTCTCCCTCTCTCTATATTTCTCTGACTTTCTCTCCCTCTCCTCTGACTCTACCACCCTTTCTATATCTATCACTGGCTTTATTGCCCCTCTCTATATCTCTCACTGGCTTTATCTCTCTATATCTCTCACTGGCTTTATCGGCCCCTCTCTATATCTCTCACTGGCTTTATCGCCCCTCTCTATATCTCTCACTGGCTTTATCGCCCCTTTCTATATCCCTCACTGGCTTTATCACCCCTCTCTATATCCCTCACTGATTTCTAAGAAAAGGAAACCTCTAGAGAGAAACTGATTTTCTCATAATAGCAGAAAAAAAAAAAATGCTTTAAGGACCAAGTATATAAAACCAAAAATAGATAAGGCACAATGGAATAGCAAGTGTAGGATGTGTGGAGACAGAAACAAAACTGTTGATCATATAATAAGCAAAAGCAGCAAATAAGCATAAAGGAGTACACCAGTAAGCCCAGCTGGGTGGGAAAGTTGATACACTGGGAATTGTGCAAGAAATTTAAATTTGACTATACAGCCAAATGCTATATGCCCAAATCAGAAGCCAAAATTTATTTTCATCTACACTGTCTTTTTCTCTGCATTTTTTGATGAGGCTTGATAATTTGGATTATTCGGATTATTGTGCAGATCTTTATTGTTAACTACACCATATTTGGGCTGATGTTCCCTCTGGTCTTCTTCAGGTATTTTGTTGTCAAACTTGGAGGGTACATCGGCTGAAACATTGTGTAAATAGCAATAAAGATGAGGACAATAGTCCAAATAATACAAAATACACTGTCTTTGTTGTCATAGATTGATAATGTCCTTAATGAATTTCCCTAAAACACAGTAACTAAAAAATTAAGATGAAAGAAAATGCAACTTGAAAATAATTATAATGGCTAACACAACTTCATCTAATATATATATATATCTGATACCATCACAGGGGTCAAAAGGAAAAATTTAAAATAAACTTCAGAATTTATTTGTATACCATTTTCAATAAAGTTAGCAGTCTGATTAAACTCATGGGTATATTCAGATACCTGTGGGCAGAAATGGATCCATAACTGCAAAATAGCCGATTTTTAAGCCTTTTTCTTTACTAATTATATTGCTCTGTTCAAAAATTTGAACATTGAGCTCTCAAAATGGACCTGAACTCTCTAACATTCCACTGTTGGAAGAAAGGACCAGCTTAGAATCTCCTACTACCAACTTACCTGGTAACCCACCTACGGATATTTATATATATATATGGATGTGTAATGGTTATTGCCATAGGAAATGGAATCAGTAACCTGAGTTCAAAACCTGGACGAGGCTGTTTGCATTTCACTTCATCCTAATGTTTTTGAGAAAGACTCGTATATATACGTGTTCATCTTAGGCAACAAATAGACAGTACAGATCAGAAATATAGGTTAATCTGTTGGTGAGGTTTGAACTTGTCTCTTTTTCTTGAGGAATTCCTAATTGAATGCACCCAATTTTTTTAACCATTTGAACTACAAGAACCTGTCAGTTGACACAAGCCCACATTTATTTCCAATGTACACTCTGTCTTTTTTGTCGTAGTTTGAAGATGACCTGACTGAATTTCAATAAAACACAGTAACTAAAAAGATTAAAGAAAATAGAAGTGGAAATTAATGAAAATAGTAGTTGACAAAACTTAGTCTAAAAATAAAACTAGATAAAACAACAAGATCGTATTCCTACTCTAATTTTATTTAAAAACAAGCCTGCTCATATTGATCTTAATTTTTTAATTCATTTATTTGAGAAATGTTTGCTTTTATTGCACAACAAATCAACATTTTGAAACGTGATTATTCTATTTCACCTGCTCAAATGCTTAGATAATAATTCTCTAACTGCTGGCATCGATAATTATTTAATTAATTTTGTATGTATAATTTGAAGCACTGTAACAATAGCGAGATGTTCGTGATAAGAACTGAGTCGCTGATCACGTGATGGTGTTATTATAAATGGTAAGAATTTGATTAAAATCAGGCCTCTGGTCAAAGAATTGTATTGAGCTGATGACACTAAGTGGTTCTGGAATTACATGTGTTTCCTCTTACTTCATATATGCCTACCTATATCGAACTATTCTTTCTTATATTCGTGTGTTTATCAGTAAAAGATGATAAAGTTATTGTGTAAAACTGAAGAAAGAGAACAGCACAAAATTGATTATAAAGCTGATTGTTTGTTTTGTTTGTTTTTTTTTTAATGCAGAAAATTGCAGCTTTTATTTTCAAATTTTCTTTGGAGAATTGCCCTTACCACTATCACTAGTTCTATTTTGAAATCAAGGAACACAGAAGAGCTGCCAACTTTAAAGTTCAGATAAGTACTGGGATAGTAGAAATTGCAATATTATGATGACAGGCTAAATTCCTGCATTTTCACTCACTTTAGCTGGCCTGTGTACAAAAACCATTATTTAGTACTGCAGTGGTTAGTATGTGTACTGACCAAATAAATCCGCTCTTTTTTGCTCATTTATCTAGCCTTTGTACAAAACCACTGTTTAGTACTTTTGTTGTTATGATATGTACTGACCAAGTAAATCCCATCATTTGCATATACTTATCTGGCCTGTGTACAAAAAAATATTGTTTAGTACTGCTGCTGAAGTCAGTCAGTACACTGTTGGTTTGGACAACAGCAACTGGCTAAGCACAACTGAACTAGCACTCAATACAACTAGTACTTATGGAACTCAAGAATAGTCCATTCATGCAATAGGATTGCAACAAGGTTAGATCCGTATTTGGTTACGACGTCTTGTTGCCTTGTCTTACCAATTCGATGGTAATTGGAATTTAGTATGATTATTCTACAACTACTGTGGTTAGTATATGTAGTGAACAAGTAAATCCGGTGATTTTTACCCACTTATTGGCCTGTATACAAAAAGTCGGTAAAGCGTTCGGCTAGAAACCACATGGTTCCTAGTTCGATTCCTCGCCAACTCAGCATATGAGTGGCACAGGGACCGGTACAGTAAAGTAAGGAGCTGATGGTAGGTGTGGCGCTCCACCTTAGATGCCAAAACAATCTCCTTGGTCTAGTGCTAGTGAAAAGGGGATAGACTCCCTCGCTGATACCGACTTTAGGCTGCCCCGACGACTTTACTTTTTTTATTGTAGTGGTAAGTATTTGTAATGGACAAGTAAATTTCTACATTTTTACTCACTTATCTGGCCTGTGTACAAAACCCCCCATTTATTACTTAAGTGGTTAGTATTTGTAGTGACCAATTAAATCGCTTCATTTGCACCTACCTATGTGGTCTGTATACGATAACACTTTTTAGTACTTTAGTTGTTAGTAATGAACAAGTAAATTGCTGCATTTTTACTCACTTAGTTGGCCTGTCTGCAAAAACCATAATTTAGTACTTCAGTAGTTAGTATGTGTAGTGACTGAGTAAATTCATTCATTTTTACTCACTTATCTGTCCTGGGTAAAAAAAAACCCAGTGTTTAGTACTTTAGTTGTTCTCACCCTCTTATTTGACCTATGTACAAAAAATATCGTTTAGTACTGCAGCAGTTAGTATATGCACTTAACAATTACATTTCTGCACTTAACAATTAAATTTCTGCATTTCTATTCACTCATTAGCCGTTGTACACAAGCCATCATACTTTAGCTGTTATGTCTACTGAAAAAGTAAATCCTTTATTTTTACTTACACATATCTGTACACCCCCCCAAAAAAAAACATTATTTAGGACTGTAGTGGTTAGTATGTGTAGTATTGAAGTGAGTCAGTGTACTGTTGGTTTGAACAAGAGCAACTACCTAAGCACAACTGAACCAGTGCCAACACAGTTGGTATTTATGGAAATCAAGAATAGTCCATACATGTATTTGGGTGATTCCATTCCTTGAGTCCTGATTGGCTGCTTGGTTCTATGATGTTATGAGGCTTCATAAATACCCTGGCTTTCTGCAGTAGTATTGCAGCAAGATAGATTCGTATTCAGTTACGACTACTTGTTGCCTTGTGTTACCAATTCGACGGTAATTGGAACTAGTGATTATTCTACATCTCCCCTTCCTCCCCCCTCCCATTGTGCGGACATATTGGCCTTTGAGGGGAAATTAGTTACTTTCAAAGGCCAATTACAGGAGAGCAACCTTGACAATGCACAGGGTATTTTCGTCAGTATTGTTTAGGGCGCAGAATTACAAGTAAATTCCTGCATTGTATTCACTTATCTGACCTGTTTACAAAACCCACCATTTATTTCTCTGAATGTTTGAGATGAGGCTTGAAGATTAGTATTATTAGCGTTAATCGAAGAAGGCCGGAGGGTATATCGGCCGAAACGTTGTACAAATAACAATGAAGATGGGGACAATAGTCCGATTAACGCTAATAATACTAACCCACCATTTAGTACTTTAGTTATTAGTATGTGTAGTGATCAAGTAAATCCCTTCATTTTCACTGACTTATCTTGTCTGTCTACAAAAAGCATTGTTTAGTACTGCAGTGTTTAGTATATATATAGTGATGAACTAAATGACAAAATAGGTAGTAAAATATGGAAATAAGTCCAATGGTATGTATTTTTCTACATGTAGTGAACAAGTAAAAGTCTTCGGTGCGGCCTATTGTCGGTATCAGCCAATCAGCGAGGAAGTCTTATCCCCTTTTCACTAGCGCTAGACCAAGGAGATTTTTTTTGTGTCTGAGGTGGAGTGCCACACCTACCATCAGCTCCTTACTTTACCGCACAATCTCTGTGCTACTCATGCGCTGAGTTGGCGAGGGCCGGTATCAAAACAAGAACCTTGTGATTCCTAGCCAAACACTCTACCGACTGAGCTAACCCGGCCCCTACTCACTCATTGGCCTGTATAGAAAAATTACCTTTTAGTACCATAGGAATTAGTATGTGAAGTAAACATATAAATTTCTGCATTTTCATTCACTTATCTAGCCTGTGTAGAAAAAGTCACTGTTTAGTACTTTAATTGGTAGTATGTGTAAAAAAAAAGTTGGGGCGGCCTAATGTCGGTATCAGCCAGACAACAAGGGAGTGTATCCCCTTTTCACAAGCGCTAGACCAAGGAGCTTATTTTAGTGTCTGAGGTGGAGCGCCACACCTACCATCAGTTCCTCTCTTTACTGCACAGATCCCTGTGCTACTCATATGCTGAGTTGGCGAGGGCCTGTATCAAGCCAGAAACCTTGTAATTTCTAGCCAAACACTGTACCGACTGAGCTAAACCAGCCCTAAAGTAAATCCCTTTATTTTTACTCAATTATTGGTTTCTGTACAAAACCTACCATTTTGGTACTGCAGAGGCTAGTATGTGTAGTGAACAAGTAAATGCTTTTATTTTTACTCACTTACTTGGCCTGTGTACAAAAAACCACTGTTTAATATTGCAGTGGTTAGTATATATATATAGTAACCAAGTAAATTCCTTAATTTGTAAAAGTAAAAAGTAAGTAAAGTCGTCGGGGTGGCCTAAAGTCGGTATCAGCCAGACAGCGAGGGAGATTATTTTAGCATCTGAGGTGGGGCGCCACACCTACCATCAGCTTCTTACTTTACCGCACAGATCCCTGTGCTACTCATACACTGAGTTGGTGAGGGCTGGTATTGAACCTGGAACCTTGTGGTTCCTGGACAAACGCTCTACCGACTGAGCTAAACCGGCCCCTTGTACTTACCCATTAACCTAAGTACAAAAAACATTGTTTAGTTCTGTAGGGGCTAGTACATGTTATCATCATCTTGTCGTGCTAGTAGCAATCTCTCACCATTTCCCAATCAGCCATTGCCCCGGGCAGGTCCTCTGCACAGCATCCAGTATACGTGCAGAGCTGGTCGATATACATTTTTGTTGGATGGCTCACCATGGCATGTCCATGTGTTAACTTCCAGAGGAGAACATCACTTGTGAGTTTGTCCTTGCTTCTCCAACAGTGTCCAGTGTGTCTCGTTCATCTTACTTGGATGGTCTGTGTGATAGAGGGCAAATGTCTGTACAGTTGTTTTCTTGTGAGGTGCCATTTCCATTTGTTCAAGATTGCATGCAGTATTTTTGTGCAGCTCCCATCTAGCTTATTCTCGAGTCATTTTCTTAGAGTCCATGTGGTGCAGCCGTACAGTAGCACTGGTACAACAATGGCCTGGAAGAATTGTTGCTTTAACTTGTCAGTGAGATCAGATTTCAATATGACAGATAATCTATTTATATGCCTTTTACTCAATCATTGGATTGTGTACAAAAAACAGTTTAGTACTTCAGTGGTTAGTATGTTTAGTTAATAAGTAAATTTATTTCACTTATCTTACTTGTGTACAGCCACATCATGCTGAGAATACCGGTTCTCATCTGATCACTGAAGTTAAGCAGTGTTGAGCCTGGTCAGTACTTGAATGGGTAACTGTTTGGGAATACCAGGTGCTGTAAGCATTATAGGGCCGGTTAGTTTAGTCGGTAGAGCTTTTGGCTAGAAACCACATGGTTGCAAGTTCAAAACTGGTCCTCGCCAACTCAGCGTATGAGTAGGGATTGTGTGGTAGGTGTGATGCCAAAACAATCTACTTGGTCTAGTACTAGTGAAAAGGGGATAGACTCCCTCACTGATAGGCTGATACCGGCTTTAGGCCACCCCAACAATTTTTCTTTTTTTAGTTAGTATTTGTAGTGACCAAGTAAATTCTTGCATTTTTATTCCTTTATCTTGCCTGTGTGAAAAAAAAACATTGTTCAGTACTCCTGTGGTTAGTATTTGTAGTGACCAAGTAAATCCATTCAATTTCATCCACTTATCTGGCCTGTGCAAAAAATATTATATTTAGTACTGCAGTGTTTAGTATATGTAGTGAACAACTAAATGCCTTTATGTTTACTTATTTGGCCTGTGTACAAAAATCACTGTTTAGTATTGCAGTGGTTAGTATATGTAGTGACCAAGTGAATTCCTGAACTTTCACTCATTTATCTGTGTAGTAACCAAATAAATCCCTTCATTTTTTTATTCACACATTAGCCTGTGTACAAAAAATGGTGTTTAGTATTGTAGGGGTTAGTATGTATAGTAAACAAGTAAATTTCTTCTTTTATACTCACTCATTGGATTGTATTCAAAAAACACTGTTTAGTACTGCAGTGTTAGTATGTGCAGTGACCAAGTAATCCATTTATTTCCATCCACGTATCTAACCTGTGCACAAAAACTATTATTTACTACTTTAATGGTTGGTATATGTAGTGACCAAGTACATTTTTGTATCTTTATTCATTTATATGACATGTATACAAAATCCACCACTTAGTACTGTAGTGGTTAGTAGATGTAGTGACCAAGTACATTTTTGTATCTTTATTCACTTATATGACATGTGTACAAAATCCACCACTTAGTACTGTAGTGGTTAGTAGATGTAGTGACCAAGTACATTTTTGTATCTTATTCACTTATATGACATGTGTACAAAATCCACCACTTAGTACTGTAGTGGTTAGTAGAGTAGTGACCAAGTAAATTTTTTTATCTTTATTCACTTATATGACATGTGTACAAAATCCACCACTTAGTACTGTAGTGGTTAGTAGATGTAGTGACCAAGTACATTTTTGTATCTTTTATTACTTATATGACATGGTACAAAATCCACCACTTAGTACTGTAGTGGTTAGTAGATGTAGTGACCAAGTAAATTTTTGCATCTTTATTAATTATATGACATGTGTACAAAATCCACCACTTAGTACTTTAGTGGTTAGTAGATGTAGTGACCAAGTAAATTTTTGCATCTTTATTAACTTATATGACATGTGTACAAAATCCACCACTAGTACTGTAGTGGTTAGTAGATGTAGTGACCAAGTAAATTTTTGCATCTTTATTAACTTATATGACATGTGTACAAAATCCACCACTTAGTGAGTGTTAGTAGATGTAGTGACCAAGTAAATTTTTTGCATCTTTATTAACTTATATGACATGTGTACAAATTCCACCACTTAGTACTGTAGTGGTTAGTAGACGTAGTGACCAAGTAAATTTTTGTATCTTTATTCACTTATATGACATGCGTACAAAATGTAGTAGTGGTTAGTAGATGTAGTGACCAAGTACATTTTTGTATCTTTATTCACTTATATGACATTCCACCACTTAGTACTGTAGTGGTTAGTAGATGTAGTGACCAAGTAAATTTTTGCATGACATGTGTACAGTACTTAGTACTGTGAGTAGATGTAGTGACCAAGTAAATTTTTGCATCTTTATTAAATTATATGACATGTGTACAAAATCCACCACTTAGTACTTTAGTGGTTAGTAGATGTAGTGACAAGTAAATTTTTGCATCTTTATTAACTTATATGACATGTGTACAAAATCCACCACTTAGTACTGTGGTTAGTAGATGTAGTGACCAAGTAAATTTTTGCATCTTTATTAACTTATGACATGTGTACAAAATTTAGTACTGTAAGTAGATGTAGTGACCAAGTAAATTTTTGCATCTTTATTAACTTATATGACATGTGTACAAAATCCACCACTTAGTACTGTAGTGGTTAGTAGATGTAGTGACCAAGTAAATTTTTGCATCTTTATTCACTTATATGACATGTGTACAAAATCCACCACTTAGTACTGTAGTGGTTAGTAGATGTAGTGACCAAGTAAATTTTTGTATCTTTATTCACTTATGACATGTGTACAAAATCCACCCCTTAGTACTGTAGTGGTTAGTAGATGTAGTGACCAAGTAAATTTTTGCATCTTTATTAACTTATATGACATGTGTACAAAATCCACCACTTAGTACTGTAGTGGTTAGTATGTATAGTGAACAAATAAATTTTTACATTTTTATTCTCCTATCTGACCTTATACAAAAATCACTGTTTAGTATGTGTAGTGACTAAAGTAAATTCCTGAATTTTACTCACCTGTCTGGTACACAATAAGATTTACACAGCTGATAAGGTAAATACTGAGGAACTCTTCCTGCAATTTGCAGACTTGTAGCTACTGTAATTAACTCACACAAGTTAAATATAAAAAGCGGGGAAACACACATTTCTCAGTGAAGCAAATAAAATCTGTTAGCTGGCTGCTACGAACCAGAAGCTGAATATAACATTTACACATCGGCTTATATAACCAGTAATGTGTGCAGATCAATGCTGACTTTGTACACTTTCACAGTGAGTGAAGCCACATGGTTTGTCTTTGTAGATTGGACAAAGTTGAATTACATGCATAACACTCCTCGCAGCTCACTATGGAAGCTTTAACGTTTCCTTCATTCACCGAGCGAAAACCACATTGCATTTATCTTTTCATTCTAATGTTTTCTACATTTTGTCTGCAGAATGTATTCTCTTTTTCACAGATAGGTTCATCCTATATTTTTCACTTATGCAGACTACACAGATGATCTAGCGCTTTGTGCAAATACACCTGCACAAGCAGAATCACTGCAGTGTAGAGATTGCATTTACGTTTTCTACATTATGTCTGCAGAATGTATTGTCTTTTTCACTGATAGGTTCATCCTATATTTTTCACTTATGCAGATTACGCAGATGATCTAGCGCTTTGTGCAAATACACCTGCACGAGTAGAATCAGTGCAGTGTAGAGAAGGCAGCAAAAGGCATGGCCTCTCTGTAAACTCAGATAAAACAAGAGTTCATGTGTTTTAAACAAGATGGAGATATCTCCACACTGGATAATAAGCCTCTGAAATTTGTAGATCAGTTCACATACCTTGGTAATAATATCTTTTCTACAGAAAGCAATATCAATATACACATAGGAAAGGCATGGATTGCTATTAAAATATTATTGATTATATGGAAATTGGATCTCTCTGATAAGATAAAGGAAGGATTCTTTCAAACTGTAGCTGTATCAGTACTACTGTATGGTTGCAACACTTGGACTCAAAATGCTTAGAGAAAAAGCTAGATAGGAACAAGGATGTTGCATGCTGTCTTGAACAAATCTTGGAAGCATAATACAACAAATAAAACAGCTGTACAGCCATAAAAATCATCTAAGTAAGATGAATAAGACATGCTGGACAAGCAAGTACAAACTCATGTGATATTCCCTGGTGGACACCTACACATGAATACACCAGTATAGGTTGACAGGCAAAAACCTACATCAACCAGCTCTGTGCTGATAGCGGATGCCATGCAGCAGACCTATCAGGAGTAATAATCAATATGGGCAGATGGCAAGAGAAAGTTGTGGAAAATCGTGCTGTCAGCACAACCAGATGAGGAAACATTATTATCTTTTAATATATTTGCTGTGTACTTTATATGTTGTCCTTCACCCAACTATCTTCATTATTTATTCTGAACCAGGTGCTCAGATAAAAAGTATAAGCTTCAAACCTCCATCATGAATATTTCGTAGTATTTCAAGCAAACAGGATGTAAACAGATAAATTATCAAAAAAGCTAGCAGCAAAAAAAAAAAATGAGTTGACTGAGTTCAATATCTCTTCCAGTGAGCTGGCTGTAACATGATATGCTTGATCTAGTACTCTGGGACTGATGACATCAAGGTCACCATCTAAGTGTTACCTACCCAAGGCATAGTAGTGGTGGGTTATCTGTAAACCCCACTATCTCTAATTATAAATGCAAATCAGTGTTTTACATTTTTTCAATGTTATTCCTAGAGGTCATAGCTCAACATATCATACCATTTTGGAATCAGGTTGACTATGTATGCAAATTAAAAACATTTCAAGCTTAATCCAGACCCACAATCCTGAAATTTTTGATTCCTAGATTTTTAATCACTATGATTGATTTCAGCGTTTTTACATGATTTTTACACAAAATTTTTATATGATAATAATTTTTATAACTTAAAAATAAACTTGGGAATAATCAAAATTAATTACAAAATCCAGCAAAAGTTACTCCTGAAATAGAAATAATTGATTGTATGAAAAGTGATAACATACATAGAACTGTCTTTAAATTAAGTGGCTGCAGAAGAATTATCATTGAACTTTTAAAAGGTAAGCTTAAATATTAATGCAATACTTAAATGCACCAATCAATTTTAAGTTCTTCTGTAGTTTATTGTTGTCTATCGCATAGTTATTTGGTGCTGACCCTGAATGGGGAAAATCAAAAATGTTTACCATGCAGCTTTGCAATAAGTTCCAAATAGACAAATTATATCAATGTTTTGATGAAACTGATAATCATTGGAAAAATATTGTTCAAGTTTAATAAAATTTGAAATGTACTCAATGCATGTAGTGTTATTGTTGAATTTAACATACAATTGAAAGTCCGGTAATTTATGAGGAAGTGCGTCACGGTCTCCTGCCTCAAGAGTTGCTGCCCGGTGACTATTAAAATAACGACCCAGCTCAGTCTATTCAAAACTATCCATATATTTATCTATCTCAATTTGTTCATATTTATCTATATTACTTTAAATACTAAGATTTTTTTTTATTCATGTTTGTTTAATGTCTTGTTTTAGTTTAAATAAACAAGAATTACGACAAAAAAAGAAGCGACCCCCCCCCAAATACATTTACTAGTCGAAAATATCTATCTATCTCCATTTGTTCGTATCTATCTATATTATTTTTTTGTTTATCTATCTATCTATCTCCTATTCAAAACTATATATCCATCTTCATATCTAAACAAGAATTATGACAAATTACGATAAATAAACAAGAATTACGACAAGCTGGGGTTGTTATTTTGATAGTCACTGGGTAGCGGTTTTTGAGGCAGGAGACCAGGACGCACTTCCTCATAAATTATCGAAAGTCCTCAACAGGATCTAGCTTAATCGGGCTGCTTTTTAGCCAGTGTGTATATATATATATATATATATATATATATATTATAGTGATAGTATATGCTTATCACTAGTTTACTGGTGAGTGGTGGACCAAGTTTTTGTTGTTTTATGCCTAAGGAATTAATCAGATAAACTCTATCTGATGAATTGCCTGAGAGGCGTGAAACCCAGGATCACAGAATCACTTCCATGCAATATATATCAAGATTTTCGGTACTTTTTGACACACCTTGTATTCTGAAAAATTAGAGTTCAATTCATTCTTCATTTATTCTTCGGCATTCCCGCCCAAGGGGGGCACCTCAGGCGCTGGGCAATAAACCCAGCCCTGCCCCTTTAAATCAAGGGGGCAGGTATTGCCTGGGGGGACAGCCCCCTGGGATCAAGGCTAGTAATTTGACTCACCGATCCAGTGGCCGAAGCGCACTGGACCCCTGTCCCAAGGATGGGTGGGTGATTGCTAAATCCAGCTTTAAAATCTGTAATTTTTTGACACACCTTGTATTCTGAAAAAAATTAACATTACATTTATTGTTCGTTCATATCTTGGTAAATACAGCTTCAATCTCTATACTTTTTGACACCCGTTGTATATACACTGATATGTTTTTTTATTCTTGTACATACATAATCCAAAGACAGTCCTTTTTTCAACATATCACATCTCTTCAGTGCAGCTAGACTTTGTAAGCTGCTTCAAACCGGGATTAAAACTCAATCTATTTTTCATCATTCAGAGCCTCTAAACACCAGGCTATTGGCACACTCACTTGTAGATTTTGATTCAGTCTATTTTTCTCTTTTGGTGACTGAGGTGTGAGGAGACTAACATTTGCATGAGCAGAAAGTGAGGAATGAATCAAAGATACAAAAGTTCTGTTCCTAGAATAACGAAGAAGTTTACTCCACATGTGGTGTCCATTGTCCATTTCTTCCTGCTTCCATGGCCTCAGAGATTGAATGGAGTAAACACAACAACAAAAGTCCTACAGCCAAAATGAATAATGTTTTTTCCCTCTAGAGTCGATTAGCCATCACCAACATAGCAATTGCCGGTGGCTATACTACAATTTGAACATGACCTACAACACTGACAAAGCTTACAACTAAAACCTTCAAAAGTTCTTTCAAACTGGTTACTAATGGTCTCAATACTCTATCATGGGAGAGGAAAAAGAAAAAAATCTGAAAGATAAATAGAGCAAGAAAGAGAGAAATCTGGTGGAATAGTTATTTACTAAGTAGATATATTTACCTTCGCATGAGCAGGATGTGACACAAGGTCAATTTCTTAAGCGGAGTTTAACAGGTTTGAATTCAGAGCTTTCTTTCTCCTAGACCAGTTGCCTAACCAAGGTTAAAAAGCCCAGTCTGCCCTACTATTTACCCATAGCTTGAGGGAGAGTAGAATTCTTACCTTTCCCAAGGGTATTAGCACTAATTGAAATGCAATTACCACATCCAGGATTTGAACTCTGGGCGACGAGTCCATTTCCTATAACTTTAACCATTACACCACGCACTTCCTATTTTCTATCTACTAGGTATATATATTTACCAATGCCTCCACACGAGCAGGATGCAACACAACGTCAATTTCTTAAGCGGAGTTTAACTGCTATTTCTCTGAATTTTTGAGATTGCAATGAATCCTAATGAAGGCTCCCGTGTTTGACAAGAAGGTTCCTGAGTATGAAGAAAAGGCTAGATAGTCAGATGAATTGGCTGGTCACGTCAAGCCATAATACCTATATGATTTTCCCAACCCTATTGCCCTTTTTATCATATATGTGCTAGAAAGCAATGGCTGAGTGTCTTAGTGAATTGGGTATGATGTTAAACTACATCTCGTGATGAGGTTACAATTCTGGAGCTCTGAGGAGTTATCACCATTACTCCTAGGTCCACCTTGACCTGGAGTGATAGTACTTGTTTGGGTCTGACTATGAATTTAATAGAAAATTCTTCTATTTTATTATTTTATTTTATTTTTCTTGTTAAATGTGACTTTAAATTGCTTTACATACTATCCATGTGCCTAAGTTCTCCTCTCCCACCTACCCCCTGACTTTTTATATATAAATAACTAGAATCCTTCATCCATAGTCGCACTTGCTTAGAAAATATTGAACACATGGGCTCTCCTAATTGAGTAAATTTAAATAGAAAATAATGAGTTTTAAAAAAAGTGTTAAAAACCTTGAGTTTAAAAAAAAAGTTTTACTACCCATCAAGCGGGAATTAAACAAACAAATTTGGTATAAAATAACCCAACAAGGGTTGACATACCATAAAATCCAACCAACAGCCAAACTATACAAGATAAATATATGTCTACTTAAAAGGCTGTATGTGAGACTTACAGAATACCAAGGAGACAATATACTACTAATCCGAGAGAGACTCAACAGTATAGGTGAGTCAGAAGTTTTGCAATATCTTAGTACATATTAGTTTGTGGTGCATCTATCACGTGACTGAACTGGTTAGTAGTATCATGGTAGTTAGTGTGCTGATGCATTATGTATTGCTTCATTCTGTGTGTGATTTAAGACACAGATGAACGTGCAACATGGTCTAATTTAGGAACTTATATTCAAGAGAGACTCAACATTGTAGAGAATATTGATATCTCCTCAATATCACAGGATGCTGGAATTCAAAGTGTAGTGATTGTCTGCTCTTGCTGAGATGGACTAGCATCCAAAAGAGGTTATCTTACTGCGAGGGTTTCACCACTAGGTGACACTACTAGCTGAGTATTTAAACTCAGCCCGGGAAGCTCTTTTTCTCCACTAAGATGGACTAGACGAGTAGTTTCCCTGTTCATTACTTTGCCCCCCAACTTTCAGTAAGTGACTCTTATATTCATTATAAAATGTTTCTTACTTCCCAAGGACTTTCATCCTCTCTGTTTGTATCTTGTAATATATGTCATGTTCCAAGTGCTCAGACAATAAAGTCTGTATTGTTGTTATATCATACTTCTTTGATTGGTTTATATTATGTACTAAAAGTGGCTGCCCAGTGTTGCTTGGTTAATGGGGTGGGTAAAAAGGTAGTCTTGCAGATCCATTATTATTGAATTGCATGTTGAATCTTCACAAGAAGCCCCATTAGAATCCCTACGTAAAAAAGACCTTGCGTTCATCCAGACAATCTGAAAAGAAAAATTAATGTCTCCTATTAAAAATCCTAAATGCAAAAAAAATTCCATGCTGTTATCATTTAAATTCTATTTTCTAATTATCTTCATGAATATAAATAAAATCTTCATTATTTTTGCTCAAAAACTAAGATGTAGTGATAGTGAATGTTTATATATATTTACTTTGTTGTTAATTAACAATTTCAACAAAGTTTCCTCCGGACATACATACATACAACACTGCCCTTTATATATGTATAGATAGATAGATATAGATAGATGTATTCACCTATGTTGGAAGGTTTCTCTAAAGCCTTCTATTGTATTATAAGAACTAGTTTAGGCCACTAAAGTTAAAACCACACACATTGAAATCTTATAAAAGTATAAGCCGTGTTTTTTTTTTTATGTAAGGAAATTGAATGTAGATTGGATAATCATGAGTTTTAATTTTAAGAAGTGACTTTGATATTTACATTTAGTCAATTGGATCAATTCTTTGTGTTGCCGATTTTCGTGATTGATTGATTTTTGTAGAATTTTCTATTAGGCAATCAGTATTCAGCTGTATTGCAAGTTGAAACTAATCCGAGCATCTGGCTGTTTGTTGTATAGCCGTATATACCCAACATCTGGTATACACAATCGAGAGAGGAAACTTGGGTGATAGAGACAGAGATTTGAGACTTACTTGTTGCTTCATTTCTTCCTGTGTGTGGCTGTTTCTTTTCTTCTTCTGGCCATCATGTTTTCTAGTCTCGGTAATTTATGAGGAAGTGCGTCCTGGTCTCCTGCCTCAGAAATTGCTACCCAGTGACTATTAAAATAAAGTCCCCAGCTATGTCGTCTCGGTGGTGTTACTTGAAAGAAAACAACCAACTTAGGGTGTTAAATGTATTTTAGAGGAGGGGGGGGCTTCTCTTCTTTTGTCGTAATTCTTATTTATTTATTGTATAGAAATTTATTTATAGAAATTTGTCGTAATTCTTGTTTATATGAAGATTATCTATCTATCTATCTATCTATCTATCTATCTATCTACCTACCTCAATTTGTTCATTTTTTACTTTGTTTATATATATCTATCCACCCATCTCCATTTATTCATATGAAAAAGAGAAGCCCCCCCCTCTAAAATACATTTAACGCCCTAAGTTGGTTGTTTTCTTTCAAGTAACACCGCCGAGATGACATAGCTGGGGACGTTATTTTAATAGTCACCAAGTAGCAATTTCTGAGGCAGGAGACCGGGACACACTTCCTCATAAATTACCCTAGTCTCTTCTAAGGGCTTCTTTTAAGAGCTAGTTTTTAGTCATGCAATTAATCAACTCACAAGACTTTGATTTTCTTGATCAAGATTTATTCCTATAGCCCATGTTCTTCCACGCAGGGAGTTAACAACTCCAGCAGAGAGATGCATGTGTTCTCTGCTTCAATCTGAGGTTGAAACTAAAATCTAAACTAACTAAATCATGTGATGCGTGAAATTCTTGCCTCTTGGGTGAGGGAGCTATAACCATTATTGGTATTTTTCCACTCCCTGATCTGGAAGCAAATGGACCCTTTGAATTCTCACTACAGGGTCTGTCAACAATTTATGCTACCACATAAATTATGTAACATCCTGGTAGATGGTTTATATGCAGGTTTAGGTTGTTTGGCTAAGCTCATTTCCTGGATTCTGATTGGCTGATAGTTTTCAGTGTAGACACTTTTATCCATAAATACCCAACACATGGCTATATTCTGGGAGTTAGTACAAGGTCTGTATTTGATTACAGCCTGTCAACCCCTTTTGTCTGGTATCTTTATTGCCCGGTGCCTGAGGTGTACCATTAAGAATACCAAGGGGATCCATGCATTTTTGTGCCTGTCATTCCGTGAGCTTCGGTTCGTGGGTGGCTCCCACAAAATTGGAATTTTCTGTCTGACCTGCATGGTTGGATGTGAGAAAATAACTCCAGAGAAGAGGTCAAACACAACATTAAATCCTGCCAATTATATTACTGTATTCTTCCACAAAACTTTTAGTTTGATTTAACTACACTATCATACATAATTAATAGGGAACTTATCAATTATATAACAGTACCACTCATGGAGCTTAGATTAATGGTAGTAAATGACTACTTCACATTCTGCAGATCTCCAGAAATGGAACCTCACCATCAGATGAATTTTAGTTCCATACCTTTGATACCCCTTTTTGAGGTATCTAACCCAGAAGATACAGTTAGCATATTCTTTGCTTTACAGACAGGGAGTACAACATGGGGTTGTAAATCTTAAATATTTTACTTTTAAATATTAAAAAAATTAAAGCTACCATGTTTTCTTACTTGCTGTCTATCGTATGCGATGATGTCACCACGAAAATCATTTTCCTCCAATTTATTTGGTCTCTGGTTGTGACTTGCCAACTGCCTATGGGGGATGTTAAAGTCCTTCAGGTTTCTCTTGATGTTTTTGTACCTGAGCTTTGGTCTACCAATTAAGAAAAAAAACAATACATATGATATATATTGCACATATTCAAGGAAAGATGCATGTGTTTGGTGTAGGAAAGATTCAGAAAGAACACTCGAGACAACAAAGGGCTTTCTTACTGAAACTCACTGTGTATAGTAAAATAGTAAATGAAATATCTGGCTTGCAGTAAAATAGTACACTGCTCAAAATATTGGATTTACAAGTCTATTGGTTTAAAAAAGTATAAAGTTATAATGTTAAAGTCTTTCAGGTTTCTCTTGATGTTGTCTTTGTACCTGAGCTTTGGTCTACCGATTCCACATGATCCCTCTCTCAAATCTGCTTTGGCATTCTGTCATCCCCAGGTCTGTTTAAGTGGCCAGCCCAACTCTGTTGCGTTGGACAAGTATGTCATGCATGACAGGGAGTCCAGTTCTCTTCAGGATGGTCCTGTCTGAAACATGTTGCCACCACTTGACATTTAATATATTGCACAAGTGACATATGTAGTAGAAGGGCATCTGCTTTGTATATCGTCCAGGCTTCTGCACCATATAGGAGGGTTGAGAGAACTATGGCGTGGTATACTGCACATTTAGTTTTCAAGGAGATGTCTCTGTTGAACCAAACTCGCCTCTTCAGCCAACCAAATACTTTGGAAGCATTTGAAATTCAGAGATCAAGCTCTGCATTTAGTCTATTGTTGATGGCAACTGTGGAGCCCAGGTACCGTTTTTCTTACATCTTATGTTTGGTATTGTTTAATTAAATGGGAATAATTAAAACAAATAATTTGTTAATATTTTCTTTTGATCTTTGGAAATTCAAATTTCCTACAATTAGTCCCGTTTTGCTGGAACATGGCTTTCTGCTGATTGTTTACTGAATATCAAATTTGATAGCTCTACATCAAACTGTTTGAGAGGGAGTCCTTTTGGTGGCTGATGTTCTTGACTGCAACATTGTAGTAAGCGAGTTCAAACTCCAGTCTTGCTATTATGTTCACTTTCAGACGAATGCCCTTGCGAAAGGTATGATCCCACTTATTCCCTATATAAGAGGTTCACAGAGTATTAACTCTGGTTCTTATAAAACATTGGGTTACTTAAAGGATAAGTACCCAATGCGGAACACTTCAGTTAGGAAAACGACAAACACGTTAGTTACGTTTATAAGACTTTATTACAACATGTATAGGGGAACAAAGTTCCCCAGACTATAGAATATCACAAGTGTCCAAACATACACAGTAGTATTCATAGACAAAATAGGTGGAAACCACTTACTGTGAGCAGTGTCGTGTCTGTGGCGTCTGGCATGCACCATAGGTGTCTGCTGGAGAGAGGTGACAAGCATGTCCAGGCTTGTTCAGTGGCATCAGAAGAAGAGGGTTCTCTCCTTGGGTTCCTGTGTCACATGACCAAAATAGGGTCTCCAGACACAGGAGATTTACCAAAACCCTCAGACAAGGGAGACTGCCCTTACACCTAGCTATGGATAAAATAATAACAATACTGTTCTTCTACAAGGATGGTTTTGGCATTAAACGAGGAAACTAAAGTAAATAATACCACTACTGTTTTTTTGAGAGGCCAGGTTAGCTATGTTGGTAGAGCCTAAAGAACCATAATATTTTTGGGTTTGATAGTGGCCTTCACCAACTCAGTGCATGAGTAGCACAGCTTGGATCTATGTGGTAAAGCAGAAGCTTAATGACCAGGCAGCCTGAGCTATTCTCCAGTATCAGAATATGCCCATCCAGAGCATCTAGCTATCGCCTGCACAACTTGTTCTTCACCGCCAGTTACGTGACTTCATACCATTCCAACCTGTGCTGTATAAATCACATGCAAAGCGGCTCGGATAGCTGTGGCTGCTTGGTTTCTATGATGTTATGAGGCTTCATAAATACTCTGGCATTCTGCAGTAGGATTGCAACAAGGTTAGATCTGTATCAAGTTACAGCTCCTTGTTGCCCTGTCTTACCAGTTCGATAGTAATTGGAATTTAGTATGATTATTCTACAGAGCTGATGGTTGGTGTGGTGCAAAACTTCAGATGCAAAACAATCTCCCTGGTTTAGCACTAGTGAAAAGGGAATAGACTCCCTCACTGTCTGGGTGATAATAGTCCTTTCCATCAACTTTATTTTTTACTGTTCTTTTGCAAGGATGGTTTTGGCATTAAATAATCTACAAAGGTTGATATGCCATTAAACAAAGAAACCAAACCAAACTGTTTGAAAGTTTATAGAGGACAGACAAACAAACTATTCTAAATAATTTATATTGATACTAATTAAGTTCAGAAAACAATCAGCAAATTTATCAAAATGTCTAAATCATGTTATGAAATAACAGACTGCTAAATTTCTATAAGAAAAATGTTCAGAGCAATTTTACATGAATTTTTATTGGGATAGAATTATGAAAAATCCTAAGAGAAAGGCTTACTATATTGACAATAACTTTGAGAAGAGTCATTAACATTACAAGATTTTGTTTAGATAATTGAATTCATTCTTTGTGTTGGTGATATTGTTAACACAACATTTTAGGCTAATCTATTCTACAGCCATTTCCACGGGTAGCTCTTACCCAAATACAATAAAATATAATTTCCTATTATCTTAAATAATGTTGGAATTCACCCATTATTTTTTATAAGGGTGTGCCAGTAAACTGAGAATTGATTACAGTATAAAGAAAGAAAAACAAAGATATTCAACAGGTTTGGTTTAACGGCATATCAACCTGTCTGGGGTTATGTCATGTCTAGTGGTTAGGAAGTAATATATGTTGTGTATCTATATTTACACTTTTGTAGTAATTGGTTTTATCAATGTGTTAACATCACTGGGGGGGGGGTATTGTATAGTATTGATTAGGTCCATGTCTATATTCTATGGTATAATTTTATTTCCTTCAAAAAGGACAGAACGTCTTCAACAGAGAAAAAACGTATATATGATCAACTTAGAAAAACAGAAAAAGGTTATTCAATAAAAACTTCCCTCTTTCTTGAGGAAGGCTTTAGGATAGAGCCTGACATTGGCTATTTTTTAAGTTTGTTACTGTAACAAAACATGTGCATATATATATATATATGGTAATTACAACAAACACATAATAAGGTCACATATATGAAGACAGAAAAACAAATAACTCATAAATTCAACAAGTAATATGTGTATTGAAACAAATAGATTACAGTAATCAAAAATACTGATCCAAGTCCTGCAGAAATATGCTTTTTTAAAAGTTCATGTAATTAGAAAAAAAAATGTTGAGTTACCACCCAATAGAGAAAAGAAAGGGTAATGCTCTATATATTATAGAGTATATTAAATGAGGATATGAAGAGAAACAACAGGACACGTCTGGTTAGCTGTATAGATCAAGACTTTATTAATTTGCCCGTTAAGTCTGAACGCTAGCGTCCAGACACTCAGAACTTTTTATTTATTTTAAATCCCCACAATATTAGCAGTGATGTAACTTGTAGAGAGAAAAGGATATAGCTAGTAATCCTTCAGCGGTAGGCAAATATTTCAAGCAACATGGAATATATAAGCATAAGTTTGTCTTCTCTGCTGTTCTTCGAATAATTTGCTTTTATAGGACTCCCTACGATTGAAATCGGTCTTTTTTTTTTAACTTCTTTTTTTAGGTGTGAATGATTCCGATTGGTTGAAAATTATCATTTTTAATATTTTTCTTTTTTTTCTTTCTACCTGCACTGATCCTATGTGCAGAATTCTTATTTTTGTCATTTTATTTCTACTTTCAAAGCGTTAACTTCTGGCACACCACAAAGTTTTGGGCGAACATGCATTTAAAAAAATTCTGTTTCTCTCATTTTTTGTTGAAAAGTTACGATGTTTTGAAGTTGACAGTTTTATTGAAAGATTAATGGTGAAATTTCTGCATGCAAATTTATCATCGAAGGTGAGGTGTAATCTTCAAAATGGCTTTCTAGCTCAGGTATATGCAAATTTAAGACAAAATAACCGCATGGTTTCTAGAAATGTTCTGATTTTTTTTAACTAAAAGGTTTTTTATGACTATTTCAGTAAAATTTTAGTTTTCACAACCAGATTTTAGAATAACACCACTCATAAATGAATATTTTGGGTGTAAAAATAAAACAACAAAATATTTTCTGTATATCTGGAAATATGAAAACACTGATGTAGTACATACTAATTATATATATATATATATATATATATATATATATATATAGTATACAATTGCTACTTTAACTTTTCCATTGCATTTGTAAATTATCCAAAAGTTCAATATATCAAAAACAAAGAAATAAAAAATCATCTCATTTTAACAAAGTAATGACATTGAGTTAAGTATAAGGTAGGGTCCTGATGAGATCATCTTGATCAAAACCATGGTAGACTTTTAACTCTTTTCCACTATTACTATTACTAATATTTTACAGTGATGCTGATAGCTTTTTGATTTAGTGCATACTGGGATGCACATATTTGCTTTGAACAATTCCCAGGGAAAATTTATGGGTCCCAACTAAAGTTTCTTGATAAATTGTAGGTTTTTTTATGATCTTGGGGAAACAACTAAAGTCATCTAAATCCTACCTTGTAACATATCCTGTGTAATTAATTTCTAAGAAATTATTGAAATGTACTTACAATTAACTTGAAATGGTGAGGGAAGAAAAAAGAAAACACTGGGATGCATGGATATGATTTTACTGCATCCTTTTAGAATTTTATGTATCAAGGACACAGCATCTCTGATTTTATATATATATATATATATAAAGATTTGAAAAAGCAAAATTAAGTCAAAGATTGACTTTCAGAAAGCTGAAACTAAAGCATTTCAGTTTTAATCAAACTGTCAACAGGGCTCAACTATTTAGAGGTTATAAATGGATTCTTGGTGAAATTCTGGCCCATAAACACATGCACATTGTACGGTTTTGTAGAGATTTGTGTAGACTGTTCCATATTCAACTGTGTTGCAAGTTGAATTTGCTTCTAACAATCCAGACTTGGTAAGTGGTTTAAATAGCAGGTTCAGCTATTCTACTATGTGACAGTGTCAAGTCTATTTCCAGGATTTTAGTTGGCTGGTGGTTTTAGTGTGGATATTTTTATCTATATATACTGAACACTTAACCATGTTCTGTCAGTTGCTACAGAGTGTATTTGGTTACGTTCTGTCTGGTGACTGGATGCTAGTCACAGCCTTTTTTTTTTTTTTTTTTTTAACATTTAACTTTTACGGAGTAGGTGTTTATACATGTTGTCATCATTCTGATAATTTTTGTCAAATTTCAACGAATTGGAAAGGATGGGCAAGTGTTACATTGGGATCAGTTAACTAAACAGCATTTTTCAAGACAATCTGAGTGGAAATTAACCATGGAATCCTATAATCACTGAGTTTCCTTTCTGGAAATACTTTCCAGGAGGAAGTCAGAACATGCAAGGAACTGATCAAATTTAACTGTAAAGAAATGTATGCATACATCACTGTAAGTATTTGAATGAAACACTCTTATGCACTGAATTTTGCAGTTGTGTTGGAAGGGATCCTTGTACACAAGGATTAT
The DNA here is from genome assembly GCA_023376005.1 of Doryteuthis pealeii. Taxonomy (NCBI): domain Eukaryota; kingdom Metazoa; phylum Mollusca; class Cephalopoda; order Myopsida; family Loliginidae; genus Doryteuthis; species Doryteuthis pealeii. Next base: position 48,045,401 of record CM042151.1, read on the forward strand.
TACACACTCGATGAAAGTTTTCATTCTTTTATGTATTATGTATAAAAATCTGTCACTGTTTATCATGTGATGACGTTCCAGATAGAAAATTGACTCTTGGCCTTTTTGTTAAATTTTAAAAACATAGCCAATCCAAACCATGATAATAACTTATCAGACCTGAAAAACAAATTGTAAGACATTACCGAGATTGAGTTACCATTGCCAATTGCCAAGATTCACATGCTATGTTCTTTCTACAGGTTTATCATATTTTTTGACAAATTTGCAATGTTCAATTCAAATGTTCATGAAACAGCCAATTTAGCCCACTGTGATATCACCTTAGAAATGACTGCATCCTTACCTGTTGACCATCCCATCCATGGTGGCAGTCATTAATAAGTCCTTGGCATTGAGTGACATACAAATCCTTGTACAATACATAAAAATAATTTCCTATGCATTTTTATAGTAAAAATCATTTCCAATAGATTTTTATAGTAAAAATCATTTCCAATGCATTTTTATATTAAAAATCATTTCCATTCCAATGCATTTTTATATTAAAAATCATTTCCAATGTTTTTATAGTAAAAATCATTTCCAATGTATTTTTATCGGAAAAATCATTCCCAATGCATTTTTATTATAAAAATCATTTTCAATGGATTTTTATAGTAAAAATAATTCCCAATGCATTTTTATAGTAAAAATCAAGTCTAATCCAATTACCATACTAAAAGTAAAATACATATTGAGGATGGATTTCTATATTTAAAAATCTTTGGCAAAAACATATCAAATACATGCTTAGGTTTATGAATTTTCCTTTTTACAAAATCTTATTAGTGTTAAAGCTTACTTGTATTTTTGTTTACCTGGTTTTAAGAGGGCTGGTATTCATGACTGGTCCCTTCACTGTGTTTGAATCTTTTGGTATATAAGGTGTTCTACAATACACCACTTAAATTTATAGACTAAGTGAGGTCACATGGTTTAAACCTCAGCCAATCAACAGCCCGACTGCATGGCTGGTTGACTTCTTAATCACTGATTCTGAGAGACATTCATTTGCAATCATTGACAAAGGACTTGCAATGCTGAGGAGCACCAAGGAACAACCAAAGGATTCTTTACCAAGGATTTCCGCTAGACAAGCGCTCTTGCTTGATCCCTTAAGGATGGCCCATAAAATCGTAACACACTGCCTTTTTACCTCTACTACTAGAAATCCTCCCCCACTCTCAGAATGTCCATTCGGTCACGGGAGTTTTGAATGTTGGCGTCGGTCAGTCTACAATTTATGAACCATAACAGGTCTTGATCCCCTTGACAAAAATGTAGGGCATTCAAATCAGGAGAGCTAGTAGGCCATATTTTACGGTTGACTGGATCATAAAAATCCTCCACCAGGTCACAAACTGCCTTGATGCCTTGTTCACAGTTTTGATAGAATTATGGTCAAGTCACATTCAAAGCACCAGTTCCTGCTAGATCCCCAAAATTAAGCAGCCATGAGCCTGTTCAATATTTAGATGGGTGATAATTTAAGCAACAACAAGTACTGTAATAAACCAAATATCAAAATGACTAGGATTCGGCATTAAATGATCTGAAAAGAGTTGATATGCCGTAAAACCAACCAGCCAACCAAACCTGTTAGTGTCCCAACTATGGGTCAAATAGATCTGTTGATCTATATAAACACATAAACTCACCATGGTTAAGCAGTGATGAGCCTGTTCAATACTTAGATGGGTGATCGTTTAAGCAATAGCAGTTACTATGAGAAACCGAATATCAAAATAACTTGATTTGGCATTAAATGATCCAAAAAGATATGTTGAAAAACAAAATAACCAAACCAAACCATAGCCCCAACCCCTTTTTATCATATGGGTGCTAGAATGCGGTGACTGAGGGTCTTCATGTCTTGGGAATGACGTTAAACTCTATCTGATGGTGAGTTTCCAGTTTTGGAGGTTTGGGGAATGTGGAGCACCCCTTCATCACCATTGCTCCCTGGTCCACTCTGACCCGGAGTGGTAGTACCTGTTAGGGTCCCATCTATGGGTTAAATAGAAAAACATGAGTTGATAAACAAAATTGTATTATCCATTAAGAATTGATTTATTTCAAAACTTTGTCGGCATTAAATAACCCACAGAGATTGATATGCCGTAAAACAAAACAAACCAAACCAAAACCAGACCATATTTGATAGTCACTCTGCCACATTGAGCTACCCAGTGATGTGCCCTGGGTATGATATTAAACTGCATCTGATGGTGAGGTTCCAGTTCTGGAGAATATGGAGCACCCCTTTATAACCATTCTGACCTGGAGTGGTAGTACCTGTTAAGGTCCCATCTATGGGTTAAATAGAAAAATGTGTTTATAAAAACATTGAGTATCAATTAAGAATGAATTTATTTCAAAACTTTGTCGGCATTAAATGAACCGCTGAGGTTGATATGCCATAAAACAAACTAAACAAACAACATGTCTCATGAACTTTCTGGGGTCATGGCTGATGATGTCTTGAAGTTTCTCGACTATCTTGGCCATCTTTATTTTTGGCCAGTGGTGATATGTACCAGCCAGAGCCTTCCAGCTTATTCCTGGCTTTGAACAGGTCACTTTCAAGAAGCTGGCTATCTCTGAGCCACTGTAGGCACCTAGTGCCCTGAGCCATAGCTTGCCTTTTCATTTCCTGTGTCAAATTGGAAGTTGCCATGTTAATACTCTTGTGGTGAGCCAGAAGTTAACGCTTTGGAAGCAGAAATAAAATGATTAAAATAAGAAGTCTGCACATAGGATCAGTGCAGGTAGAAAGAAAAAAAATTGAAATATTAAAAATGATAATTTTCAACCAATCAAAAGCATTCACGCCTAAAAAAAGGAAGTTTTAAAAAAGACCGATTTTGTTCCTAGGGAGTGATATAAAAAAGCACAGTAGAGAAGACAAACTTATGCCTAATCAGTCCATATTGCCTGACTCCAAAATATTTTCTTACCGCTGAAGGTATTACAAGCTATATCTTTCTCTCTCTACAAATTACTTCACTGCTGATATATATGGAGCATTACCCTTTCTTTTCACTATTGGAGTTAACTCAACACTTTCTTCATTACATGAACTTTTAAAAAGCATATTTCTGCAGGACTTTGATCAGTATTATTGACTACTGTAATATATTTATTTTAATATACATATTACATGTTAAATTTATGAGTTATTTGTTTTTCTATCTTAATATATGTGACCTTATTATGTGTTTTCTGTAATTACCAATATATATATATATATATATATATATATTCATTCATTCCAACTCACCATACTCTCAGTATTTCTGAAAGGGAATGTGGCACATGCTGCAGAATATTATATGCATATTATAGCGCATTCTATTTATTACATAAGACTGACTTATGCAACAAGTCCTGCTGTATGGCTAAGGCCTAGAATATGCTGATGGCATCCGTTGCAGAGAGGTAAGACCTTCCCAAAAAGGATGGCCTGGGTATGACACTAATGGTTGGTAGGTACATAGATAGATACATTCATATGTAGGAAAAGAGTGAGTTAAATAGGAAAAACTGAGATAGATAGATATAGAGGTAGGAAAAACTGAGAGAGATAGATAGATAGATATAGAGGTAGGAAAAAGTGAGAGAGATAGATAGATAGATATAGAGGTAGGAAAAACTGAGAGAGATAGATAGATATAGAGGTAGGAAAAACTGAGAGAGATAGATAGATATAGAGGTAGGAAAAACTGAGAGAGATAGATAGATATAGAGGTAGGAAAAACTGAGAGAGATAGATAGATATAGAGGTATAGATAGAATAGAGGTAGGAAAAACTGAGAGAGATAGATAGGATGAGATAGATAGACTGAGATAGATAGATATAGAGGTAGGAAAAACTGAGATAGATAGATAGATATAGAGGTAGGAAAAACTGAGATAGATATAGATATAGAGTAGGAAAAACTGAGATAGATAGATATAGAGGTAGGAAAAACTGAGATAGATAGATATAGAGGTAGGAAAAATAGTGAAATAAATGAGAACAAAATTTGATGAATAGGTAGGCACGTAGTTAGGTAGATAGATAAATAGGAAAAACTGAGAGTTTGATAGATTGTTAGAAAAAATAGTGAAATAGATAGGAACAAAACTAGATATGTAGATAGATAAGAAGAATAAAAGTGAGATCAGAAAAACTGACAGATAAGAAAAGGGTGATATTGATATAACTGTGATAGATAGATGGAAAAAGAGTGAAATATTTGTGAAAAAATTAGATAGATATATAGATAAATAGGAATAAACTGAGACCGTGTCATAGGGGTACCCAGTAGCAAGGCTCCAAGTATGTGCAAATAAATTATTGTTATTATTATTATTAGCAACAAAAAATACCCACTGGATGGTGTAAAAATTAATTTTTGAAAGATATTGCTTAAGGAGATGGGAGTTAAAATTCAATGTCAGAGGGTTTGTATCATGAGTCAGTAAAATGATAAAATTTATAAAAGGGGTAAAAAAGATAAAACAATCTGAAATGGAAACTTAGTTCTGACCTCCTCAAATAAAATGCAATTTATTATTGTTTATTCAATTATTAATTGAATAACTATTTTGAATATTTTGCACATAAATTTTACTCAAAACTGTATGTGAAATAAAATGGAACTTAATCCGACAGTGTGAATATGATATATTGAAAAAACAAAGGATGTTTACAAATGCATGGGCTCATCAGGAGAGAATGTGCAAACCGTTTCGGGCCTTCCTCTCTACGGTTTTAAAAGGCAACATCGGCCCTCCTCACTGATGTGAGGACCCTCGGAATATCTTCATCGACCGCACGTGGATCGGTCTTCAACAAAAATAAGACGGGATGAAATGACCATTAGCAAAACAGAATGCTGCTAGACAAAGTTAGCGCATTTTTTTTTAATAATTCCAACTTTTGTCTAGCAGCGTTCTGTTTTGCTAATGGTCATTTCATCCCGTCTTATTTTTGTTGAAGACCGATCCACGTGCGGTCGATGCAGATATTCCGAGGGTCCTCACAATCAGTGAGAAGGGCCGATGTTGCATTTTAAAAACCGTAGAGAGGAAGGCCCTGAAACGGTTTGCACATTCAAAACTGTATGTATTTATTTATCTATCTAACTTTTCAGTTAATTTCTTGCTACTGAAAAAAAAGGCAAGAGTAAAAAAAAGACAATTTTAAAAAATGTTTACTCTAATTTTGAGTATATTCAACACAGGGTTATTCATTATTCTATGTATTAAGGATTTTGACTAAATCAAATACTCATTGATAGACTTGGACAATCATTGAGAATATTGTTATGTAAGCTGTGATGTAGTTTTGGTTACAGACAGAAATACATCCAATCTCTGATATTAATAGCTTATTATTGTTGTTGTTAAGTAGGAATAGTTACTTTAAATCATAATTGTGTATAAATTTTTGATATTTGATGGGGACACACTCACAGATTTACATAATGCAAATCCATTACAAATATTAAAAGATTGTGAGACACAGATTTGGATAATTCTAATTTCAAATAGATAATAAAAGGTGGGGACAAACAGATTTGGATAATATTACTTCATAATAGATTATAGACTGGGAACACACAAATATGTTTACGAAACGCAAGTTATAATCTTATAATGTTTCTTAAGAGATATTATTTTATATATGTTTGTGTAATGAATCATGGGAAGGGTCAAACACTTGATTAATTTTTAGTGTCAAACTCAGGACACTTAATTTGGTTGATTGATTGACTGGTGTTAATTGCATGTCAACCCATCTAGGGTTATTTTATGCCATAGGAAATCATATTTATTAAATGATCATATTTACATTTTTTGTGTAGTTATTTCTACTACTATAAAATAGAACTATTTTTTAAACAGGTTTTACCCATACAAGGGTCCCTAACAGCTACTTAGCCCTGTCGGCTGGGGCTTTAGAATACACCTGGAGCCACAGATTGTAATCTGTGATGCTTAAGGATGGAATACTGGGGGATGAGTTATCCATGACATGCAAAACTCCACTTTTGCCCTTACTTAGGCTAGATGGTCAGAGAGACCCCCTCCTATTAATCAGCTGGTCACAATAATCTCTAGGACTTATATGATTGCCCCAACCCTATTGCCATTATGGCAAGCCCCAACCCTTTTTATCATATGTGCTAGAAGGTGGTGGTTGAGGGTCCTCATGTCCTGGAAATGACGTTGAACTCTATCTGATGGTGAGGTTCCAGTTCTGGAGGTCTGGGGAATGTGGAGCATCCATTCTTCATCATTGCTCCCAGATCCATTCTGACCCAAAGTGGTAGTACCTGTTAGGGTCCCATCTATGGGTTAAATAGAAAAATGTATTTATAAAAAAATTGTATTATCCATTAAGAATTGATTTATTTCGAATTAAATGACCCACTGAGGTTGATATGCCTTAAAACAAAACGAACCAAACCAAAACTTTGTAATGGAAGTAATGACAGTGAAGGGGTACTCCACTTTCCCTGAAGCTCTAGAACTGCAACCTCACTATCAATTCATTCAAGCTGTAGCCATGTCAGTACTATTGTATGGTTGCACCACTTGGACTATAGACAGGTTATTGATCATATGGAAATCTGATCTCTCTGATAAAATAAAATGGGAATTCTTTCAAGCTGTAGCCATGTCAGTACTATTGTATGGTTGCACCACTTGGACTAATGACAGGTTATTGATCATATGGATATCTGATCTCTTTGATAAAATAAAATGGGAATTCTTTCAAGCTGTAGCGATTTCAGTACTACTGTATGGTTGCACCACTTGGACTAATGACAGGTTATTGATCATATGGAAATCTGATCTCTCTGATAAAATAAAATGGGAATTCTTTCAAGCTGTAGCCATGTCAGTACTATCGTATGGTTGCACCACTTGGACTAATGATAGGTTATTGATCATATGGAAATCTAATCTCTCTGATAAAATAAAATGGGAATTCTTTCAAGCTGTAGTCATGTCAGTACTATTGTATGGTTGCACCACTTAGACTAATGATAGGTTATTGATCATATGGAAATCTGATCTCTCTGATAAAATAAAATAGGAATTCTCTTAAGCTGTAGCTGTGTCTGTACTATTGTATCGCTGCACCTATTGGACTTTAACGAAATGCTCAGAGAAAAATCTAGACGGCAACTAAATGTTTCTTAATTCTTCTTTTAGTTTGATGGGATCGATGCCGATGATTTTAGCTCAATATTAAAGATAACAAAGTAACTGCCTCCCCGTTCTTTTCATGCAGAAGGGATGGTAAGAACCAAAGTTCACATAAATCCCAGGTGTTTTATCTTTATTTCTATTATTATTTTTGTACACACCAGTATTATACCCACCTTCTGTATGACCTACGAGGACATCCAAAAAAAGAAATTCAGTTGTTACCCTCTTTCTCCATTTTGAGTTGTATAGATGGTCTAATTGAGTTCACATGGTCCGGGAGGGAAAGGTCATCCACAGTGATCCAACAAATCCGAAAGAAGATTTACCCTCTGGGATAAAGCTGCGATAATTCACTGGATATATAAGGAAAGAAAGTTGAAAGAAGTCGAATATACTGGTTCGTCTGTAAGTTGTATAGTTCAGACTTATAGATTTCGGCATAATGTGGCTTTCTTTACTCTAAAGGAATCATGGAACATCCCCAGATACAAATTAGAACCACCTGTCACACACACACACACACTCACATACCTACTTATATATATATAAAATACAATTAACTGGCACACCCTATGTATTCAGTTTCCTTACATTGTATAAGATAATAGGAAATCTTTTATTGTATTTGGGTAAGAACTACCCGTGGAAATGGCTGTAGAATAGATTAGCCTAAAATGTTGTGTTAACAATATCACCAACACAAAGAATGAATTCAATTATCTAAACAAAATCTTGTAATGTTAATGACTCTTCTCAAAGTTATTGTCAATATAGTAAGCCTTTCTCTTAGGATTTTTCATAATTCTATCCCAATAAAAATTCATGTAAAATTGCTCTGAACATTTTTCTTATGGAAATTTAGCAGTCTGTTATTTCATAACATGATTTAGACATTTTGATAAATTTGCTGATTGTTTTCTGAACTCAAGTAGTATCAATATAAATTATTTAGAATAGTTTGTTTGTCTGTCCTCTATAAACTTTAAAACAGTTTGGTTTGGTTTCTTTGTTTAATGGCATATCAATCTTTGTAGATTATTTAATGCCAAAACCATCCTTGCAAAAGAACAGTAAAAAATAAAGTTGATGGAGAGGCCTATTATCACCCAGACAGTGAGGGAGTCTATTCCTTTTTCACTAGTGCTAAACCAGGGAGATTGTTTTGCATCTGAAGTTGTGCACCACACCAACCATCAGCTCTGTAGAATAATCATACTAAGTTCCAATTACTATCGAATTGGTAAGACAGGGCAACAAGGAGCTGTAACTGAAAACGTTTGGTTTCTTTGTTTATTGGCATATCAATCTTTGTAGATTATTTAATGCCAAAACCATCATTATAATTAGTTGGTACTTAACTTCGGTGATCAATCGGGAATGGTACTTTCTATGTCGACTTATATAAAGCGCCTAGAGAATAAACAAGATGTGGAAGCAACACCCCATCAGAAAACAGCTGTATAGCCACCTGCCCCATATCACACAAACCATCCGTGTTAGGCAAACAAGACATGCTGGGCACTGCTGGAGAAACAAGGATGAACTCATTGGTGACATTCTACTGTGGAAGCCATAAATAGGTACACCAGAGTAGGCTGTCCAGCAAAGATGTACATAGACCAACACTGCGCAGATACTGGATGCTGCACAGAGGACCTCCCAGGAGCAATGAATGATTGGGACAGTTGGCGATAGATTGGCATGGATATCTGTGCTACTAGCGCAACATGATGATATATATATATATATATATATATATATATATATATATATGTAATGAATATGCAAATACCTAGGTACTCTCCTCACTGTAATCTGATTGGTTAGTGTCCACCATAAATACTTGACACTGTAGTGGTACAAGCGCCTACTCCAAGACTACCAATTTTGCTATGCCGACTACTACTCTTATTACTTCTACGTGACACACCAGTTTCTACTTGCCTGCGAATATATTACTACAACTTAATAATATATCCCCTACCCCAGATATATCAGTATATATATATATATATATATATATATATATATATATAATTTCTGCTTTAACTTTTCCATTGCAGTTGTATAATTTGTCAAAGAGTTCTCAATATACCATAAACATAGAGATATAATAATAATAGTAGTTGAAAAGAGTTATGGATCAAAACTATGGTAGACCCATAGTTTTTTTCCACTATTACTCTTATATAAAGTAAAAGTAAAGTTGACAGAGTAGACTATTGTTGGTATCAGCCAGACAGTGAGGGAGTCTATTCCCTTTTCACTAGTGCAAAACCAAGGTGATTATTTTGCATCTTAGGTAGAGTGCCATACCTACTATCAGCTCTCACTTCACCACATAGATCCAAGCTGTGCTACTCATGAGCTGAGTTTTGCGAGGGCCATTATTTAATCCAGAACCTTGTGGCTCTTAGGCATATGCTCGACTGACAGAGCTAAACTGGCCCGCCATAAGAACAGTAGTGTTACTATTTAAACCGTAGCTGAGAGATAAGGGCTTTCATACCTTTCCCAAGTGTATTACTTTGAAAGTGAACGTTATAGCAAGACTGGAGTTCAAAGTCACTTACTATGATGTCAAAGACAATCATGTAAACCAATATACAAAAAAGACTCCTCTCAAAGTTTATTGTTGAGCTACCAAATTTAGTTTATAATGAGCAATCAATAGGAAGCCATGTTCCAGCAAAACATGAATAATTATAGAGAATTTAATTTTTCAAAGATCAATAGAAAACATTAACAAATTATTTGTTTTACAAAACAATTATTCCCATTTAATTAAGTTTAGAGAGCAAAAAGTTTGGTTTATTTCATTTCAAAAGTCAAAAATTTAAGATTTACAACCCCATATTATACTCCCTGCCAGACTATTCCTGATAAACTTCAATATCGAACAACCAGCCTAGGAGAAAGAAAAAGTCTAAATTTATAACCTGTTGGATTTTGTGTAAAATATTCAACTCTGTTACAAGATGAATGCCAAAACTAAAACTAGAGTTTGGTAGGTGGCTTATATGGAGCTTTGGATTGTTCCATTATGAACTCAGGCAAGTTCATTTCCTGAGATCTGATTGGCTGTTGGATTTCAGGGTGAGTAAGAACATGGATAAGTACCCACTCTTCAGCCATCACTTTGCATTATGCCAGCAGCATGCAAGGACTGTATTTAAGTTACAGCTTGTCTGTTGTTTTCGTCTACTAACTCGACGGTAGTTAGAACCCCACTGCGACGGTGGAGTATCATATTGTTTCTATATCTGAAGGATAACTTCTACATAACCAGATAGATGGAGCCCCTAAAGCAGAGTGACATTGTGTTCAACCTTGTTCTCTCAAAATCTGTGGTGAGTGACTCTGATGCCAATTGGTATAGCACCTTACCTTTACCTTGTCATGAAGAAAGAAGACCTGCTGCATGGACAAGTGCTTGTCTTCCATACACCTTTGCCCATACTTCTGTCAAAATCAGGTGCAGATCTATAGTCCATAGATGCTATAATACAAAGACTTGCAGCAGTTTTAAATTTGAAAATTTTGTGTGGGTAAGTAGATGCAATAAAATACTTTAACTTAGATAATAAAGCAATTTTCAGTCCAATTTGCCACTGAATGTTGATTTTATGGGATCTATGTTCATGTTTCATGTAATTTTCTATGTTATAAATGCTTGATATGCAGGATGTTAATAAAGTTTTTGCAGAATAAACATGGGAAGGTTGTTACAAGCATCCAGTAACCAGACAAAAAGAAAAGAGAACGTAACTGATTACGCTCAGCACTAGATGCTTGAACACAGTCAAATGTTCAGTTTATATAGATGAAAGTGTCCACTTTAAAACCAGCAGCCAATCAGGATCCGGAAGTGAACATAACCCAAATACACAAGTGGAATCATCCAATCTACTATTTAAACCACCTACCAAGTCTGAATCCTCACAACATACTCAGCTTGCAACACAGCTGGATGCTAATTACTCCACACATTTCTACAGTTTGGCAGCAGTTTTAGAGTTAAAAAATAAACACTGACCTCAGGATTTTCAAATTCAGAGTTTTCCTTCTCCTAGACTGGTGTCCTGGGAATGACGTTAAACTCTATCTGATTGTGAGGTTCCAGTTTTGGAGGTTTGGGGAATGTGGAGCACCCCTTCATCACCATTGCTCCCTGGTCCACTCTGACCCGGAGTGGTAGTACCTGCTAGGGTCCCATCTATGGGTTAAATAGAAAAACATGAGTTAATAAACAAAATTGTATTATCCATTAAGAATTGATTTATTTTAAAACTTTATCAGCATTAAATAACCCACTGAGGTTGATATGCCGTAAAACAAAACAAACCAAACCAAATCATAACATCATAGAAACCAAGCAGCCAATCAGGACCCTAGGAATGGAATCAAAACCTAGACTGGTTACCTATCCAAGGTTAAAGAGCCCAGTCTGCCCTACTATTTTACCCCTAGTTGGAGGGAGAATATATGGATTCATACTTTTCCCAAGGGTATTAGCACTATGTGAAATGCATACAGCCTTGTCTAGGATTTGAACTTGGATTGACAAGTCCATTTCCCACGACTCTAACCATTATACCACACACTTCCATAACCATAATAGATCACGTAAGAATTATCACTATTAGATTCAATGTCTATAATACATTCTGGATATATGGATTCATACCTTTCCCAAGGGTATTAGTGCTATGTGAAATGCAAACAGCCTTGTCTAGGATTTGAACTTGGATCAACAAGTCCATTTCCCACAACTCTAACCATTATGCCACACGCCTCCATATAGACACCCTGTACATTATCATTGATTAGCAGAGATAGAATTTTTCCATCAAACCCATTTTGTAGATTTTTAGTGTTTTTTCTCCCCCCCCCCTGCATTTCACTTTCTTTTCAATACAGGGTGTGCCAAAAGTCACTTGTTATTTGAATTAACCACAAAATTCTATTAAAAACAAAAATAAGAAAACAGTTTAGATCAATAAGTCTCACTCAATGAAATTAAAAATATTTCTTGATAAAATGTCAATGAAATTTTCCACAGAACAATATCAACTTTATAAGATGATATAAAGAGACTTGGGTGAGTCAAAAGTTTTGCAATATTTTTGGTCAGGCACACATTGATACTAAATGAAAGAGAAATGACTTGGTTAAAATACAACAATGAAACTGAAATCTTTTTCTGAATTATTATTCCTGGATGTCTTGCATGGTGTAATGATAAAATTTCTAGTCTACCTAGACTTTTGTTAGTAATTTGATTTTCACTGGGTACACCATCTCTTCTGGCTTGTGTTAAGTGTGGTGCTTCACCACAGCAAAATAATTCTCTCTCTGGTCTAGCGTTAGCAAAAAGAGGATAGACTGCCTCGCTATTTGGCTGATACTGACAACAGGTTTAGCTCAGTTGGTAAAGCATTCATCTAGGAATCGCAAGGATCCAGGTTTGATACTGTTGCCTGCCAACTCAGCACATGAGTAGCACAGCTTGGGTAATCTGATCTGTGTGGTAAAGCATCTGGAAGCTGATGGTAGGTGTGGCGCTCCACTTTAGCAAAAATCAATCTCTCTGGTCTAGCACTAACAAAAAGGAGATAGTCTCCCTTGCTGTTTGGCTGATACCGACAATAGGCCACTCAGCAGACTTTACTTACAACTTATTTTATGCCAGAATGGAAGAGAAATGTCTTTATTAAAATACAACAATGAAACTGAAATCTTTTTCCGAATTATTATTCCTGGATGTCTTGCATGGTGTAATGATAAAACTTCTAGTCTACAAAGACTGTTGTTAGTAAGTTTGATTTTCACTGGGTACTCCATCTCTTTTGGCCTTGTGTCAAGCTAAGCTTAATAAATGATAACCTTTAAATGATTCCTGATGCCTTACAATTGCCACAAATCAATCTGGCAATGTTTTCAAGAGTTTATGGTTATAGCCATTAGATTAAAAAAAGTTTACAATAATAGGAAACCAGAAAGGACATAAATGGTTCCAGGTTGTAATCTTAATTTTAACATGGAAGTTAAGCAGCAATGAGCCTAATCATTACTCAGTGATGCTGATAGCTTTTTGATTTAGTGTGTCCTGGGATGCATATATTTGCTTTGAATGAGTCCCCGGGAAAATGTATGGGTCTCAACTAAAGCCGCCTAACTCCTACCTTGTAACCTATCCTGTGTAATTCGTTTCTAAGAAACTATTGAAATGTATTTACAGTTAGCTTGAAATGGTGAGGGAAGAAAAAAGAAAAACACTGGGACGCATGAATACGATTTTACTGCATCCTTTTAGATTATTGTATGTCAGGGATGTAGGATGCATACCTATCAGCATCTCTGGGCACATTTTAGCATCTCCAGATGCTTTTGCTGAAGGTGATGAACCATACTGGATTGTGATATGCTGCGCTTGCCTGATACTCTCCAAGTGCAACTCTCCAGATTTACTTCTGTGATGAAGAACTGCCTTGAAATCCATGATTTAGGCCTACCAACTACCATGATATTTAATCTTAGTTGAACAGAGAATAGTTGGATGCATTCCTTTCCCATAGTGCTATGTGAAATGTAAAGAGCCTCGTCCAGGATTTGAACTTATGATATATGCACCACAAACTAGCAAGTACAAAAATATTGCAAAACTTTTGACTCACCTGTGTATAATTGATAAGTGTAGGTGGGTAGTGTAATGGTTATCATCATAGGAAATGGACTAAAGAGATTAGTTAAAATCCTGGACAAGGCTGTTTGCATTTCACATAGCGCTAATACCCTTGGGAAAGGTATGAATCCAGATATTCTCCCTCCAGTTATGGGTAAATAGTAGGGCAGACAAGGCACTTTAATCATGGTTAGGCAACCAGTCTAGGCTAAGGAAAAACTCTGTATTCAAATCTGTTATACTCTGCTTAAGTAATTGAACCTGCATCACATCCCTGCTCATTTGGAGTGGTTGGTAAATATATATAATTGATAATTCTTTTTTCTGTGGTGTGGATTCATCTCCTGATTGCTCTAGAATCATGCATGGAATGAAGTAATACTCAACATGTCAGCGCACCAATTACCATAATACTACCTTTTATGGTTTGAACTGTTTTAGTAATGTGATGTACGCACCGCAAACAAGACACAAAGTACCAAAATATTGCAAAACTTTTGACTCACCTGTGTATAATTGATAAATCTCTTTTCTGTTGTATGAATTCAACCCTTCCTGTTTGCTTTCAAATCATGCATAGAGTGAAGCAATAAACAACATGTCAGCACACCAACTTACACGATACTACCTTCCATGACATAAACTATGATATAGTTATTTACAGCATAGGTTAGATGCAGCACAAGGCCAGAAGTATGGGGACACCTAGTGAGAATCGAACTCACTAACAATGGTTTGCTAATCTAGCTTGCTAACCATTGCACCACGTGATATAGGCACACAAATGAGCAAGTACTAGAATAATGCAAAACTTTTGACTCACCTGTGTATAATTGATAACTGTAGGTGGGTGGTGTAATGGTTACTGTTGTGGGAAATGGACGCAAAGAGACAAGTTCATTTGCATAGCGCTAATACTCTTGGGAAACGTATGAATCCAAATATTCTCCCACCAGCTATGGATAAATAGCAAGGCAGACTGGGCTATTTAACCTTGGTTAGGCAACCAGTCTAGGAGAATGAAAACTCTGGTGTCAAACCTATTAAACTGTTCATGGCTTTCGTAGGGAAATAGGAATTACTTGGTGCCCATCTCTTTGACTAATGGGAAACTACCCCAACCCTATTGCCCTTATGGCAAGCCCAACCCCTTTTTATCATATGGGTGCTAGAAGGCGGTAATTGAGGGTCTACATGTCCTGGGAATGACGTTAAACTCTATCTGATGGTGAAGTTCCAGTTCTGGAGGTTTGGGGAAAGTGGAGCACCCCTTCATCACCATTGCTCCCTGGTCCTCTCTGACCCGGAGTGGTAGTACCTGTTAGGGTCCCATCTATGGGTTAAATAGAAAAATGTATTCATAAAAAAAATTGTATTATCCATTAAGAATTGATTTATTTAAAAACTTAATCGGCATTAAATAACCCACTGAGGTTGATATGCCGTAAAACAAAACCAAATTAATGGGAAACTGCTAATATTATGTTATTTGGTAGCAGAGGTGTGCTTAGTGCAACGGTTATCATTGTAGGAAATCGAATTGAAGACTTGAGGTCAAATTCTGGATGAGGCTGTTTGCATTTCCTTTTGTGCTAATGCCCTCGAAAAAGGCATGGATCCTTATATTTGTTCCCCTCCCCCAGTTATAGGAATGACTGGCTACTTTGTCCTTGTTTAAGAAAACCAGTCTAAGAGAAAGAACACTTTGAAATTTTAGGGTTGGTAAATATACATAATTGATAAATCTTTTTATGTGTGTGGTTTTATCTCTTCCTGTTTGCTTTAAAATCATGCATGGAATGAAGCAATACACAACATGTTAGCGCACCAACTACCATGATACTACCTTCCATGGCTTCAACTGCTTCAGTGATGTGATACACACACTGAAAACTAGCAAGTAGCATAATAATGCAAAACTTTTGATTCACTTGTGTATAATTGATAAATCTCTTTTCAGTTGTGTGGATTTATCCATTCCAGTTTGAATATATTGTCAAATAAACAATTTTCAGAAAATCACTGCACTGATAAAAGATAAAGAATAAAATGTTATATTATTGCCAAGAAAGAGTGATCATAAATTTTGAATCAAATCAATAAATCTCAATCACTTAAAATTTAAAAATCTTTTCCTACAAAACTCCATGAAAATTTTTTTTCCCCCAGAACAATATTAATTTTATAAGATTATATGAAAATATATAATTAATAAATCTCTCTTCTTTTAAGTGGATTTATATTTTATAGTCACAATTATTGTTTCTAATTGTTTGGTTAGATTTCTAATTGACACACAAATTGTTTAGAAAAAGAAAACATTTACAAAGAAGATACACTGACTAAACACACACACACACCACACCCATATATATATACATATACATATATATACACACATACGTGCGTCTCTGCATGTCCATGAATTATGAGTCTCTTTTTCCTCAATGGAATGAATGAACAAGATCTGATGGTGCTTAAGGCTGGTTTAGCTCAGTTGGTAGAGTGTCCAACTAGGAACCACAAGGTTCCGGGTTTGATTATTTATATATATATATATATATATATATATATATATATATATATATATGTGTGTGTGTGTGTGTGTGCGCCTCTGCATGTCTATGAATTATGAGTGTCTTTTTCCACAATGCAAAGAATGAACAAGATTTGATTGTGCTTAGGGCCAATTTAGCTCAGTTGATAGTACGTCCGACTAGGAACTACAAGGGTTCCAGGTTCGATACAGGGCCCTCAGCAACTCACTGTATGAGTAGCACAGGGTTCTGTGCGGTAAAGTCAGGAGCTGATGGTAGGTGTGGTGCTCTATCTCAGACACCAAAGCAATCTCCTTGGTATAGTGCTAGTGAAAAAGGGGAATAGACTCCCTTGCTGTCTGGCTGATACTGACTTTAGGTCACCTTGATGACCTTACTGACGATATATGAGGGAGATCCAAAAATTATCCACACTCTTGTTTATGGAAACCAAGCTTATTGTGGATGATTTAATAAGCAGAACCATGACTAATCTGCAGAGAACAAGCTAGCTCATTGATGATATCTTGCCAGTTTGCCATTATCATCTCTAAAGCTTGCTGAATCTTCTCATTAGTGATGGAGTTTGACAGGTGTTCTGCTGCCTCTTTATGTCATTCTTGCCCAGACACTTTTAAACTTCTCTATCCACTTCCTGCCCTGTTGGCTGGAGTGTTAGAATGCACCAACTGCACCTCTGCAGAGAGTTAAGACTCCCCTAATGGGGCCACCTGTTGGCCGTGGGTGGCAACCCGTGATGCTTAAGGATAGAACCCAGGTGGTTGAGCAGTCTATGACTTGCAATACTCCACTTTTGCCCTTTCTTGGGCTAGACAGGTGGTCGGAGAGGCCCTCTCTGATCAATCGGCTGGTCACGTCAAGACCTCACATCTATATTATTGCCATAAGGCAGTGGCTGAGGGTCCTCATGTCCTGGGAATGACATTAAACTCTATCTGATTGTGAGGTTTCAGTTCTGGAGCTCTGGGGAATGTGGAGCACCTCTTGATCACCATTGCTTCCTGGTCCACTCTGACCCAGAGTGGTAGTACCTGTTAGGGACCCATCTATGGGTTAAATAGAAAAATGTATTCATAAAAAAATGAGTATCCATTAAGAATGACTTCTTTCAAAACTTTGTCAGCATTAAATGACCCACAGAGGTTGATATGCCATAAACCAAACCAAACTATCCATTTCTATACAGTAGTGCACTGTCCCTATATTGTGCTTAAAGCCTTAGATGAATTTCAGCTCCCTTGGTGCATACTGCTAGTGGGGAGCCATGTTTACACTGAAAAACAGCAAGCAAAATGGTGCAATGAAGCTCAAAACTTTGATCACATGACCACAACAGTACCAACTATAAGCGTGCATGCACAGAACACAATGTGTCAAAAATAAAGAAATGTTATGGCCAAAGTGAAGATAATTTTGTACTCTCCTTCATAATAATAATAATAATAATTTTGATATTGATAATACAGTTTGCTATATTCATAAGAGTGCTCAATAACATTAATAGAGAAGGCTTACAGTCAAATCATGTGAAGTTAGCAGTGATGAGCCTGTTCAATATTTAGATGGGTGACCTTCATGAGAAGTCTGTGACTAGCATCCAGTCACCAGACAAAAAAATACCAGTTCCCATCAGATCACTGAAGTTAAGCAGTGATGAGCCTGTTCAATATTTAAATGGGTGACCTTCATGAGAAGACTGTGACTAGCGTCCAGTCACCAGACAAAAAAAAAAGATAGAGTAACAAAATGGGAGAGCATAACCAAATATGCTCTGTGCTAAGTGCCTGAACATTTGACTTTGTTCAGGCGGTTAGTACTGATTAATAAAGAATATTAGTTTTTCTTACCATGTTTCTCTAATTTAAAAATTTATTAGTTTTTACAAATTTGTCATTATTAGTATTATTCGGACTATTGTCCTCATCTTTATTGCAATCTGTACAACGTTTCGGCTGATGTGCCCTCCGGCCTTCTTCAGGTATTTTCGGTTCCCGAGTCAGAGAAATACCTGAAGAAGGCCGGAGGGCACATCGGCCGAAACGTTGTACAGATAACAATAAAGATGAGGACAATAGTCCGAATAATACAAATAATACTATTATCAAGCTTTATCTTAAAAGTTCAGAGAAATTGTCATTATTACTTCAAGTCTTGATTTTTGCCAAGCATAAATGGTACATCAGCTAGTATTTTGTGAATTAAGTTCTTTGTTTTGAAATTGAAATATTTTTAACAATTTTTCACTTGTGTTCGAAGATTTTTAAAATTGAAATCATGAGTAGAAAATTATGGACTTTAATTTGTGACCAAAATTCTAATGCTAATAATATATAGAAAGAGCAATTAAAAAGTGATGATAAAAATACTTAATCCAAAAAACCTCCAAAATTACTATTTTGTGCTAGTAATAGAAGTATTACTATAAATAGTAATATTACTGTTGTTATGTAATAACTTGGTGGATGCTGTTGTTGCTGATGCAAATCAGGTCACACCTGCACAGAACTGGAAAAGACAACTGGGGGGATCTGATTGACAGAATGAGGGTCATGAGGTCAGACCAAGCTATGATGAGAAGTGAACAGAGAGAAATAAGGGTTTGTAAAGTAGACAGCGGTGCACTCATTGGTTGATGTGTGTCACATGAGAGGAAGAAAAAAAAGCAATAGTTGTCACTTGGAGTCTCTTGATTCAGTTGGGGTTTAGACATTTATTGGGATGGTCGGATTGATTGGGAAGATGGGGAAAAAAAATAGTAACTAGGTTTTAATAGCATTCCACTTCCAGCTAAAAACCTACAGTTAATAAAGTTTCAAGAGTTTTTTTTTTTTGTTTTTGTTATCTTGCCATCAAAGTATGAGAAACAATGATTTTTTTGGGATCAAGTGACATCAAAACATCTGTGTGTCTGTCTGTAACTGAAACTACATCACCACCAATGTCACATTCCCTTAGTTATTTATGTTATGTCCTCAACAAAGAAACTAATTTTAGTATTATTAGCGTTATTCGGACTATTGTCCCCATCTTCATTGTTATTTGTACAACGCTTCGGCCGATATACCTCCGGCCTTCTTCAGGTATTTCTTTGCCGGAGGGTATATCGTCCGAAACGTTGTACAAATAACAATGAAGATGGGGACAATAGTCCAAATAACGCTAATAATACTAATCTTCAAGCCTCATCTCAAACATTCAGAGAAATAGTAAACTAATTTTAGTCCACATATTATTGTTGCATTTGTTTAATGGCATATCAATATTCATTAATTTGTTGCTGTTGTTCAAACCAACAGCATACTCGGCACAGAACACAGTTGGATGCTAATCACCCAACAAATTTCTACATGGTGCTGCGAACAGAATTTCAGATGCATCTATTTCTATTACCTGGTTACCGCTTGTGGACGTGAACGTGCCCGTTAATTGGTTGAAAGTAATGTGGGTAATGAGAGTATTCCCAAGTGGTAACATGTAATGGAAATAGATGCATCTGTAATCCCATTCTCAACAAATTTGTACGCAGTGCCATGTAGAAATTTATTGGGTGATTAGCATCCAACTGTGTTATGAGCTGAGTTATAGTGTTGGTTTAAACAACAGCAACGAAGCACAACTGACTGGTGCCCAAAACAGCTGGTATTTATGGAACTCAGGAATAGTCCATTCATGTATTTGGCTGATTCCGTTCCTTGAGTCCTGATTGGCTGCTTGGTTTCTATGATGTTATGAGGCTTCATAAATACTCTGGCATTCTGCAGTAGCATTGCAACAAGGTAAGATTCATATTAAGTTATGGCTTCCTTGTTGCCTTGTCTTACCAATTCAACAGTAATTGGAACCAGTATGATGTTTATTCTACATTCATGGGTTATTTAATGCTTCATTCAAAGCAAGTATGGTGAAATCTTTTATTAAGAAGTGAGAGAAGAGACATGGCTCATTATCAGGGTTAAATCGAACTTAACATACATAAATTCCGCCATCGTATGTCACCCTGCCAAAAAAAAAAAAAAAAAATCAGGGAATTAACTGAATTTAATGAAATTTCATTGTTGATATATTAATGAATAAAAGATATAATGCACCGGTTATTTTATTTAAAAACTTTTATATTTTTTCAGGTCAGTTAACTTTGAACTGCATATCTTTGAGGGTAACACAGATTCTCCATTGGTATTTTTTTTTCTTTCGGTGGGGTGACATACGATGGTGGAATTTAGGTCTGTTAAGGTCGATTTAACCCATTATCAGTGTTATCTTGAGGCCTTAACTGGTTCTAAGGGTTGTCATTTTCTATTCTGCTGCTGGCTATCTTCTTTTGGGTTGATTTCCATGGTCTCTTTCTTTGGTTGATTCAGGCTTCTTTTGTTCTGGCTCCGAATGTGGGTTTTCTGTGCTCATTACTTTTTGTTTTTAATAATGAATGAAAGATTTAGTTTCTTAGACTTCTTTATCAAATCCAAAAGCCCAAAAGGTTTTAACTGCTGCGGTGAGAAAATGGCTTACTTGGAGGACAGACAACCATTGTGTCTGCTCCCATTGACGATCCGCCAAAATCTGCTTACTCTCAGTTCCCTTCACACGGTTTGCCTTTAGCCAATGAGAAATCAGCGACTAGGTCAGTGAAAGGTGAACTGCTGTCAATCACTCTATAATGTCATTCTATGATTCAATGGTAATTTTCCATTTATGAATACCGTTATTTAAATTCATCTACATTACAGTATATAATTCATAGGCCACCCAGGAATTATGTAACATCAGGTGGGTCACACTACAAGAAAAATTCAAGGTAATTTTATGTTGAAGGTACCTCAACCATTTTTGCTTAGGAATTTGAAAAAGTTTATATATATATATATATATATATATACACGTGCACAGACACGCACACCAACCCCTCCGCAAGAGCAGAATGTGACACAAGATCAATTTTTTAAGTGGAGTTCAACAGGTTTGAATTCAGAGTTTTCCTTCTCCTAGACCAGTTGCCTAACCAAGGTTAAAGAGATCGGTCTACCCTGCTATTTACTCATAGCTGGAGGGAGAGTAGGATTCATACCCTTCCCAAGAGTATTAGCAAAAAGTGAAATGCAATTCACATGTCCAAGATTTGAACTCTGGGCAATGAGTCCATTTTCCATAACTTTAACCATTACACCACATGCTAGATATGTTTTTGATCATAGTTTTGACCTACTACCTATCGTAGACAATCATATGTTGGAATATTTTGATATATAAGGTGTGCTGAGGTCCACCAATTAAACTTATAGACTCTGTGTGAGTGCATGGATTAAAGCCAGCCAATCAATAGCTTGAATACGTGATTAGTTAACTCTTTAATCACCAGTCTTGAAAGCCATTCATTTGCACGTATTTACCCTGGACAAAAGGACCTAAACCAAGGACTCTGCTCAACCAAAGGATTCTACCCAACACTAAGGGACACAAGGAACAACCAAACTATTCTTCAGTAAAGATCAGCCTCTGCTTAACACAAGGGATCTCCACTGTAAAGTGCTCTCACTTGCAGCCTAGAAATGGCCACAAAATTGTAACAACTAAATAAAGATGAGATATTGTTGTTGTAATTATTCTCTACGCATGCGGACTACTATACTCATCAACATTGGAGGTGTGTGGTGTCAGGATTGTAGGAAATGGACTTGTTGACTTGAGTTCAAATCAAAGGCTGTTTTGTTTCATATAGCTCTAATACCCTTGGGAAAAGTGTGCATAACTGTTCTCCCTCCAGCTATGGGTGAATAGTCAGTCAGACTTGGTTCTTTAACAATGGTTAGGTGACCAGTTTAGGAGAAGGAAAATTAAATCTAAATCTGTTAAACTCCGCTTAAAAATTGACCTTGAGCCACATCCTGCTCATGCGGAAGAGTTAGTAAATATACATACTAGTATGCATCTGTTCTCCCTCCAGCTATGGGTTAATAGTCAGGCAGACTTGGTTCTTTAACCTTGGCTAGGTGACCAGTTTAGGAGAAGGAAAATTAAATCTGTTAAACTCCGCTTAAAAATTGACCTTGAGCTACATCCTGCTCATGTGGAAGAGTTAGTAAATATACATACTCACAACCTGTCAGACATTATACTCTGTCCTTTTATCGTACTTGTTAAAATCCAGGAATTTAAAACTTAATCCTTATTCAAGTTCTGAATCCCTGGAATTTTACTGAGTACGGCAAAAGGCACCTGAAGAAGTCTGGAGAGTTGAGAGTTCAAAACGTTGTGAGTATAGCAGTCCGCAATAATAAGCTAACCTTGTTCTAGATTCTAGAATGTTATTCAGATCTATAACAAATAAATTATATTCAATTTTATGATTATTTTGAATTCATAATTACTTAAAAGTAAAATTAAGAGCCTCTTTAAAATAGTCTTCTTTCTCAATAGACTATGCAACTCTGTGTGCGTGTGTCTGGATGTGTGTGTGTGTGTGTGTGTATGAGTCTTTAAGAGTTTCCATTTGTCTTTGTGTATGTCACTATGTGTATGTGTGCATGTGAAAATATTTCTAATCATCCTTAATTTCGGAAAATATTGCGTGGCTTACTTAAGTGCAACTCCTGTTAATTCATTTTGGTTTGTGAATTTTGAAAATCAATAAATTTTGATATTTTTGCAGTTTTGAAATACTATCAATCTAATTCTGTCTAAGACTTATCAGTGAATGTTGTCGGATATTGATTAAAAAAAAAAAACAAAAAGACAAAACAGAATTTAGTAATTACTAGTAGGAAAGATGTATATCCTATTTTCGTGCATTTACTAGTCGGAGATTCAAAACATTTGTTGGCACCTTTTCAGGAACCCCCCTAATCATCTGCAGCTGGGGGAAATTAAAGGTCTATGTTTACCCAACCCTTTCACTATGGGGAGGCTACAATACAAGGTCAATTATTAAACAGAGTAAAGCTGGTTTGAATTCAGATTTTTCCTTCTCCTAGACTGGATATTTACCACATACCCCACATGTACAGGTTAGGCACAAGGCCCTATTAATGTGAGACCACCCATGAACCAAAGCTCATGGGTGGCTGGTGCAAAAAATGCTGATCCCATGGGCATTCCCCCTCAAGGGAGGCGTCTCAGGCACTGGGCAATAAGCCCAGCCCTGCCCCTTTAAATCAAGGGGCAGGTGTTGCCTAGGGGGATGGCCCCCTGGGATCAATGATGTTAGCTTGTAAGGTCCAGGGCCAAAGCCACTGGACCCTCTGTTGGACTGGTGTGTAGAATGAACAGCATACTCACCTTCACAAAAAGGATGTTACTAGCATCCAGTCACCAGACAAAAAAAAGACAGAGTAACCAAATATACTCTGAGTCTGTAGCAACTGAGAGGACATGGTCAAGTGTTCGGTATATAAGGATACAAATATCCACACTAAAACCACCAGTTAATCAAAATCCTGGAAATAGACTTGACCATGCCACAAACTAGAATAGCTCAAGCTGCTATTTAAACCACTTACCAAGTTTGGATTCTTAGAAGCAAATTCAACTTGCAACACAGTCTATGCAAATCACTACAGACTGTATCAAGGCTAAAAAAGTCCACTCTACCCTACTATTTACCCATAGCTGGGGGGAGAATAGATGGATATATCCTTTTCCCATAAAGTTAAATACACAAGGTGCACCTACAAAAGTAGAGCATTCACCTGGGAATCATAAGTTTCCTTGTTCGATACTGGCCCTCGTTAACTCAGCATATGAGTACCACAGAGATATGTGTGGTAATGTGAGGAGCTGATGGTCGGTGTGGTGCTCCACTTCAGACACAAAAGGAATCTCCTTGGTCTATTGCTAGTAAAAAGATGATAGACTCCCTTGCTGTCTGGCTGATACTGACTTTAGGCCACCCCGACAACTTTACTTACTTAAAGCTGGTTTGAATTTAGAGTTCTTCTTCTAGACTGGTTACTTTGTCAAGGCTAAAGAGCACAGTCAACCCTATTTATGCATAGTTGGGGAGGGGGTTAGAACAAATGGATTCATCCCTTTCCCAAGGGCATTAACACAAATTGAAATTCAAACAGCTTTGTTCGGGATTTTGTCTTCAGGTCGTCAATTTCATTTTTTACAATGATAACCGTTACATGAAGCATGCCTTGAAAGTAAATGGTAGCCTAGGAGTAAAGCTGATTTGAATTCAGAGTTTTCCTTCTCCTAGATTGGTTGCCTTATCAAGACTAATAAGCCCAATCTACCCTACTATTTACCCATAGACGGATTCTTTCTTTCACAAAGGAAACATAAAATACATGATGTTAGAACATGCACATTCACAAGTAAAACAAATTGAATTTAAAGACTTTGTCATGAACATGAACATGTGCAATCTATCAAAATTTTGATTGCAAGTATGCGCATAGCCATGAGCTGACTTTTTTAACAAATGTAAAAAGAGATTTGAAAGCACAAAATGTAGTCTTGTATCACATTTTTTCTTGGAAGTCCGGTACCTACTTTGTTGTTTTCTTGATCACAGCCCTGTGTCATTTTTTTTTTGGAAGTCAGGTACCTACTTTGCTGTTTTCTTGATCAAGCCCTGTGTTATATTTTTTGGGAAGTCAGGTACCTACTTTGATGTTTTCTTGATCACACCCTGTGTTACATTTTTTTGGAAGTCAGGTACCTACTTTGATGTTTTCTTGATCACCCTGTGTTACATTTTTTGGAAGTCAGGTACCTTCTGTACATTTTTTTGGGAAGTCAGGTACCTACTTTGATGTTTTCTTGATCACAGCCTGTGTTACATTTTTGCCTACTTTGCATTTTTTTGGGAAGTCCTTGATCGTGCTCACATTTTTTGGGAAGTCAGGTACCTACTTTGATGTTTCTTGATCACAGCCCTGTGTTACATTTTTTTGGAAGTCAGGTACCTACTTTGATTGTGTTTTGATCAGCATTTTTTTCACAATACATTTTTCAGGTTTTTTGATCACAGCCCTGTGTCACATTTTGTTGAGAAGTCAGGTACCTTTTTTTTGTTTTCTTGAACTCAGCTTTATATCACAATTTGATGGGGAGTCAGATATCTACTTTGTTGTATTCCTGTGACTCTAGCAAGAGATTTCTCACTACTCTGTTGTGAGAACAGTTTGTGTAATGAATATATTGGTCACACAACCTGGTTTCACTGACAGAAAATACAATTGCGATACCTGTTGGTATGCATTTCAATTTACTCAAGATTAAATAGACAGGCAATATAGCTGTAAATGATCTCATATGCAGATCAATACATGCACAGGTTCCAAGATAAGAGGTGCATTAACAGTACTCGGACCCCCATGCACATCCAGTACTTAAGCCAGGTCAGAATTGCCAATGTCCTTCAGGGCATTGCAATTTCCCGCCAATATATATATAATATGATCATATGGTGTTTTAATTTCTAAGTGAGGATGGCTACACACTCATATATATGTATAAATATATATGTATATGTAAGGTAAACCAAATGACTGGTTGTAACGGATAATTCTATTTGGGATCTTCAAAATCTCGCTGTATAACCATACTGTATGCTCTTATAGGTGAAACATATATTTATACAAGGATTTTTATAAATCCCTAAAGAGAGCTCAATGTACAATAATCAATAAATTAGATTATATACAGAGCAATATTTAACTTTCAAAGAAAGAAAAACTTAACAAACCGTAATCCTGTAATAATTTATTTCAACCAGAAACTCAAAAAAATTTTTATTTTAAAAGTTCTTAAAGCACCAGTCTCATCAGACGGGTTTTAAAAAAAAAAACCGTCTGATGAGACTAAATGATAAATTAAATGAATTTTATTAAAGGAAACCAAACATCTATTTTTTCTTCTTCAAAAATAATCTTTAGTTATATTTTATAGTATTAATAATTAATCAAAAACTATATTACTCTTCAATCATCATCATCATCATCATCATGTGCTATCCATGACAATCTCTCTTCAGCTGTCCCTATCATTCATTGTTCTCAGGAGGTCCTCTTACCAGCATCCAGTATCTGCACAGAGCTGGTCAATGTTTTTCTGTGTAGCATGTTCTTTTTCTTCCCTTCCTTCATTTATAATAAAAACGGAATGATCCATTATTTAACTGCATGATGACACTCATAAGAATTTAGTGCATAAGCAACCCCAGATAATCAGAATTTGTTTTTTACATTTCATCTTGGACAATTAAGGAACACAAGTATTGATATATCGATTTGATTTTATCATCATATTTTTAGTTTATTCATAGTATAGTAATGATAAAACTGATTTTTGAATTAAAATTTAATTGTTCCCAAACAATTAACATTCAATGCCTTTAAGAATAATACAATTTTCAGTCCAATTGGTGACTGAAGCATACTTTTGTGATGTCTACACTAAACATATTTTCTTTTTATTATCCAATTCTAGATATAGCAGATGATTATGAAATTTTAATTAGAATCCTTCTCTCCTTCCTCATAATAGGAACTCATTGGGTTTACTGGTTGTTTAGCATATATATATATATATATATATAATATATATATATATCACATTGTATTTCATATATAAGTAGATTATATTTTCAAAAAGAAACTTTATTCAATCCACTTTCTTTATCGATCGGCACTTTATGACCATATCAGATAGTGGATTATTTTTTGGCATCTATTTCTTGTTATAAATGTAATACAATTTCAAATCCATTTTCTATCCTTTCAGAGTTGGAAATGGCTTGAAATTACTTTGCTGCAATTCAGTTGGTTCAAAGATCCAGTCAGCCAATGGAATTCATAATCTCAGCCAAGTGAACAGTCTCTATTCAATTTCTTTATGTGAATAGTGATTGTTACTGTCTTTGCCACACATAGATCTTGGCATTTAAATCCGACAGATTTGCCAACTTCTTGTGTGTTTGTAATTACAGTCCAAATTTACAGATTTATTTTCATAGATTCTAATTATTATTATTATTATTATGTCCTTCTAAAATTCAAATTTAACTCTCCATTTCTGGAGCTCTGATTAGTATATATTACTACTTCATTGCCATTACTCCCAGGTTTGCTTTGATCCATACTAGTAATATCTGTTAGTGTCCTAGCTATGGTGTATGGTATAAAGTTAGCAGTAGCCTATTGGCAGTATCAGCCA
Source organism: Doryteuthis pealeii (assembly GCA_023376005.1). Taxonomy (NCBI): domain Eukaryota; kingdom Metazoa; phylum Mollusca; class Cephalopoda; order Myopsida; family Loliginidae; genus Doryteuthis; species Doryteuthis pealeii. The sequence continues at coordinate 48,073,049 of CM042151.1, forward strand.
GCCAGCGAGGGAATCTATCACCTTTTTACTAGCACTTGAGGAGAGTTTTTTTTACTAAGGTGGTGCACCACACCTGCTATCAGCTCCCAGATGATTACCCAAGCTGCACTACTTATGTGCTGAGTAGCTAATGACCAGAATCAAACCAGAACTTTGGGGTTCCTAAATGGATGCTCTACCAACTGAGCTAAATGGGCAACCCTAACAAAGTACAGAGACAGAGAAAAAGCTTGGACAATGAAATACTACAGAAAGATAAAGCCCTTCTTCCAAGAAACAAACAAAAATGTTGCCTATTGGTAGTATCACCTGGATAGCAAGGGAGGCTATCCTCTTTTCACTAATGTTTGAGGAGGGGGGGGTTGTTTTTGCTGAGGTGGAGAACCACACTTGCTATCAGCTCCAGATGCTTAATCATATAGATCAGATTACACAATCTGTGCTACTAATGTGCTGAGTAGCCAATGGCAAGAATCAAAACCCAGAACCTTGTGGCTCCTAAGCTCTACCAACTGAGCTAAATGGGCAACCCTAACAAAGTACAGAGACAGAGAAAAAGCAGAGACAATGAAATACAACAGAAAGAAAAAGCCCTTTCCTCCAAGATACAAACAAAAATGTTGCCTATTGGCAGTATCAGCCAGTGAGGGAGTCTACCCCCTTTTCACTAGCACTTGAGGAGGGAGTTAAATGTTACCAGTGTAACAGTAAAAATCATGGACATGGGGAGAAGAAATGTCCAGCATATGGGAAAAAATCTAATTACTGCTGAAAAATAAAATTATTTCAAAACAGATTGCATAAAAAACAAAGAGGTGAGAAAGACCATCCACGAAGAAGAAGAAAAGACAACTATATCTACAAAAACTGTAGTAATTCCTACCATCTCTAGCACAAAAAGTGGAATAGTCCGACCCAGTCTTACAAAAAAGAAAGCATGATCACTAGGACATTTACAATTACATTACCATTATATTTTACACCTTCGGTAGTGGTAGACTCTCTGTAGTGGCTTAATCAAGTCTGAAGTCACCTTGGCACAACACCATGAAGCAAAGACGCCCAAGAGAAAGCAACAGCATCAGAACACCAGCACACCATAAACATTTTTTTTTTTAAATATTGGCCTTTACAGTCACAGAAGGTACAACACTAGAAGATAAATTCAAGGCATGAGAAATATATGGTCTTCTGAGACTGCGATAGTGATGGTGATATTTTACACTTACTTGAGACTCATGTGTCAACAGTTGAGCCACTTGAAAATACAAATACAGACAATAAGTGGAATAGTCTAACCTAATCTAATAAGAAGGGAGGCATGAATGCCTAGGACAGAAAATTGATATTTACATTATAATCACATTATATTGAGATACTAGGAAAATATATACACAGACCACCTCTAGGACAAGAAGTGTGTTAGTCCAACCCAGCCTTATAAGAAGGGAGGTACGAACGACTAGGACATTTACAATTACACTACTACATTACACAAATACTTCAGACACACATGTCAACAGTTTACCCATAAGGAAAATACAAACACAGTAAACACCAAAATATTCAATTCAGGATCATGTGCAAAAAAAAATGAAGAAAAGAAACAACTACACAAAAAGCCTAAATATGAATATCCAATGAATGTGATTCCTCTGGAAAAATTAAACCATCTCAGAGATGCTGATAGGTACGCATCCTGTATCCCTGATGCACAAAAATCTAAAAGGACACAGTAAAATCATATTCATGCATCCCAGTGTTTTTCTTTTTTCTTCCCTCACCATTTCAAGCTAAAACTGTAAATACATTTCAATAGTTTCTTAGAAATGAATTACACAGGATAAGTTACAAGGTAGGAGTTAGATGACTTTAGTTGGGATCCATAAATTTTCCCAGGACCTCATTCAAAGCAAATATGTGCATCCCAGGATGCACTAAATCAAAAAGCTATCAGCATCACTAGCATCTAGAAGATTGACATGGCAACATATCTAGGAACACCAATCATTGCATCGTCCTGATGGCAAGGCCTAAAATACACTAACTATCCTCTCAAAAGGTGTAACATCCTCCCACCAAAAAGGGTGTCCTGGGTAAGACACTAAACTGTATCTGATGGTGGGGCTTCAGTTCTGGAGATCTGGGAAGTGTGGAGTACCAGTTTATTGCCATTACTCCCAGGTTCACTCAGACCCAGAGAGGTAGTACTTGTAAGGGTCCTGTCTATGGGTCAAATAGATCTGTTTAAAAGTTATTCATATTTGATAGGACTGTGTACAAAGAAAAACCCCTTAAGAAACAAGTGCACAAAAAAATGTAAATATATATGTACAATTGGTTTGATTTGTTGGGTTTTACAGCATGTCAACCCTGGTTGGGTTATTTTATGCTGAATAAATTTTGTTCTACTCATACTTGATTGATATTCAAAGTTCTTTTAATGAATATCAGCCTTTACGGTTATTTAATTCCAAAGCAATCCTTATAGAAGAACAGTTGTAGTACTATTTAACCCTGTGGAAGCTGAGGGTCTTAGTGTCCTGGGTATGATGCTAAACTGCAACTAATAGTGATGTTCCAGTTCTGGAGCTCTGGTGAATATGGAGTACCTCTTCATCACCATCACTCCCAGGTCCACTCTGACCTGGTAGGACCTGTTATGGTCCCATCTATGGGTTGAATAGATAAAATGAGTTTAAAAATGTTTTTAAAAATTGTGTTTAAAAAAAAAAATACCCATCTAGAATGAATAAAACAAAACATCTTGAGCATAAAATAACCCAGCACGGGTTGATACGCCATACAATCTAACTAACCAACATTAGCCACTATCCCAAAAGGATTTGATGAAATCCTATTTGTGTATAAAGTCAGATATTGTCATTAATAAATTATAACCAGAAAGTACATTATAATTAATCAATGTCATGGATAAGTTTACGCTAATCTAATGTATATCAAAACAAAATGAAATTTTGATTTGTTTTAATGTATTTATATATTAATGTGCCTTGAAATAGTGTCATGTTAAAACATCCCGGTCATTGTTTGATTGTTGGGAATACATGATTTATGCCAGCTGTAGTAAAAGATTCCCAATTTAATTGCTTTTTTGTATCTTTTGGTAAATTAATCATATTTAGCTCTGTTATAGCTCAGTCGGTAGAGCGTTCGGCTAGAAACCACAAGGTTCCTAGTTCGATACCGGTCCCTGCCAACTCAGCGTATGAGTAGCACAGGGATCTGTGCAGTAAAGTAAGGAGCTGATGGTAGGTGTGGCGCTCCACCTCAGATGCTAAATACAATCTCCTTGTCTAGCACTATTGAAAGGGGATAGACTCCCTCGCTGACTGGCTGATACCGACTTTAGGCCCCCCCCCCCCGTTGACTTTACTTACTTATTTGGAGACACAAGTGGCAAAACATTTATAATCATGGGATATGGACTCAGCGAACCAAGTTCAAATCCTGAATGAGGCACTTTACATTTAAGTTGATGTTAATTCCCTCATAAAAAGTATATATATCCATTTCTTCCCTGGTATTTACCCAATTCCTCCAATGTGAGTAGGGTGTGACAAAAGGTCAGTTTTTAAGCAAGTACAGTTGATTTAAATTCAGAGTTTTCCTTCTTCTAAATGGATTGCCTTTCCAAGGCTAAAGAACCCATTCTGCTCTAATTTTTTTATTTTGAACTTTCCAGTACTGGTATTATCTTATCTTATTATAATGGAGATTGTATGTTTGTCTGTAACCGAAACTATATCACTACTAAAGTCACATTCTCCATGATTTTATTTTTATTCAAACCTCAATTATTAATAAAATTGGTTTACATTTTTAATACTGTTGGCCATATCTACATACTAATAATATGCAGTTGTATTCATATATACAACAAAATAGTGGTGCATAGTGTGAATGGGAAGGCTAATTTGCATATTGATATTTAAAATTGGCATTATTGATTTCTAATTATTTTGGTTGTATCTTAATGAATATGAGTAAAATCTGAGATAAATCTTAAAAGAAATCCATTAACAAGAAGAAATAACTGTCATTTTATTTTTTACTTCCTATTTTAACTCAATAATTAAATTAAGAAAATTTAATGAAAGATGGGAGTGATAGAAGTATAAGTTTCAGTTGTTCTATTTTTTTTAAAATTATAACCCCCTCTGTTTCAAATATTTTATCTGTATTCTTATTTAGTATTAGCCTTTCTAGTTTAATATAATATTCTATTACATTAAAACTTAAATACTTGCACCTTGAGGGTACATATATTTGCTTGTATTGATAATTTTGATACTGATATTAACATAATTATGCATTTTTTTAACAAATTCAAAGGTAAAAATTTTTTTTTAAAGGGAACTATTTTATTCCTTCATATATTCTTATTTGTTTTCTATAGGTAAGATTCAATAGTACAATTAATCACTTCAAAAATCAATTATTATTTCAATTCAGTAAGCTATATCCATAATGATATTAAAGACTTTTCAAACTAAAACAAAATATTCAAAAACATCCATCACAATATAAAATCTTTTTGAACAACATAAAATCTTTTTCTCTTCTTTTTATCATATTGTCTTGAAGAAGGTTTTATGTAAACCGAAATGTTTAAACATTGACATAAACATAATAATAAATTCATCTCTTTTGGAACACTTTGTTTTGTTGGATTCATTATTTTATTATTCTACCCCCATATTATTTTACCCCCATATATATATATATATATATATATATATATATATATATATATATATTCTTAATTTTAGTATTTAAATATTTCTTTAAAAAATAGAAATCAAGACATTTCCTCTACAAGAGAAATAACAGAATCTTTTTTTGTGAAAAGCAAATAAATTAATCAGATTATTTTCCATTTTGAAAATTCCAACTTAAGAAAGCAAAGATAATTCTGTGAATTTCCACAAAGATTTCATCTCAATTTCCTGCTGATAAAAACACCCTTTTCAAATTCTACACTTGTAGACGAAATTGAAAGTAATGCATTTTAAAACTTATCTAGATTTTTTCTTATTTCTCAAGATACTTCAAAGCTATTAAATTCCATGTTAACATCAAAAGTTGCTGAAGGTTCTATTCTCATTGGAATCATCTCTAACAGTTCTAATTCTTATGAACCCTGTTGGCTGGGGTTTTAGAATGCACCAACTGCACCTCTGCAGAGGGGTAAGACCCCTCCCTCCAATGGAGCCACCTGTTGACCGTGAGTGGTGACCCATGATGCTTAAGGATGGAATCCTGGTGGCTGAGCAGCCCACGACTCAACTTTCGTCTTTACTCGATAGGTTGTCGGAGAGCCCCATTCTCCCTGATCAATCAGCTGGCCATGTCAAGCCCTAGCACCTATATGATTGTCCCAACCCTATTGCCCTTATGGTAACCCCAACCCTTTTTATCATATACGTGCTAGAGTGTTTATGTCCTTGTAATGATGTTAAACTCTATCTGATGGTGAGGTTCTAGGTCTGGGGAATGTGAAGCACCCTTCATCACCATTGCTCACAGGTCCACTCTGACCTGGAGTGGAAGTACCTGCATTGAATAGAATATTTTTTTACAAAAGAAAATTGAGTTTAAAAAATTTTCTTTCAAAACTATTGCTATGAATCTTTCAAAACTTTGCCATCATTAAATGACCAGCTGAGGTTGATATGCCATAAAACAAAACAAAAACATTTGCAAATATTATGTGAGCAATGGGTCATCATTTTCCTTTTTTCTAACTCTATTCTGGTTGTATATTTAGAGCAGCCAGGTCCTTTTTGGGTTATATATTGTTTTTCATTCTGATCCAACTGTACAATATTTTTGGATAAAAACCTTTAAAAAAAACAAAAAGCTATCTGCAGTTTTCTTGGTTATAACTTTAGAAGGAGAAAAATGCTCACCATATTGATTTTACAAAGTTCTTGGGTCATTAATGAATTTACCGTATTTGACAGCATATAGGACGCATTTTTTTCCAAAATTTTGGCTCAAAAATTGCCCTGCATCTTATACATTGTAGATGAAACTTGAGACCTTCCGTATTAATTTTATTATTATTATTATTATTATTTCCTGCTATTGAGATGTTTGTGTATGCTTATTGCTTGCCTGTACTGTCAAAATTGCTTTTATACAGCTATGTTTCTGCTTGTGTAATGCACAGCTAGACTGTTTTCAACAATATATATAATATATATATATATATATATTATACACTAAAGAAATTTTTTCCTGAATCTGACTTGCTGAAATGGGGGTGCATCTTATATGCCGTCAAATACGGTAATTAAAACATACAATTTCAATTTGTCTTCATGAGGAATAAAAATCACTCAAGCTTTCTTTTAATAAATACTGTGGAATACTCTTCTCTGAAGGTTTATTGATACTTCAAGGAGACTTCAGCAGTCAGAAGTGTTGCATCTTTTTAACATCGTCCACAAAGAGACAAAGCATATTTCTGATGTCTCCCAAATTTCCCACTCTCTTGATGAGATTGTCTTAGTGGAAAGAATTACTCTCAATGCTTTGGGGAAATTCATTGTTTCAGCTTCAGAAATCTTTCTATCACGCTTAAAATACTATTCCATCTTGTCTTGCAGTCTAGGATTAGCTTGAGTTCTTTCCCGTTAAAATGGTCTTTTACGAAATCTTGGAGCTTCTCATTTCTTAATGGGGACTCGTGAAAAATTCGACAGATTCTTCTAACTTTATTTATTACAGCATAGAAGCTTGTCTTGAAGTAATGTATTGCTGAGATTTTTTTTCTCGTTGTCCGAGAGGCAAGATATTAGAAAAAGGATTTTTTAATTCATCTGCATTCTCTTTATTTTCACTTGGAATTTCATTGGATGTGACAGGAGCTTTATCTTCTACCTCTTCCCAACATTTCTTTGCTTTCATTGTCTTTTTTCTCATTCTTCACAGATATCCTTTTTATACTGGTCACTTTGCAATCACTTTTTTATCTTCTACCTCTTCCCAACATTTCTTTGCTTTCATTGTCTTTTTTCTCATTCTTCACAGATATCCTTTTTATACTGGTCACTTTGCAATCACTTTTTTATCTTCTACCTCTTCCCAACATTTCTTTGCTTTCATTGTCTTTTTCTCATTCTTCACAGATATCCTTTTTATACTGGTCACTTTGCAATCACTTTTTTATCTTCTACCTCTTCCCAACATTTCTTTGCTTTCATTGTCTTTTTCTCATTCTTCACAGATATCCTTTTTATACTGGTCACTTTGCAATCACTTTTTTATCTTCTACCTCTTCCCAACATTTCTTTGCTTTCATTGTCTTTTTCTCATTCTTCACAGATATCCTTTTTATACTGGTCACTTTGCAATCACTTTTTATCTTCTACCTCTTCCCAACATTTCTTTGCTTTCATTGTCTTTTTTCTCATTCTTCACAGATATCCTTTTTATACTGGTCACTTTGCAATCACTTTTTTATCTTCTACCTCTTCCCAACATTTCTTTGCTTTCATTGTCTTTTTCTCATTCTTCACAGATATCCTTTTTATACTGGTCACTTTGCAATCACTTTTTTATCTTCTACCTCTTCCCAACATTTCTTTGCTTTCATTGTCTTTTTCTCATTCTTCACAGATATCCTTTTTATACTGGTCACTTTGCAATCACTTTTTTATCTTCTACCTCTTCCCAACATTTCTTTGCTTTCATTGTCTTTTTTCATTCTTCACAGATATCCTTTTTATACTGGTCACTTTGCAATCACTTTTTTATCTTCTACCTCTTCCCAACATTTCTTTGCTTTCATTGTCTTTTTCTCATTCTTCACAGATATCCTTTTATACTGGTCACTTTGCAATCACTTTTTTATCTTCTACCTCTTCCAACATTTCTTTGCTTTCATTGTCTTTTTCTCATTCTTCACAGATATCCTTTTTATACTGGTCACTTTGCAATCACTTTTTTATCTTCTACCTCTTCCCAACATTTCTTTGCTTTCATTGTCTTTTTTCTCATTCTTCACAGATATCCTTTTTATACTGGTCACTTTGCAATCACTTTTTTATCTTTTACCTCTTCCCAACATTTCTTTGCTTTCATTGTCTTTTTCTCATTCTTCACAGATATCCTTTTTATACTGGTCACTTTGCAATCACTTTTTTATCTTCTACCTCTTCCAACATTTCTTTGCTTTCATTGTCTTTTTTCTCATTCTTCACAGATATCCTTTTTATACTGGTCACTTTGCAATCACTTTTTTATCTTCTACCCTTCCCAACATTTCTTTGCTTTCATTGTCTTTTTTCTCATTCTTCACAGATATCCTTTTTATACTGGTCACTTTGCAATCACTTTTTTATCTTCTACCTCTTCCCAACATTTCTTTGCTTTCATTGTCTTTTTCTCATTCTTCACAGATATCCTTTTTATACTGGTCACTTTGCAATCACTTTTTTATCTTCTACCTCTTCCCAACATTTCTTTGCTTTCATTGTCTTTTTTCATTCTTCACGGATATCCTTTTTATACTGGTCACTTTCCAATCACTTTTTTATCTTCTACCTCTTCCCAACATTTCTTTGCTTTCATTGTCTTTTTTCTCATTCTTCACAGATATCCTTTTTATACTGGTCACTTTGCAATCACTTTTTTATCTTCTACCTCTTCCCAACATTTCTTTGCTTTCATTGTCTTTTTTCTCATTCTTCACAGATATCCTTTTTATACTGGTCACTTTGCAATCACTTTTTGTATAAAACTGAGGAAATAGCTAGATGTAATTTTTGGTTGGTTGGATTTATGGCATGTCAACTCTTTGTCTGATTTTTTTGAGATGAGGCTTGATAATTTGTATTATTTGGAATTTTCAAACTGTTGTCTTCATTTTATTGTTATATACACAATGCTTCAGATGATGTGCATTCTGACCTTCTTGTCAAACTTGTGAACCTTCTCAAACAACTCAGGAGCCATCATGTCATAATCATGAGCCTTCACTGAACTTCGAACTGAACCTTTTATTCAATCCACCATGGTAGACTGTTTTAATTCTGTTAACCAGGTACCAGTGTTAAGTTATGCTAAGTATTCTATGTTATTATCACTCTTGGCCAGAATTTAACCTGCGACTTAGAGATAATTGTCACTTAGAACTGTATTAACTCAACCTTATATCCATTGTACCATGTGTCCAACTGGACAAGAAGCACCTAAAGATGGCCGGAGGGGCCAAAACATTATACATATAACAACCAAGATCAGGACAACAGTCTGAAAATCCAAATAATTCAAATTTTTTAATTCATCTGCTTTCTCTTTATTTTCACTTGAAATTTCATTGGAGGAGGACAAGTCTGAAAAATCCAAATAATTCTAATTGCCAACCCTTATTGGTTTATTTTATGCCGAAGATGTTTTGTTTTATTCATTCTTGATGGATACTCATTTTTTTAAAACAAATTTAACATATTTTTTCTATTTAACCCATAGATGAGACAAAACAGGTGAAACCACCTGGGAGTAATCGTGATGAAGGGGTACTCCCCAATTGGAACTTCACCACAAGATGCAGTTTAACATCATACACAGGACACATGCATTGTAAGAGCTGAAAACTTGATGCACAGGTAAGAATTTCTTTTCCAAACTTTATCATCACTGAGGCACTGTCAGTTTTACATGTAACCAAAATTAAGTAACCTATTTTTACAATTTCAATGATTTTGACACTATTAAGATTACCAAGAATTTTAACCAAACCCAAGCACCAATATTGTCTTTGTAAATGTTGAATAAAATGAGACACTAGTGTTTGAACACGATCATCAGTAAACAAAAATTGCAAATTTTCTGATAAATATAAGTACTGTGCTTTAAAGTGACAAGTACTTTGGTCATAGCTTGGCTGGTAGACTCTTGGTTCAAAGCAATTCTGTTATTGTTTTTGGCAAGATTGTGGTGTTACGGATAAGTAACAATATTTTTGTTTGTCTTATTTTCTGTTTAATGTATTAATTTTTATTGGAATGAAGTACATACGAGGTTTGTCTAAAATGTAATGAGACTGTTGTCACAAACAATTCATTTAAAATCCAAATAACGAACTAAAGGTTTTCTCCTCTAAAGTAGTCCTCTCTTGAATATCATGCACTTTCCCATCCTTCTCTGTCACATTTCTCTGCCCTGCTGGAAGGATTCTTTTGGTATGTCCCTCAGCTCCGTCATTACAGACCTCTTGATGATCTCAGTGCATTCAAAAAAGGTCCACTTGATGAGCCCCTTCAGCTTGGGAAGTGTGTGGGAAGGGCAGGGCAAATCTTTTTTCTTTTTCCTAGATTTAATTGGCCAAAATATGGTTACAAGCCTTTTCTCTCTATATATATATTACCAAACTTCCATCCATTACTATCGAGACAACAATTTTTCCTTTCTTATTTTATTGCCCTGATGAATATTTAATATAAACCAAAACGTTTAAACGTCGACTTCACAATCAAAAATAAATTCATATTTTTTTTAATATGTTTTCTATTTTCTATATATACAGATTATAGATTAAAATAATTTATTATAAATTATTTCATTTTTTTTTTAAATGCATATCATCATGTCATTTTTTTCTATCAACTTTAACTTTTAACTTAACTAAACAAATCCTTTTAGAATTCAATGAAGCTAAACAGTTTATTCAACCGCATATATCTCATAGATTGCAATGGAGTTATCAGAATTATAAATAATTAGAATAATTTTATTTATTTTGCTGTCTAAAAGAACCGCAATGGTTAAATTACAAAAGTACAATTAATACCAGGTACTTGCTCGGTTACCTCATTTTAGTAATGAACAGTAACTGCCGCTAAACTGACCAGTTAATTATGTCTTATTTTTATATAGTTATTTTTGTTTATAAAAATTAAGTACAACCACAGTATACAATTTAGAGTAGTCTAATGGGTTTATTAATGTCATCACTAGTTTCTGAGGTCTATGAACCTACCTGGAAAAGGGTAAGTGGAAGTCAGGGACAAATCTTTAGAGTTTTTAATTCACTTGTAGGGACAAGCGACAATGGTAAGTGCTTTCACATTTCTTTGAGGATTTTCTATTTCTTTGAGGATGTTTTCCTTGTAGAGTTTCACGGTGTTTATTAAATAAACTTAATGACATCAGTAAAGAAGCATCATGCGTCACTTTCTACAATGATCAGTAAAAATGAATTAAAATTTTATGCATGTTTTAACACGAACATATAATAAAATTGTGCCCACGCATTATTTGAAATGAACTTAATTGTAATTGAGAACACATTTCATGATATTTTTGTGTAGATTTACGGTGAAAAGAAAATGGCCGACCAAAATATACTTCCTCAGAGTGAAAAAAAACAAGGGGAGGTTACTCTCATTTATGTAACTAATATTCAGATTACCTATATGTATGTGTGTGTGTATAAGTTAAGGTAGCATGAATATGGAGTCAACGGCGCCTGGTTACCGACAAATTATTTATTAATACACATGAATTAATTGAATAGTATTTCTACCAATTTATTAATACACATCTTCTTATTATAATGGAGATTGTGTGTTTTTCTGTCTGTAACCGAAACTAAATCACTACTCAAGTCACAATTAAATAAAATTAAGTAAAATAGGCAGTAAAATGAACCCCTTCTCTTTTAGAGATACCAGGTACTTTTTTTTTTTACAATATCACAATTTTTCCTTAATGGGACCCCCCTCCTTTTTTGACATACATATCTGGTCCCTAAACTTTGACCCCTCCAGTCTTTGTGATGCACATTAATATTCATGTATCCCAGATTATTCATAGATATATAGGGATGGTTTAGCTCAGTTGGTAGAGCATCCGCCAAGGAACCACAATCTTACAGGTTTGATACCAGCCCTGGCCAACTCAGTGTATGAGTAGCACAGGGAACTGTGTGGTAAAGTGAAGAACTGATGGTAGGTGTGGTACTCCACCTCAGACTCCAAAACAATCTTCTTTGTCTAGCACTAGTGAAAAGGGGATAGACTACCTTGCTGTCTGGCTGATACTGACTTTAGGCCCAACAACTTTACTTACTGTCTCATAGTTTTATTTGAATGTCTTACCTCAGTAAGAGTATATTTATAGATATAAGTAGTAGGCAATTTATTGAAACTAATTATTTTTCACATATATTCAATTTCAAGAAATCCAATCATAAGCTGAATATAATAATCAAGAATAATTAAAAAAGAATGTATCCATAATTTACATGAATCAGAGATCTATTTAATTCTGAAATATTCTCAAATTTTGAAAAAGGGTTTGGGTTAGCAGTTATTATTAAAATCTTATAATATGCTTTTTATGGTAACCACATACTATAAAAGTGACATGATTTCATAGGCCACATTTTATAATGGTACCAAATGAGCTCATAAGAAAAAACAAAAAACATTAACAACAATAAATGAACCTCACTGTCTGGCTGATACCAACTTTAGGCCTGACATCTTTACTTTACTTACTGTCTTGTAGTTAAAGGTAGCTTGTTGAAGCAAACAGGAAAACCACAAACCATTGAAATTGCAGTCTCAGAAGACTATATATTTCTTATACCCCTGAAGTTACAATGCCTTCTATGACTGTGATGTCCAATGTTAAAAAAAGCATCACCACAGATCTCGCATGTGAAGACTGTCCCTGAACATGTTGATGTGTCAGTGCTCTGTTGTCGTCATTTTCTTCTGAACCTCTTGGCTTCATGGTTTTGCACCAGGGTGACTTCAGACACGAATAGTCCGCTATAGATACAATAGAAAACCACATATATATATATATGTATTTTTTTTTTTATCCAAACTTTCTTGAATGAACTTGTTTGAAGCAATAGAACTGAGACTAAAACCATGCAATTTCTTCTTCGATGAATTTTGGAGTGAGAAATGATGCTAATATGTTTTGGCTTTTAACTGCTTCACCTTCGTTGTTCGAGCCAAAGTCAGTAATCTCATGCACGACTTTTCAGTGAACACAAAATCCAGTTGTTGAATCTCTAACACACTTTAGCACTTTTTTTTTTTTTTTTTTTACATTTTGTCTTAACCTTTTCTATTAAAATAATTCCAGGCTCTTGAATTTTTGTTACATTATATGAAAAGGGTCAAAATGCTATTTACTTTAAAAGAAAACAATCTCTTTACAAAATTAGAATTGTGGTTGGAGTTTTGTTGAATCTCCAATGCACTTTCTTTTTTTTTTAACATTTTGTCTGAACCTTTTCAATGAATATAATTCCAGGCTCTTGAATTTTTGTTACATTGTATGTACCTATCGGCATCTCTGCACAAGTATATATATATATTTACCAACTCCTCCGCACAAGCAGGATACGGCACAAGGTCAATTTCTTAAGCGGAGTTTAACAGGTTTGAATTCAGAGTTTTCCTTCTCCTAGACTGGTTACCTAGCCATGGTTAAAGAACCCAGTCTGCCCTGCTATTTACACATAGCTGGAGGGAGAGTCGGATTCATACCTTTCCCAAGGGTATTAGCGCTAAGTGAAATGCAATTAACACGTCCAGGATTTGAACTCAGGGCGACGAGTCCATTTCCCATGACTTTAACCATTACACCACGCGCTTCTTATGCACAAGTATATAGATATTAATACATGTAGTTTGAAAGAGTACAATTTGAGAAGGAGGTCAAAAGATGGATTGGAGAGTATTCTCTAACTATGAAAGGGTTAAGTGAAAGAAGGGTCACCGTTGCTGGCAGTGGTCTAGGCTACAAAAGGAAATATCAGGCCAGTACTAGACTTTCAGGAGCTGAATCAATAAGTACAGTGCCAGACTAGGAGTGACATAATAGATTCATTTCAGCAACATTTCAAATAGTAACGTGCTAGTAGGTAAGATCTAAAAGGGACATAAGAGAAAAGTTGTGAACAAAAAAAGATTTGCGAATAAACAGGTTGTTGGTTTGTTGGGTTTTACAGCAAGTGAAATTTGTTCAAGCCAAATTCAGTAATCTCATGCATGACATTTCAGTGAACACAAAATCCAGTTGTTGAATCTTCAACTCACTTTTGCACTTTTTGTTTACATTTTACATTACAAGGGCATTTGGGGGGCATCTTTGAAGCCCCATATCTCCCCGAATTCTCAACAAAATTCAACCATCTTTTACTATGTGATACTTCTCATCAAACTCTATCAGAAAATTATATCAAATTGGCACTTTAATTTTGCATGAAATTGGCCATTTTCATCCACTCTCAGGGGGATTATCAGGCCTTAAATCTCACTTAAAACTCCGAATTGAGCACTTTTTCTCCATCAGTAAATTCTACATCAGAATCCATGAGAAAGGACAATACAATCAATAACTTAAATTTTCACCAAAATACATAAACTGAAAAAGGGCATTTTGGGGGCATCTTTGAAGCCCCATATTTCCCCCAATTCTCAACAGAATTCAACCATCTTTTACATCCTCTTGAATTTTTGTTACATTGTATGTAAAGGGTCAAAATGCTATTTACTTTAAAAGAAAACAATCTCTTTACAAAATTAGAATTGTGGTTAGAGTCAAGTGAAATGAATTAACCTAGTGTGTATCCTGTAGAATTTCATATAGGGAATCAGTATTCAACTGCATTGGTATTTACCAAGACCTCCCACCAGGTCAGGATGTGACACAAGGTCTTTTTAGTGTGGGAGGCCATGCACATACCAAAGCTCATGCGTGACCAGTCAAAAAAATGTGTGTATCCCTTCGTCATTACCTGGGAGGTAGCTCCCTGGGATCACACTAGCCAAAACCAACTGCATTCTACATTGTAAGTTGAATCTGCACTGAACATCAGTGTTGGTAGGTGGTTTATATACAAATTTGGGTTGTTCCACTATGTACCTTGGCCAAGCATTCCCTGAATTCTGATCGGCTACTGGTTTTCAGTGTTGATCTATAAATACCCAACACATGCCTATTTTCTGATAGTTAATATAGGGTCTGTATTTGATTACACATGTCCCTTTTTTTGTCTGGTAACTGGATGCTAGTTACAGCTTTCTTGTGAAGTGAGTATGATATGTTGATTCTACAATTCAAGAGCAGGAATTACAGTCAAGTCACATGGAAAACAACATTTCCTGTTAGATCACCAAAGTTAAGCAGCAATGAGCCTGTTTAATACTTAATTGGGTGACCACTTAAGCAACTTTTAATTTTGTTTATCAAACTGACTTGATTCAGCATTAAATTACCTGAAAAGGATTAATATGCCATAAAAAAACCTAGCCTGCTGCTACTTACTTATTATGGGTTTTATAAAGGAAGTCCAGGTGTTCCTCTAGCAGGGGGCCCATGGCAATTGCCCCCTTTGCCCCATTATAAATCAGGCCCTGTTTTAATTGGCTGACCCTGAAGCAATGGTGGATACTGTAAGCAATCTGAGTCTTTTTTTACCAAAATGACTTGTTTTATTATTGGTTTCAAACAACATGATACTACATTGTTCAATTGATTGATTCATTCGTTCATTAATTTTAATGGCACTTCAATATGACTAGAATTATTTCATGTTTAGAGATTAGGGAATTACATTCCATTTATATTCATATTTACATTTCTTGTCTTATTGTTTCTGAATATTTTTTTTTCACCTGGTCCTATCGAATACGAATAATTCTAAACCGATCTATTTAATCGATGGGATCCTAGCAAGTATTATCACCCTGGGTCAGAGTATTACAGTCAAGTCATGCTAGACTACTACTACTTCCACTAGATCACCAAAGTTAAGCAACAATGAGCCAGTTCAGTAATTAATTGGCTGACCACTTAAATAACAACTGGTACTGTAAGCAAATGAATCCTTTGTTTATCAAAATGACTTGAATCAGCAGTAAATGACCCGAAAAGGGTTGATATGCCATAAAACAAAACAACCAACCAACAAGAACAGGGTGTTACTGTACATCACATGGACGCAGCACGCTTTCTTGCACTTCCTAGTTGTGCAAAACGTTTTATTTCTTCTGAAACTTTTTTCTTTAAATTTCTTACCACCCTGTCGGCTGTAGCATTAGAATACACTGACTGCACCTCTGCAGAGGGGTAAGACTCTTCCAATGGAGCCACCTGTTGGCCACAGGTAGTGAGCCGTGATGCTTAAAGACAGAACTCAGGTGACTGAGCAGTCCCATGACATAAACACTCTACTAGGCACTTACTTGGGCTAGACGGGCACTCAGAGGCCCCCTCCAATCAATCGGCTGGTCACGTCAAGCCCAAGCACCTATATGATTGTCCCAACCCTATTGCCCTTATGGCAAGCCCCAACCCTTTTCATCATATATGTACTAGATGGCAGTGACTGAAGGGTCTTCAAGTCCTGGGAATGACGTTAAACTCTATCTGATGGTGACTCTCCAGTTCTAGAGGTTTGGGGAATGTGGAGCACCCCTTTATCACCATTGCTACCAGGTCACTCTGTTAGGGTCCCATGTATGGGTTAAATAGAAAAATGTGTTTATAAAAGATTGAGTATCTATTAAGAATGAATTTATTTCAAAATTTTGTCAGCATCAAATGACCCACTGAAGTTGATATGCCGTAAAACAAACTAAACTTAAATTTCTGATGACAGAAAACTGAACTTCAAGATTAACTTTTTTATATTTGCCTAATTATCTCTTTATTTGGAATTTGCAAATCAAAGATATAAAACTCATTGAGGAAGTTCAAAGGAAAGAGTTACTAAAGTAATGAATGATTTAAAAACCCTTTCATATGAAGAAAAACTTAGGAACATTGACTTAACAAGTTTGGTTTATCGACGAAAAAGAAGGGATATGATTGAAGTCTAAAAATATATCCATGGATTTTATTCAAAACTTTGATCTACTAAACATTGCTCAAAATATCAATAACAGGGGTCATAAATTAAAACTCTAAAAAAAATGTTGTAATGCAAGACAAAATTATTTTAGTAACGGAGTGGTGAATACATGGAATAAACTACCATCATCAATAGTGAATGCCCCATCTCTAAACTCCTTTAAGGCAATGTTAGATAATCTGTGCAAAGAGTATAAATATTCTGTGGAATTAAGAATGTTTATAAGGAACAGCTGACAGGTCTCAGACCTAATATGCTAGCTGAAAAAGATAATTATTATTATTATTGTTTAACCTATTACGACAAGGACAATTATTGCAATGTTTATAGCATCATAATTGTTAGGTAGTGCTGACAACACAGATTTCCATGATTCTCTCTCACTACTCATCCCTATCAGTCATTGATCCTAGAAGGTCCTCATCATGACATCCAGTATCCAGTCAAAGCTGATCAATATAGGTTTTTGCTGTTCAACCCACTATGGTGTGTCCATGTGTAGATATGCACAGGAGAACACCACTCATGGGTTTATCATTACATTCCAGCAATTTCCAGTATATGTTGTTTGTCTTACTTGGATAGTTTGTGTGATAGGAGGTAGGTGGCCATATATATGTGTGTGTGTGTGTCTGTGCATGTGTAGAAATAAAGAAATATAAGTATATGGGTCCTCAGTACTTATACTGATTTATCATATTTAAGGGCCGGTTTAGCTCAGTTGGTAGAGTGTTCGGCAGGGAACTTCTTGGTTCCTGGTTCAATACCGCCCCTCGCCAACTCAGCGTATGAGCACAGGAATCTGTGCGGTAAAGTGAGGAGCTGACGGTAGGTGTGGCACTCTGCCTCAGACACTAAAAACAATCTCATTGCTCTAGCCTAGTGAAAAGGGGATAGACTCCCTTGCTGTATGGTTGATACCGACTCTAGGCCTACCTGATGATTTTTACTTACTTTTATTATATTTGAAATTGGTATAATATCTGAATTTCAATATTCGTATTCACCCCTACTATATGTCCATAGATGGTAAGGGAACAGATGGATTCATGCCTTTCTCAGGGGCATTAGCATGAAGTGAAACATGAACAAATGTATCCAAGATTTGAACTTGGTTTGCCAATTCCATTTCCTGCAATGATAATCGTTACACTAAGAATGCAGCAAAATGAATCAGCAAAATATGAATACACACAATAATAAGTAGAAAGCGTGTAAAATAAATCATTTTATTAGTGTTTCCAAAATAATCTAAATCAGCAAAATATGAATACACATAGAAGTAAGTAGAAAGCGTGTAAAATCATTTTATTAGTATTTCCAAATAATATAGTATCAGCAAAATATGAATACACATAGTAGTAAGTAGAAAGCACTCAAAACAGATCATTTTATTTGTGCTTCCAAAAGATTCTAGCACCAGAAAAATATAAACACGCTCAGTAATTCATTTTTCTAACACAAATATTTTCACTGTCTCTGTTATTTGTTCAGAATATTTTGGCCTGTTGACAGTGCGAGTTTTAGAGGAAATCCACCAGAAGTAAACCAAAACATTGTGAACCAAAAACGACAATAGAAAACAATCTCTGCCACTCAGACAAAACACCAAATTCATACAAATGTCGAAAGCTGATGATGTTTATGATGAGGCAGAAATCTGCTACCAAAAAAGATAGAAAAGTGAGCAAGGGGAATATTTTGTGCTTCCACCATGAAGGTATTGCAGGAATATGAAATTGGAAATTAACTATTTCTTTTAATTTTTTAGATGAGGCTTGATAATTAATATCATTTGGATTATTCGGACTATTGTCCTCATCTTTATTGTTATCTCTACAATGTTTTGGCCGATGTGCCCTCTGGCATTCTTTAGGTATTTCTTGTCAGACTTGGTTTCCCGAGTTCAAAAGAAGGTTCCAGAGTCCTAGAAGGAATACCTGAAGTAGGCCGGAGGGCACATTGGTCAAAACGTTGTACAGATAACAATAAAGATGAGGACAATAGTCTGAATAATCCAAATAATAATACTGGAAATTAACAGTTTTCTTTTGTTTTTTCAAGCAATTGTCATCTACTGCTAGCCTGCTAAATCCGTTTCAATAGGCTTTGAATTCAAGGTTATCCTTCTCTTATCTTTGAAAGACCTCAGTAGTGCTGAGCTGATTACACATTCATTTTTTTCAAAGTTTCAATCTATCTGTAATCTAAATGCTGCCACCATGAAGACATGGCAGAAAGATAATTTTAGAAATTAACTGTTT
Source organism: Doryteuthis pealeii (assembly GCA_023376005.1). Taxonomy (NCBI): domain Eukaryota; kingdom Metazoa; phylum Mollusca; class Cephalopoda; order Myopsida; family Loliginidae; genus Doryteuthis; species Doryteuthis pealeii. Next base: position 48,092,225 of record CM042151.1, read on the forward strand.
TCTTTGTTCTTTTCAAGCAATTGTTATCCACTGCTAGCCCGCTAAACCTGTCTCAATAGGTTTGAAATACAAGGTTATCCATCTCCTATCTTTGATAGACCTCAGCAGTGATGAGCTTAGTACACACTTATTTTTTCTTCAAAGTTCAAACATATTGTTTTATACACAATTCGAAGTTACATATTTATTATAAAGCCTTAAAACTTTATATTACATACTCCCCCACACCCTCAGTCCCTGAGGTTCTGTTATTTTTTTTCATTCACTTCAACTTTCATCTTCCTCCAATAATCCGTTCGCACAGGTTAATTTAATATCTTTTCATTTCTTGCTTTACAACTATGGAATCCAATCTTCTCATTTCATTTGTTCCAGATAATTCAGAAAGACAACGTTTCAGAGAATTTTCCTTTTTATCATAATTTATCCGATAGTCTCTATGGTAATATATTTACATTGTCAAACACAAGTTGCTTAGACTTATTGATGAGGCAGAAATTTGACACGTAAAAGATAGTCAATAGAAAGTGAGCAAGATGAATGTTTCGTTCTTTAATATAAATGCTTCCACCATGAATTCAATGCTATATCAGTTTGCATCCTTCTGTCTACTAAAGATGATGGCATAGTGTCCACAATTTTTTTTTAACTACATCTGCCAGAGTGGCTAAACAGGCCAATTTCTGAATGGCAATCTCTGGTGCAGTGACTGCAAACAAACAGTGATGCTTGCTGTTGTCTCTCCTTCCTTCTGGCGCCTTCTTTCCTCTCTTTTTCACTTCTTTTCATCCGTTGTTTAACAGGGAGGTACCAGGCCACTTGGTTTTCTGCATCAACCTCCCAGTTATTGGTGTTGATGTCGTATGTCTTCATGTCCTTCTTGCAGACGTCTTTAAAGCGTAGGCATGGTCTCCCTACCGCTCAGGAGCCTTCAACTAATTTGGGGATGCAGCCTTTTCCCATCCTCTTGACCTGAAGCCAATGCAGGAACATTAAATTAGAAATTTGCAGTTTTCTTTAGTTTTCTCGGTACTCTTCGTAGTGAACCATCCTGGCCTCCTGCCTCAAAAAACACTAACTGGTGGCTGCTAAGAAAAAACACCAGCTACAATTGAAGTCCGTAGCCAAAGCAGTGTCATTTGAAAAAAAAATAGTTAGGATTGGGGTTTAGGGTTAGTTTAATGGGAAAATAAATAAATAATTTGGGCTCTGTTTTTTCTGGGTCACCCTGTATACAAAAATAAAATAGTGTATACAGGGTCACCCAGAAAAAACAGAACCCACAAATTTTGTAATAAAACTGTTAATTTTAACTAGGGGGGTTTAGGGTTAGGGGTTGGTGTTGGGTTTTCAGGAAAAATGCCCTAAGTTGGTTGTTTTTTTTGTTTTTGTTTTTTGCAAGTGACATAGCACCGACATAGCGATTTTTGAGGCAGGAGGCCGGGACAGTTCTCCGTGAAGAGTACTGTTTTCTCAAGCAATTATTATAAAATAACCTATTCATAATAAAATTAAGTCCTTAATTAATAATGGGCAGAAGATTTTGTCAAAAGTGGACAATTCCCTGATTTTTGGTAATTGTTTTGATATTCAAAAATTAAAAAATATTTTTTATTATCTACTTGATACTCGAGCTCAGGTCTAAGTACAATATTCTATATGAGGTCTGATTAGGAATTTATATATTTTTAAAACATTTGCCTCCCTTGAAATAAAATTTCTAACGATTTAGCCATTCCAGTTGCCATCGATATATCAGACCAAATATGATTGTCAGTTTTAAAAGTAAAATCAAAGCCATCCTTTAGTTCGTATACCCCATTTACATTTTTTTTTGGCTGCTTAATTTATATTCAACTTTCATATTGTTGGATCCAATATGTAATAGTTTACATTTTTCTATGTTAATTGTTTTAGCTGTTTGCTCATGTTACAAAACTAAATGTTTTCTATAGATAAAATACTTTTTATAATAGATTTGAATGACAACATATTCAATCATTTTGGAAATATCTTTTGTTAAGCTTGCATTAATTCCTGACCACTGACAATCCCTTCTTCCAGTTGCAATGCATTTCTATTACAAAATTATTTTTGTAATGCTTTTCTATAATAAATCATCATATATTATACATGTAAGAATATTATTTATTCCTAATGTAGCAGAAAATACCCGACCACTACAAGACCTATATGGGGTAAGATAAGGTTTGTGTTTTTATAGTTGAATGTAAAGAAATGCTCAAGAGGTATGACGTGTTTTTAGAAGCTCCGTAAAACAGATTTTTCTAACCTATTTTTTTACATTTTAACGTAATTTCATCATTACTTATACTAATTTTTAATTTTTTTAATGTAAAAATTTATAGTAAATATAATACTTTCGATTTGTTGTAATTTGAGATATTGTAACATTCGTCAAATATAATTTTAGTGTATAATTGTATCCATATATCATAAGAACTAAACGTTAAAGACCTATATGGGGTAAGATAAGGTTTGTGTTTTTATAGTTTAAAGGTTGCTGGATATTCTTGGTGTGTGTTCCTCAGGTTTCTTTTTGTTTTGGGGGTTTTAAGGGTCAAAAATAAGACAAACGACTGGTAAAAATGGATACAAATGTATTGAACAAAAAGGAGTAGAAATTACTGAAAAAGAAGGTGGAGATTGCGTCCGACCATACAGTTGCGAGCTGACTCATGTTGCTTTGTCATCAAACCACTTAAGTTTAAATACTCACATGTTTGGATTTGATAGCAAAAATACAAATTTCTAAACATTTACCCAATATCTAACAATTATGAAAAAGTGATCAGCAGAGATTTAATCTGTGAGCAATGTAGACCCATTCACCATACTGATCTGTAGTTTTCCTAATCCTTGGTGATCTTCGTGGTCTTGTAGCCTCTTTCGAATTGTCATCATCATCACTACTGATGATTTAACATTCAACTTCCACTTGAGGTTGGTTTTCAACTCCTTCTCTCCGTTGTTCACTTATAAATGCCGAGTCGTTAAGGATGACATCTATTTATACATATATAAAGGGCAGTTGTGTGTATCTGTATGTCCAGAGAAACTTCAAAAATAAAACAATTAATGACAAAGTAAATATAATACACATTAGATATTACCAGGGCTTGATTTTTGAGCAAAAATAATGAAGATTTGATTTATATTCATGAAGTTAATTAAGAAATAAAATTTAGATGATAACAGCATGGAATTTTTTTTTTTTTTTCATTTACTATTTTAGATAGTAGGCATTAACATTTTCTTTTCAGAGTAGCTGGATCAATGCAAGGTCTATTTTTTACATAGGGATTTAAATGGGGAATCCCATGAGGATTCAACTCATGATTCAGTAATAATGTATCGGCGGGACTAACTTTTTAAAATCCCCTCTTTCCCGGGCGACGCCGGGTAGCCACGACTAGTATCTAATAATTAGGAAAAAGTGACCCCCAGAGATTTTTACAAGATTGAATGAATGATTTGGTTGATTGGTTGGATTTTATGGCATATCAACCCTTGTTGGCTTATTTTATGCCTAAGACATTTTGTTTTATTAATTCTTGATGGTAATCAAAAATTTATTTTTCAAACATATTTTTTTTTTAATTTCATTTTTTCTATTTAAGCCATAGATGAGACTCTAACAAATACTACCACTCCGGGTCAGAGTGGACATGGGAGTAATGGTGATTAAGGGGTACTCCACACTCCCCAGAGCTCCAGAATTGGAACTTTACCATTCGATGTAGTTTAGCATCATACACAGGACACTAAGACCCACAGCCACTGCCTTCTAGCACATATGATAAAAAGGGTTGGAAGTTTTCCATAAAGTAATAGGGTTGGGACAATCATATAGATGCTAGAGCTTGATGTGATCAAAATACAGCAAAATATAAATAGAAACTATTTATTTGCCCAACCCCTCCACCTCAGGCAGGATGTCATCATCATCATGTTGTGCTATTAGCACAGATATTCATGACAATCTCTTCCAACCATCCTATCATTCATTATTCTCAGGAGGTCCTCTGTGCAGCATCCAGTATCTGTGCAGAGCTGGTCAATGTATGTCTTTGCTGGATGGCCCACACTCGCGTACCCATGTGCTTGCTTCCACAGGAGACGTCACTTATGAGTTCATCCTTGCTTCTCCAGGCAGGATGTGATATATAGTTCATTTTCAAGCAGAGTACTGCTGATTTGAATTCAGAGTTTTCCTTCTCCTAAGACCAAAGACTAAGTGAAACACAGACAGCTCCATCCAAGATTTGAACTCGGATCGCCAATTCCATTTCCAACAATGATAACAATTATGCTAGTGTTTCCAAAAGAAAACTTTTGTATCAGAAAAATATAAACACATAGAGTAATTCATTTTTCTAAGACAAATATTTTCCCAATCTGCGTTCTTTGTTCGCAATGTTTTGGCCAGTTGACAGCTCCAGTTCCAGCGGAAATCCACTAGAAGTCGACCAAAACATTGTGAACATAAAACAACAATGGAAAATAGTCAGTCCAGTACAAAAGAAATTGCAATAAATCCCACCAAACAAAATTCAGAAAAGAATTTCTATTGTATCTGTGTTTCAGAACATTTCAGTATCACCAAAATATAAATAAATACAAATCGGTCGATAAGTGTTCTGAAAAATAATAATATCAACCAAATATTCAAGAATGCATCAATGCCCATAGCCTAACACATTGATTGATTGATTTTAACAGCATGTAAACCGGTTTTGGGTTATTTTATGCTTAGAGGTTAGAGAATCGTGTTCATTGTATGTTCATTTTATATTTTTTGTACACAGTAATGTAATATCAAGTATTTTCACTTAATACAAATAATTTTCACAGTTGTATGGTTTCAAGTTACTATTGAAGTCAGTCAGTATACTGTGGTTTGGACAACAGCAACTGGCTAAGCACCACTCAACTAGTGCCCAAGACAGCTGGTATTTATGGAAATCAAGAATAGTCCATTCATATATTTGGGTGATTCCATTCCTTGAGTCCTGATTAGTTGCTTGGTTTCTATGATGTTCTGAGGCTTCATAACTAATCTGACATTCTGCTGTAGGATTGCAACAAGGTTAGATCTCTATTGAGTTACAACTACTTGTTGCATTGTCTTACCAATTCAACGGTAATTGGACTTAGTATGATTATTCTACAGTTACTACTAATAATAATTTTTAGTAAACAATCATAGCTTCAAGTAACTATTCTTAATACAAATAATTTACAGTTACAGTGGTATCAATTCTATCTAATACTAATATAGATTATTAGTATTAGATAGAATTATTGATACCACATAAATGTAGATTATTTGTATTACAAATATTTCAAGTAACTATTCTTAATACAAAATGTGGTATTAAGAATTCTATTAATACTAATATTTTTTATCTTTATCACCACATAGACTACACTTGCTATTCTCCTGTATATTATTATATGACACTTTACAAGTTTTTCCCACCAGAGATAGCTAGTGGTCAATTTGCTGAAGTTGAGTGACAACAAGTCTCCTCTGATCTCCAGGCCTCTTCTGAGTATTCTTGCTGATCTCAACAATGCTGTTGTCAGAATGTCCTCAATTCTTCCTCTGTTTTCTAATCTTCCAGGCTTTTTTCCCAATCCCTGGGGACTGTTCCAAGGGCACCAACTACAATTGATATCACCTTTACTTTTATGTTCCACAGTCTTTTCAGTTCTCAGTTCTCTGGCAAAGTCCAATTATTTGTGTATCTTTTCTCTTTCTTTAATTTTCAGTCTCTGCTCTGCAAGATTGGCAAAAATCCAATAGATGACAGGTTCTCTTCTTATTGTTAATTAACACTAGATCTGGTCTTCTGGTTCAAGTGATCCGTCTGTGTCTCAGAGCCCTAGACAATTTTATGACTTATTCTCTAGGACAGATTCCAATTTCTACATTTACTATTTGGTAGCATGGTCAACATTTAATTTCTTGCACAATTCCTTGTAGATCACCTTTCTGGCCCATTCATGCCTATGTTACATAATTATTAGACACCTAATATTTATGTGCAATAGTGTAGAAATCAAAATGGCCGTTATAAGCTGCAGCCCATGGCCTTGAAGAATTTGAATGACAAGGCTTGACCCGTCCTGATCCTTCCTTCTGGTGGATACCGTGAGAATCGGTGGAGAAGACCCTCTTCCAGTTTAAATTAGAAATAGATTTTTAGTCAGTCGGTGAGAAACCACGACGGTGGTGAGTCGTGTTATACACGCTCCGGCTCGATCTGCGCAGGTAGTCTGGTGGGGGATTTTGAGAATAAAATATGATCAAAGTAAATCGAAGTCTTGTGTTATTATCTAAAAACTAACAATGACATAGGGCTTCTGATAAAGAGAAATCCCCAATGGAAGACCAGACATGAAGTCCCCAAGAGAAGTCAGACTTTAGAAGAGACCTAGAAGAACTTAAGATGTCAGAAGTAATGAAAAGGTTATACAACCCTAGTCTTCTTCTCCCTCTGTGTTGTTTGCTGTATTCGCTTAGTATATGATTAACCACTTTGTCTTTGTATCTTATCTATTTTTGCTTTGATATAGTTTATTCTTATGGCATTGTATTTGGCTGCAATTATTATTACTAGCAAAAGTATGCACCGTCTGGGAGCAAATATTTAAGTTTTAATTTAAGAAAATATATTAAATTAGAAATACTAACAAAACTAAATAAGAATGAATACAAAAATATTACAATTATTTTAATATTATTTTAATTGATTTCTATATAAAATTATATATAGGATTGCTTTGAATACATTTGAGAATAACATGATAGTATTAGAAATCAGTAACAGCAAATAATTATTTATTAAACCCAGTTTTGTTAAAATCATTATTCAAATTATCCCATCAAATACTATGTAAATCTTGATTTCTTAGAACATATAACATACATTTCATGATTTTAATGCATTAATAATATGGGCAGTTTTGCGGCAAATCTAACTCAATAGACTTTAATAGAAATTATCGTTAATAAATAAAGTGCTAATTAAGATTAAATAATAACTATTCAATAATTGTTGAGTATATTACTTAAGTAGGGCTGGTTTAGCTCAGTTGGTACAGCGTCCGACTAGGAATCACGAGGTTCCTGGTTTGATACCGGCCATCGCCAATTCAGCGTATTATTAGCACAGGGATCTGTGAGGTAAAGTGAGGAGCTGGTGGTAGGTGTGGCGCTCCACCTCAGACGTCAAAACAATCTCCTTGGTCTAGCACTATTGAAAAAGGGATAGACTCCCTCACTGTCTGGCTGTCACCGACTTTAGGCCACTCTGTTGATTTTAAAATTACTTAAATAACTAAGGAAATAGTGATGTCAGTGGTGACATAGTTTCGGTTTCAGACAGACAGTTACATTATCTCCATTGTTATTATTATTATTTTACATCTAATGAGTTTTACATACCAGTGGATTGTCACTGAAGTCTGAGTGACACCTTCTCTCCTCAGATCTCCAGAACTTTTTAATTATTAATATTATCTTTCTCTTTGTGAGTTTTTCACACAAGTTTTAACTTATTCAGCTGTATCTTCATTTCACATGTTATGATGACACATACAAATATTGAGATTCTGGAAACTTAGAAGCATTATTTTAAACTGGGTCACAAAGCTGCTGAAGCTGCTCAAAGAATTTGAGAAGTATTTTTTAAAATGAAACAATATTTGACCATACAACAAAAGAAATAGTTTAAATACATTAAAATAAATCACAGAATGTAGATAACCAATCAAAGCTTAACTCTTGCACACATCTAAAAACCTATCTATTATTCCACTATGCTTATATATATATATATATATATATATATATATATATAGCCACACTGCACAAGCAGAATGTCACACATATTTCATGCATATTTTTATATTTTTAAGTGCACCAAATTTCTAAAAAATTAAGGTTTTATTTTATCATATATATATATATATATATATATATATATATATATATATATATATCCACCCCTCCACACAAGCAAGATGTGACAAAGGTCAATTTCTTAATCAGAGTTTAACAGGTTTGAATTCAGAGTTTTCATTCTCCTAGACTGGTTGCCTAACCAAAGTTTAAGAGCCCATTCTCCTCTGCTATTTACACATAGCTGGAAGGAGAATAGTTTATTTCATACCTTTCCCAAGAGTATTTATGCTATGTGAAATACAAACTGCTTTGTTTAGGGTTTGAACTCGTCTCTCTGTGTCCATTTCCCGGGGATGATAACCATTACACCATACACCTCCACAAGATGATATAATATATATGATATATATTAATATATAGATTGTTATTGTATACAGCATATCATTATCAATACTATTCAGCTGCACCTTCTCATTTAGATGTTATAATGATGGATACATTCATTATGCTTTGGCCAATTTTGGT
>CM042151.1:48108182-48193182 GCA_023376005.1 Doryteuthis pealeii
TGGGATACTGTCAACGTTTTGTAAGCCCCCCCCCCCACGCCATTATCTCTATCGATATAACTTGTCCATGTTCTTAATTCAGTCAGAGAGTTTATTCTTCAAAGTGTGACTTCCTTATTTGATAGAAAACTAGTAAGCAAGGGATTTCTCAGTGTTTGTGAGTATTACAAAATCCTGGATCAAAATCCAGTTAATACCGGGATTCCCTGAAAATAAAATAGAGCTTATATTAATTTTCACTCTGAAATATAACACTAGGGCTTATTTTCAGGGGATGACTTATTCTTCATATATTGAAAAATGATATTACGAAGTAGAAAATTTTAAAAATTCTAAATAAACAGAAATGACAAAAAACGATCTATATCTATTTACCGCTAACATGTTCTTTTATTCAAAAACTCATTAACAACATTTCATTCAAAAATAATCATATCATCATTTTCTGTATGTATATATATGTATATATATATATATACAGAAAATGATGATATGATTATTTTTGTATGTATATATATGTATATATATATATATACAGAAAATGATGATATGATTATTTTTTAATAAAATGTTGTTAATGAGTTTTATATATAAAATGTTGAATGAAATGTTGTTAATGAGTTTTATATATATATATATATATAGGATTGATAACACAAGCAAATGGGTGGTGTCTTAATCATTGATGATGATGAGTGTTTGCGTCGATATGATACAATTGTGAAGAATGCTTATTTCTTTTGTCTGTCTGCCGATCTCAACTAGGGCTTATTTTAAGGAGAGAGCTTATATTAGAATCATGCTGAAAAATCACACTAGTTCTTATTTTCAGGGAAACACAGTAGCTATGTTTAAAATGTTTCAATATATATATATATATATATATATATATCATTATAATGGGCATTGTGTGTCTATCTGTAACCAAAATGATATTACTATTCAAATTACAATTCCCTTAATTATTTATATTAGATTCTCCATGATTTTATTTTTTATTTAACCCTCAATTATCAATACAATTGTTTTACATTATTAATACCGTTGGCTTTACCTACATACTAATAATATTCAATTGTATTTATATATACAAAAAAATAGCGGTTTACAGTGTGAATTCTATATTGATATCAAAAATTTAATTTTGATAAATATATGCTTAGTATTATTGATTTCTAATTGTTTGGCTTTACCTTAATGAATATGAACAAAAATCTCAGGGATACATTTTAAAAGAAATCCATTAACAAGAAAAAATAACTAATTTTATTCTTTACTTCCTATTTTAACTGCATAGTTGAATTAGGGAAAATTTAGCAATGAAAGACAGGAGTGATGGAAGAGTAAGTTTCAGTTATTCTATTTTTCGATTATACCCCCTCTGTTTCAAAGGTTTTTATCTGCATTCTTATTTAGTTTCATTAGCATTTCTAATTCAATATAATATTTTATTATGTTAAAACTTAAATACTTGCACCCGGAGGGCGCATATATTTGCTAGTATGTATAAAGTATATTAAGTATACCAGATCCTAGATTCAATACTATCTTATTCAATATTGAATTTTTTGTTATCGATTTGCAATCTAGTTATAGGAATCACGGATACACAGTTACGATTGGTGCTTGTTTGAATGAATTTTATTGGCTGAATGAATTTAGATAAAACTTTTTTGGAATTCTCATCAGGATGAAGAAAGTAACTTGGGGGGGGGGAGAGGCATTGCATAAAAATTCATACATGGTGTTAAAATCGATACCTCAATTTCATATACATTAACAGAGAGAGTGGGGGGGTAAGAGTAAGTGATAGTAATGGTAGTGTTATGTTTATTGGATGATTTTGGTCACTTAGTATTTCAAACAAGATGGAGGCATCTCCACACTGGAAGATAAGCCTCTAAAATTAGTAGACCAGTGTTATGATTTTATGAGCCATCCTTTAGGCTTCAGGCAAGAGCGCTTGTCCAGCAGAAATCCTTGGTAAAGAATCCTTTGTTTGTTCCTCAGTATTGCAAATGGACGTATGTCAGTATCAGCTATTAAGTAGTCAATCAGCCACGCATTATGGCTGTTGATTGGCGGAGGAATAGACCACGTGACCTTGCCCAGTCTATAAATTTAGGTAGTGCATTGTAGCTCACCTTATTACCAAAATATTCCAACAACCAGGTCACATACCTAGGTAGTAATATCTCCTCTATAGAAAGCGATGTCAATGTATATATAGGAAATGCATAGACTACTATAGACAGATTATCCATCATTTAGAAATCTGATCTCACTGATAAGATAAAGCAAGAATTCTTCCAAGCTTTAGCCATATCAGTGCTTTGGCTGGAATCCTAACAAAGCGCTTAAAGAAAACAAATTGATGGGAGTTACCCGAGGATGTTGCATGCTGTTTTGAAGCAATCTTAGAAGCAGTATCTAACAAGAAAACAGTTGGATGGTCACCTCCCTCCTATTTCACAAACCATTCAAGTAAGACAAACAAGAAATGCAAGAAACTGCTCAAGAAACACGGATGAAGCAAGTGACATTCTCCTATGGACACTTGTGGTGACTGAGGGTCTACATGTCCTGAGAATGACGTTAAACTCTATCTGATAGTGAGGTTCCAGTTTTGGAGGTTTGGGGAATGTGGAGCACCCCTTCATCACCATTGCTCCCTGGTCCACTCTGACTCGGAGTGGTAGTACCTGTTAGGGTCCCATCTAAGGGTTAAATAGAAAAACATGAGTTGATAAACAAAATTGTATTATCCATTAAGAATTGATTTATTTCAAAACTTTATCGGCATTAAATGACCCACTGAGGTTGATATGCCGTAAAACAAAATCAAACCAAACCAAATCTATGGACACTTACACATGGACAAACCAGTGTAGGCTGACCAACAAAAACCAACATCAAACAGCACTTTGTTGATTCTGGATGCTGTGCAGAACACCTGCCAAGTGTGATGACTGATAGGGGTGGTTGGCAAGAAAGAGTCATGAGTATCTATGCTGTCAGCAGAACCTTATGATGATGATTTGCCAAAAATATAACATTTTAAAACAGATTAATATTGTTAGCATATTGCCCACTCAAATTTAGTGCTTAGTTTGTGTGTTTGTTTTTTTTTTTTTTGGGGGGGGTAGGGTTCTCAGTCAAAATTTTCAAATGACTATTGTCAAAAATATAATGAAACTGAACTCTGCTAGGAGTGACTCTTATATGAACTCAGAACCCAGAAGAGACAAGACAATGAATGTTTTAAAAAAAGAAAAGGAAAATATGGAAGACAATTTACAGTCACAATTTAACCTTTTTTTTTCCTGGTAAATAAATTCAATTTACAATCTAAAAGGGGATTGGTAAGTACTTTTATAAATAGTGGTAGTGAGGGGGGAATTAGGTATGCAGGTTTTTTGGTAGGTGAACAAAGCTTCATGTCTACTACTACTACTACTGTACACACACACACATGTTTTTCACAGACACATTGTTTCAACATATCACATCCTTTCAGTGTGTTTAGCCATTAGTATACTACCTCCAGTTGAGATCAAAACCCAGTCGATTTATCATCAGTCAGAGTTCTTAACCAAATGGGTCATCAGCACACCTACAAACTGGAATGATAATTAAACTGATAAATACATACATATGTATATATGTAAAGGCCGTCAGAGAGAGCTCCATGTGTATTATAGGAGAGCATTGCCTTTAAGTGTTATTATCGATCATCAGCAAAATCCCCTCCAATTAGCTCAACATACCAAGTGTGGGGAGCATGTATATATATATATATATATATATATATATATAAATTATGAAAATTTATTAAACGAATGGTGATCCTCTTTCACCAGACTGTGGAGATTTAAATAAAATTGAATTAAATTAAAATAAGATTAAAATAAATAAAAAGTTCTGAGCGTCTCTACTCTGGCGTTCGGAGTTAACGGCCTGTTCTTACACTCTCAACCTACACTTCGAAAGAGTTGCTCTCCGTATCATTAAAAACCCCAGACAGCGGCGAATTGGAACCCTCACCTCTCCGTATCATCAGAAGCCCCAGACGGCGACAACCAGGAACTCCCAGCATGTTGGAAGCAAGATCGGCAAACGCACTCCTAATAACCAATTCTTCAGGGCCCAACCAGTTACGTGGAACAGTAATATCAAGGATAAACAGCTAAGTTTCCACAAGCAATTTTATCTGCAAACCATCACTTTAACCCTTTTGATACATTCAATTCTCCTAGAAGTACTTTTACTAACCAAACTCATTGAACTCTTGAACATTCCATAAAATTCGTTTGGTTGTTTCTTTTTAGGCTTTTTGTATACCCCTGTTTGATATTTGTTGTGTTTTTATGTATAGCAAACGTTTTGTTCTATAAAGTCGTTTGTCTCCTTTCTTCAAAGCTGCACCCATCTCCTCACTACGTCGAAGTACGGTCTATTCTCTTACAAAACGTAGGGTTTAGACAGTGCTTTTCCAGGTATAAAAAATCTGCAGACTCCAGACACTTTATAATATTGCATTAAAGTTACATTTTATTGGCCCCAATATGATATCATTATACAATCTGTTTTTTTTTTAATTCTTAAAATGTGTGCAATGATTTACAGGAAAGTGTTTTGTATCCCTTGTTTCTTTGTAGTCATCACCTCCAAAATGCTGCCTGTTGGCTGGGGTGTTAGAATGCACCGACTGCACCTTTGCAGAGGGGTAAGACTCCCCCAAATGAGGCAACCTGTTGGCAGTGGGTGGCGACCTGTGATGCTTAAGGACGGAGTCTTGGTGGATGAGCAGTCCATGAAACACTCCACTTAGAACCTTACTTAGGCTAGACGTGCGGTCGGAGAGACCCCCTCCGATCTATCGGCTGGTCACGTCAAGCCCTAGCACCTATATGATTGCCCCAACCCGTTTTATCATATGGGTGCTAAAAGGCAGTGGCTGAGGGTCTATATGTCCTGGGAAGGATCTTAAACTATCTGATGGCGAGGTTCCAGTTTTGGAGGTTTGGAGAATGTGGAGCACCCTTTCATCACCATCTCCCTGGTCCACTCTGACCAGGAGTGGTAGTACCTGTTAGGGTCCCATCTATGGGTTAAATAGAAAAATGTATTTTTTTTAAAATAGTGTATCCATTAAGAATGAATTTATTTCAAAACATTATCGGCATTAAATGACCCACTTAGGATGATATGCCGTAAAACAAAACAAAAACAAACAAACCTCCAAAATGGCTGGATTCATTTTTTATAAAATATTTACAGGGTTTCAAAATCAATTAATGAATCTCAAATGTATTTATATGAAGGTGGATTAAACAGAGTGTGATAGTGATGGTAATGTTATGTTCATTGGATGATTTTGGCCACTTATTTGCCAAAAATGTATCTGTTTTAATACAGATTAATTTGCCAGTCTTATACAATATTCTTGGCAAATTTCCCTCTCAAATTTAGTGGTGCCTTATTTTTTTTTTTGGTCGGGGATGCTATTTTTTTAATTTTTTTTTTTTTGTCTCTCTCAGTCAAAATTGTCAAACAGCATTATTGTCGAAAAAACAAAATAAATCTGACCTCTGCTAGGAGGGACTCTTGTATGGACTCACAACCCAGAAGTGAAGAATCTAGATTAAGAAATTCAATATGCAATCAAATTTGGTGCTGAGTGAATTTTGTCGGTTATCACTTCCAAGATGGCTTGATGGATTTTAATAAAACTTTGTTGGAAGGAGAAAGTCGCCTTAGGGGATAGCTTTGTATGAAAAAAAAGTGATACAGAGTCTCAAATTCAATTAATCAGGTACGTATCTTAACAAAAAGAAGGGGTTAAAAGAGAATAAAAGTGAGTGATAGTCATGGTAACGTTATGTTTATTGGATGATTTTGGAGACTTATTTGCCAAAAATGTAACTTTTTTAAAACAGATTAATTTGTCAGTCTTGAACAATATTTTTGGCAGATTTCCCACTCAGATTTAGAGCTCTCTTTCTCTCTCTCTTTTCTTTCTGTTTCTATCTCTCTCTCACTCTCTTTGTTTCCCTCTCTCTCTCACTCTCTTTGTTTCTCTCTCTCTCTTCACTCTCTTGTTTCTCTCTCTCTCTCTCTTTCTGTTTCTCTGTCTCTCTCTCTTTCTGTTTCTCTCTCTCTCTCTTTCTGTTTTTTCTCTCTCTCTTTCTGTTTCTCTGCCCCCTATCTCTCTCTCTCTTTCTTTCTCTTTCTCTGCCTCCTCTCTTTTTTCTCTCTGCCTCCTCTCTTTCTTTCTCTTTCTCTGCTCTATCTCTCTATCTCTCTCTCTCTTTCTCTTCTCTCTCTTTCTCTCTCTCTCTCTTTGCCTCTCTCTCTCTCTCTCTCTTTGCCTCTCTCTCTCTCTCTTTCTTTGCCTCTCTCTTTCTCTTTCTTTCTTTCTTTCTTTCTTTTCTCTTCTTTTCTTTCTTTGCCTCTCTCTCTCTTTCTTTGCCTCTCTTTCTCTTTCTTTCTATGCCTCTCTCTCTTTCTTTCTATGCCTCTCTCTCTCTCTCTTTCTCTCTTGTTTTTTCCAATAAAAATTGTTGAATGTAGTTCATGTCAACAACAATTGTCGAATGTTGTTTCGTTTGTATCAACAACTCTTGCATGGGCTCAGAACCAAAAAGAGACAAGATGATTAGTGTTCAAGAAAGAAATGGGTGAAGGACACTTTACAGTTCAATTTTAATCTTTTTTCCCCCCTGGTAAATAGATACAATTGCCAAAATCTGAGCTGAGTCCATTGGTGGACTGTTGTAAGCTGCATGTCTACTTGAATTAATTATGATCTTGAGACGAATTGGTACACAGCTTTGTAAATAGTCGTAATGAGAGAGGAATTGGATGTACAGCTTTTTTCTTTTTTTTTTCTTTCTTTTGATTGCCGAGAAAAGTTGCATGTCTACTTCATTATAATTATGGTTTCCACTATTTTTCTTCTTCTTTTTCAATTTATATTATATAGCATGTTTATTTTGTTTACAAGTGTGTGTGTATATATATATATTGATATCAATGCACATACATGTATATTTACAGATAAATACACTCCTATATATATATATATATATACTAGCAAATATATGCACCCTCCGGGTGCAAGTATTTAAGTTTTAATGTAATAAAATATTATATTAAATTAGAAAGCCTAATGAAACTAAATAAGAATGCAGATAAAAAGATTTGAAACAGAGGGGGTATAATCAAAAAATAGAACAACTGAATCTTACTCTTCCATCACTCGTCTTTCATTGTTATTTTTTCTAATTTTACTATTTAGTTAAATGAGGAAGTAAAGAATAAAAGGACAGTTATTTTTTTCTTGTTAATGGATTTCATTGAAGATTTATTGAAGAGATTTTTGCTTATATTCATTAAAATAAAACCAAACAGTTAGAAATCAATAATACTAAGCACATATTTATTAAATTCGATTTTTTAATATCAATATGCAAATTAGCCTTTCCGTTCACACTGCAAACCGCTATTTTGTTGTATATATAAACATAATTGCATGTTATTAGTATGTAGATATGGTTACCAGTATTAATAATTTAAAAACAATTTTATTTATAATTGAGGTTAGAAAAAATAAAATCATTGAGAATGTGATGTTAATAACCAAGGGAATTGTGTCTTGAGTAGTAATATAGTTTCGGTTACAGACAGAAAAACACACAATCTCCATTATAATAAGATATATATATATATATATATATATATATATATAATATATATGTGAGTGTGTGTGTGTAAATATATATGCGCATTGATATAAATATATGTATGAAATATGTGACTTGATTTGAAAATTGCATTGGCGAGAAAGAGTTAGGTACCAAACACCATTGACTACACGTCTCTGTTACCCTAATTTAAATATGCAATCTCAATCAATGATATTAAGCACTCTTTACTTATAGATATACCAAACTATAATACCTATATATATATATATATATAAGTTAAGAGAAAGGAAATGAATCCGACGGTATAAGTATAGATAAAAGATATGAAAACACACAATGCTGTTAAAATGAAAATATTTTATATCATATTCATAGCTAATATTGAATAATATTTCGATTTATAATAATCATCTTCAGAGCTTGTTTTTACAATCCATCCACTACGCGTTTCTCGGTCAGCGTCATAATGTATGTGCTTATGAAGAAACGATCGCATGACTTTTTGGAACATCAATGTTTTCATTTTGAATTCAAATTATTTTCAGCTCCTCTCTCGATGAGTCCAGAGTAAAAACAAGCTCTGAAGATGATTTTTATAAATCGAAATATTGTTCAATATTAGCTATGAATATGATATAAAATATTTTCATTTTAACAGCATATTGTGTTGTTTTCATATCCTTTTATCTATACTTATATATGTGTGTGTGTGTATATATATATATATATATATATATATATATATATATATATATATTATATATATTATGTAATCATCCTCAAGTAGCACTAACTGCACAGATTCCCATTCATAAAGAGAAGTGTGTACATATAAATATATATATATATAGATAGATAGATAGATTGTTCAAGAATAATTGATATCATTTTATCAATAAGTGAAGAAATAACTAAAAATTCTATATTTAATGTTTTATGCTAGGAAAAAAAATGTTGAAACATTAAACAGAATTTTGAGTTGTTTCTACAGAAGCTGTTAAAATTTGAGATCATTTGAACAAGAATTGGTCAAGTTATTAGATTACAAAATGTTATAAATTTTTCTCAAACATCCTGTACATCTCAGATGATATCAAATTTTTTGAAAAACATATATATATATATATATATATGTGTGTGTGTGTGTATTTGGGCAGTATTCTTTCATTTATACATGTAGAATTAAACAAAAGACACATCTCCTGTTTAACAATTTTATTTTTGATCTTTTTGAGTTTTCTGGCCAACTTTTTAATGTTTGGTTGGAATTCGTGGATAAATCCACAAAATTAATTTCCAATGCAGTACACACATTTTAAAATGCCTATAACACCTTTCTCATCAATTCTTCTCCTTCCAGCCTCCACATCAATTTAATTTTTAAAAACTGGAACACATCACCCCTGATGATGGCACTTCGAAGTGCCGAAAGTACTTGGGACCTGAACTTTGGTGGACTTATCCACGAATTCCAACCAAACATTAAAAAGTTGGCCAGAAAACTCGAAAGATCAAAAAGAAAATTGTTAAACAGGAGATGTGTCTTTTGTTTAATTCTACATAAGTACATATATATATATATATATATATATACATATACTTATGTACACACCCTTGTGCAAATCAATTGTAACAAAATGAATAATTCCATTGTTATCATTATAACTGGGATCTCTCTGTAAGGCTTGCCAGTGTGTTCATGCAGCATTACAATTTATGCTTTTTAGTTGCTGGTCATCAGCGAACCCCCCCTCAGAGTGCTCAACCCTAGGTGGATGGGAGCTATATATATATATATATATATATATATATATATATATATATAGGTGATATGACTTGTCTTAGAAGAACCTTCTTCTTCAACATGAGTATTGCTTTTTGGTGTGAACACATCATCATCATTTGATACATTAGTGCAGTGTTCCCCAGCCTCAATCTCAATAGAGTGATTGATTTTAACAGCATATCATAAACCCTTGTAGAATATTTTATCCTTGATTTTTCTGCAGTTAATTCTAATTCTTGTTATTCAATTCCACCAAAGACTTCTGCTGTTCTGAAGAGGAAATATCAATACCAAATGTTTTGGGTTTCATTTACATTTTCTTAATGCCAATTAAAGATTTCATTACTTGGAGTAACGTCCATTGCAGACAATAGCCATAAGTCAACTAATCAACAACAATGGAAAGAATAGTGTTTGGGTGTGATAAAAATCTGATGCAATATTTTTCAAGGCCAAACAAATTTCATCATACAGCTCAAAAATAGATCCATATTACTGCACACCACTGCAAATTACCTAATCTAAGGAAAAAGTAGAAATTGATATCACCCTGTCACTCCAGTGGGTCTAAAACTGACTGTATGGTGAAAGAAAGCTGTTATTTTGATTAATTTGTGCAAGGGTGTATATATCGAGGTTGATGGACGAATAATTCTTTACTGAGATTCACTTGTCATTATTATCTTCTATAATTATCAAATTTTATGCAATATATGCATTGTAATTGCCTTCAAGCAAAAATATAAATAATAATATATACTTTATTCAACAATGCTTCTAAAAAAACAAACATCCAAAAATCTTATTCACTTCACCGAAGAGCATCAGGCCCGGGTTTGTTATTATTCACTCAACATCCCCTTACCTCATATGGTAGACACGTATCAGTATCATTGACAGATTAATTTCGCAAGGATAGTCCTGTGCTGTATCGTGGCCGAAGCAGTATGGTTTCTGACTATCCTGCTGAAGTCTCTGTTTCGATTTCTGTCGGAGGGAAATCGTTAGTATACATCGCTGATGAGACTTAATAAAGTTGAAACAGTCTGTACGATGTTCTACACACCGAATAATTCTTTACCGAGATTTACTTGTCATTATTATCTTCTATAATTATCGAATTTTATGCGATATACGCATTGTAATTGCCTTCAAGCAAAAATATGCATTATATATATATATATATATATATATATATATATATATACATATGCCCACACACATATATACATTTACAGACAAATATGAACATTAAATCAAGAGCAGAGCTGCTCTTGATACTATTTAGATTGAATATGTGTATCTACCTATATGTGTGTGTGTGTTTGTGAATGCATGTATCTGTGCGTCTCTGTAAGTGCAAGCATATATGTTTTTAAAGATATGCATGAACAGTACTTTTAGTGCAGTGCCTCTGTTGATGCAATATTTGATTGAATATATATATATATATATATATATATATATATATCTGCTATTACTCTGATGTCTGAACTGATTTCTGTCAATTTCTAATGTAGTCTTGGATTAAAATGAGAACAAGCAAAAAAAGAAACATGATACTGTCAAAATTTAAACTCTAATACCTATAAAAAAGAAAATGAAAACTCAGATATGATAACTGAATAATATTTAAAAGAAATAAAAAGGCGAAAAATAACAAAATGTCCGCCTGAATTTTTGTTAACAAGATTTCGATCACAAACTCATGAAACACCCAACTGATGAATAATAAGAATGATAAAAAATGATTTTTATCTCAAATTAGTTTGATATATTATAATATGATTTTTTTTGAAAAAATGAATTATTTTACCTGATTCTCTGGAGTGATTGTTTTACACACTGGATACTCTGAAAGTTAAGCTTTTTATTTATTTCTATCAAAATTATAACTGATACAATGGGAGAGGAGTGGTAGGAGTAGGGGGAAAAAACAAGAGAGGAAGAAAAGGATGACAAGAAGAGAGAAGAAGAAGAAGAATAACAATAGAAGAAGTGGATAAGGATAGATAATAATAATGTCAAGAAGAAGGGTAGAGGGGAGGAAGAATAGAGAAGGATAGATATGAGGAGGAAAAAGAAGGATAGAGAAGAAGAAGGAGGATAGAGAAGAAGAAGAAGGAGGATAGAGAAAAAGAAGAAGGAGGATAGAGAAGAAGGAGAAGAAGAAGAAGAAGAAGAAGAAGAAGAAGAGGATAGAGAAGAAGGAGAAGAAGAAGAAGAAGAAGGATAGAGAAGAAGGATAGAGAAGAAGAGAAGAAGAGGAAGGAGGAGGATAGAGAAGAAGGAGAAGAAGGATAGAGAAGAAGAAGAGAGAAGAAGGATAGAGAAGAAGAAGGTGAAGAGAAGAAGAAGAAGAATAACAATAGAAGAAGTGGATAAGGATAGATAATAATAATGTCAAGAAGAAGGGTAGAGGGGAGGAAGAATAGAGAAGGATAGATATGAGGAGGAAAAAGAAGGATAGAGAAGAAGAAGGAGGATAGAGAAGAAGAAGAAGGAGGATAGAGAAAAAGAAAAGGAGGATAGAGAAGAAGGAGAAGAAGAAGAAGAAGAAGAAGGATAGAGAAGAAGAAGGAGGAGGATAGAGAAGAAGGAGGATAGAGAAGAAGAAGGAGGAGGATAGAGAAGAAGAAGAAGAAGGAGGAGGAAGAGAAGAAGAAGAAGAAGAGATAGAGAAGAAGAAGAAGAAGAAGAAGAAGAAGAGAAGAAGAGAAGAAGAAGAAGAAGAAGAAGGATATAGAAGAAGAAGAAGAAGAAGAAGAAGAAGAAGAAGAAGAAGAAGAAAGAAGAATAGAGAAGAAGAAGAAGAAGGATAGAGAAGAAGAAGAAGAAGAAGAAGAGAGAAGAAGAAGAAGAAGAAGAAGAAGAAGAAGAAGAAGAAGAGAAGAGAAGAAGAGAAGAAGAGAAGAAGAAGAGAAGAAGAAGAAGAGAGAAGAAGAGAAGAAGAAGAAGAAGAAGAAGAAGAAGGATAGAGAAGAAGAAGAAGAAGAAGAAGAAGAAGAAGAAGAAGAAGAAGAAGAAGAAGAAGAAGGATAGAGAAGAAGAAGAAGAAGAAGAAGAAGAAAGAAGAAGAAGAAGAAGAAGAAGAAGAAGGAAGAAGAAGAAGAAGAAGAAGGATAGAGAAGAAGAAGAAGAAGAGAAGGATAGAGAAGAAGAAGAAGAAGAAGAGAAGAAGAGAAGAAGAGAGAAGAAGAAGAAGAAGAAGAAGAAGAGAGAAGAAGAAGAAGAAGGATAGAGAAGAAGAAGAAGAGAAGAGATAGAGAAGAAGAAGAAGAAGAAGAAGAAGAAGAAGAAGAGGAAGAGAAGAAGAAGAAGAAGAAGAGAAGAAGAAGAAGAGAGAAGAAAGAAGAAGAGAGAAGAAGAAGAAGAAGAAGAAGAAGAAGAAGAAGAAGAAGAAGAAGAGAAGAAGAAGAAGAAGAAGAAGAAGAAGAAGAGAAGAAGAAGAAGAAGAAGAAGTGAAGAAAGAACAATAGAAAAGAACAACAACACCGACAGAACTGTAAGAGGGAGAAGATGATCAACAACAAGAGAAGGAGGAGGGGAAGAATAAGAACAAAACCAATAACAGAAGAAGAAATGCCTTTAATATAAAAATGAAATACAAAATTTAAGCACTTTAAGGGAACTATGATCTTAACTTCAAAGGGACTCTTCTGCCCAACTCCACATGAAACGAGAAATAGAAAGAAAAAAAAGAAACCAGAAACCAACACAATAACACCAAAGCAATAAACTTCAGTATGTTGCATATATGTAGAGTTTTGAATGTTCAAATTCTTATGTTAATTTTATTAGAGTGGTTTTATGATACTTCAGAACAGACAGTTTTTGCTTTTTGTCCTTTTGGCTTTTCTTCTTTCCGTGTTGGCATTCACCTTGGGTGGGTTGAACTGGCTCCATCTAATGAATTCACCTGTCATGAATTCATGGAAAGAGTAACAATATAATAGGAAATTCACAAGCTGTCCCCAAACCCCACTATCCCTCTCAGGGGAAAGAGATGCCCTTGTTTGCCGTAGATTTTCCACAGACACCGTGACAAGCATGACAAAAGCCGTTAATACCTGATGATGATGGAGACGCTCTTTTGCATTTTCACCAGAAGCCCCTTTGGCCAGGTTGTGGCCCTAATACCACCGATTGCCAGACCTATCTGTCTTGGGTGACTGTACTAGGCACTTAAGTTCCTGACAGCAGGAAAATGACACTAACAAGTTTCTATGCGATGTGAAGGGGTTGGTCTTTAAAAATAATGTGCTAGACGGTTGTTGAGCAAAGAGCTTCCTCCGACATTTTTCTGGAGTTCTGAGGAGTGTGGAGTACCCCTTCATCCCCATTACTCCCAGATCCACCATGACACAGAGTGGTAGCACTTGTTAGGGTCATATCTATGGGTTAAATTTTAAAAAAAACGGAATTTTAAAAAATGTGTTTAAAAAAATTTGAATACCCATCAAGAATGAATAAAACAAAACATCTTCAGCATAAAATAACCCAAGGTTGGCATGCCATAAAATTGTAGCACTGAAATGGCTATAGCTTGAAAGAATTCTCACTTTATCTTATCAGAGAGATCTGATTTCCATGGGATTGATAATCTGTCTATAGTTGTCCATACTTTTCAATGCATATATTGACATCACTTTCTGTTGATGAGATATTACTACCTAGGTATGAAGTTAAGCAGTGATGAGCTTGTTCAGTACTTAATTGGGTGCCCACTAAAGAAACAGCAACCTGAGTCCTTTGTTGATCAAAATAACTTGATTTGGCATTAAATGACCCCAAAAGGGTTGATATGCCATAAAACAAAACAACAACCAAAGTATTTGAACTGGTCTACTATAACAAAATTGTATGTAACTGCATCTTTATTTTTTGTATGTAAAACTCAGGGGAGATGATTGTTAAATGCTAAATTAACAGCAATCTCTATTTATTTATTTATTTGTAAATGAAGAATAAGTGATCCAATATGTGACTGGATTATACTAGTATATATATATATATATATGACATTGGTCTTTGCATTATTTGAACAGTATCAGTAGTGGGAAGTGATGAAATTGAGGAGGTGAAATAGTTAATTAGGGCGGATGGTGAATATCTGCCAAGAGATGGATGCGGAAATCTCACTGAGAATAAGATCAGGGTATAAGGCATTTAGCATGATAAAAGATGTGCTCACGGCAAAGCTGGACAAGACCCTGTGTGTCAATCTATTCAATAGCAGCATTTTGCCTGAAATGTTATATGCAAGCAAAATGTGGGCTACCATAAAGAAAGGAAGAACAGCTACTGGTTATAATACAGAGGGCTATGGAAAGATCGATGCTTATGATTTTCCCAATAATACTAAACATTTTTTATTTTATATGTCCCTATATTTTAAGAGTGATATTCATAGCAAGAGAGGATACTGCACAACACTTAAGAGGTGTAGCATTACTTCCTTAATAAATCCTTTCTCATTTCCTGTGGTAACCCGTATTAAAAGGAATTGAACACCAATTGCTCTACTCATCTGTCAGTATCATATTTATTTTTACTAGTGACCATCTATAGTAGTAGTCACCAAAGCAGGGAGAGAAACAGGGGGAAATAGAGAGCTGTTGTTTACACTAATAGTTACAAAACAGAAAGAAAATAAGACAGAAAGCAAACAACTATGGCTCATTATTTATCACCAGCTTGTCATGTGTGTTCTCTCTGGGGTTTTTGGGGTTTTTTTGTCCAGCAGAGGTTTTTCTTTCTTTCTTCTCTCAAAACTTGTTTTTTAAATACCCTAATGATTTTTAATTAAATTTTCCTGATTGGCTCATTCCACATCAGCACAGAACTTAATATCTCAGCTTATTCTTTTATCAGCTGATTATTGACTTATGTAACATGTAAACCCCCATTCTATTCTTCAGATGCTTGCATTAAAGTACCATTCATTTGTAAACAAGATGTTGACTCTCAAATTGTTTTCATTCCAAAAAATATTTTTTCAATATTCTTTTCGTCTTGTTTTGATTCTAAACCCCAAATTATAAATTACGATAATGATTAATTGAGATCCCTAATTATTTTACAAGGGTTTGGTACACAGTTTTCCTCTCTAATACACTTAGCAATTCCACATCCACCAAATTATTTATTAAATCATTGTATATATCTAAAGCTACATGCTAACCTCTTCAATAGCACCATTTTGCCTGCGATATCATATGCAATTGAGATGTGGCCTAGCATGAAGAAGGACGAAGAGTTACTGGTTACGACACAGAGGGTAATGTAAACATCTATGAAAAGAATTATGTTGCATGAGCACATCTGAAGTGAGGTAATTCAGGAACAGAATGAAGAATGTGATTGTGGAGTACAGAAAGTAGAAGTTCCACTGGACTGGGCACATTGCAAGGTTCACAGAGAACAGGTGAACCTGTGCAGTGGTTGGATGGCATCCGAGAGACTGGAAATAACTACTCAGAAGACCCAAACAGCAATGGGCATGTAGAATCAACATATCATGCTCACCTTCACAGGAAGGCAGTAACTAGCATCCAATAACCAAACAAAAAGGCTGTAACCAAATACAGACCCTGTACTATCCCACATTCTTCTGTAAAGTTCACATGGTGTACACTTCTCAGAAACCAATAATTTAATGACAGATGAAAAGTATTATTTTTTATTTTGAATAACCTCAAAACAAATATTTTTGCATGATTAAAATAATTTTTGCTATAAACCAATTCCAAACAATGCAGAATTTACAAGGGGAAAAAAATGAAAAAAAAAATGATTTTGCTTTTTTCGAAAAATTCCCTTTATTCATTGAATGACCCTCATAGATAGATAGATGGATCCCCTTATTTATTGAATGATCCTCATACTTAAAATGTTTTAACTTAGAGGATAAAGCAATTTCTAGTCTAATTTTCAAATGAACGATAATTTTATCAGGTCTGGGTTCATGCTGAAGATCATTTCTATCTATTTTTCTGTCTGTCAATTTGTCTAATATATATATATATATATATATATAAGTTAATTGTGTATAAACTTTGTTCTTGGGAATGTTGCTTTTTGGTATTATGAAGCATAGAAATGAACAAGTGAACAAAAACAAAAAACAGTTTCAATATCCAGTTGTTGTTCTGTCCCTGGTTTGATTTATTCCTATATTTCGGGTGAACCTTCACCCTTTATTAAGGTATGAAGACTATATATATATAAACAAAAAGAGATGACAAACAGGAATATATTTTATATAATTTTTTTTTTTAATTTCTCAACTAGTTTCAATCTTAGGTAATCATCAGGAGGATATTTCTATTGAAAGAAATTGTTTTTAGAAAGTTTAAATAAGTTTTCTAAGTGTTGGACAAGCCACAAAAGTCCGTGCAAAAATGTATTAGAAGTGGTGAGTTCATCTGTCTAGTGAAAACTATCTTCTGATAAAATGTTTGAAATTTTTTTCTATATACATGAGGAATTTTTGAAAGTTGTGTGTATATATATATATACACGACCTGTGTGTATATATATATATATATATATATATATATATATGTATGTATATATATGTATGTATGTATGTGTGTGCTTATGTATGTCTATTGAGACCAATTATCACATATATATGATGATTGCTCCATCTTCACAGATGATTGCCATTTCTTGATCCTCCGGCATTGTCTGGATTGATGCCTTCTCTTTGATCGTTTCCTGTCAGACGATTTTTCAAACCAGCAGCAGTTTTGCAAACCTTGAGGCAGAATGATGACTGTATGAATTATTTCTTTCACTTCTTGGACAAGTTTTTTTTGTGCACTGCTGTGTACCTTTTCAAGCCAGTCAAATATTTGCAGACTTTACTGCAAATGATGTAAGTGGTATCACCTCAGCTTACTTCAAAGGAAGTGTATCCTATTCCCATTTTTCATAGGACATCATAAGATTGATGTATATAACTTTAAAGAAGAATATTATACCTCCAAACAGGCTCTTAAACCTGAGAGTCCAACATTCTCTTCTTCAGCTGTCACTTGAGTCTCACATGATCTTTCCTGCTTGCCTTAACGGATATGTGTTGGTTGGTTGGATTTTACAGCATGTCAACCCTAAAAGAATATATGTCTGTGCACGCATACTCATGCATATATAAAACAAAAATTATTATATATATATATTATATATAATATTCATTATGTGTGTGTGTGTGTGTGTGTGTAACCAAAACAGTACATTATAGTGAAATCATTTTATTAGAGCAATTCACTTAAAATGACTTTGGCCCTATCTTGGGCTAGACGGGCGGTCGGAGAGGCCCCCTCCGATCAATCGGCTGATCACATCGAGCCCTAGCACCTATATGATTTCCCCAACCCTATTGCCCTTATGGCAAGCCCCAACCCCTTTTTATCATATGGGTGCTAGAAGGTGGTGGCTGCGGGTCTACATGTCCTCGGAATGACGTTAAACTCTATCTGATGGTGAGGTTCCAGTTTTGGAGGTTTGGGGAATGTGGAGCACCCCTTCATCACCATTGCTCCCTGGGCCACTCTGACCCGGAGTGGTAGTACCTGTTAGGGTCCCATCTATGGGTTAAATAGAAAAATGTGTTAATAAAAAAAATTGTATTATCCATTAAGACTTGATTTATTTCAAAACTTTATCAGCATTAAATGACCCACTGAGGTTTATATGCCGTAAAACAAAACAAACCAACCAATCACTTAAAATGCTTGAATATAGAAGATAAAGCACTTTTCAGTTCAATTTGCAAATGGATAATTATTTTGGTGTCATCATTTATATTGAAAGTCATTTTTTAATCATACAAATTCTTCAGATAACAGAGATAACTATGAAATGTGAATTAGAAACCTATGCTCCTTCCTAAATAGAAGCATCTCTATAATCATGGACCACTTTCATCTTTTCTATAATCATGGACCACTTCACCCTGTTCATATATCTATATGTATCAATCAATTTTATTCTGTTAATATCGATCTATCTGTTTATCTAAATATGCTCATATCTACCTGAGTCTGGTAATATCTAAATTTGTTCATATCTATCTGTCTATCTTCATCTTTTCATATCTATCTATCTATCAATCTATTTATCACTGTCCTTATTATATGGTCCATATGTATGATTTCTGCTTGTTTATCTTAACCAGGGTCCAGGTTGGTTGGTTGGTTGGTTTTTATGGCATGTCAACCTTTGTTGGGTTATTTTATGCTGAAGATGTTTTATTTATTCTTGATGGTTCATATGTATGATTTCTGCTTGTGTTTATCTTAACCAGGGTCCAGGTTGGTTGGTTGGCTGGTTGGTGGTTGGTTGGTTGGTTTTACGGCATGTCAATCTTTGTTGGGTTATTTTATGCTGAAGATGTTTTATTTATTCTTGATGGGTATTCAATTTTTGTAAAAATTCAAACTCAATTTTTTTAACAATTTTTAAAAACTGATTCTTTTCTATTATTGAATAAACTAAATGACCATGAACCTGCTGGTTTCTATTGTAATAGTTGGCCGTGATGATATTGATTCTTTTATTTAGGAAAGAGTGAAGGATTCTAATTAGCATTTCATAGTTATCGTCATTATATCAAGAATTTGAATAATCAAAAGATGTTCAGCATGAATGCAGACCCAACAATAGAATTATTGATCAGTTGCAAAATGAACAGAAAATTACCTTATTCTCTAAGTTAGTTTTTTTTAGTCTATTTCTCTCATGACTATTTCACTCTGATGAGCCTTTTCATCTAGGTTATGAATATTGTTCCTTCTGGTATAGATTCCTCTATCCAAGTGTCAACTACCATGGTCTCCCAAACACTGAGCATAAATAGGCAGCTCTCTCTAACTGCCTTCCTCAAAGTGGCTGTTGATTTGTCAATGCAAATAATCAACCAGTACCACAGTTGAACTTCTCCAAACAGGCAATTTATCAAGGGTGGATAACTCAGTTATTCTAACAATGATGACCGTTGTAACTAAGTTTATCAATAAACAACATTGAAACCAGAAAAGATTCATTACTTTTTGGTACAAGGGGATATAATGAATAGAACCAAATGTGCAGTTCTTCAAACAACTGTAATGAATACTCAGTTAGCAAGATTAGCCACTACTGCTAATCTAGTCAAGTCTGTATTTTTTATGTCTTTCATTGGACGAGTCCAACTTTCTTGTAGGAGAAATATCCTCCCTTACAACAGTTACATGCAAGGTGTTTCATAAAAGTATCGAGTTTGAAGCTGTATTTACCAAGATAGAAATGAACAATGAATGGAACGTTAATTTTTTTCAGAATATAAGGTGTTTCATAAAAGTATCAAGTTTGAAGCTATATTTACCAAAATAGAAATGAACAATGAATGGAACGCTAATTTTTTCAGAATACACAACTTGTATGGTCGTTTTTCAGGCAATTTTCTGAGACCAAAATTTTAGTCTCATATTATAAGGAGTCACACTATATCCAAGATACAAACTTTGTGTGTGTAAATTTCATATATGATGTGACCCCATAATATTAGGTAAAATGTAGCTCTTAGAAAGTTGTAAGTATATACAATATATGAAAAATACTGAGACTTAAGACTGTATTTTCCAATACAGAAATAAACAGTAAATGAAAGATTAATTTTCTTCAAAATCATCCCCTTGTCATTCAACACACTTTATCAACTCAGAAATACCTCTTTTTTTTTGGGGGGTAGGGTGCGTCAGTGGCTAATTTGCTGGACTGCAACATGATAGTGTGTTTGATCTCACTTTTGGACTAATACTCTTAGGAAAGGTATGAACCCCCACAGCTATGAGTTAAACAGTACTCCAGTTATTCTTTTATGAGGATGGCTTTGGCATTAGATAACTCTTGAATGTTGATATGTCATTAAAGCAACACCAGATAATCAGGATTTATATTTTTGCATTTCATCTTGGATGATTTGGGCAGTCTCATTTTTAAGCAGAAGGTGTTGCAAGATGATAATGGTCGTACAATTAAGGAACACGACTATCAATATATAGATTTTGAGAAAGTATTGAACATAAACAATAAGATACAGAACAACATAAACTTGATATTTCATACAAGTAATGGAATTGCAAAATTACTTAAATATTGTTTTCGTTTTTTGATGTTGTGCTAGGAAAAAATTATTGTCACATTAATATATCATACTTTCTCACTTTATTTAATTGCAGCTAAGATACTTCAATTTTGATTTTTGACAATAATTTTTTTTATAAATTCTCAAATTTCAGACTAAAACAAATGGACTTTCTTAATTGCATGTCCTTTTCTATTCTATTCTTAATTGATAAAAAGCACAGTGAGAATTGGCACTGACTTGTCTAGAATTTATCAACATATCCAGACATTAATGTTCTACTTGTTTACAAAATGTATATAAAAAAATTGTGTCAACTTTTATTACATTCATTATATTCTTATGTTTTTCCAGTACATATTAACATCACTCAAACCATATTTTCTAGAATCATAGTAGTAGCAGTAAAGTCTGTGGCCTATTGTCATTATCAGCTAAACAGTGAGAGAGTCTATCCCCTCTTTACTAATGTAGGGAGAATCATTTTTGTTGCTGAGGTGGAGCAAATAAAAGAATTGTGTCAACTTTTATTATACTCATATGCTTTTCCGAATAGTCAAACCATATTTTTTAGGATCATAGTAGTAGTTGTAAAGTCTGCAGCCTATTGTCATCGTAAGCTAAATAGTGAGGGAGTCTATTCTGTTTACACTAGTGCTAGATCAGGGAGAATCTTTTCTTTTGTTTTTGCTGAGGTGGAGTGCCACACCTACCGTTAGCTCTCAGATGCTACTTTACTGCACAGATCAGATTACCCAAAACAGGGTGGATACCTCATATATGCAAGCATAACGAGAAATATCTATTTGGTATTTCATATATATATATATACACACACAACTAAATCAGACAAATGTACTCTCATGGATGCTTTCTGGATTTATAATAGTTATATCTTGATGCGTTTTTATGTATTATTAATTTGAAATACAAAATTCTGTGCTTTGCTGACTGATTGAATTTAATGGCATGTCATTCCATCTAGGATTATTTTATGCCAATAGGTTAGGGAAATACACTCACTTTTTTTGTAGTTGTTTCTTAAGAAATCTTTTTTTTTCACATGATTCAATTAAATACAAATAATTTTAAAACTGACCTATTTAACCTATAGATGGGACACTAACAGCTACTACCACACTGGGTCAGAGGGGACCTAGGAGTAATTGCAATAAAGGGATACTCAACATTTCCAGATCTTCCTAACTGGAACCTCACCTTAAGATGCAGTTTAGTGTACTTGGGACATTCCCTTTTTTATGTGTTGGGGTTTCTGACCCCTCTGCAGAGGATACAGTCAGTGTTTTCTAAGACCCACTGACAGGATGAATACCTCATATATGCAAACATAATGAGAAATATCTCTTTGGTAGCATTCATATATATATATATATATATATATATATATATATGTAAGTATATTGAGAAAAATGAAAAAACACAGGTTTAAATGGGTTAAGTGGTGAGTTTATTGGCCGACGCTGCAGTGTTTTTGATCTATTAATTATATGGTGATAAGAAATTATTTATCACAGAATAGTGATAAATAATTTCTTATCACCTTCCACATACCAACAAATGCCCTGAAGATGATCTAATTAATAGATCGAAACACTGCAGCGTCGGCCAATAAACTCACCATTTAGCCCATTTAAACCTGTGTTTTTTCATTTTTCTCAATATACTTACATACCGTTGGATTCACTTCCTTTCTTCACACACATATATATATATATATATATATATATAAACTAAATCAAACAAATGAATACTCATGAATGCTTTCTGTGATTCATAATAGTTCTGTCTTGATACGTCTTTTCTACGATAAAATAATTAAACACTACAGGTCTTTTTTTTTTAATTTCTTATTGAGATTGTATTTGTGATGAAACACTTTTATACGAATGACCAAAGGAAATAACAGTGTGTCTGGATCATATATTTAATTACTGTCAAGAGCTCTGTTATTTAAATGAACAAAAATATACAGATGCAAACATATAAACATTCAATCTACGTACGTGTTTTTAAGAGAGAAAAAAAAAAAGTGAAACCATTGCACTACGTTTGTAATTATTTGACAAAGTGGTATCCTCGGGTCAATATGAGAGCATCAAGCACATGAAAATAATAATAGATCATAGTTAATTTGAGAAACATATGCGTAATGTTTAGTTGAAATCAATACAAGTATTTCCGGGGAAGCATGGACACATGCAGATACATCCCCTTCTTATGAAAGCTGTATGCTATTAAGGCTGGGATAGTGTTTCTCTGTAGTTACTCACATAAGATGCTTGCCCTAGATTTTCAATTGATGTAGTTACTTCAAAGAAGTTTGACATCCAGTCTGCATCTAGAAAGCATGGGAATAAAAGTGTGACCTTTTATTAGGAAGAGAAATTACATGAAATAAGAGTTCAACATCTAAAGTATTATATTAAAAATACATTCTCATATATCTTAGTTTGTTCATATCTATCTATATCTCTGTGTTCATATCTATTGATCTATTTATCTATCCCAATCTGTTCATATTTATCTATGATCATATCTGTTTGTCTGTCCCTATACATACACACACACATATATATACACACATATATACACACATATATAATAAAAATACTTGTTATAATATTTTTATTATTACTGCTCTATGTTTTTAATATATTGAGCACTTCTGGATTATTTACTGATGCCACTGCAATGGAAAAGTTAAAGTGGCAATTGGATACTATATATATATATATATATATATATATATATATCATAAGTAAACAAACAAACAATGTGTTTCATATGGCGTTTTTAGCCGACAATTGAATAGTTATGCCTGCCTAATTCATTAATTATCAATTAATTATTTTCAAAATTTGGTATTCTGCCAAAAATTGTCGGCTAAAAAAGCCATATAAAAAACATTGTTTGTTTACTTCTCATACTGTCGTGTAGCAAAGTCGCCATAAGTGGAATATAACTGAGTTCAAAACAAACGAAAAATCTGGAAAAAACCAGCTGGTGTAATGGTTAGAATCCCCGCTTGACAGTCAGGGGTAGAATCACACACAAAGCAGTCTTCCTGTCTATAGCTCTGCTGATGAGGCCTAATAGGCTGAAATGTACATACAGAGATTGATTTTTCTCGATTTATTTAACCTTGCATTTGAATAGGTATGCCCGCCTAATTCATTAATTATCAATTAATTAATTTTCAAAATTAGGTACAACTTCAATTAAGCATATATTCTCCCCAATATATATATATATATATGTGTTCATATATATGTATCTATCTTAATCTGTTCAATCTATGTATCTATTTGTGCACATTTCTACCCCTCTCTCTCTCTCTCTCACTCTCTCTCTCTATATATATATACATATATATATATATATATATATATATAATAAAATAAAATAAATATATAAAGGTATTACATATCTATTTATTTGATGGCAATAGAACAGTCACAACCTTTGGTTTCATACATGCAAGGTTGTTATGCCATTAAACAAAGAAACCAAACAAACCATAGGCAGAATATAACCCAAGAAGTACAGTTGGTTTGAATTCAGAGTTTTCCTTCTCCTAGTCTATTTGCCAACTAAGGCTAAAGAACCCAGTCTGTCCTACTATTTACCTATAACTGGGGGGGGGGGAGAGAAAAGATGCATCCATACCTTTCCAAAGAGCATTAGCACAAAGTGAAATGAAAACAGTCTCATCCAGTATTTGAACTTGAGTTCTTACAATAACTATTATATTAAGCGTGCCTTCTTAGCAAGTAAGTTTAGCACTCTGTGCCCTCTGTACTCTGCTAATGCTATGCTCAGTGCAAGATGAGGTTAAACAGGGACAAACAAATGATTATTATCATTAAAGAGAAATCATTATTATCATCATGACTCTTCCTCACCACCTATCCCTATTGGCCACCCTCCTGGAAGTTTCTCAGTACAGCATCCTATATTCATGCAGAGCTGACTGATGTAGGTTTTTGCTGGCCAACCAACACTGGTGAGCTGATGTTACCATATAATTGTTTGCAATTTATTAGTACTAGATAGAAATATACATGAAACCATATAACTGTGTGCAAATTATTAGTATTAAATAGGAATACTTAAAACATTATAAATTTGATAGGAATACTTGAAACCATATAAATGTATGCAAATTATTTTTATTAGACAGGGGTCACCAAATTATAGCACACAAAGGCATTTGAATTCAGTTTCACAAATCTCACTAAACTTTTCTGCTAATGCTGCATTCTTTGATAATATTTTGAAATTAAATATGTCGGTTAAATTTGTTTTTGTACATCTTACGCCACTCATCCATGAATATTATGTGGAATGAAAATTTTGTTTTACATCTTTTTTCTCAGAGTTTTCTTTCTGGCTAGCAAGTATTGAACACAATAATAATGTGGTCTGTGCTCATTATTTTTTCAATTATCCTGTCTACCGTGAAAAAATTTGGTGATCCCTGGTATTAGGAATAGTTATTTAAAGCTAAAAAATATTCATAAATGATGATTATTATTAGTTACTTGAAAGCATATTGGTTTAAAAAATAAACTAACTTCAGCATTAAATAACCCAACAAGGCTTGGTATGCCATAAAAACCAACCAACTGACCAAATAATATCCAAACTGAAGCTTTTTGTTTCATTTTAAAATGTAAAATTCAAAGTTGTGTGGACAGCTGAGAAACTTATATAATAAATTGATAATGTCTATGTGTCTCAACTGCTGTCAAGATATCTAGATAAAGTCTAGATGAGTCGGTGCCAATTTGAAAAAAAATATTATGAAGCCAGTCTCAATATTTTTTGAATAGCAATTTTGGCAAAACCAGGATTGTGCAATATTGATCTGCTTAACCAATTGTATTTT
This sequence comes from Doryteuthis pealeii, assembly GCA_023376005.1. NCBI lineage: Eukaryota > Metazoa > Mollusca > Cephalopoda > Myopsida > Loliginidae > Doryteuthis > Doryteuthis pealeii. The sequence continues at coordinate 48,133,721 of CM042151.1, forward strand.
TTAATCTTGAGTAAATTGAAACATATATTCAGAATTTTTCAATTTTATTTTCTGTCAGTATAACTCTTTCTCTTTCTCTTTTACTTTATATACATACAGAGATGCTGACAGGTATGCATCCTGTGTCACTGATACAGAAAAATCATATCCATGTGTCCCAGTTTTTTCTTCTTCCCTCACCAGTGTAAATACATTTCTATATTTTCTTGGAAAACGAATTACACTGTATGGGGTACAAGGTAGAGGTTAGATGGCTTTAGTTGTTCATGGACAAAAACTCTACAATTTATTAAGAAACTTTAGTTGGGATCCATCAAATTTCCCAGGGACTCATTCAAATAAAACCCGTTCATCCCGGAATGCACTAAATTAAAAAGCTATCAGCATCATTGTATATATATTATAGAAGAATGAAAATAAATCCAACAGTAGGTGTTTACTCAACCTGTTCTCACAGGTAGGATGTGATACAAAGTCACAGTTATGGGGCATCCAACGAAGATCAAACTCACTATTCAGTAGTAATAGAACTACAAGACTAGCTTGCTAACCACAGCATCATGATAGGACACTCTCCAAAAGTATGTAAATATAAAATTATGAAAAACTAAAAATATTCAGAAGATGTACTTTTCATATGTGATAATGTGCTAACGTTTTGTTTTTCTTTTTGTTAAACCATCTTCAGGGCAATTAATAGCAGATGTGAAAATGCTTCATCTGAAAAATATTTAAAAAAAAAAAAAAAAAAAAAAAAAAAGACACAGCCTGCAGTCTGTCACAGTTTTTAAATTTTTCTTTTCAAATTTTCTAAATATCTTTTGGCTGAAGCAGTTCAATTCTAACATCTGCTATTAATTGTCCTGATAACATGAAGTCAATGATGATTCATAACTGTCAGTTTCTTGCCTATTTGATTTTCATAAACCAAATTGATTTGAAAATACCATAGGCAAGAAAATGAAAGTTACCAAGTTACAATTTTTGTGTCCATTTTTAGGATTCAAGTGAGAGCACTTTACAGTGGAAATCCATTGTGTTAAGCAGAGGCAGATCCTTAGTGAAGACTCCTTTGGTTGTTCCTCAATGTCTCTTAGTGTTGGGTAAAATCCTTACGTTGAGCAAAGTCCTTGGTTGCAGGTCCGTTCGTCAATGTCAAATAGGTGTATATGAATGGCTTTCAAGATCGGTGATTAAATAGTTAACTAACCACATATTCGAGTGTGTTCATTAGCTTGCTTTAATCCACGCGGCCATGCCGAGTCTATAGGTTTAAGTGGTGGACTTTTGCACACCTTATATGCAAAAAAACTCCAATAACAAGCACTGTTGACTTAATGTTTTTGTTACCCTAACTTAGATATATATACTCTATCAATGATATTGAGCACTCTTTACTTATTAATATTAAAAGAAAAGGCAGATTGTCAGTATGAGCCAGTCAGCAAGGAAGTTTATCCCCCTTTTCACTAGCACTAGATCAAGTAGATTGATTTTTGATGAGGTGGTATGTCACACCTACCGTTAGCTCCTCTACTTTATTGTGCAGATCAGATTAACCAAGGTGTGCTACTCATATGCTGAGATGGCGGGGACCAGTATCGAACCCAGAGATTCCAGAGCAGGTGCTCAACTGACTAAGCTAAACTGGCCACTATGAATATATCAAACTATATATATAATCAGAAGTCTTTGATTAACATCAGGGGATGTAACATGAAGCTAAGTAAAGTTTATAAGCTCTGGAGTTTAAGAATAAACTACTACTATATATTTTTAAGGTACCATCATAAGACCTTTAACATTTCAATATTCATTTTATTTTCTCATGTGCCAAAAACTAAAATAATTTGTGTCATTACTTCCTAGACACACTGTCTATGAACAAATTAATTTATTGATCAATATTAATGGCATGTCAACCCATCTAGGGTTATTTCATGGCAACAAAGGGGGTATTTCACACCCTTCAGGGCTCTGGAACTAGAGCCTTACCACAGGGTGGGAGGATCAAAGTGTAGTATCTGTTCCAGATTCTAGAGGATCAAAGTGTAGTATCTGTTCCAGATTCTATGCTTTGAGACTTGCCTTCTGTACCCGGCCTTGGCTGGGGGTCCAGTGTGCTTCGGCCTCTGGACTGGTAAAGTACAATTAATGGCATCATTCCAGGGGGACCATCCCCCTTGATCGACGCAATTTTTATGTGCCCACGTAAAAACGAGACCTTGTGTCCAGCCCTCATAAGTGGGATGAGCAGGCAAATACCCTTACCTTCTATACCCAGCCTCGGCTGGGGGTCCAGTGTGCTTCGGCCTCTGGACCGGTAAAGTGCAATTGATGTCGTCGATCTGGGGGGACCATCCCCCTGGATCGACGCAATTTTTATGCGCCCACGTAAAAATGAGACCTTGTGTCCAGCCCTCATAAGTGGGATGAGCAGGCAAATACCCTTACCACAGGGTGCAAGTCAGTTGCTTTGTTTTACAGCATATCAACCTTTTTTCAAGTCATTTAATGCCAAATCAAGTCATTTTGATAAACAAAGCACTTGGGTTGCTCACAGTACCTGCTTTTGCTTAAGTGGTCACCCAATTAAGTATTGAACAGGCTCATCACCCTCTCTAGGGAATACACTCTATATTCTAAGCCCCACTGACAGGACGATCTGTGTGAACAAGTTTTTGGACAATACAAATATTCTTGTTGCACTACTTATTTCCTGTTCTGACTCTGTGTAATAGTAATGTAGCTAGGCAGGTGCCTCAAAAGGGCAGTCTGCTCCAAGCAGCACATAATCTACCTATACCACAGCCTTGTGTCTATTTCCTGTTTCCAGAAATCAAAACCTAGCTTTGGGGTGGCCATTTTGGAACTGTTGAGAACATGCAACAGACCAATTCAAAGACAGTGCCAGTTAAAGATTTCCAGCGCTGTTTCAAGAAGTGGGAACGACATCTTTGTCAATTTGTGGGTTTCCAAGGGAACTATTTTTCAAGGAGATAAAGTTAATTTCTAATTAAGTTGATAATATTTTCTTTGTACGACCAGATTTTTATTTAATAGAATTTAAAATTCCAATTAATCTTTTGTGTTTTTTGTGCTTTTTTTGGTGGTGGGTAAGGGGAGGTATTAAAAAAAAAACAACCTTTTTTCTATGTTTTTATTTTAAATAATCTTTTATGTGCCTCTTTTTGTTTTTAACAAACAAATATCGGTTGAGTGGGATTATTCAAATTTGTATGTTCTGCATAAAGGATCTGTCAGTTGGTTTCCGATGTTTTGCATTCGTATGCCTTCAGAGTTTAGATAACAATGAGACACAGAGAATACATTAAGAAAACAATATCCAGTCAAAAACAAAAATGTTTAAATTTATAAATTTCCTAAGTATCACTAAATTAGATTTTTAGATATTTCTCGTAAAAACACTTAAAATTTTCACAGAATAATATTGACTTCATAAGATCCTATAAAACGTGTGATTTGTATAATTTCTCTTACTGTTTGTAACTGTCCATATTGAATGCTTAATTAATAACAAAAATTGTAAAATCAAGAATGTTTAGAAAAAGGAAATAAACAGAAAATATTTTTGTCAGTCTCACTGTATCTGTGATCCAAGTCTTCATTTTGAGAGGTTTGAATTTAGAGTTTTCCTTCTCCTAGACTGGTTACCTAGCCAAGGTTAATGATCCCATTCTTCCCTACTATTTACCCATAGCTGGAGGGAGAGTAGTTGGATGCATACCTTTTCCAAGGGTATTAGCACTGTGAAATGCAAACAGCTTCATCCAGGATTCAAACTTATATACATACATATAAGTGTATTTCACCTAGTAGCAGTATAAAAATTCATAATAACAATGATCCCATTAATGATGCTTTTAATATACATATCATTAGTCTACTAGGATGTCCTGAAAAGTTCCTGGCCCAACCAAGAAAATACTGATGTAGAGCCATGGAACGAGCATGTCATTTCACATACTTGACACATCATTTCTCAAGTTCCTTTTAAAAAAAGGTAATTCTTATCTTAATTGTGATGTTCTTGTTCCTTATATCATTGTACATGTTATTGCTCAATATAATGATAGAAAAATGAGAGTATTTCCCCTTTTCCATATGTCCACAACTGTTGCATAATGGATGGACAGAAGCCAATCATTTTTGTTAGGTAGTGTAGATTTTAAAATAATAGGAAAAGACAAGTTTGATAGGTCATCTGGAAGTGTAACTCTAATTGGCCTAAAGAGTTATGGGATCAGGTGACTCTGAGAAAATAGATTAGAATTTATTCAGTTTGAGACTGAGTGCAAAATTGGGGTAGATGCAGTTATTTGTCTCTGCTCTTTATGCATGCAAGTCAACAAAGAATGTATCCGAAAGCAATTTGGCATAATAAAAATGTATACAAAAAATATGCCTCTGTATTGTTGAGGAAGAACAGTTGGATTCATATTTTTCCCAAGGGAATTAGCACTAACTCTGGTTGTCAATTCAAATGATGATAACCATTACACTACAAGCACTTCATCAATTACCTAATATAGAGGGATAATCTAGTTAGTCTGTTCTATTAGTCCATCGAAAGAAACTATTATATCATAGTTCATTTTCCTAAATAGTGAACACTATCATTCTTATTTTGTAAGTTTGAGAATAAGTTGTTGTAACTTGAATATGAGATTTAATAGAGAAATAATAGGAAGAAACCCAACAAGTATTAAGTATAGGGGAAAAGGTTTAATAAGTAAGATACAAATTGAACAGAGTAATTAGCAATTGCTAGGTTGAATTAACAAATCCTTTAAGATCTCATTGTTTCTCTCTTTTAAGGTTTTGTCAGACATTATTTATAGGAAAAACAGACAATTCATTCTCATTATTTAGATTGGTTTCTTATTTGTTATTTGCAAAATTTTAACTGATGTTGTAACTTCGATTCTGGGCAAACACCAAACTATTTTTTTGGTACAAATAATGTTCAATATATGTGAAATAATAATAGGAAAAAATGTTGTCTTAGATTTAGTTCCACATCGGCATATTGATCTTTCTATGAAAAACTCAGAAATCATCAATAACTTAAAATTGGTTAACTTTCAGGGTTTCTTGATAGCATTTTTGGATTCAGGCAAAATGCTTTTATAAACCAATTTTTAGGAATCGGGAAGCTCTAGAACTCATTTTACAGATAAAAATAGATTAGAAAAAGCTGCCATTTTTTGCAATTGACCACCCAAATTTGGAGAGCAAAAAATCGACATAACTCTGCCAATTTTTGGAATTGGAAGCTCAAATTTTGGGAATTCTCTAACTTTAACATAGCCCACACTTGTACAAATTTCAGAAAAATGAAGACGGTGGGTGACAATTTTACTTTTTTCTGGATGATTTGACATATAAATTATTTATTTGAATAATATATAGTTTGTTATAATGTAAAGGAACAGCTTTTATTTATTTTATTAATTCTTCTTTATTCTATGTATTGACAATTTGGTAATTGTGACGTAATCAGTGATGTAGTTTTAGTTACAGACAAATTGCGACCGAATCTCCATTATTAATAGACTATCAAAACAAAAACGCCCTCCGGGCGGTGTACAATTAATTTTTAAAAGATATTGCCTAAGGGGGTGGCAATTTGTTTTGTTTTACATCAGACAGAAATGCTTCTTTTTTTTTTTTTTAAATTACACTCAATTTTAAATAATACTACAAAGTCTTATTAAAATAGAACAAATAATAGTTTTCTAGTTAAAATTCAAATAGATATGTTTTCTTTCTAATAAAATCACGGTTAAATTCAATTGAATTCAAACAAGCTTATTCATTCTATATTCAATGATTTTGGTTAATGTGACATAAGCAGTGACGTAGTTTAAGTTACAGACAAATTGAAATGAATCTACATTATTGATAGATATGGCATAAACATACAATATTTTCAGCATTTTTTTTATTAGCAGTATATATTTTAAAAATTACCATATATAGTTAAAACATTCTGATTCAAAGTCTATTTTATTGTATTTTTTTTTTTTTCACACATCATTATGAGCTAAAAGCTTTTGTTAACAAAATGTCTTCTTGAAAACCTTGATACTGTTGGATTATTCAGATTTGAGCATTCTGCTTAAAGGATTTGTCAGTTGGTTTCTGTTGGTGAAGTAGAGCAGTCGTAGGCCTTCAGAGTTTAGATAAGAGCAAGACAAAAGCAGGCAGAGGATACATTGATATGACAATATGCTGAAAATCCGACAGTGACAACAAGACGACTTGACTAATGGAATGCTGCAAACAGTGTGGTTTTCACCAAACGCAGCAAGACGTTGGCAGCTCTGCAAGTTGAAAACAAAGAGAATGCAAACGCAATGCATGAAGCCAAAAATGGCAGCATGTGGCATATTGACTAGTTCTTCAACCATTAGTTCAAACTGTGCCCACTCACTGGCTGGATATAGAAGACACTCAGTTGACTCCTTTGTTTCCCCTGTGATAATAGAAATAAAATTATATGACAGCATGATGTTCATATTTATACTTTGAATCGTCTATATCAATAAGTTGGAAGCGTTTATTTGTCTGTCCTCTATAGCAGGGCAGGTAGTTAATCGTACGCATGCTTATTGGATGAGTTACCTGGTATGTTGTGTTAAAAGCCAGATCTTATAAAACTGAGAAAATTATTGAGTTTAATTTTGGTAGGTTTTTCCCGTCAGCAGTACCTCCCTCAAAGTTATTATTTTCCCACCAGCAGTACCCCCTCAAAGTTATTATTTACCTAACCATTCACCATGGTTAGGATGTGTCACAAGGTTGCAAGTATGGGGTATTCAGTGAGGATTGAACTCACTATTCAGTAGTAATGGATATACGAGACTAGCTTGCAAACCATTATACCACGATTGGACGTCCTATTTATCCAACCCATTCACACAGGTAGAATGTGACACAACATTGCTAGTATGGGGCATCCATTGAACTCACTATTCAGTAGTAATGGATTAGCAAGACTAGCATGCAATACTTTATACCATGATTGGATGCCCTATTCGCCCAACCCATTAGATCCAGGTAGAATGTGACACAAGAATGCAAGTATGGGGCATTCAGTGAGGATTGAACTTGCTATTCAGTTGTAATGGATCTGTGAGACTAGCTTGCAAACCATTATACCATGATTGAATGCCTTATTTACCCAGCCCATTCACCACAGTTAGAATGTGACACAAGTTCGCAAGTAAGAGGCATCGCTATTCAGTATTAATGGATCAGCAAGACTAACTTGCAATCTATTATACCATGATAGGATGTCCCCCCCAAGAAAAAAGAGAGAGGATCAGAGTTAATCCCTGATGTGTGAACTGAATCTATTTTTGGCACCACTAACCCAAATTTGGGAGAGTTCCAGCAATAAACATAATCTCAGGCTATATCATGCTGTGACATTTATTGGACCCAGCATAAGGTTTTTTTTGTTTTTTTTTCTGTTCCTCATGGGAAAAAGAGGGGCATCTCATTGAAAGGAAGATCTCTAACAATAATCAATGAAAACCATATTGCTGCATAGATAATTGTACAAAAATTTCAATTTCAATACTTTAAAAGACAAAAATTTTTCTGTTAATTTTTTAGATAAGGCTTGATAATCTGTATTATTTGGATTATTCGGACTATTGTCCTTCTCTTCATTGTTATCTGTACAATGTATTTGTTATCAGCCAAAATGTTGTGCAGATAACAATGAAGATGAGGACAATAGTCCAAATAATCCAAATCTATTAGTCATTTTTTTCCTTTTTATTCAGAATGTTCCTCTCTCTCTCTCTCTGTCTCTCTCAAATTTCCTAAAAAATGAACAAAAGAGAATTGATTCTATTTCTCTGAATTTTTTAAATCAGGCTAGCTAATTTGTATTATTTGGACTATTGTCTTCATCTTTATTGTTATCTGCGCAATGTTTCGGCCAATGGGCCCTTCGGCCTTCTTCAGCTATTTTGAACACATGGCATAGTAGATATAAGCATTGAGTTTATACAGCTCTAATCGACAGTTATCTTTAGGCTGCAGGTTCAATCCTGGTCAGTCATGGTTAGCGAAATGAGAACAGTCTACCCCCATTGATTGAATAAAGGGTTAGTTTTGAAGTTCTGTGAAAGCTCCAGACTTTGACAAGAAGGTTCCCAAGTTTGAGAAGGTTCCCGACTTCGATAAGAAATACCTGAAGAAGGCCAGAGGGCACATCGGCTGTTACATTGTGCAGATAAAGATGAGAACAATAGTCCGAATAATACAAAAATTTCTTAATTGTCATGCTAAAATAATTATTTGTATTTAATAAAGCATTACTAATTAATTTTATTGGTAGTTCTTCAGCGTGTAGATTAATTACATAGCATTATTGCTGAGTTGGGACTTACAATCTGTGTAACGTAGTAAGCAGACTTCCCATACCCCCAGTGAACCTTGTGACAGTCTTTCCACCCCTGCTTAACTAGGTGACAGACAATAAGGGGTCAACCATGAAAACTCTCATGGTAAGTGCAAGAAATAGTCATAGGAGCATTGGCTGAGCCTTTTAAAAATCCCCTGTCAGTTAGTGGCTGGGAGAGGACATGTAAAGAGCTTAAATTCTGGAGCTAGTGAAATCACCTCCTCCTCCCATTTAAGCTGTCAGCTGTCTGCAGAGGGGTAAAAATCCCCCCAATAGGGCCCCCTGTTAGCTGTGAGTGGCAACTCATTGTGCTTAAGGATGGAATCTTGATGGCTGAGCATTCTATGACATGCAACACTTCACTTTAGCCCTTAGGCTAAACAGGCAATCGGAGAGGCCTCCACCCTGATCACTCGGCTGGTCATGTCCAGTCCTAGCACCTATATGATTGTCTCAATGCTACTGCCCTTATGGCAAACCCCAACCCTTATCATATATGTGCTAGAAGGCAGTGGCCGAGGCTCCTAGTGTCCTGGATATGACATTAAATTCCATCCACTGGTGAAGTTCCAATTCTGGAGCTCTGGGGAGTATGGAGTACCCTTTCATCAACATTATTCCCAGGTCCACTCTGACCCAGAGTGGTAATACCTGTTAGGGTCCCATCTATGGGTTAAATAGTAGGAAAAAATGAGTTTGAAAAAAAAAAAAATTGAATACCCATCAAGAATACATAAAACAAAATGTTTTCGGCATGAAATAACCCAACAAGGGTTTACATGCTATAAAATCCAACCATCCATTCTCCCATTAGGGGGTGGGCTAAGATTCATGAAACAATAGGATTTTTTTTCTTCTTCAACTCGAACTTTTTTTTAATAAAATGAGTATTTTTTTTCTTGGGACATGTGCCTGACTTTTTCCTTTTTTGTGAACTTATCATCTCATCATTTCGTTTGTATCTCTGGCAATTTTCATCCAGACCCAGCAATATGACATCTGAAAAAAAAGAAAAAAAAAAGAAATTAAAAGAATATCTCTCTTCAAAATTCAGAAATTTTTCACAGAACAATATAAACTTCATATGATATTTCAAGAGATATAAACCAAACCAAAAATAATAATGACTGCACACTTCACAGGTTTTGTACACGTTTCTCTAGTAAGTCATTAAAGGAATATACAAAAAAAATGAACACAAGCTCTCTCTCTCTCTCTCTCTCTCTCTCTCTCTCTCTCTCTCTCTCTCTCTCAGTCTCCCTTGTTCTTTCTCTCTCTCTCTCTTTCAGTCTCCCTTGTTCTTTCTCTCTCTCTCTCTTTCAGTCTCCCTTGTTCTTTCTCTATCTCTCTTATCCTCCCCCCTCTCTCTCTCTCAAACACACACACACACACACATATATATATATTATCATGTTAAACATACATTTATGTCCCCCCGGCACCAATGCATGCACAAGCACACAGATCAAAGTACAAGCAAACTGGGCTCTTTAACTTTGGTATGGCAACCAATCTAGGAGAAGGAATGCTGAATTAAAAACAGTTGTAGACCTGGAGAGAGAGATGGTCTTTGCCAGGCTACTTCTAGCCAAGACACCTTACTTGAGTAGTGTCCTCATGACCAAACCAAGTTATAGGACCAGTCAGAAAGATTATTAATTTTACTACTATAAGTATTTAATATGAATATTGTGTTAGCATTTTATTTTTTATTTTTATAGATTTTTACTTCAGAGCTTATTTTATGTGTAACATCTAAAGACAATCTATGATAACACTATGCTATTGATATCATTATCATATATATTAGGGTCTATCAAAAACATCTAATGTTTTTACAGATCTCTGCTTCAAAGCTTGTTTTATGTATACATCTAAAGACTATGATTTCATCATATCATTTTAGTCTTTGTGGGGTTTTTTTTTTACCCTGGTAGAAACTGATGGCCTATACTGAAGTTCAAGTTCTATGGAGGTGCGTGGTGTTATAGCTAGTCGTAGGAAATGGACTCGTGGACCCAACTTCTAATCCTAGTCAAGGCTGTTTGTATTTCACATAGCACTAATACCCTTGGGAAAGGTATGCATCCTACTACTCTCCAGCTATATGTAAATAGTAAAGCAGACTGGGCTCTTTGAACTTGGTTAGGTAACCGGTCTAGGAGAAGAAAAACTCTGAATTTCAAACCTGTTTAACTCCTCTTAAGAAATTGATCTTGCCACATCCTGCTCATATGGCGGGGTTGATAAATATAAGTGTGTGTATATATATATATATAAATTTACTCAGTATCCTAATCTCTGCTATGAACTGGATTATCTCAATTCTTCCTGAGATTTCCATTTCCTCCAGTTTCTTTAGAATTATTCTGAGGACTCTAACTATGACTGGTTGTCCTGGGTATGGTCACGTCAAGCCCTATCACCTATATGATTGTCCCAACCCTATCGCCCTTATGGCAACCCCCCAATGCTTTTTATCATATATGTGCTTAGAAGGCAGTGGCTGAAAGTCTTAGTGTCCTGGATATGATGTAAACAGCATCTAGTAGTAAAGTTTCAATTCTGGAGCTCTGAGGAGCGTGGAGTACATCTTCATTGCCATTACTCCCTGGTCCACTCTGATCCTAAGTGGTAGTACATGTTAGGGTCCTATCTATGGCTTAAATTGATCAAAAAATGAGTTTAAAAATCAGTTAAAAATAAAAATTTGAATATCCAACAATAATTAATAAAACAAAAATGTCTGCAGCATAAAATAACCCAAGGGTTGACATGCCGTAAAATCCAACCAACTAGCTAACGGACCTGCGAAGTTGCTCTACCCCTAAAGAAAATCCAATAAAAATGAGACCTATCCTTCTTATTGGGACATGCTATAAACAAAATCCAACCAACCAATTATGATTGGTATCACTATCATGATCCCTAACTTTTTCAGCTCTCTGGCAAGGTCCTGGTATTTTTTTAAAAATTTCCTTTATTCTTAATCTTAATTTGCTAGAGCAGCAAAGTCTATTAGTTTTTTTTCATTAATTAAAACAAAGACTGGTTGAGATTAAGTAATCTGTTTTTTTTTATGTACAAATTTCACAGAATTTTTGTATCTCATTTTCCATGATAGATTCTCATCTGTATGTATAGCACATGTCTGCAGGATCAAATTTTTATCACTTTCAAAATTCCTAGTGGATCACCTAACCCACACTCTTATCTGCTCTTACACTCCTCCTGGGCCAGTTTTCTGCATTCATCTATACATATATAAAGGGCAGTTGGTGTGAATGTATGTATGTATGTCCAGATGAAACTACGAAAATAAAACAATTAATGACAAAGTAAATATATATATATACACATCAAATATCACCGGTTCTTGCTTTTTGTGTAAAAATTATAAAAATTTGATTTATATTCACAAAGACCTCCCATGAGTCTGTATTAACACAAGGTCTTTTTTATGTGAGGGTTTTTTTTTATGGGGCATCCAGCAAAGATCGAACTTGCTATTTAGTAATAATGGATCACGAAGACTAGCTAATTATCAAAAAACTTTTTTCTCATCAACCCAGGCTTTACCAGGTAGCCGCTTCTAGTTTATTATATGGTTTACTGTTTTATCTCGATCTCTATCCACAGAGCTTCCATTTGCTATTCTCTTGCATCCTATCTATTCCAGCTTTTACATAATTAGTTCTTATGGCGTTATTTTGGGTGATACCATTTATCTCTTTTCCACAGGGATATCCAGGTCATCTGAAGAACAATTTCCTTAGCTTGTCTCCGGAAATATCCATCTCAGTGTTTTTCTTCCCATTTTTGTTTTCTTGATTTGGCAATTCTTTTTTCCTGTCTGTTCTTGTGTTATTTTTGTTGTTGAATGCTGTAATTAATCTCTCTTGGCACATGTTTGTTTATTCAAGTCCCTGAATTGCCACATCTACACAATCCTCAATGTCTCTTTCTTTTCTTTTAACATATAATATGTGCACATCAACTCTTAGGTGTAAGGCCTTGTGCATTAATATCAATCTCATTCTGTAGTCCATATTTCTGAGTTCCTTTCTTGTCCAGTTTAAGGAAGGTCCAAAGTATTTGCAAAGTTTGCAGCAGTTTCCTCGTTTTTTAAGATACTCCTTTCTGATGTAAACCTTTAACTGTTCAAGGCAAATTAGGTGTCTACTCACGTTTTCACTAGATTTTATCTTTATTTTAAATGTGGTTTGTTTTTAACAGTGTTAGCTGGTGGTCTTTCACTGGAGTCTGAGAGATAGCAAAACTCTTCAGGTCTTCCAGCCAATCTTAACAATAACTTATATATCAAAAGGGAACCTCATTTGGTGCAATGGTTAGCAAGCTCAATTTGCAGACCATTGTTAGTGAGTTCGATTCTCACTGGGCACCCCATTATCAGGCCTTGTGCTACAACTAAGCTAAGCTTATATAGTATTTAACTATATCTGGTCTATTGTTCTGTATTTTTCCCCGAGAATAGTAACTTCTTCAGATTCTGTTATTGGTTCTGGTTGGTGTTTATACCATTCATCAGAGTTCAGTATTCCATAGTACTTGCACATTTTCCAAAGAACATAATGTTCAATTTTATTGTGCCTTTCTTTATATTCTATTGGTACTTGAAGTTGGACAATCGGACATTAAGTGATCAATTGATATGATTTTTGTTAATTATTATTCATTTATTTATTTATTATTGTTATCTGCACAATATTTTAGCCAATGTGACCTCCGGCCTTCTTCAGCTATTTCTTGTCAGACTCAGGAACCTTCTTGAACTCTGGAACCCGCTCCTTGAACTTGAGAAACTTCTTGTTAAATGCAGGAGTCTTCATGGAACTTCGAACCTAACCCTTTATTCAACCCATGGGGGTAGACTATTCTCATTCCACTAATCATGACTGGGTACAAGTGTTAAGCTGTGTTAATTATTATTCTATGTTACTGTCAACCCTTGACCAGGATTGAACCTGTAGCCTAGAGATAACTGTCACTTAGAACTGTATCAACTCAATGCCTATATCCGCTATGCCATGTGTCCAATTGGACAGTTTATATGTAGGGTTTGATCCATTTTTATCATGTTTACCTGATAGTTTCTAGTTGTTAGGCTACAGTCCTGTGCTGCTATTATTAACCCCTCTGTTCCTGCTTTCAGTCCAACACTTTTCAGTCATTAATTAGTTTTTTACCCTTTCAATATCAACATTTTTAATTCTTTTTATATATCAGCCATGTAAGGGTTTTTGTTCCCAGGCATTTTTTAAATTTATCTAAACATCATAGGGTATTGCCTCTTTCTTTATGGTCTTTCTGCTTCTATTGCTTTATCTTTTATTAATTTACTCTAATCAGTTTGGCACACGTCAGCATTTCCAAAATATCAGCTGATTCTTCGTGATGTAGATACAACCATTCCAGTATTGAAATTTGTCATTATTCGAATTGTCTTTATTTCAACAAAATATCTCTTTAACATAATTTTTCTTACTTTTCTTTTTCCTTCTGAATCCAAAACCTAAATCATAAACTACTAAAATAATTGCTTAAGACCCCTAATTATTCTACATCATGCACGGTACACATATGGGCTAGAATTCTTTGTATGCATCAGCCACGTAGGGGTTTTTGTTCATAGGCGATTTTTTTTGTAAATTTATCTCAACCTCTTAGGATATTGCCTCTTTCTTTTATGCTGATTCTATTACTTTATCTTTTATGTCTATTTCTTTTGGCATGAAGTTGAGTTGTTTAGCAAATTTATTGCTTTCTTTTCTAATTGAATATTTTTTTTGCTTTTCGTGTGTTTACTAAATGTATCATCCAATCTTTTGTAATATCTAAGTATTTCTTTAATTCTATAGTAATTTCTTTGTAGGGCAATTCTAGTTGGATTAATGGTAATTCCAAGTTAAATCTTCCAGAAAAAGTAAAATTTTGTCACCCATCCCCTTCAATTTTTCTGAAATTTTGTCCAGGTGTGGACTATGTTAAAGTTAGACAATTCCAACAATTTGAGCTTCCAATTCCCAAAATTGGTGGAGTTATGTTGGTTTTCAGCTCTCCAAATTTATCTAGATCTCTTATGATAGTTTCTAGTCATTGTGCTCAGGTCCTTTGCTGCTATTATTTATCCTTCTGTCTCTGCTTTCAGTCCAGCACGTTTCTGTCTTTGATTAGTTTTTACTCTATCAATATCGACATTTTTAATTCTTTGTATGTATCAGCCATGTTGGGGGTTTTGTTTGCAGGCGTTTTTTAAATTTATCTCGACCTCTTAGGATATTATCTCTTTCTTTATGGTTTTGTGCTCATTCTATTGCTTTATCTTTTATGTCTATTTCTTTTTGTATGAAGTTGAGTTCTTTAGCAAATTTATTGCTTTCTTTGCTAATTAAATATTTTTTTGCTTTTAGCTTTTCGTGTGTATCTAAGTATTTCTTTAATCCTATAGAGGTTGTTTTGTAGGTCAATTCTAGTTGGATTAAACCTCTTCCACCATTTCTCTCTAGAGAGACAATCTATATCTGCTTTTGGGTGATGCATTCTGTGGCAGGTCATTAGTTTCCTTAGTCTCCATATTTTTTATTTCAGTGAACATCTATATATTAATATTGTACGACTGTTTTCATCTTGCAACACCCTCTGCTTAAAAATGAGATGTCCAGATCCTCCAAGCAAAAATTTAGATCCTGATTATCTGGTGTTGCTTATCCACTGAATTCTTATTTCTTATGAACGTTGTGGCCTTAGCTAAATAATGAAACATTCAGTTTTTATTATAAAGAAAAAAAGATATCTTACACAGGAAACAATATAATAAGAAATAAAGAAGGAGAGTAGGGAAAAGATAGAGAGAGGGGGGTGAGCACATGGAAGTGATAACTCTTTGTTTCAATTGAATATGATGAAAAGAAGGAAAGAAAGAAAAAAAACGAGTGAGAGAGAGATAAATCAAGATTATTATACTTTTTAGAAATAGCTCATAAGTAAATATATCAAATGTTATAATAATTAAATTATCATACTGTGGTATATCCACAGGTCCTGCTAGTATAGTTTATCATATTAAAACTGTATATCACTACTGGTATTGGCAAGGTGTTAATTGCTATAACTTTGTTTTTCACATTTAATTCTGTTCTCAATATGACTCTTCTCCTATAGAATTTTTTTTAACATTTTTATTCATACTATGTTTGATATCATTTGTTTCATTAATTTCTAACTATCAATAGGTTTTATTTTATAAATCTATGATTTCCATATTTGTATATCTATGATTTCCATATTTGTATCTAAAGTGATGTTTTCAGCCATTTCTAGTGAACCTTTCCTAAACGTGACTTTTGCACATTTGTCCAGACTAATTTACACCTCTCTGTCTTTACTTAGTAGACCTTCATAATCATCATCATTTTTTGCATATTACTTTAGATCATCCATATAGAAAAGGTGGGTTTTTTTTAGTATTAATTGTATATCTATAGTCTGTGTTTTTAAGTTTTATAAAGGGAAGTATGAAAGCCATACAAAAAAGAAGAGGCAAAAATGAAGGATTATAAGAAACCAAAAGTAAAGCAGAAAATTAAATACTACTACTACTACTAAGCTGTACCTTTCATTTCAGATATATTAATGGTGGATACAACTATTTAAATTTTGTTAATGTTGAGACATTATTCTAAACTAGCAGGACCTGTGGATATACCACAGTATGATAATTTAATTATTATAATGTTTGATATGTTTACTTAAGAATTATTGCGAAATAGTTAAATATGTAAAAAGTATAATAATCTTGATTTAACTCTCACTCATTCTTTTTTTTCATTATGTTAAATTGAAAAAGATTAGCATTGTTACTTCCATGTGCTCCCCCTTTCTCTATCTTCCCCCACTCTTTCTTTTTTCTTATGTTTTTTTCTGTGTAGCATGTCCTTTTTCTTCCTTTATAATAAAAATGGAATGGTCCATTATTTAACTGAGGTGATGGCACTCATAAGAATTTAGTGGATAAGATACACCAGTTAATCAGGATTTACATTTTTGTATTTCATCTTGGAGGATTTGGGCACTCTCCGTTTTAACCAGAGGGTGTTGCAAGATGATAACGTTCATACTTTTATATATAGACTAGGCTTCAAAGCCATTAAAGCTACTCAAAAAATCTTTTAAAATGGAATAAAAGAATTCCAAAAATAAATTCATTACTTGTGGCTTATGACGCTTTAAAACACATTTTAAACTGTTTTCTATTTAACCCATAGATGGGACTCTAACAGGTATTACCACTCCGGGTCAGAGTGAACCTGGGAATAATGGCAAAGAAGGGGGAGCTCCAAAATCACCACTAGATGCAGTTTAACATCTTACCTAGAACATTAAGACGCTCAGCCACCACCTTTGAGCATATATATGATAAAAAGGGTAGGGACAGTTATATAAGTGTTAGAGCTTGATATGACCAGCTGATTGATCAGGGGGCCACTCCGACCACCCATATAGTCTAAGTAAGGGCCAAAGGTGCAGTTGGTTTATTCTACAGCCCCACCGACAGGGCTCTGTTAAAATAGTTTCGAAAGTAGAAATAAGTGTTTGAATGTTTTCTCTCTATTCAAGTTAAGATCACCTGAAGATATGAAAGCTCAAAGTTATTACTCATATGATTAAAAAAAAAGATAGAATAAAAATGCTTTTGATACACCTTAATCTTTAACAATAAATGCAAATGTCAGAGGGTCACATTTTTTCAATTTTACTCCTAGAAGAAATAGCCCAACATATCATACCATTTTGGAATAGGGCTGACTCTGTGAGCAAATTAAAAACATTACATCATTTTTTTTATATGATAGAACTCTTTTTAATTAAATCTAATATGTACTTAATGTATGAAGTGTCATTGTTGGGTTGTATATAACCAAGGTGTGTTTAAAAACTATTAAAACTGAAGAAAATGAACAATGAATGAAACATTAATTTTCCTCAAAATAGTGTTCTTGGTATTCAGTACTCTTATTCCAGTAAGTTTTACATTGGCTGAAGCACCCCTAAAAAAAATTTTCTCTCATTAAGTTGCATTTTCATACTTTTTGGATATCTTTTATCATACTGTTGAGATGAATTTTCAGTTTAGGAAAAGTTTCACAAAGCTAGATGTGGTATGGAAATGCACACACTTTTACAATCCTGTGTTTCACAGAAAAAAAAAATCCAAAAGTATTAAGACTAACTTCATAATTTTTTCCAAATTTTTCAAATTGGCAATAACATTACAAAACTTCTTAAAGTTTTTGAATTTTCAAAAACTAATATACCCCATGCTCTTATTAATATCTGCAGAAAATGTCCTCAGCTGCTGAATGAATTTTCTTTGTGACATAATTGGTTATTATAGCAACAGGGAAAGTCACAAAGATAGATCTTCTTTGCTCAACATCCAAGCACCCCTTCCCCTTTCAGGTGACCAGAATATCCTGCCTATAGGACAGGTTTTCTGCAAGTTAAAATAATTAAAAAGACTACCATATAAACATTAACCTCTCATTGATGTTTATTAATCTATAGGCACCCACAGTGTAATGGTTATTGTCATAGAAAATGGACACAGTGACATGTTGCATTTCACATGGTGCTAATACTCTTACGAAATGTATGAATCCAACTATTTTCCCTCCTGCAATGATAAGTTGTAGGTTAGACTGTGCTATTTAATGTTGGTATGGCAACTGGTCTAGGAGAAGGAAAACTCAACTTAACAACTGACCTTGTGTCACATCCTGCTCATGCAAAGGGGTTGGGTAAATACATATAAGCCCTCACATAATTTAGTCCAATGTTACTAGCTTAAAATCCAGCTCATAAGGCAGGTTTTCAACAAGTTCAAAGGCTGCCAGATGGCCATAAACATTAACCTCTCACTGATGTTTATTAACATATAAGCCCTGACATAACTTACTTCAGTGTTGCTATCTTAAAATCCTGCTCATAGGATAGGTTTTCAGCAAATTAAGACAATTAAAAAAAGCTATCAGGTGGCCATAAACATTAACCTCCCGAAGATGTTTATCAACTTATAAATCATCACACAAACATATTTCCAGTGTTACAAGCTTAAAATTATACCCCCCCTCCTGTGGGCAGGTTCTCAACTTGGTGTGTAAATATCAGCAGTTTCATAATTCTTTTGTATTGAGCAGATATTAAATTGAAATTTGTGATAAACATATAAATTGGATGAATGTTGGCAATTCTTTCAATACAACCATCTCTTTATACTTACATTGAATAGGTCTATTAACGAAAGAATGATTGGTAATATGGACATTAAATTTTCAATAGGTGCTTTTGTAATCAATATATCAGCAAATTAGCTTGTAGCAATTATTTTAAGACAGCAATATCCAATTCTCAAGTGAAGAGTTTTCCATACAAGGAATTGGCTGTAAAAACCTCCTCGTTTACACTTTTTCAAATTTGCATAAGAAAGCGAACGGATCTTACCTACTTTTGGAACCGTAAATAAAAGGATATTTCTGCCAATTAATTGAAAGGAAGGGGAGGACAAGTCCCTTAGGCTAATCTTATCACTTCCAACTAGTGCCAACAAAGATGGAGGAACGAATGAAGTGCAAGGGTAGAAAGGACAATACATTTCAGGTTTATTTATTCAAAGATTCACGTGGATGTCTGGATAGAAAGATAAAGAAAAAAAAAAGAGAAGAACTAATGACATTTTTGAAAGGGAAAAACACATTTATCAAATAATTGTAGTGATTTAGCAGATCAATAACAACATAAAATAGACCACTGACATATGACTACAAAGGTATCCGTAGAAAGTATGATCAACCTGAAATACTTTCACTGTGGGTGGCAACTTAGTATTTCTGCAATATCTATAATATAGATATAATATATAATCAATATTTACAATATTTACCATTGAAAGAAATAGATAAAATCTATAAAAATGCAATTCCCTGTAGGAACTTAACTTGGATATTTTTTTTTTTTTTTGCTGTTGGGTTCTTACTTCATAACACACGCACACACACACACACATATATATATATATATATATATATATGTGTGTGTGTGTATACAACAGGCTGTTTAAAGTAGGAATTGAACTTAGATTTTTTTAACTTGTCAATGTATGTGCATGTGTGTAGTGGGGGTGATTATATACAGTGGTACCTTGACTTACAAGTGCCCCAACTTAAAAGTCTTCCAAGTTACAAGCTGTCATTTGGTTGATTTTTTTGTTTTGTATTGTATTGTGAGCTAAAATTTCCTGTTACAAGCAAGTTTTAGATATGCTTAGGTTAATAAGTTCACTAAAAACATTTAAGTATCTAAATTTATTATGCCAAAGAAAAATATAATTTATAAAAAAAAGTAAACATTAAAACATATTACAGTACATTATTCATTATATTTTTAATCAATACACTATTTTTTTTATTAAAAAAAAACCAACAAAAAAATAGTGTGTTTTTGGAAGGGCTGGAACAGATTAATGGCATTTCTGTTTATTTCAATGGGGAAAATTGATTTGATATATGATGAAATTGAATTAAACTTGTAAGTCAAGGTACCACTGTGTGTGTGTGTTTGTGTGTGTGTGTGTATATATATACACACACACACATATATATACAGTGATGCTGATAGCTTTTTGATTTACTGCGTCCTGGGATGCACATATTTGCTTTGAATAAGTCCACAGGAAAATTTCTTAATAGATTGTAGGGTTTTTATTTATGAGCTAAGGAAACAACTAATGCCATCTAACTCCTACCTTGTAACCTATCCAGTGTAATTCATTTCTTAAAAAACCTATTGAAATGTATTTACAGTTAGATTGAAATGATGAGGGAAGAAAAAAAGAAAAACACTAGGACATATGGCTATGATTTTACTGCGTCCTTTTAGCAGGGACACAGGACACATACCTATCAGCATCTCTGTATACAATATATACATATATAAAGCCTAAAGAGTTCAGTCAACCCTACTTGTTCCCTCATAATAGAAGCAAGAAGAGATAGATACTCACTTTTCCCAAGGACATTAGCATGAAGTGAAAATATTAAAAATCATTAACCTGACAAATATGTCAAATACAGTGTATCTCTAATGATAACCTAGAAGCTGTAGCCCAACATACCACACTATTTTGGAATCAGGCTAACTCCGTGAACAAATTAAAACCATTCCAAGCAGAAACTGGACCCCCAATCCTAAAATTCTGGATTCTCAAGTTTTAATTACTGTGAACGTTTTTGGCGGCAAATTCTTTTGTACAATGACAATTTTTATAACTTGGAAATAAATTTGGGAATAATCAAAATTAATTGTGAAATCCAGTGAAAGTCAACCATGAAATTAAAATAATTCTTTGTATGGAAAGTAAGGACCTACATAAATCAAATTGTCTTTAAATTAAGTGGCAGCAAGAGAATTATTGTTGAACTCATATATATATATATATATATATGAGTTCAACAATAATATATATATATATATATATATATACACACACACACAGATATTTGTGAGTGTTTTAGGATGTTTATTATATAAGTAAAGTTGTCTGGGTGGTCTAAAGTCAGTACCAGCCAGACAGTGAGGGAGTCTATCCCCTTTTCACTAGTGCTAGACCAGGGAGATTGCTTCTGCATCTGAGGTGGAGCAACACACCTACTATCAGCTCCTTACTTCACTGCACAGATCCCTGTGCTATTCATACGCTGAGTTGGCAAGGGCCTGTATTAGACCAGGAACCTTGTGGTTCCTAGGAGAACGCTCCACTGGCCCTACATCCCACCTCATCAAGATACATCCAGAAGCTGTCTCCTCAGTGTCCAACAGCATACTGAGATGAATAGCTATAGAATTCACCCCAGCTCAGCATATTTCCAGCTTCTAACAAACAGGTTGAATTAAAAAAAAAAAGAAGAAAAAATAATGATAATGGCATTAAGGTGGGTTGTTTTTTTTTAACCAATCAAAAATGAGTTCTTCTCAGGGTTAGAATTAGTGATTAATAGCAATTTTCTCTTGTCCAGACAAATGGCCTGAAAACGAATGACCTAGACCCGAGACTGGCCTCAGAAAGTAATAAAAGTTATACAATTATTGAGAAGACTTTGTGTCTATGTTTCTCTCTCACAACAAGCCGGTCAATGATCACCCCCTTTGTATTCATGCCCTATATCGATCAATACAACTCAAAGTCAGCAAAATTTGATCTACAACACCAGAAAAAAAAATTAAGAATACCTTTAAGATAAGGATCTCTTTTTTCTTTTTTATTCTTTATACTAGCAAAAAGAACACCCCCCCGGCGGTGTAAAAATTTATTTTTGAAAGATATTGCCCGAGAGGGGGTTAAAAATTTAATGTCATAGTGGTCCTATCATCAAAATGTAAATGTTACTGAAAAAAGGGTGAGAGTAAAAGATGATTTTTTTAAATTGATTACAAATTTCACAAATAATTTTTCTATAGTTTATTTATTTAAATAATATATACTTTGTTTATTGAAATTGTCATTATTACAAATGGAAAGGATACAAATGTTGAATTATAAGGAAATGCTTTTATTTATTTTATCAATATTAATTGTTCATTATTATTTGACGATTTTGGGCATTGTGACATAGTTTTGGTTACAGACAAATAGACTGAATATATATATATATATAAGTGTATTTAGGCAGCATTTTTTCTTTTATACATGTTTCATTGAATTGAACAGACAATTCCTGTCTGACAAGTCTTTCGTCGATCTGTTCTAATCTTCGGGCCATCCCCCCCTTATCACAACCCATGCCCCCCCTCCAAAAAATCACCACTGCTTTGTTCAAACTACTACCATTCCAAAAACCTCCCACTACCAATTGATATTACCTCCCACTAATTCCTTGCTTCTACTCATTCTCGTTAAAAACGAGACATGAAAACTATTCCATCGTTTTCCCACCTGAGGATGGCAAAGTGCATTGCCGAAAGCGCTAGTGATGAAACATTCGGTGGACTGGTATACCAGTTCCACCCTGACTCCAGAAGGATGGCCCGAAGATTAGAACGGATCGACGAAAGACTTGTCAGACAGGAATTGTCTGTTCAATTCAATGAAACGTATATATATATATATATATATATATTATTCAATTAAACTCTTTAACTGAGTAATGACTTCAACTATTATTAGGTAGGGTCCTGTAGAGATCATATAGATTGAAACCATATTAAATCCATAACTCTTTTCTACAATTATCATAGGCCTATGTTTATGATATATTAAGCACTCTTGGATAAATTACTAATGCCACTGCAACATAAAGATTAAAATGGTAATTGGAATATATATATATATATATATATTCAATTTAGGGACATTCTCTTTGAGTGTTTGAACCGTTACTTATTTTCAGCTCTTTTTGTGAATATAGAATTAATGGGGTCGGTTGTTAAAAAAATGTGTATGACAGGGGGAGGGGGAATTATTCTATCTTGTCAAAATATTTAGGATACCTTTATTTCTATACTATCCCTCATCCCCCACTTCATCCTCCCACTTCTGGTCCTAAACTGCTATCTTCTATTACTAGCAGCAGCAGCTGCAGCAGTGGGGTAGGGACATGTCTAATTACAGAAGATGCACCCTGATACCCTAAGGCTATAAATTTAACAAGGACAGAGAATTTAGTAGTTATTTAAAGAAAGAAAAAAGAATTAGTTCATTACCGTATTTTTGTATGAATTTCTGTGTGTGTCTGCATTTGCGTATATGTATATGCATTTAATTAATTTGAAATACAAAACTGAATGTGTGTGTGTGTGTGTGTGTGTGTGTGTGTGTGTTGATGCTTTGTGTTTGTGAGTGTGTCTTTTCAGTGTGTTTGTTTACATTTAAGTGTGCTTGTCTGTGTTTATACCTGTGTGTATAATTAATTTGAAATACAAAACCGTGTGTGTATCTGCATAAGGGTTTATTGATTGAGTGCGTTTCTGTATGCATTTGTGCATGTGCATGTTTAATTAATTTGAAATACAATAGTTTGTTTATAAGCAAATGTGTGTGTATTTTTTAATGCGTTTATGTATGGATGTGTATAACTAAATTGAAATACAGTACTTTATATGTATTCAAATGAGTTTTTATATATTTTTTATATATTTGTATCTGTCTGAGCATATATTTGAGTCTATAATTAATTTGAAATACAATACCTACAATTTGAAACACAATACATGTATATGTTTGTAAATATATGCGTATGTTTCTTCAAACCTGTTGGGATGAGACAAGTATCCTGAATCAATGCATGGTTTGAATTATTTGTTTAATGGCATATCAACTCCTTATGGGTTATTTCATGCTGAAATTTGGTTCAATTCTAAATGTTTGACTCTACTCATAACTTTTGTCTCAATTTTTGAGAGGAGGCTTGATAATTTTTATTATTTATAGTTTTCAGACTGTTGTCCTCATCTTTATTGTTATATACACAACATTTCTGCTGATGTGCCCTCCAGCCTTCTTCAGGTTTTTCTTGTTGAGCTCGGGAACCCTCTTGTCAAACTCAGGAGCCTTCTTGTAAGAATAAGGAGCCTTCAGGGAACTTCCCAATTCTGACATGGAAGACTCCCTATTCCGACATGAAGGCCCTAGAGTTTGACAAGAAAGTTTTCAGGTTTGACAAGAAACACCTGACGAAGGCCGGAGGGCATATCAGCTGAAACATTGTGTATATAACAATAAAGATGTGCACCACAGTCTGAAAAATTTGAATAATACAAACTAATCAATTATATTTTCCATTGAATTTTTTTAAAATTGCACTTTTTTATTAGTTTATAATCATTGGTTTGAACCCAGTTATGTGATATCAAGTATTCCTATCTAATATAAATTATTTGTACACAGTTGCATGACTTCAAGTATTCCTATCTAATACTGACAATTATATAAAATTATATTATATTCAATAATTATTATTTGTTTGCACATATATACAGTTTCAAGTATTCCTATCTAAAAAATTATTTTTAAGCAATCATATGGTTTAAATTAACATACACATCAACTGCACTTTATATATGTATATGTATATATGTATGTTCTGATGAAACTACAACAATTAACAACAAAGTAAATATATATATATTGAGTATCACCAGTTCTTGCCTTTTGTGCAAAAATTACAAAGATTTGATTTATATTTACAAAGATATTCAAAAATTAGAATATACTTAATAATAATGGATCTTTGAGACTAACTTGCTAACCATTACACCACCTCTCTACCCAGGTGATGCTGGATAGCTGCTTATAGTTAATAATAATAATCCTTGACAAAAAATTATAGCTTCAAGTAACTATTCTATTTCAAATAATTTGCAAACAGTTATATGCTATCAAGTATTCCTATAAATAACTTTCAAATCTATTTGACCAATAGATAGGACCCTAACAGGTACTACCATTCAGAGTGGACCTGAGAGTAATTGCAATGAATGGGTATGCCATATTCCTCAGAGCTCCAGAAATTAAGTTCAGAATCATACCTAGACATTACTTTGTAGGAGGGGGTCCTTACCACTTAGCAGGGAATACACTCAACATATTCTAAACCTCACCGACAGGGCACAAATTGATGGAGACATTCCACCACATGACTGTTGACAAAAAGAATGATAGATTTATTTGTGGAAACAACCGAAATTATCTTCCTACTGGACATCACCCAAAAAATCCTTGCTTGAGTTCTTCTGTACTGCCTCATCAACTTTATCTCCAAGAATATCCTACCTGAGTCCCAATGGGGCTTTCACTCCAACCGAAGTTTGCTGGATACGATCTTTGTGGGATGTATTCTATTAGAACAACAGCAAGAAATTAACTTCCCATTTATCAGCCTAAGCTAGGCCTTCATCTCAAATAAATAAAGAGTGTCTCTGGAAAATCCTTGGCATAAATAAATAATCTCTATAGACGAAATCCCTTCAGAGTCTCTCAGTGTCCAAGTTGAAGTTAAATAAGTCTATGCCGAGCCAGCAATCTCTCTAAAATTTACCTTGTCTTCATCACACTACTCTCACACCCAGAACTGATGCATACCACTCCCAACCCCAAACATTCCATCTTGTGTAATGGTTAGCAAACTAGTCTTGCAGATCCATTACTATTGAATAGCAAGTTTGATTCTTGCTAGATGCCTCATATTTGCAATCTTGTGTCACATCCTACCTGAAGAAAATGGGCTGGCAAAATACCTACTATTTTCTGCCTTTGTATAAGCCTAACCTCTTTGTTTATTAGAATTTTTTACTGAATAATTGCAAAAAGTAACAGTAATAAAAATTTAAAAAATAAATCCATATAATAAAAATGAAATTTACCAATTATATTTTTTATATCATTTTATAGTGTTCTGTGAAAAATTTCAGAATGTTGAGAAATATTTTTAAAATTTATTTTATACATATAATTTATTTAAAAAAAATGATTATTTAGATTTTAACAAATAAATTTAATTTTTAATGAATGAACAGGCAAACAGGTCAGATAATACAACCCCCCAACTTCCTGACTGAGGGGGCACCAAGCCTGTTTGGTGGGTTTTATATATTTTCTATGAATACTACTTTATGAAAATTGACATGTAGTAAAGTGGGGGCTCCAAATCATATATTAAGGGGAGTGTATGATAGATTCATACTTTGAGGTCCACTTAATGTACACTGGACAAGGCTATTTGCATTTCACTTAATGCTAACATCCTTGGGAAAGGCATGAATCCATCGATTCTCCACCTAAATATGGATAAATAAACAGCCTATAAAGAAAACTCAGAATTTAAACCAGGTGAAGTGGCCTACTGTTGGTATCAGCTGGACAGTGAGGGAGCTTATTTCCTTTTCAATAGTGCTAAGCCAAGGAGATTGTTTTTGTATCTGAGGTGGAACACTACACCTACCATTAACTCCCCACTTTACTGCACTACTCATGTGCTAATTTGGTGAGGGCCGGTATCGAACCCGAAACATTGTAGTTCCTAGGCGGACCTTCTGTCCCATCTTGCCCATGGCGGAGAGGCTGGGTAAATACACACACCCATACTTTGAGCCTGACCAAGCAGTGAATATCCACACCTATTTTAACAGGAGCCTTTTCAACATACAATGACTCAAGGCTATAACCCAAACATAATGTTACTTACTTTTCTAGCTTCAATATGAAAATGACATATCTACCATCTCCCATCAACCACCCAGATTACAAAGGAACCTGACTACATTCCACAGAAACTATGACAGCCTAGAACTCATCAAAGAGGAAAGTGCTCCAAATGTCTTTTGTGACTGACAATCCCGTCGACCATGAGCACATCAAGAACACATCATCCTTCATCTACCTCAGCAGCATCATTACAAACAATGGCAGCATCAATGAACATACTTTTCATTGGATTCATCAAGCCATTATGGCCTTCAACCATCTCAAAATCAGGGTCTTCCTTAACAAAAACCTTCACCTGCATACCAAAATTGCTGCCTTCAATGTCATTGTAAATCCAGGCTTTTGTATGTATGCAAATGCTACACCTCATACTGCAACTTTGATTTTTATATATTTACTTTGTGTGTCTGACAGTGCATGCGTTTGTGTGAGTATTGTTTAGATGTTTGTGTGAGTATTATATGCATGTATATTTGTGTATACATACAGTATTGTCCATAAATATGCACAGTTCTATCAATTTATTATAAAAACTTAATTCTCTTCTAAATCAAAGATACCAGGATTTTTTTTTTTATTTCTGTTGAAACATAATACAATCAAGAATGTATATTATCAGGTATTATTTATTAACACACTCTACAACATTAATATTCTGTAACAATCTTTTATTTGGTTACAGAGTTTTAATATTGTGGAGTTTGGTAATAAATAAGACCTAATAATATATATTTTAATACTCCATAAGAAATGATAAAATCCAGGCATCTTTGGTTTAGAAGAAAATTAATTTTATATAAAAGAATTGTTAGGTATGTACTTATCTATTAGTGATACTGTAATACTTATCTATTTGGATTTTTTAGTGTTCTATTATAAATAATAAAATCATGGTACCTTTGGTTTAGCTTAGTCGGTAGAGCTTCTGCCTAGGAAATGCAAGGTTCTGGATTTAATACCAGACCCCACTAACTCAGCACACTGGGAGCTGATTGTAAGTGTGGTGCTCCACATCAACAAAAATAATTATCCTTGTATAATGCTAATGAAAAGGGGATAGACTCCCTTGCTGTTCAGCTGGTACCAACAATAGGCTACTTTATAGACTTTACTTTTTTTTTTTTTTTTTTTACTCATCTTTGGTTTAGAAGATAATTTACTTTTTATAAAGAATTGTTTGAGGTGTACTTATTTATGGGCAATTTATGAGTAATTAATTTGAGATACTATACTTTGTGTGTCTATGTGTGTGAGTACATAATAGTATGTGTCTATATGTGTAACCATGTACGTGAATGTCTGTAAATTTTCTTGGAAATACTTGGAATAACACATCCTACTTTTAATTTATTGTATGATGAAAATCATGGATTGCAATTTACTTACTTTTTAATCTTTGTTCCGAAAGTCATTATTCGATCATAAAAATGGCATAATCGATCAAAATCAGGAACCAATTATGAATGCAAGAGTGGAAAAAAAAAATCTTATTAAAAAAATATTTTAATAACTTTACTTTCCTCCAAAAAAAGACTAATAGCCTCAGGACATTTTGTTTAACAAACAGATAAGCCGAAAATTTAACTCTGATCATTAAATAAAGCAATAAGAAAACTTTAGATTAAACAAGTCTTTTTTTAGTTGATTGCAGTATATCTGCCCTTGAGCATTTTTGAGATTCTAATGAAGAAATAGCATTTATGAAAGAACACATTTTATAAACTAGCTGAAGTACCCACCTATGACAGGTAAGATGCCAAGTTGCTCAATCAACAATAAATTAATATTGCTGGATTTCACTTCATTAGTGAAATTATTATTATTTTTAACTTGGTGATCAGATATTATCAGTAGACTAGCTGAGGTACCCACATACATCAGGTAAGAGGTCAAGACTTGGATTATATCTGCTTATTTGACAATAAATTAGTATTGCTGTTTTTCACTTCATTAAAGAGATTATTATTTTTAGCTCAGTGATCAGATATCATAAATACACTTGATGATACACCCACATATATTAGATAAGAGGTCAAAACTGTTTATTTTACAATAAATTAGTACTGTTGTTTTTCACTTCATTAGAGAGATTATTATCATTCTTAATTCAGTGATCACAGTTTATAAATGATTGGTTTTAATGTCATGTTAACCTATTTTATGCCTAGAGGTTAGGGAATTGCTTTCCTTGTCTGTTCATATTTACATTTTTTGTGTAGTTGTTTCTAAAGAGTCTTATTTTTTGTATATGGTCCTATTGAGAATGTATGATTTTTTTAAAAAAGATCTTTTTAACCCATAGACAGGATCTTAACTACCAATCTGTGTCAGTGCAGATCTGGAAGCAATGACAATAAATGGGTACTCTATACTCCTGTAAATTCCAGAACTGGAGCCTCACCATCAGATATAGTTTAGAGTCATACCTAGGACACCTCGTCTTAAGGGCAGGGGGTCTTACTACTCTGCAGGGTAAAAGTCAACATATTCTAAATACCCAGATTATAAGTACACTGGTTGAAGTACCAACATATGTTTGGTAAAAGATGAAGATGAAGATTTAGATGACAGATTTTGCAAGTCCAACAAATGTCAAAAATACTCTTCTTTTTAGGGATTATTTAAAAAAATAAAATGTCTTAAATTCTTCTTTGTTAATTACTACCCTGATAGCTGGGGCTATCAGGTAGTAAGATCTTCCACCCTAATGGGGCTATCTATTTACTGTGGATGAGGACTCGTAATGCATAAGAACAGGATTGCGGTGGCTAAGCAGTCTGTGACCCAGGTATTAAGTGACCTAGACATGTTGAGAGAGGCCTGTCCTGACTAATCAGCTGGTTATGTCAAGCCTTAGCAATGATATGATTGTCTTGACTGTATTCTTCAAATTGCTCTCATGGCAAATAATGAACCCTTTTTATCATATAGGTACTAGAAGGCAGTGGCTGAGGGTCAACCATCAGTATTCATTAATACATATGAAGTTGTTTTTTTCTAATTCCTTGATTAACATGAAGTTAAAAAAAATTATTTCTACCAATTAGTTTATAAAAATGTCTTCAGTATAAAATAACCCAACAAGGGTTGACATGCTATAAAATCCAATTAACTAATCTTTTTATGTAAAAATTCATACTAAATGGTAATTTTTATAAAAGATAACTCCCCATAACAGAAAAGAGATTTATCAATTATATTTTTTATATCTTATGAAGCTAATATTGTTCTTTACAAAACTGTGAAAGTTTTCACAGAATCTTTTTTTTTTTAAATTAAGAGATTTATAGGTTTAAATATTTTTGATTTTCGCCTTTTTTTTAAATTCATATCTGCCCTAGAGCATATTTTATATTTTAATGAAGAAATAGCATTATGAAAGAACACATTATGTACTAGCTGAAGTATTTACCTATGCACAGTAAGTGGTCAATACTTGTATGTAAACTGCTTATTTTACAATAGATTAGTATTATGGCATGATCCACATTGAGCCTTCATTTACTGTCAACTTTCCATGTGCCACATCAGAGATTCATATACACACTCAGACATTCAGTATATCAACCCCTATTATGACTATCTATGACCAGCCTAACAAAGAACACTCAGCCACCCAACAAATTATGTGACTAATAAGAACTGCAAATTCCACACTGAAACAGCCCTTCCATTTTCTACTACCACATAAGAGACCCATACATCAGTCATATCCACACTCACACATGCAGCATATCAATCTATGACCAGCCCAAAGAAGAACACTCAGCCACCCCACGTAAAATTATATGACCAATAAGAACTTCAAGCCCTACGCTGAATTCATTCTTCTATTTTCCACTACCACAGCAAACAAGAATACAAGTAAGTCAATGCTCTGAATGTAAACTGTAGAATAAACATACCAAGTTCCAATTACTATCAAATTAGTAAGACAAGGCAACAAGGAAGCCATAACTTAATATGAATCTAACCTTGTTGCAATGCTACTGCAGAATGCCAGAGTATTTATGAAGCCTCATAACATCCTAGAAACCAAGCAGTCAATTAGGACTCAAGGAATGGAATCACCCAAATACTTGAGTTCCATAAATACCAGCTGTTTTGGGCACCAGTCAGTAGTGCTTAATTGCTGTTGTTCAAACCAAAAGCATACTCAGCTCATAACACAGTTGGATGCTAATCATCCAACAAAATTCTACTCTTCCTATTGCTACTGTCTTTCTGTGTACCTTTACACGACCTTCCAAAAACAACTTTTTGCCAAATGGACATTTCAACTACAGAATAATTTGTATATTCCTCATAAATACTCTTTTCATTCAACCATTGTTTCTGTGTAATGATGTTTTTCTACCACTCAGCTGAAACAGTAAGTGATACAGCATTATCCTTGTCAAGACAGCCTTCTCTTCACCTTTCTCTTTCTCGCGTCCTTTTACATTTGCATATGCAAATATAACAATGGATATCTTTAATGCCAAACATCATCAGAATCATCAAGTCTTGAAAAGAGCACCTATTTACCTATAAGAAGCAATTTTTTTTTATTCATTTATTACTTTTTTTACAGTAAAATCTTCCTCTGAGTCCAATAAGTATCTAAACCAACTTTGATAGCAATCTGTCAAATCACCAGCTATTGAAGACATAGAAACAAAATCTTTTTAATTATTCATAGAGATGTCATGAATATAAAGATTTAGAATTGTGCAAAACAAATTGATGGAGGTGCTTGTCATGTAATGGTTATTGTTGTAGCAAGTAACTCAGCTACCGAAGTTCAAATCCTGACAGA
Organism: Doryteuthis pealeii; assembly: GCA_023376005.1. Lineage (NCBI taxonomy): Eukaryota > Metazoa > Mollusca > Cephalopoda > Myopsida > Loliginidae > Doryteuthis > Doryteuthis pealeii. The sequence goes on from CM042151.1 coordinate 48,165,236, forward strand.
GGCTATTTGCATTTCACATGGCTAACACTTTTGGAAAAGATATGAACCCAATTATTCTCTCTCCAGTAATGAGTAAATAATAGGGAAGACTGGACTCTTTAGCTTTGGATTAGTAACTAGTCTAGGAGAAGGAAAAACTCTGAATTCAAGACATCTGTAGACCTAGAAATTATGGGCTTTACTAGGCTATTTCAGCCCACAACACTCTACATAAGTAAGACACCCATGACTAAACCAGGTTATGAGATAAGTCTTTAAAACAAATTGATAAAAAATGTCATTTGTTTTCATTATTCATTGAATTAACTATTTTGACAAAATTACTTATGCTGGCTACTTTCTATTTAAAAGATTTTTCATTTCAGATTTTAGTTTTATTATTCTAATGTCATTGTTAGTTGTAACTCAAATCCAAGATTTCTTCTTACTAAGAATGTTTCATATAAAATAACAAAACTACTGGTTAAATCGAACTTAACGGACCTAAATTTCACCATCGTATGTCACCCCACTGAAAAAAAAAAAAAATAGCAAAAATCAGAGAATTAACCAAAGTTAATGAAATTTTCAGTGTTGATATATTAATGAATAAAATATATAATGTATTAGTTATTTTATTTTAAAACTTTTACATTTTTTCAGGTCAGTTAACTTTGAACCACGTATCTTTGAGAATCTGTGTTATGGTTCAAAGTTAACTGAACTGAAAAATGTAAAAGTTTTTAAATAGAATTATAGGGTACATTATATCTTTTATTCATTAATATATCAACACTGAAAATTCCATTAAATTCAGTTAATTCCCTGATTTTTGGTATTTTTTTTTTTCGGCAGGATGACTTACGATAGTGGAATTTAGGTCCGGTAAGTTTGATTTAACCAAATTATTCTGTGCAATGTTTCAAATGATTTGAGGAAGGTCAACAAATAACTAATTCCCTAGTTATTTGAGGTATCATTCTGCTCACTTTCACTGCCCCATAATATTACAAATACATAAGTTAATGATAACAGAGAAATATAAACAACAGGGTTTTTTTTTATTAAAAAAAAAAGAAAAATATAAAAATGTAAACAACAAAGAATGGTTATAATGGCTTCAAATACTGTCATATATGTAGGTCTTTCGCCAACTCTTTGTACATGGCACATTCTTAAGTCAGTATATTTACACATTTCTACACAAGCAGAATATGACACAAGGTCAATTTTTAATCAGAGTTTAACAGGTTTGAATTCAGAATTTTCCTTCTCCTAGATCAGTTGCTATATCAAGGTTAAAGAGCTCAGTCTGTCCTACTATTTACCCTAGAGAAGTTTTCATGGTGTAGTGGCTAATGTGATAGACTGCAACATCATAGTAAGCATGTTCAAACTCTAGTCTGACTATTATGTTTACTTTCAGACTATTACCATTTGTTAAATATTACCTGTTCTTCTACATGGATGGCTTTGGCATTAAATAACCCATGAAGGTTGATATGGCCATCGAAGGAGAATAATTGGATGCATACTTTTCTTAAGGGTATTAGCAAATTGTGAAACACAAACAGCCTCGTCCTGAATTTGAACTCAGTTCACCATGTTCATTTCCAATGATGATAACCATTACACAACAAACACCTCCTTAAGTCCATATGAGATGAAAATTGAAAGAGAAATTGACCTTGGCTTTCAAAGAGGTTGTAAGGTACATTTATATGTTTCAGGGCTTTCTCAATATGTACTCACTCACCTCCTGTATAAATTGTTGTAGCATCTCAGGAAAATGAATTAAACAATGATTTCTCCCCAGGTCTGACTGTTAAAATCAGTTCAAAATGTCTCATTTTTTCCTCTGGGAGTTTAAAGTTAAATATCCATCAAAATTGCCTGTGATTTTATTTGCAATGCATTTTTGGCTGCGTCTGTGATGCTTTTGACGATATACAAAGGTCTGCTTTTTCTCCATGATAACAGGTCTAAAAATGTCTGCAAGAAGGCAGATTGCACCGCGTTCCTTTTATAGCCTGTCCATTCATGTGCTTCTTATAGCTTGTGTAAATATATGGCGATATGATGTAACCTTCATGTATTTTTACATAAAACAAGGAATAAAAAAAAATCATCCATGTTTTACATTCCCCCCCTTTGTTTAGTTGGCCTTTACCAGATTTGTTTGTTCGATAACTATCAAAATAGCCAAACTTGACTTCTTCAAAACGATTTATTACTAGCTGAAGTACCCATCAGGTAAAAAGTCAGAACTTAAATCACAGTTGGTTATAAAAGAAAGTAAAGTTGCCAGAGTGGCCTATTGTCTGTATTATCTGGCAACAAGGGAGTCTATCCTCTTTTTGCTAGTGCTAGACCAGAGAAATCATTTTTGCTGATGTTGAGCATCAGAATTAACATCAACTTTACCACACAGATGAGATTACCCAATCTGTGCTACTCATATGCTGAGTTAGTGGGGACTCGTATCAAATCTGGAACCTTATGATTGCCAGGGGGGTGCTCTACTGACTGAGCTAATAAAACATTAATTAAATACTTGCAATCAGTGAAGAGACTAATAGAAAAATGTAAAAACAAAATTCTTTAATTTATCTCATTTTTTTAAACAATCTTTATTTTGCAATCTTTGTCAATTAAACATTTATACAGAATGGTTACAAACTGCATTTGTTTATTATAAAAGGAAATTCTGTTTTGTAGAGAAATAATTATCAACTAGCTTATTAGCCACCCTGTTGGTTCAGTTGGTTGGATTTTACGGCACATCAACCCTTGTTGGGTTATTTTATATTGAACCGGTTTTGTTTTATTCATTCTTGATGGGTATTCAAAAAACTTTTTAAACTCAATCTTTTTAAAAACTTCTTTTAAAACTCACTTTTTCTATTCAACCCATAGATGGGACCCTAACAGGTACTACCACCTGGAACAAAGTGGACCTGGGAGTAATGGTGATGAAAGAGTACTCCACACTCTCCAAAGCCCCAAAATTGCAACTTCACCCTATTGGGTGGCAAATAATTTAGCTCTTGCAGAGGGCTCTCAATTTAGCTCTTGACACTTCATGGATTGAGTACATATTAAGTTTGCCGAAAACAATTGTAATAAAAACTTGGGAATCCAAAACCTTAGGATTGTGGGTCTGGATTCAGCATGGAATGTTTGTAATTTGCTCATGGAGTCAGCCTGATTTCAAAATGTTATGATATGTTGAGCTATGGCCTCTAGTAATAAAGTTGAAAAAATGTGACACACAGACACACGCATTTATTAATAAAGATTTGAGTGACACTTAAAAAAATTTATTGATTTCAACATTTTTGTTTTTTGCCCAGATTGTCAGTTCCAACAAAAGAATAATGCTAATGTAATTATTTTACATTTCCAAATATAAATCCATTTATTAGAGTGAGTCAACAGTTTTGCAATATTTTGGTACATGCTAGTTTGCAGTGCGTATATCATGTGACTGAAGCAATGAAAACTACTTGTGGAAATAGGTGCATTGACACATTGTGCTTAATTCAGGGATATGATTTGAAAACCACACATATGAACATGAAATGTAGTCTAATTTGTGAACTTATGCTTTATGAATTTGAACTGAGTCATAATTTTGCAGGAGTAATGAAAAATATTTGTTGTATAAAAGGTGAAGGTGCAGTTGATCACAGTGCAGTAACCAAATGATTCAAGAAATTTTGCTCAGGTTGCAAGAACCTTGACAATCAGGCAAGGAAGAGTTGGCCTAAAACTGTGGATTCTGAGGTTGTGCTTCAAACCATAGAGGCAAATCTGGCAAGTAGCACTTGGAGATTATCAGGCAAGCTTGGTAATTTGCTGACTCACCCTAGTAATGATGTTTAATTAAATGTTAATAATTATTGTTGTAAAACAAATCATTAAGAAAACCTTCTTTTTACAGCTTGGAAATTTAACATTTATTAGGGTTAGATAGGTTTAAAAATTGATAATTCAAAAAGAATATAGGGAAGTTCTGCCAATAAACATAACTGGAATAAATAAAGATTCTCAGAAAAATAGAAGCAATACAATCTAGACAGCAATTTAGGATACTGAGAAAGAATCTGGAGTACCAATATGGCTTGGTACCACTTGACATTTAATACCACTTTCCTGAAACCTTCAAGAAAAATAGAAGAAAAACTGTTTAAAATCGGAAGTACTCAACATTTTTTTTCTTTTTTTTTAAAAAAAAGAAGGAAAAAAAATGTTGAGTACTTCTGATTTTAAGGGGAAAAATTGTATGCAAACTAGCCGAAGTACCTGTCACCATCAAATAAAAGGTCAAAACTTCAATTATAGCTGGTTATAGGTTTGATTTATTTCTCTAATGGCATATCATCCCTTTTAGGGTTATCTAATGCCAAAGCCATCCTTGTAGTAGAAGAAAATAGAGTAAATAGTAGGGGTGCTACTGCTGTAGTGTGTCCTGGGCAGAAATAGCCTGACAGAGTCCATCCCTCTCCAGGTCTACAAATTTTTTGAATTCAGTTTTGTCTTCTCCTAGACTAGTTGCTATACTAAGGTTAAAGAGCTCAGTCTTCCTGACTATTTACTGTGTTTTTCCTAATAAGTATTAGTCTCAAAGTGAATGTAATAGCACGACTGGAGTTCGACCTTGCTTACTATGCCACAGTCCAATACATTAACCACTACACCTAGGGGACTCCCCAGCTGGTTATAATAAAAGTAAAATAATTCTTTAGTCAAATGTTTGCAATGAGGTGGCCCTTTCAGCTGTCAAGATTAAACTGAGAAAATCTGGTTTTTTTTTTTCTGTAACTGTCCCTTTCTCCATCATGTGACACTCATCAACCAATCAGTGGAGAAGGATCTCTGAAACTCTCACTGACCATGTCTTTCCCATCACATGGCACTGCACTAGTCTTTCTGATTTCAGTTGCGTGACCCATCTACTTGACCCCTGAGGCCATCTTCAGGTCACCACAGCCTATTACATAATGGTTCAGTTGTCTACTAAATTGTTTGTACATGGATAAATGCATATGCATTAAATACAAGAGTAGGATTTGAGCTTAGCTTAGCATAGCACAAAGTCAGAAATATGGGGCACCCAGTGAGAATCTAACTAAAAATTGTCTCTTAGCCTAGCTCATTAACCATTGCATCATTTACTAAGCTTAGTTTAGTTTAGGAGAAGTTCAGACGTATGAGGCACCCTGTGAGAATCTAACTTGCAATTATCTGCTAACTGAACATGCTAGCTATTACATCATGTGAGGTGCCCTTTCTTCATTTACTAAGTTTAGCACAAGGTCAGATGTATGGTGCACCCAGTGAGAATCTAATTCACATAATGGTCTGCCAGCCTAGTTTAATAGCCAATACCCCACAAGAGGCGCCCTAGTAAGATTGGAGTAAGCTGAGGTCTCTCCCACTAAAAGTAAAGAAAAATGTTTCTCAATGTATATTATAATCTTCAAAAGAAAAGCAGAAGCAACTAAATGGATTAACAAGGAAGTTTGCATGTACAGAGAGTTTAAGATTGAGCCAACAAAGATTTTGCTGGGATTTTACGACAAAGGGCTTTGTTGACTCCACAGAAAATACGTATTATTATTGATTAGAATAAATCTTATTGGTCAGAACATTGGAAATTAACTTTCAAATCAAGTTCAGCTGAACTTTACTGGCCACTACACTATGATATTTTTTATTGTCTTGTTTCGAACATATATTTCCTCAGAGTTAATTGCTTCTTGGTCTTCTTGGCTGGGAGGTACAGATCTGCCAAAATCCAGTCTCAGGAGGCCATCACCTCAGACAAGCAACTGCACCCTGCCCACCCCCCTCATTATTGAAAAGGAGGTTTGACTTTATTGCCTAATTCCTGAGGTTTCTAAGTCCGACTCTTTTGAGAGGGACAATGGGATAAGGGAAATTTATCACTGGCCAATTACTGGGATGGTACCCACATTAAACCAACTGTGTGTCATATCCCAACAACATGGTTGGTTGGTTGGATTTTACGGCATTTCAACCCTTGGGTTATTTTATGCTGAAGACATTTTTGTTTTATTCATTCTCATTGGGTATTCAAATTTTTTAAAACACATTTTTTTTTTCAAACTCATTTTTATCTATTTGTTGGGATTTTATGACAAAGGGCTTTGTTGACTCCACAGAAAATATGTATTATTATTGATTAGATGGGACCCTAACATATACTACCACTCCGGGTCAGAGCAGACCTGGGACTAATAGCAATGAAGGGTACTTCACTCTCCAGATCTGGGACCTCACTACTTTTTGGGGGGTGGGGTCTTACCTATCTGCAGGGGATACAGTCTATATAATATAATATATATTCTAAGCCTCACTGACTGGATGGCAGACTATTTTGAAGGAAATAATTGTTTTATTCATTTTTTTTATTTCCAGCTTCAGTCACAATACTATTTTAAGAGACCTCATATAGCTTTTACCTTTCTGGTATAATTTTTTAAATTTTCATTTAAGACCTTATTTGCAAAAATTGATTCCTACATCATATACAAATTCTGATTTAAAAAATCCAGAGGTCATTCTAAAATTGTACTAGGGGGAGTCAAAAGTTTTGGAATATTTTGGTAACATGAAGCACAATTCAATAGCACTAGATGCTTTTGCCAATGGTCGGAACCACACTAGACTGTGAGATACCAATTTGCCTGATACTCTCAGAGTGCTACTTGCCAGATTTACCTCTATGGATTGGAGCATGACCTCAGAAATGTACAGTTTTAGGTCTACTTGATCTTGCCTGATTTTCAAGGTTCTTGCAACCCAAGTAAAACTTCTTGAACCATTTGGTTACTGTACTGTAATCAACTGTACTTTCACCTTTTGCACTTTCAGTGTGATATGACCATAATGAACTGCTTTGCTCATATAATATACATACCATGTACTATCATGGGTTTTCAACATACCTATTCCATGAATTTTCCAAGATTTTGCAATGCTATATTTTTTTAATTCACTTTTTTTAATTTTCTCAAACCTTACAGTTGAGATATATTGGAGTTAACAGAGAAATAATAGGAAGAAACAAAACAACTATTAAGTATAAGAAAAAAAAGGTTTACTAAGCAAAGATACAAGGTGAACAGTAATTAGCAATTGCTAGGTTGAATTAACATGTCCCATGAGATCTCATTTCTTTTCTCCAGACATTATTTATAGAAAAAACAGATGATTCCATTCTCATTATTTAGGTACTTTATGACAAGATGAAATTTCTATTTGGTAAAGTAGAAAAAGTTATATGGTCATTCTGGTGAGTATATATATTTACCAAACCCCTAAGCACGACCAGGAATGTAACATAAGGTTAATTTCTTAAGTGGAGTTTAACAGGTTTGAATTCAGAGTTTTCCTTCTCCCAGACTGGTTGCTTAACCAAGGTTAAAGAGCTCAGCTCAGCTCACCCTAATATTTACCCATAGCTGGAAGGAAAATAGTTGGATTCATACCTTAATCAAGGGTATTAGTGCTATGTGAAATGCAGACAGTCTCGTCTAGGATTTGAACTTGTCTTGTCCATTTCCTATGACAGTAACCATTACACCACCACCACCACACACACCTCCAGTTCTGATAAGTATAAGACATCCTGTATTTGCACTAATCTGTATTTTGCAAAATTTTTGACTCACTTTAGTAAATTCCTTCTCAAAAGAACAGAGTGGCATTTTTGCTTGTGAATATTCTTCTTTTTAAGACATGATTCTTTTTAGGCTTCTAAATTATTTTCATTGATCTTCTTCTATTTCACTCCTATTTTAATATGTGCTTTTTTTCTAATCTCTCACAACATCTGTAACTCTATGAATTTCAAAGGCTTCTTGGTTTAAACATATTAATTGCTACTTTTTTTGTTTTTATTCATGTCATTCTTTGGTAATTATTTCCTCACTATTTCTATCTATTTCTTTCAAACTTTTAAAAATTAACATCCAGACAAGTTGCCCTCGTTTTTTTTCTTTTCTTTCTCAATCATTTTTTTTCTTCAAATTTAATTTCAAAATTAAATTCAGTGCTTTCAATCTCAAAAAAATTAAATTTGATGCTTTCAATCTCTTCTCTCTCTAATCTATTAATTTGATGTCTTTTGGTGTCCAGCCGAGGAAAAAAAAAGAAAAGAAGAAAGTAAATGCTACCAATTCTATTTTTGATGGTGGATTTTTTTTTTTTTTTCAAAGTGGAGTTTGAGTAGAATCCAAGAAAAATGAATATTTTTATCTTTAACTTAATTTTTTTAATACTTTTCTGGAAACATGAATTTGTAATAGTTATAATACAGTTTCAAAAATTATTTAAGTTTTTATTATTTTTAATTATATAACTCTTCTATCTTTCTTGAACAAATCTTGGAAGCAGCACCCTACCCCACAAAAAAAAGCAGCTGTATGGCCACTTAACTATCACACAAACTATCCAAGTTAGATGAACCAAGACATGCTGGAAAACTGCTGGAAAAACAAGGAAGAAGCACCCTACAAAAAGTAGCTGTACAGCCACTTACTTCCTATCAGACAAACAATTCAACTAAGACAAAGAAAACATGCCGAACACTGTTGGAGAAGCAAGGATTAACTCATAAGTGATGTTCTCATGTGGACAGCTACCCATGGACTCATCAGTGAAGACTGATCAGCAAAAACTTACTTTAATTTGTGGAAATTCTAGATGTTGTGCAGAAGACGGCCCAGGAGCGATAAGTGATAGGGTTGGGTGATGAGAGAGAGAGAGAGAGAGAGTCATGAGAATCAGTGCTCTGTCAGCACAACTTAATGATGATATAACTCTGCATCCTCAACACGAATTTTCATTTTAAGAAAGAAGAAAAAGTTACACAAAGCTTGGCTGGAGGGAGAATAGTTGGATTCATACTTTCCCAAGGGTATTAGTGCTATGTGAAATGCATACAACCTCATCGAGGATTGAAGCTCGTTTCGTCATGTCCGTTTCCTATTATGATAACCATTACACTATCAAGCACCTCCTAGATGTAGGGAGTTTGAAGGATGCTACTACTTGCACAATCCCGTGTTTCCCTAACAACTTCTGATCAAAAAGTATAGAGACTGCCTTAAAAAGTATATATCTTTTATTTGAAGTTCTGTCAATAATCATTATCAATAATTTTGGTGAGTATTATTCTTCATCTAGTTCATTCTAGTTGCTATCTATTGCAACTGACTCAGATCACCAGCTTATAAGATAACAAGATAATGACTGAAAGAGCTGATTTAAAATTTTAGATTATGTACTCTTAACACAGCTAGGGTATAAAACTAAAGAGGCACGCTTAGTATAAGGGTCATTAGTGACCCAAGTTCAAATTCTTGATGAGGCTGTTTGCTTTTCATTAGGAAATAGTAGGGTAGACTTAGTTTTTTAGTCTTGATTAGGCAACCTGTCTAGATGAAAAAAATTCTAAATTCAGACCAACTTTATTTTGCTAAAAATTGTCTAAAAAATATCAAAAATTAATAGATTCCCTCATATAAAATGGCAACAATGCTGGAATAACAACATCCACAATAAATTCTTCCTAATCAAACCTACTCTAGGAGACTGGAGACCAGCCTTAAGAAAATCTAGAAAGGAATAAGTCTTTGTGTCCTGATTGTGCATTGGTCGACACAAGACTGATGCTCTCCTAAATACTCAAACAAGAATAACAACCACAGTGTGAAACATGTCAAACACCTTTGACTGTTAAACACTTATTCATAGAATGCAGGGTTTTTGCTCACATCAGAAACCGTTATTTTAATTCAAATAATATGAAAGATCTATTTGAAAAAGTCAACATAGGAGACAGTCTGTCCTTTTTGAAGGAAATAAAATTGTATCATAGAATATAGGCATGAACCTAATCAATACCATACGACATGATCCCTAATAATACTAACACATTGTTAAAACCAACTACTACAAAAGCGTAAATATAGATACACAACATATATTAGTTCCTAACTGCTAGGCATGACCTAACCCCAGATGGGTTGATATGCTTTTAAAATCAACCAACCAACAAATATCAAGAAATATGATGCTGACTAATTAGAGACAGGGATCTTGAGTAGTTTTGTTACAAAACAAAATTACTCAAGATCCCTGTCTCTAATTGTGATACCATTCACACTCTTGTAGTTGAGATGGTATAACAGCTGGTACATAGAACCACACTTTCCTGAGGAGGCAAAAGAAGATGTGAATTTGAGTCTCACTGGGAGCTTATTCTTTATTCTTATTTCTGATCCCTGCTGTGCCTCACTTTGGAAGAAGTAATGACTTGGTTGCTGGTTCGATTTTACAGCATGTGAACCTTTGGGTTATTTAATGCCAAAAAGGTTTTTGATTTATTCCTTCTTGTTGGGTATTCAAAATTTTTTAAATACATATTTTAAACACATTTTTAAAAATCTATTTAACCCTAACAGGTACTACCACTATGGGTTAGAGTTGACCTAAAAGTAATGGCAATGATGAGGTACACCACATTCCAGAATTGGAACCTCACCACAAGATGCAGTTTAATGTCATACCTAGGATACCAAGATCTTCAGCCACTGCCTTCTAGCACATATGATAAAAAAGTTGGCGCTTTGCCATAAGAGCAATTGAGGAATATGGTCAGGACTATCATATAGGGATTTGACATGACCAGCTGTTTGACCAAATGGTACCTCCTTAAGAAGCACGGATCGCTACCCACAGCCAAAAGATGGCCTTATTGGGGAGGGAGAGTCTTACACTTCTGTGAGACTCTGAGGTGCTATCAGCGTATTCTACATCCCCAGCCAACAGGACTAGTAATGATTTGTGTGGGCTGTGATGAAAAGCAATTAGAATTAGGAAGATGAAGAATAATGCTAGTTAAAATTATTGATAAATAATGAGTGTCTTAAAAAACAGTATCAAGAATTGATACTGACAAAGTCTAGACAACAATCTAAATGTCTAGACACCATCACTTTATATGATAAGTTGCTCTGTTACGCGTATATATTTTCATTGAAATTCAAGAACGTACCTTAGCTTTTTAAAGGGAAAGTAGATTGGGGGAAAAGCAAACATTAAGTGTCTAAACTGATTCTTTCTTATAGACAATGGACATTTATAAAAGATCTAAAGTGAGAATGGTAATAGTTTATGTAAATTAAAAAAAAAAAAGAAGAGATGTGAGAGACTCAAGATTAGAAATTTGTTTAGCATTGCTGTGTCATAGATTGTAATGGTACCACTCGACTTTGATGTAAAAATCAATGTCATAATGGGAATTGATTCTTTCTTTAACTCAATCAAACAAAAGCTTTTTCTCTGCTCGAAACTAAAACCTGAGTGATCACTAAACAGTACTTTTAAATTGTTTTTTCTAAAAAGATATATTAGTAGGAAAGTGATTTCTTTTATTTAGAAAAATAATTTTTTGGCTATTTTTCAGTTGAGATTACTACTTATAGTCTGTTCCATGGGGTTGGCTAAGGATTAGGGTTTGGGTCAGTAAATGAGAACAATTAATTCTTAATATGTCTGAATTTTAGGGATGAGATTTGATAATTTGTATTATTTGTTATTTGGTCATGGTTAACGGAATGAGAACAGTCTACCCTAGTGAATTGAATAAAGGCTTCTGTTTGAAGTTCTATGAAGGCTCCCAATTACAATTGGTCAAAATGTTGTGTATCTAACAAGATGAGAAAAATCCAAATAATACAAATTAATTCTTAATAATGTTTATTTTCATTTTTTTTGCAATTAGCTTAGGTTTAAACAAAAAAATAATTCAGGTTTAAGATATTTGATCAACTGTCTCATGTCTAGTGAGTGAAAATTCAGAAAATTATGGCTGTTATTACTATCACATTGCAGGCAAATGGTACTGAGGCATGACAATGAAGCCAGCAGCAGGAAAAATCTCTCTTCCAGTGGGTTAGGTGTAACATGATATGCTTGGTCAAGCACCTGAACTGGGGTCACCAGTAATGTCAATCTAAGTGGTTGGCCGAATGATGTCACCTACCAAAGGTGAAATTGGGGGTGGAGTGTTCTGTGAACCCCAAAGAATTGTCAGATTCATACATTTCTCCAACTCATTGTGAAATGCAAACAGCCTCATTCAGGATTTGAACTCAGGTAGTCGAATCCACTTCTTATGGCAATAACCACTGCATAACAAGCACCTCCAACAGACAAAACTGTTAGATATAATTAATATTTAGAGTCAAAAACCACAACTTTTGGACATTAAAAGCAGGTATTTCTAAGACAAAATTTGATGCAATAAATGCACACTCACACAAATACAATTGTACTTTGATTTATGAGCGCCCCAATATGAATTTTCCAACTTACAAACTGTCACTTGTTTGATTTTTTGTTTTGTGTTTAGAGCTCAAATTTGAGCTTCAAGCAAGCTTTAGATATACTAAACTACTTAATAAGTTCATTAAAAACATCTAAGTTTCCAAATTTATTACACCAAAGAAAAATATTATTTATAAAAAATAAACATTAAAACATATTACAGCACATAATGCATTACATTCTATTTCATTATGTTTTTATACAACACAGTGGGCTGGAACAGATTAATAACATTTCAACAAGGAATTTGAGTTATGAGTGGAACAAATTAAACTCATAAGTCAAGGTATGACTTATATAAAGAGACAGATGAAGTAGAGAGTAGGTCTGTTTCCAAATTGAGAATATTGCTATCTTAATTAAGTGTACTAGCAAATATATGCACCCTCCGGATGCAAGTACTTAAGTTTTAATGTAATAACATATTACATTGAATTAGAAAGGCTAATGAAACTAAATAAGAATACAGATAAAAAGATTTGAAACAGAGGGAGTATAATAAAAGATTTGAAACAGAGGGAGTATAATAAAAAATGGAACAACTGAAACTTACTCTTCCATCACTCTCGTCTTTCATTGTTATTTTTTCTAATTTAAGTATTTAGTTATAAGAGGAAGTAAAGAATAAAATGACAGTTATTTCATCTTGTTAATGGATTTCATTGAAGATTCATTGAAGATATTTTTGCTTATATTCATTAAAATAAAACCAAACAGTTAGAAATCAATAATACTAAGCACATATTTATTAAATATTAATATGCAAATTAGCCTTCTCGTTCACACTGTAAACCACTATTTTGTTGTATATATAAATACAATTGCATGTTGTCAGTATGTAGACATAGTTAACAGTATTAATAATGTAAGACAATTTTATTAATAATTGAGGTTTAGATAAAAAATAAAATCATGGAGAATGTGATGTCAATAACTAAGAGAATTGTGACTTGAGTAGGAATATATTTTCGGTTACAGACAGAAAAACACACAATCTCCATTATAATAAGATATGAAATGATATGCAACATTTTGTGATTGAACCTGAGGGTGATGGAGTGGTAGTAACTGTTAGGGTCTCATTTATGGATTAAATCTTTTAAAAATTAATTTTAAAAAATTGTGTTTAAATTGTGTTTTAAAAAAATGAGTTGAAATAAAAAAAAATTGAATACCCATCAAGAATGAATAAAACAAAACATCTTCAGCATAAAATAAGCCAATAAAGGTTGGCCAGGCCATAAAATCCAACCAACCTACCAATCTGAAAGTGAGGGTGTATTTTGTTTTAATGTCAAGTAAATTTGTTGATATTTTCATATTATTATCTCTTAACATATTCTTTACTGTCATAGAAATAACAAGTCAGTGAGTTGTGATTAAAAAAATAAAAAATTAAAAATGAATAATAATGATTTTATGAATTTGGTTGGTGGGTTTTTTTCTTCCTTTTTTTAATGGGAACTTTTTTGAAAAAAACAAAATTTTTTTTTTTTTTTTTCAGAATTTTATCTATAGATGTAAACTCTGCATTGTTTGAAATTGGTTCATAGTAAAAATTATTTTAATCTCGCAAAAATATTTCTTTTGGGGCAATTCAAAATGGTGGCAAATTAAACAGAATGCTCCAGGCTTGTCACCAAATTTTTCATGGCTGAGAAGTACAAATCATGCAAAATTTACAAAAGAATGTGAGATGTGTATTGAGAAGAATGTTTACAAACGGAATAAACATGAAAGTACCCCTCACTATTGATTTCCTAAAAAAAAGGTGTAACTGTAAACAGTGCTTCATATTGTCAAATCCTTAGGTAAAATTTACCTTATTTATTGAATGATACTCACACTTATCATAGTTTGAGGAATCTGTAAATAATTATTTTAGCATGCAATAGCATTAATTACTACTAGTCTAACATAACATTATAAACAAATGGTACCAGGGTGCAAATAGATAAGTTACCAAAAAGAGCCAGCAGTTAAAAGAAAGACAGAGTTCAATCTCTTTCAGTGGGCTAGCTGTAACATGATATGCTTGATCTAGTACTCCAGAACTGGTCTTGCAGAGGTCACCAGTAAAGTGTCAGCCACCTAAGGGAAATATGGGGGTGGTGAGTCCTGTGAACCCCAATATATATCATGGATTTTGTGATTCAATTTCTTATTTTTTTCCTTTAGTGTCTGTGATGTGAGGAGACAAAACATTCACTGTGAAGGAAGAACAAGGAATCAAAGATCCAAGAGGAGTCCTATTCCTCAAAGAATGAAGAAGCTAACTAAGTGGTGTCTGTTGCCCATTTCTTTCCTCAGTGATTGAACAGAGAGAGAATAAACACCATCATCATCATCATCATCATGTCATGCTGGCAGCACAAATATCCATGACAATCTCTTGCCAACTATCCTCATTGGTCACGACCCCTGAGAGGTCCTCTGTGCAGAATCCAGAATCCGCACAGAGTTGATCTATGTAGATCCCTGCTGGATGGCCCACACTGGTGTGTCCATGTGCAGGTTTCCACAGGAGAACATCACTTATGAGTTCATCCCTGCTCCTCTAGAAATGTCCAACATGTTTTGTCTATCTTACATGGATGGGTTATGTGATAGCGGGCAATTGTCCATAAAGCTGCTTTTGTGTGGGGTGCTGTTTCCACAATTTGTTTAAGACAATCTGCTACCACATGAATTTTGAAAACAAGCAAGTCAGACATGTTTTGCGTCTTAACTTAAAAATAAAAGGTGGTACTAATTTTCAATAATTCTGTATGAACATAAAAATTATTGCTTTTAAATTTTCAGTTAAAATTCCATGTCGCATTGTTTTTGTTTTATCTTTTTTAATTTTGTCATTGTAAAAATAATATCTCCATGCTGTATTTCAAAATGGTGATAAAATTTATTTCTCTTTCAGAGATTTCTCTATGCCACCCTTTCACCGGTTCCACATTCCTAATGCAAAAACGTTTTGTTTTTGCATTTCTCCTTCCCCAGCAGATGATTAGCCAATACCAACAAAATTTTGGCAGGTAACTATACTATATTAACAGTAGAAAACATTAAAAATACCCTCAATGGAGCCAACTGTTAGCCGTAGGTGGCAACCTGTGATGCTTAAGGACGGAATCCTGGTAATTGAGCAGTCTATGGCATGCAACTCCGCTATGGCCCTTACTTAGGCTAGACAGGCAGTCAGAGAGGCCCCTCTTATCAATTGGTTGACCATGTCAAGGCCTAGCACTTGTCCTAACACTATTAGCCTTATTGCAAGTTAGAAGGCAGTGGCTGAGAGTCTTCATGTCCTGGGAGTGACATTAAACTCTATCTAATGGTCAGCTGGGGCTTTAGAATACACTGACTGCACCTCTGCAGAGGGGTAAGAACCCCAAATGGGTCCAGCTGTTGGCTGAGCAGTCCAGGAGTTGCAACACAGTTGGGCTAGATGGGTGGTCAAAGAAGCTCCTTCCAATCAATTGGCTGGTCGTGTCAAGCCCTAGCACCTATATGATTGTCCTAACCCTATTGCTCTTATGGCAAACCCCCAACCCTTTTTATCATATATGATCCAGAAGACAGTGGCTGAGGATCTTAGTATCCTGAGTATGATGTTAAACTGCATCTAGTGGAGAGGTTCCAATTCTGGAGCCCTGGGAAATGTGGAGTACCCCTTCATTGCCATTACTCACAAGTCCACTCTGATCCAGAGTGATAATACCTGTTAAGTTCCCATCTATCAGTTAAATAGTTAAAAAATGAGATTTAAATATAAATACCCAACAGGAATGAATAGAATAAAATTATCTTCAGCAAAAAATAACCCAACGATTGACATGCTTTAAATTCCAATCAACTGTAGGGATCCTTCAATAGGAACTCTCCCGTGTCAGGGAACACAGGAAGATAAGAATTAACCCCCTTAGTGAGCTGAAGAAATTCATCCACTTTGAGCCAAGCAACTGGACTGTGAACATCTTTGAGCTCTCATGCCAGTTGTTAAGGGATAGTGTTGCAATCCCCTCTGTGAAGGAGAAATAGCCCATTTGAACTGTCAGGGAACCTCTCTCAATGAGGGAGACACATTGAATGTAAGTACATTTTTGAACTCAGTTGTATTGTTGAATAGTTTACATGTAATAAACAAGGTAATTTGTATATATGCTTTCTTGAGTATGTATATTTTAATACCTTATTAATATTGTAGGGGGGTCTCACCTTTAGGTAACGAGCTGTTGTATATCGACTAACTCCAACCAGCCAACCAACCATTAAAAGATAAAAGAAATGAAGATTGTATTGAAAATAATGCTAACTTGCCATTTTCTCCAAGACAATTACTGCCCTGACAGCTGGGACTGTAGAATACACCATCTGCACCTCAGCAGAGGGGTAAAATCCCCCCAATGGTGCCACTTGTTGACCTTGGGTGGTGACCCATGATGATTAAGGAGGAATCTTGGTGGTTGAGCAGTCCATGACATGCAACACTCCACTTAGACCCTTACTTAGGCTAGCTGGCCGGTCAGAGAAGGCGCCCTCTGATCAATTGGCTGATCATGTTAATCCCTAGCATCTATATGATTGTCCCAACTCTATAGCCCATATGACAAGCCCCAATCCTTTTTATCATATATGTGCTAGAAGGCAGTGGCCTGAGGGGCTTAATGTCCTGGGTATGATGTTAAACTCTATCTGATGGTGAAGTTCCAGTTCTGGAGCTCTGGGGAATGTGAAGTACCCCTTAATCACCATTACTCCCAGGTCCACTCTGACCCGGAGTTGTAGTACCTGTTAGGGTCCCTTCTATGGGTTAAATAGAAAAAATGAATTTTTAAAAAATTGAGTACCCAACAGGAATGAATAAAACAAAACATCTTTGGTTAAAAATAACCCAACAAAGGTTGACATGCCATAAAATCCAACCGACCAACCAACAACCAACTAACCAAGACAATTAATCAAAAATCTGATGCTTTTAACGCCACTAGATACATTAATTCCTACTGCCCAATTTACCCAGTGACTGTGTTTTAAACTTTGAATACAAAGCGGAACAAAGAGCAGAGTTCTTGACCAAAGAAGGATGTGCTTCTGTCGATATCCGCAGAGAGCTTGTAAATGTGTATGGTGGGGGGGGGTGACAATTGGTAAGAGATGGTGAAAAAGTATTAGGATAATGACAAACTGCATAGTCGAAAAGCGCTGACAGCAGCCGCTGAGCAAAACAGAGTGGGTGAAAGAGTTCTTCCAAAGTGGATTTGACAAGTGGGTCCAAAGGTGGTGCAAATGCATTGGTACAGGCAAATACCATATCAAATAGTTGTACCAGGTTGTGGACAAAGAGTTACTCGACACATATGTAGAGTTTAAATGTTTATTTAAGCTGCAGATTCTCTTTTAAATAGGTTTCATTAAGTAAAGCAGACAATTAACAGTTGTTTTTTTGGGGTTTTTTTTATTAAGTTTTTCTTGCTGGCAAGTAAGTTTAGTTTCTTCGTCTAATGGCATATCAACCTTCAAGGGTTATCTAATGCCATAGCCATTCTTTTAGAAGTAAAGTGGTACTGTTTGAACTCCAGTTGTTCTATTACATTCACTTTCAGACTAACACCCTTGGGAAAGGTATGGGTTAAATAGTACCACTAATCTTCTTCTACAAGGATCGCATTGGCATTAAATAACCAATGAAGGTTGATATGTTATTAAACAAAGAAACCAAACCAAATTACTAGCAGTATTATTTAACCAATAGTTAGAGGGATGAGAAGGATTTATACCTTTCCCGAGGGTATTAGTCCAAAAGTGAATGTAATAGTGACTGGTGTTTGAACTGACTTACTACAATGTTGCAGTCCAGCACATTAACCACTAACTGAGGGACTTCTCTCACTATTTAGTAAGATGTTTCAAATATGCATTTTTTTCTTTTGGTGTCTAGACTGGTGTACAGCAGGCAGTTGGGTAGTCTGTCAAATTGATTAAGTTATCCGTGCTCTTTGGTAAGTAGAATCAGCACTTCACAAAGGAGCAGCTGTACGGCCACTTGCCTCCTATCACACAAACCATCTAGGTAAGATGAACAAGACATGCTGAACACTACTGGAGAAGCAAGGATAGGCTCATAAGTGACAGCTACACATATCCACACCAGTGTGAGTCAGCCAGCAAAAAATTATATCAATCAGCTTTGCATGGATACTGAATGCAGAGCAGAGTACCTTCCAGGAGTGATGACCAATAGGGATAAGTGGCAAGGAAGAGTCATTAAGTTCCCTGCTGTCAGCTGAACTTGATGATGATTATTTTACTCTGGTATCTCTCTTCCAAAGAGGCATTCATATAATTATAGTGAGGCAGAAGTAATAAGGCAATCAATAACAACATGATATCGTTATGCATATCCATACATAAAGACTCCCCATGTGAAACCTGGGTAGTTAACTCTTCTGTTACTGATTCCGTTCTCTAAACCAGCTCTATGTATGTATTGAGCACTTTTCAATATTCATTGTTGTTCTGACTCATTCAGGTTTCTTTTTCTTTTTTCCGACAGTCAAAATTGTGACTTCATTTTGTTTCCTTTTCTGTTGAGACATTCTCTCTCTTCAAAAGAAAAAAAATGGCAGTTTGGTAGTCAGTCAAATTGATAAAGTTTTCCAAGGATTTTAGTAAGTCCACTTTACTCTTGTATCTCTCTTCCAAAGAGGCATTCGCATAAATATAGTGTGGAGTAGAAGTAATAAGGCAGTCAATAACAACATGATATCATTATGAGTATATATAGAGAGAAGGACAGAACAGAATAAGTTTCTCTTTGGTTTATTTTATTGAATCTTTTCATAGTCTTTGCAATGTTTGTAAAATATTTTTCTCTAGTTCAAAGATCATGTTTGTGTGTTTTTCTTCGGAGGCGGCACAACAAATCAATTATGCCTCAGACCACTTGGGGTCAGCTGCATCTCTGGATGTACAGCCAGATCCACAAAGCTTAATGCTAGCCACCCTCATGAATAAGGTTTACAAAACCGTTATTTGAGAAAAATCCATTTTATGTTTGCCTGGCATAAGGTTTCGTATCTTTTCAACAAGAGATATGGAAAAGGATAATGATGATATCAGCAGATGTGGTCACCTAGCTCTCATAATTTGAATCTCCCTGGTTTATAATGTCCGGGGTATCATCAAGAGGGTGACCAACTAGCAAACTCCGAAAAGGCAACAATTGTGTGTGAGTGTGATGGTCGACATGAATGAGAACTAACTGATCCAGCAATGCAGTCACTTCCAAGGCTACATCGATGCCATCCCTGAGGCATAGAGCAATTTTATTGAATCATCTTTTTGTTACTCTAAGTTCTAACATATGTACAATTTTAAAAAAAAATATATTGATCTTTTTTTCTTTTGAATATCTTTGTTTTTCTTTATATTATAGAGTGTCTAACAAAGAAATAGACAGTTTCATTGTTCTGTTGGTGAGGCTTAGAATACACTGACTGTATTCCCTTCAGAAGGGTAAGACCCCTAAAAAAGGAAGTCCTGGGTATGAAACTAAACTGCCTCTGTGGAGTGATAGTACTTGTTCGAGTCCCATATAGATATTTACCAACCCCTCCGCACGAGCAGGATGCGACACAAGGTCAATTTCTTAAGCGGAGTTTAACAGGTTTGAATTCTGAGTTTTCCTTCTCCTAGACCGGTTGCCTAACCAAGGTTAAAGAGCCCAGTCTGCCCTACTATTTACCCATAGCTGGAGGGAGAGTAGGATTCATACCTTTCCCAAGGATATTAGCGAGTCCCATCTATGGGTTAAATAGAAAAAAATGTGTTTAAAAAAAAACTGAGATTAAAAAATGTAATATTCATCAAGAATGAATAAAACAAAATATCTTCAGCATAAAATAACCCAAGAAGGGTTGACATGTTGTAAAAACCAACCAACCAACAAATACACTGCATCTGGTGGTCAAACTTCAATTCTTGAGATCAGGGAAATGTGGAGTATCCTTTCATTGCCATTACTCCCAGGTCCCCTCTGAACCTGTTGGGGTCACATCTATGCGTCAAATATACCCAGAACCACGATAATAGCTTGGAAGTGAAATTTAGAAAATTTTGGTTTTCTGTGAATTGATTTTAATGAAATTTTCTTCAGATGGTCTGCACAATATGGTAATACCATTGTTAGGTTTTCATTATTCTATGTTACACCCTTTTGTTTTTATTTCAGATTCGTTGCTTTTGGGGGAACCATGCTAATAGCTTTTGAATGAAAATATCCCATGTTGTCATTTTTTGACAAAAGGAAGAATAATAATACATATTAAGTATACATTGAGCCTATATTTAACAGAAAACCATAATAATATAATATTTATTGACATAATGAATTATTTGGCCACATGAATGCCATTTCGATGGATAACTTCAAAAACCCTTTTAGTCATGGAATTTCAATTTCTTTATAGTATCAGTCTTGCTGGTCACCCATAAGATCTCTTTTGGTCCAAGATGTTTATGCTGATGGACATCAAAGATTTTCAATTGGGTTAAGATCCAGAGAGGCTGGCGGACCCAGAATCAACCTTTAATCTTGTATGCCATAAAAGCCTAGGAATACTTGGGTGGCCCTGGCAGAGTGTGAGGGTGTGTTGTCATGCATGAATACAAGTTCTTAGAAATGACAGTGGTATATCATCTAGCCATGAAATCAAGACCTCATTCAGGAGATTGACGTAGGCAGCTGGGTCACTTTAACTCCTTAAGGCACCCTGATTGGGCCAACAAGTTTGTACCCAATGATACCAGCCCATAACATTACTTCTCCACCCTGTTGTTGATGTTGTAAATGCTGGTGATGCTCATCTCCAAAATATACCCAAAACATTTGACCAACTGTCAAGTCCGTCAAGGGTTGCCCTGGTCTCAGCAGTGACAAAAACACAACTCCTGTCCAATGTTAAGCCCATTCAAGTCTCAGATTCATGTGATAGAATTCCAGAGGAGCTTGCATAGAAACCATGGTCTCGATGATGCAGTTTCTGGTGGTTTTTGGTAAATGAGGAAGTCCAGCGGTGGTGAAAATAGCTTGAATGTTTGTTCGGGATTTCAACATAACTTGCGGCTAATAATCCTTAAATCACTTGCTATTAGACTTGGAGGTCCTACAATTGGATCATTTCTTCCATGGCAAAGGTTCCCTTAGGAATTGTCTAAGAGTATCCACATGACTTAAATTCCCTGCAATGATATGAAGAGAGGTGCCCGTAGCACTTTCCTTGATGTTGATAGACCTTTCTTCATTGTTGAGGCCTTTTCCCCACCCCCATTGTTAAAAAAAGCTATTAGCATTGTTCACCCAATCTTAAATAAAAATAAAAGAAGGGTTACATAGAATAATGAAACCCTTACAATATTATTGCCATATTGTGCAGACCATCTGAGGAAAATTTTATCAAAATCGATTCACAAAAAAAGAGATATTCTAAATTTCATTACCAAGCTATTATCATGGTTCTGAGTATAGATCTGTTTAAAAATTATTTGTATTTGATAGAGTTATGTGTAAAAAAAAAACTGAAGAAAACTCATCATCAGGTCATGCTGACAGCACAGATTCCGATGATTCTCTTGCTAATCATCCCTATCAGTCATTGCTACTGGCAGGTCTTCTGGCATCCAGTATCCATACAGAGCTGATTGATGTAGATTTTTGCTGGTTGGCCTACACTGGTGTTTCCATGTGTAGGTGTCCATAGGAGAACAGCATAAGATCGTCCTTGCATCCCCAGCATGTTTTAATTATCTTACTTGGGTGGTTTGTGTGATAGGAGGTAAGTGGCCATAAAGCTGCTTTTTTGGGAGGGGCTGCTTCCAAGATTTGGTCAAGAGAGCATGCAGCATCCTTGCACAATTCCAATTTAGCTTTTTCTCAAATTGTTTCATTAGAGTCCATGTGGTGCAGTCATACAGTAGCACTGACAGACTGTTATAGGCAGATTATTGATCGTATGGAAATCTGATCTCTCTGATGAAACCAAGATTTTCCCAAGCTTAAGAAACAACAACACAAAAATATAAATATGAACATGCAATGAATGTGATTTCCTAATTTCTAGAATAAAATAACCCTAAACAGGTTGACATGCTGTAAAATCAACCAATCAATCAATTAGACAGCATATATTATTATTATATTATTAAATACAAGGTCAATTTATTTAGCAGAGTTTAATGGGTTTGAATTCAAAGTTTTCCTTCTCCTAGACTGATTGCCTAACCAAGATTAAAGAACCCTATCTGCCCTACTATTTAACCATAGCTGGAGGGAGAATAGTTGGATTCATACCTTTCCCAAGTGTATTAGTGATAAATGAAATGTAAACAGCTTCATCCAGAATTTGAACTTAGGTGGATGAGTCCATTTCATTTGCCTCTAACCATTACACCACACACCTCCATCTAAAAAACCTGATATAAAATCTTAACAGTCACAATACACAGTTTTTTTTAGAGAAATATCTAAAGTATATTGCTGTGACTTACAGTATTTGTCCTTTCCTGTTAATTTAGATGATCAGAAACAACATATTTTATAATATATGTTATGTCATAGTTTGATCTGTTGTAAGTTTCAGTTACATGAGTCATTCGGTAACTAAGGTGAATTTTGCCTAAAAAGTTGGTAATAGGAAGCACCGATTAAAGTTGTACATTTTTTCAAGGAAATCAACAGTAATGTGTCCTTTCAAATTCCAAAAGATTGTCAGCATGATCTTCTTTACTAACTGCTGCACATAGAAATTTTTCTTTATCGGAGAATCAGTGGGTTTCCACTCCATGGACTGTCTTTTTGACTCAGGTTCTTAGTGGCAAACCCATGTTTAGCCCATTAGTAAACATTTTTTTGACTAACACATTCTTCTATAAATTTCACATGGTTTGCATATCTCAGCCTCCAAATATTTGATGATAGATCTCTGTTCAAGCCTGGAGCACCGTTTAATTTGCTACCATTTTGAATAGCCTCAAAAGAAATATTTTTGTGAGATTAAAATTATTTTTTCTATAAACCAATTCCAAACAATGCAGGGTTTACATTTATGAAAAAAATATTGAAAAAAAACTTTTGCTTTTTTCAATAACTTAAACAGTTTTGTTATTTTTTTTGGATTTTTTTCTCCATATTTTTGAAGCCATTTATTTTATAAACACCATATAATATAAAGAAAAACAAAGATATTCTATGGAAAATTCACTATATTTAGATTTAAAAAATTGTAATGTTTGTTTATTTACTTTCTACTTTCCTTCCTTCCTTAGACTCCTGTAGATTCCTTGTAGGGCATAGGTCGGCAGCCACACCACATCTGTAAGTAGGTTTTTATGAGGTAGAGTTACTGGACTTATTGCCTCTGATTTTGAATTCAGAGATTTTCCTTCTTGAAGACCAGTTAGCCAAGGTTAGTGAGTCCACTATTTTCCTATGGCTGGAGAGAAAATTTAGTGATATAGGTGTCATGAATATCATTATTATTGGTTATTTTGTTTTACAGCATATCAACCCTTTTTGGGTCATTAAATGCCAAATCAAGTTATTTTGATAAACAAAGGACTCGGATTGCTTACAGCGCCAGCTTTTGCTTAAGTGGTCACCCAAGTGAACAGGCTCATCACTGCTTATCTTTGATGATCTAGCAGAAAGCAATGCTTTCAGCATAACTTGACAATAATTTATTCTTATGATATGCTCCAGTGATCCTGTAGATTCCTTGTGGAGCATAGGGTTGCACCCACACCCTGCTAGAGAGATGGGTGGGACTTCACTAACAAATAGATTTGGTTGGTTGGTTGGATTTTACAACATGTCAAATCTTTTTGGGTTATTTTATGCCGAATACATTTAATTTTATTTATTCTTGATGGATATTGAAATTTCTTTTTTAAAACTCGTTTAAAAAAAAAACAACACATTTAAAAAAAACAACACATTTTTTCTATTTAACCCATAGATGGGACCTCTAACAGGTACTACCACTCCAGTTTAGAGTGGACCTGGGAGTAATGGCAATGAAGGGGTACTCCACATGAGTTTTTCCCTCTTTTAGACCAGTTTTTCTACAAAGCTAGAGAGACCAGTTTGGCCTATTATTTACACTTAGCTTAGCAAGAGTGGAGAGAATCATTCCTTTCCCAAGGGCATTATCAAGAACGGAAATGCACACAATAACCACTATGATATCCACCCCCATTTGTAGACACCCTATATGATTTATTTCTAATTACCTGGCAAACATTGTATTGTCAAATCCACTAAGCTTAAGAATAGACACTCCCAAGTTTCAAAGTTTATGAAAAGTTATTTGAGCCAAGTCCATTTTATGATACCTGACATAAGGTTTCTCATCTATTCAACTAGACAGATATGCGTCATGACAATGACGTCAATATAATAACATTTTCATTTTACACGACAATTATCCAACACTGAGAATTTGCAGAAGTTGATAATAGTAAAGGACACTTTTATTCTCTTTCTTTTCTTTTTTTTCATGTTCCATTATTGTTAAAATTAATTATCTTGAAGGTAAAATAATTGGATCGAACATTGCCTTTCTGAAATAATTTAGTGTATTATGCCATAGAATATTTAATAATTTTAACGCTAAAGTTAATTATGATACAATGAATGATAGGTTGCATGTAATTTGAAAGTTAACTGATAACCAACTTGTTTACTAGTAGAGAAACCAAATACATATAAAATGGAAATAGGCAGATTTATGATTGAACTTTAAAAGTTAGCGTAAGAACAGTAAATAAAGGTTACTGCTGAATGTAAGACATTTCAAAGAGATTTAATAAACATAGTACTCAATGCTAGATATTTACTTATATATACTAGAAAAAAAAAGAAATAAAAAAAAACACCCTCTGGATGGTGTAAAAAATAATTTTTGAAAGATTTTGCCTGAGGAGGTGGGAGTTATCAAATTTTAGTGTCAGAGACTCAATTGTTTTATTTTTTTACTTCTTTAATAAATTTGATTTTACTTACTTATGATATAAACCATATAAGTAAGTAAAATCATCAAATTTATTAAAGAAGTAAAAAAATAAAACAATTTGAAATTAAACCTTAGTTCTGTCCCTCTCAAATAAAATATTGCATGCATCTATTAATTAGATAATTATTTTGAATATTTTACACATAGATTTTACTCAAAATTGTAGGTATTTATTTATTTGTAAACTTTTTAGTTAACCTCTTGAAACAGAAAAAATGACGATTTCTTATTTGTAAATAATTTTCACCTAAAACTCTATATATTAGATAACTTTAGATATATATCAGAATAAAATAAACTATATATAGATATATAATACTGGGCATATATTTATTAAATAAAAACAATAAGGACCGTCTAAGTTTGCATACTCAAATTTTGAGTGTATATAATTTAAGGTTGTTCTTTATTTATTGTTATGTATTGATGATTTTGAGTAATGTGACATAAGCGGTGACATAGTCCAGTGACATCTCCATTATTAATAGGTAGTATTGCTCATAATAAGTTTTTGCTGGTCAACCAACACTGGTGTGTCGATGTGTAGGAGTCCATAGGAGAATGTCACTTATGAATTCATAAGTATTTCTCCTGAGTGAATAGAAACAAAAAAAAATATATGGTGGCTTTTCTATGAGAAAATAAGTACCGAAAATCAAAAAATAAAATGTAAACAGAGAGCATGATAGCTCTGTTGGATAGAGCAAGTTTTCAGCTACAAAGCATTATTATTTCATATAGACACCACTATTTATATATATATATATATATATATATATATATATATATGTGTGTGTGTGTGATGTTCTAAAAGTAATGCCTCTCATTTATTTCCATAGAAATTACCACATATACAGAGAGTACAATAACTTGTATATAGCAAGTTTTCAGCTGCTAAGCACTATTTTCCACATACTCATCGCCATTGAGTATACATATATGAGTGTTCCTAAAGTAATACCTCCTATTTTATTCACAAAAAACTACAACAGGAATAGGAAGTACAATAACACTGGATAGAGCAAGTTTCCACATATTCCTCATTATTGACTATACATATGTGGGAGATTTCAAAAGTAATACCTCATATTTATTTCCACAGAAACTACAACAGAAGAACAACAGTTTGGATGCTGAATTTATTAGGGTTTTTTTTCAAAAAAATAGTTTTGTAGCTGAAAACTTGCTCTATCCACTATTTTTTCCATGTATTGATCACTATTCACATGTAAGGTGTTCCAAAAGTAATGTCTCCTATTTATTTCCACAGAAACTACAACAGAAGGAATGCTGTTGGATAGAGAAAGTTTTCAACTACAAACACTATTTTTTCCATGTATTCATTACTATTCACTATATATATGTAAGGTGTTCCAAAAGTAATGCCTCCTATTTATTTCAACAGAAACCACAATGGATAAAGGAAGCACAATAACAACTGTTGCAACAAGCAAATTTTCAGTGAGAAAACACTATTTTCCTCCCACATAATCCTAAGCATTGCCTATGCTTTTTATTTTCTTTCTTTTTTTCCCATCAATGAACAAAAAAGTCTACATGTCACACTCAGAAAAATCTGCACCAGTAAAAGCGACTCATAGTAGCAATGACAGCATTGTTTTCAGAAAAAAACCTTTCATCGACATGATTCACGTGAGTGAGATGATTGAGATGCTCTTCATTTCATGGGTTGACGGCCGTGCTGAATGTATCTTGTCACTCACATTGCTCTTGATAAATGTCAATGGATACAAATTTTTTCTGCATGGAGAAATTCAACAACACACTTCTGTTTTCAGGTTAGATTCCATCTTGTAGACTGACTACTTCACAAACGCTACCTAGAACAGTACAGAAAGGTTATTAGAAGCAAGGTTGAACGTCTAATGCCATACCACCAACACCCATCTTTGACATTGTGGGATAACATTAAAAAAAAAAAAAAGGAGGTATTACTTTTTTAAGAACCCTCTTATGAATTCAGCATACAAACTCTTGATTTTTGCTGATAAAAATGGTGACTTCAAAGAAAATGTACAAAGTACAAAAGGGTTATTGACAGCAAATTTCAACCTTTACTGCCATACCACCAACATCCAACTTTTACATTATGGGATAACTATGGGATAAAATAGGAGGTATTACTTATAAAAAAAAACAACCTCTTATGAATTCAGCATGCATACTCTTGTGATTTGCTGATGAAAATGCAGGATCAATGATGGTGACTACAAAGAAAATGTACAAATTACAAAATGAATATTGGTAACAAAGTTCAAACTCTACTACCATACCACCAACATCCAACTTTTACATTGTGGGATAACATTAAAAAGTAGGAGGCATTACATTTTGAACAACTCTTTTATGAATGCAGCATGCAAACCCTTGTTCTTTGCTGATGAAATGTAAGATTAAAGGTGGTGATACAAAGAAAATGTGGATATTGGCAGCAAAGTTCAACCTCTACTGCCATACCAC
>CM042151.1:48198182-48268182 GCA_023376005.1 Doryteuthis pealeii
GTTGGTAAATATATATTATTAGGTAATATTTATAACCAAACTCTACAGCATTGAAACTGTAATAAAAAAAAGTATGAATATATAGCAGTCCTATATATATAAGTATGTAACAAAAAGGGAAACCTATTTCATGGGATGAGATTTCAAGGAAGGTGTCTTCAGAAAACATTACACAGTTGTAGACTTTGACTTGGATATTTTGACAAATAACAACAAGAGATTATCAGGATTTATTGCTTTTGATGAAGAGGATATCCAACATCTGTCTCTGGGAAGAGCTGATTGCTTTAGTTGTGACATGATTCTCCATGTTGTAGGTAAGTCAGAAAAGGAACATAATAAATATCTTTTTGGCAACTTCAAAAAGCTTTTATCATGTTTTCTTTTCTCTCAAGACTGTGGAGATTTTAGTCAAAGTCACCTCATATATAAAAATAAAGTAGTAATTTTATGAAATTACTGCCCTATCAGTGAGATCTAGAATATGCTGAATATCTCCTGTAAAGGGGTAAGCTCCCCCCTCCAAACTGGGGTCTGATGGTGAGGCTCCTGTTCTGAAACTCTGGGGAGTATGGCAAACTCCTTTATTGCCATTACTCACAGTTCCACCCTGGCCTGAAGTAGTAGTACCTGTTATGGTTGCATGTTTGGGTAAAATAAATAATGTTTAACATGGCAAGTGGAGTTCAAATCCTGGATGAGTCTGTTTGCATTTCACATAGTGCTAATACTCTTGGGAAGGTATTAATCCAACTATTCTTCCTCCAGCTATGGGTAAAATAGTAGTGCAGACTGAGCTCTTTTACCTTGGTATAACAATTGGTCTAGAGAAAAAACTCTGAATTCAAACCTTGTGGCACATCCTACTTGTGTAGAGGGGTTGGTAAATATGTATAGGAGTGTATACAAAAAAATCTTAAGAAAAAAACTACACAAAAATGTTGATATGGACATATGATGAACATGATTCTCTAACCTATCAGCATAAAATAACCATTGATGGGTTGATATGCCAATACAATCAATCAATCTATGTCATTATTTTATGTTTACTTGAACAACAGGCAAACTTAATTCATAATTGTATAATAAGTAATCAGTATTCAGCTGTATTGCAAGTTGAATCTGATCCATAAATACCCAACATATGGCAATTTTCTGAAAGATAGTACAGGGTCTGTACTTGGTTAGAGCCTGTCCCCTGGTTGACTAGCCCAAACTATGACCTGACATCGGTGATTGTAGTAATAATTCTACAATAATGTTTAATTAAACAGGAATAATTATTTTAGTAAGACAATTTCTTAATTTTTTTTTTTTTTTTAGTTTTAATTTTGAAATTAAAATTATGAACATTCGGATATGTCTTATACAAGATGTCTGCCCACTGATAATTGTTTGATAATAAGGTAGATTATTGCTAATTGTTAGGAAAGTGAGAACAAAAGAAATTGTGCTAAAACTTTCCACTAGTTCCAATAAGTATGCATACCAAAATTGGCAAGTTTGAGATCTTTTAATCTTGTGCAGAGTCACAATCTCAGGAACCAAACTCAATATTGTTGACTTGTTTGGAAGTTAGATTTAATGGAAAATTAGATCTATCATGTACTAGTAAGATTTATACTTGAAATAAGTCTTACCAATATCCATCCATTGAAAATTATATAGCTACCACTGTTGCATAATGAGTAGAGTAACCTATTCATTTTGTAATGGTGTGTACAAATATTTAAATTCAAAACTTAACATATAATTCTGGAGAAAAACCCTGGAAAATAACCATAGATTTAACTGGCAGGCCCCTGATTAACCTGGACATGATGTTCTCATTGGTTGAAAGTGTCAAATGATAGCAAAAATCTGTGGCAAAGTTTAGAAAGTTTGTGAGTTGGTCTTAACCATTCCATGGAGCCAGATACTAAATAAGGCAGCCTATGAGTTCTTCTATGCATGCATGGAATGTTGGGCCTTGGGAAAAGAAAAACATCCAAACATAAAATTAGTTTTTGTATTCATTATTAAGAACAGAATGGACGCAGAGAGATATATATCCAAAAAAGACCCAGATGATACCAGACCCTGATAAAGAAGACAACAGTTGAATCCGGCCAACAAAGAAGCTTAGATGAGAAGAGATAGAAGCAGATGATAGCATAAGAATAAAGAGCCTATTTGACATCACAACATAAAGGAATGGATGCTTGATTGAGACTACCACATGATCCAATCATTTTGCTTGCTAAATGTTGCTGTCTGAGTACTGTGTTATCACATGGCTAATCTTAATAATTTTGACAAGTATTATCTTTCATCTTCACACTTTTAGTTGATTTTTATCACAACTCACTTGGGTCATCACTTCTATGACAGTGAGAAATAGCACTCATAAAAAGAAAGTAGAATTGGGAAAATGAAAGGTAATACTAATCAAAATTATTAATAATAATGATTGACAGAGAATCATTGACACTAGATAAAAAAAAATGAATTTAAAAAATAAACTCAAATGTAAATGTTGCAGACATTGCTATTGATTCTTAACTAACTTAAATAATATTTTTACATTTTTCACAATGTGTAGAATAATGTGAATTGCACAATTTATTAATCAAATACAGAAATATCTACTCACCAAATCTCATCTGAATAAGATATTTCACTAGATACAAATTAAAACAAAAAAGAAGCACAACATTTCGAACATGATACAAATTTGGTGAATATAACTTGTATTATGCATATTACTTACTAACTTAATTATTACTGCATTATATATATATTACTCACATATTACTACTTACTTCACTATTACATATCATTCTTTACATTATTAACAAACAAAGGGCCGGGTTAGCTCAGTCAGTAGATCGTTCGGCTAGAAACCACAAGGTTCCTAGTTCAATACCAGCCCTCACCAATTCAGCGTATGAGTAGCACAAGGATCTGTGTGGTAAAGAAAGGAGCTGATGGTAGGTGTGGCGATCCACCTCAGATTCTAAAATAATCTCCTTGGTCTAGCGCTAGTGAAAAAGGGATAGACTCCCTTGCTGTTTGGCTGGTACCGACTTTAGGCCAGCTCGACGACTTTACTTTTTTACTTACATCAGAAGGTGCACTTAACATAATGGTTATCATTGTAGGAAATGGAGTCAGCAACTTAAGACCAAATCCTGGATGTATCTATCTATTCTTCCCCTGAACACACATATGAGTAAATAGTAGGGCAGACAGGGTTATTTAATCTTGGCTAGACAACCAGTCTAGGAGAATAAAAACTCTGAATTCAAACCAGCAGTAATCTGAATAAAAATTAACCTTGTGTCACATCCTGACTAGGATAAAGTATTGGATGAATATATACATCATTATTACTTTATGCATATTACTTACTTACATATTGTTCATTACACAAAGAAAAAAATGGATATAAAATCTGACAATGTAATTAAGTATAAAGTTTTTGAAAAAAAAAGAAAAAATGTCAAAGATTGACATTTAGAAAGCCGGCGCTAAAGTGTTTCGATTTTAATCAAACCATCAACAGGGCTCAACTGGGTTAAAAATCATAAATGATATGAAAAGAAATTTGTGTAAACAAGAAAAAGCTTGTTAGCCTTTATTTATGATGTTAAAAGGCTTCTCTCCACACTCGGAATGTAAGAAAAATGTATAGATGTTTTGTCATCAACTATTTGAATGGGAACGCTAACATAGTGTGGTGTTTCATTAATACATTTTTCTTTATAACTTTATACTTAATTGTTCATCAAGCTCATTATGCATATTACTTACTCATTAATATGCTCATCATGAATGTACATGCTACAGGAACCCCTTCTCACTCTTAGGGTAGCTAAGTTTATCTCGTTGGGTATCCAGAGGATAAAACTTCACATTGATAGCTAGGACTGGTTTGGCTCAGTCAGTAGAGCGTCCGCCTAGGAACCACAATGTTTTGGATTCAAAACGGGATCTCACCAATTCAGTGCATATGTAGCACAGGGATCTGTGCGATAAAGTGAGAAGCTGATGGTAAGAGTGGTACTCCACCTCAGATGCAAAAACAATCTCCTTGGTCTAGCACTAGTGGAAAGGGGATAGATTCTCTCGCTGTCTGGCTGATACTGACTTTAGACACCCCCCACCAACGACTTTACTTTTATTTATTATAGTCATTCCATTTCTTTTACCATTTTAACATTTCACCATATCTTCCCCATTGAGTAATTGCTAATATTAAGTCACGACTCATAATCAAGATCTATATTTGTATATTTCCAATATTGCGCGTATTGCAAATTTTTATCTGTATTCTCTTTCTTTATTTTTGTTTCATAAATGTATATCTGTCTTTCATTTGTTCCTTCTTCATATGTTTTTCTCTGATGTATAACAAAAGCAAAACTAACAGATAAGCGAACACACTCTCTCAAAGAAAACAAAGATACAAACATCGATATCAGCACTGACAATACATCAAATACACTGTTCTTCCTAGCAACATCTAATTCATAACAGCCGTACATCAGATGTGTGGCCATCTATAGAGGACAGACAAACAAACTATTCCCAATTATCAATATATGGGATGTTTTAAAAGGGATACAACTTGTATTTGAACAATTTTACAGTAATGTACATAAATAAGTACAACCTTCCAATATTTTTAATAAAAAGCTAATTTTCTTAACCAAAGATACCATATTTTATTACTTTTAGTGAATCATCAAAAATGTTTAAGCACATGGTGTAATGGTTACTGTCATAGGAAATGGACATAGCAAGATGAGTTCAGATCCTGGACAAGGCTGTTTGCATTTCACACTGCTAATACCCTTGGAAATCCAATTATTCTCCCTCCAGCTATAGGTAAATAGTAGGGCAAACTGGGCTCTTTAACCTTGGTTAGGCAACCAGTCTTAGAGAAGGACAACTCTGAATTCAAACCTGTTAAACTCCACTTAAGAAATTGACCTTGTGTGACAACCTGCTTGTGCGGAGGGGTTTGGTAAATATACACATCAAGCAAGTTGTGTAACTTTTTCTTCTTTCTTAAAATGAAAATTTGTGTTGAGGATGCAGAGTTATATCATCATTAAGTTGTGCTGACAGAGCACTGATTCCCATGACTCACTCTCTCTCATCACCCAACCCTATCACTTATCACTCCTGGTCTGTCTTCTGCACAGCATCTAGAATTTCCACAAATTAAAGTAAGTTTTTGCTGATCAGTCCATGTGTAGCTGTCCACATGAGAACATCACTTATGAGTTAATCCTTGCTTCTCCAACAGTGTTCGGCATGTTTTCTTTGTCTTACTTGAATTGTTTGTCTGATAGGAAGTAAGTGGCTGTACAGCTACTTTTTGTAAAGTGCTTCTTCCTTGTTTTTCCAGCAGTTTCCAGCATGTCTTGTTCATCTAACTTGGATAGTTTGTGTGATAGTTAAGTGGCCATACAGTTGCTTTTTTTTGTGGGGTAGGGTGCTGCTTCCAAGCATTAATACTCTTTGAACAAAAATAAAATTGTATAATTGTATGTAAGTGTGTATTTGCACAACCCTTTCCCAACAAGCAGAATTTGACACAATGTCAATTTAGGTTTGGTTGGTTGGATTTTACAGCATGTCAACCTTGTTGGGTTATTTTATGCTGAAGACGTTTTGTTTTATTCATTCTTGATGGGTATTCAATTTTCTTTTTAAACTCCGTTTTTTTAAAAACATTTTTTTTTTTCTGTTTAACCTATAGATGGAAACAGGTACTACCACACCAGGTCAAAGTGGACCAGGAAGTAATGGCAATGAAGTGATACTCTATACTCCCCAGAGCTCCAGAATTAGAACTTCAAAATCAATTTAGATTGGAATATATATTATATATAGGCGGTGAACTTACTTTTGTAGTACTGTATATTTTTTGATGCGCCTATGGTTTAATGTTTATCATCATAGGAAATGGACATGGTAATATAAGTTCAAATACTGCATGAAGCTGGGTGCATTTCACATAGTGCAAATACCCTTGGGAAAGATGTGATGCAGTTGACGTATTCTAAGAAGTAGTGTCTATGAGTACAGTATTATCATATAACTAATCTTCTCAATTCTAGTTGCTTTTTATTACAATTCACTTGAGGCATCAATTCTATGAAAAAATCAGCTAGAATTGGAAAGATAAAGGATAATAAAAATACTCAAAATTATTTATAATAATGACTGACAGGGCTTCTTTGAAAATAAATAAAAAATGATTGCTAATGTGTAAAACAATAACAGCAAATATAGTGTTGACCATTCAGAAACAGAAGTAATGAGTTGTTTTAAAGGTGTTACTAGCTGTATGTTCACAGCCATAACTGGGTTATATAGAATCCAGCTAAATTTAAGTATACACTTTTTAAATCTCACATTACTTACCATTGAATAGCAATATCTATTGATCAATGTGGTCATTGTGAAAATGTTACAATGGAAATTTATGCTTTTTAAACCCCATTTACCAATGAATTGGGAAAATGAAGGATAATACTAATGAAAATTATTTATAATAATGATTGACAGAGCTTCTTTGAGAATGAATAAAAAATTAATTTAAAAATTACTCATAACACTACTAATGTGTAAAACAATAACAACGAATAAGGTGCTTACCAATCAAAGACCGGTAATGAGTGGTTTTATAGGTGTTACTAGCTATATGTTTCTGGCCTTATTCATGTTATATAGTATCTGCCTTAATTTAAGTATACAATTTTTAAAATTTCACATTGTTCACCAGTACCTATCACTCAATATGCTTATTGAGAAAATGTTACAAATATTTATGCATATTAACCCCCATTTATCAATAACACAATAATTCTACTTTTTGAAAAGGAGTGAGATGCAATATCAACACTTATCATTAATACAAGTGGTCCTAATTTACAGAATGCTTGATATGGAAATTCATTAAATGTGCAAATTTATCAGTTAGCCAAATTATTTTTTTCTTATTTTCTCAAACCACAGGCAGCAATTTGGTCCCTAGTAGCCCCAATAGAATTCAGAGGTAAATATAAAAACCACCACTGGAGACAGACACATCACAAATATAGTATAAGATTTAGATTTCTGTGATACCATCCATGCTCTTGTAGCTGAGTTGGTATAGCAGCTGGTATGTATAAACAGTCAATCATTATGATATGCTATTGTAGAAGTGATGACTAGAGTGACAAAAAAGCAACTAGATTTAGAAATATACAGGATAATAAGTCAAAATTATTAATAAATCATGATTGACAGGGTTTCACCTCATATAGATTTTAAAAAATAACTGATACTTTTTCAAGACAATCAATATTTATTAATAATTTTGAAGCCGTTCAATAGCCGTCAGCACAACTAGTAATGTTAAGGGTATATTTTTATTTAAATTTTTTTTTTTAGATGAAGCTCTGTCAATCATTATTTATGTTGTGATGAACTGAGTGAGTTATGAATAGCAACTAGAATCAAGAAGTCAAGATTATTAATAATAATGATTGACAGGGCTTCATTTAAAAACAAATTTTAAAAAAATATAACTCATTTTGTAGCATAAAATATGAATGTGTTCAATTCTACACTCTTATCTGTAGAGGGTTGTGTCATTTATGAAGCATAGATAATGATAATGCAAAGGAGGAGGACAATGATGACAAAAAAAGATTGTGATTGATTTCAATGACATGTCAACCTGTCTAAGGTTATTTTATGCCTAAGAGGTTAGGGAATCGTGTTCATTGTATGTTTATATTTACATTTGTTGTGTAGTTGTTTCTTAAGTTTTTTTGTATACAATCCTATCAAATAGGAATCATTTTTGAACATATCTATTTGACCTATAGATCAGACCCTGGGTTAGCATGGACTTGGGAGTAAGGACAAAGGGATACCCCACACTCCCCAAAATTGGAACCTCACTATCAGATGTAGTTTAGTGTCATACAGAGTATACCCCTTTTGGGTGGGGTCTTATCTCTCCACAGGAAATAGCATATTTTAAGCCTCACCTACAGAAGAAGATGATGGTGATGATCTTTATTTACTATACAATTGAAAAATTTTAACAGTTTTTAAAATTAATCAAATTTAACATTTAAAACTAACCTACTAATTTACTTGACTTCATCAGAAAACGAAAGAAAATAAATTTAGACTGAGGAACTAGGATAGAAAAAAATCTTTTTTTAAATCTCCCTAGAACAAAACCAGGGAGCAAGGACAATAAAGGGGTACTCCATATTCCCCAGATCTCCAGAACTAGAGCCTCACCATCAATATTCTAAGCCCTGACAACAATGATGGCAGTGGCAGAAGAAGAAGAAATGCAGTGGCAGAAGAAGAAGAAGAAATGCAGTAGAAGAAATGCAGTATCAGAAGAAGAAGAAGAAGAAATGCAGTATCAGAAGAAGAAGAAGAAGAAATGCAGTATCAGAAGAAGAAGAAGAGAAGAAATGCAGTATCAGAAGAAGAAGAAAGAAGAAGAAATGCAGTATCAGAAGAAGAATGCAGTATCAGAAGAAGAAGAATGCAGTATCAGAAGAAGAAGAAGAAGAAATGCAGTATCAGAAGAAGAAGAAGAAAATGCAGTATCAGAAGAAGAAGAAGAAGAAAGAAGAAGAAGAAGATGCAGTATCAGAAGAAGAAGAAGAAGAATGCAGAAGAAGAAGAAGAAGAATAAGAAGAAAAAATTTACTATAAAATCGAACAATTTTAACACTTTTCAAAATTAAATTCAACATTTGAATTTAAACTAGTAAATTATTCTACTTTATCAAAAAAAAAATTGAGCTAATAGGAAAATAAAAAATTAAAAAATCCCCCTAGAACAAAACCATCTAAAACTATCCAATTAGTCTACAGAAAATTTAGTAAATAATTTTTACACATTTGTCTGAAGTAGTGCATGGAAATATTGTTCCTATTGATTTTTGAAATTTGATTGAATATTTTATATATACAAATGAAATAAGACATATTCCTTAATTTGATTCTATGAAATGGATTATCTCTATCAAGTTTATTCCAATCTTACCAATCTCACAAGTTATTTACGATATTTTACTCAGTGGCATAACTAGAGAGGGGGCAGGGGAATAGGTGCCTCGTCTGTGCACGTTCTTCAAGAATGAGGCCTTTTCAACAACTTTTTAATTCTCTTGAGCTATAAAAGTCAAATCCTATCAATCTTTTTTTATTGGTATTTTTTAAAACGTTAACGCACGACCTTGGAAGAACTTTCTGGATTCATTACTTTATCCAACCAACCTCCAAGTGTTTTGAACTGTTTGCCCTATCTCTCATGATGCATTGCTGGCTGCAAGCATCAGGGGAGCCAAACACAAATGTTGACGTCATAACCTCTTCACTGATGTTGTACAATGCTGTGGAGTTTCAAATTTTTCATGTCACAAGTCATACTCACAGATCGGGGGGGGGATTGCCAATTTTACAAAAGGGGGGAAATACATATCCAGAAAATATCTTATCTGCAACTCGGTAACATGATAGGTATTATTCCCATTGGGTGGTTGGTTGGAATTTACAACCTGTCACCCTTTACAGATCAAGTCACATAGATGAGTTTATTGTAGAATCTATTATGGATCACCCAGTGAAGATCAATCTCACTATTTAGTAGTAATATGAACTTTTGATTAGTTCAGTTTTGTTTCTTTATTTAATGGTATATCAACCTTTGTGGGTTATTTTATACCAAAGCTATCCTTGTAGAAGAAAAGTAGTGGTATTATTTAACCCATAGTTGAGGGCTCCTACCTTTCTCAAGGGTATTTGTCTGAAAGTGGACGTAACAGTGTGACCAAAGTTCAAATTCACAACAATCTCACAGTCCAGTACATTAACTATGCCATGGGTACTCCTTCTACTTTGATATGATTGGTCCTTCTGGCATTTATTATTATTATCAAGTTTTTCACACCTACCGTAGCCGGTGATTCACTGGAGACCAAGTTAGCTGATCTTAATAATGCTGTAGTTTGGATGGTCTTGATTCTTCCTCTGATTTCCAATTCATCTAAATTCTTTTTCAGACCCTTGGGGACTGTTCCAAGGGGACCAATTACAATTGGCATGACCTTCACCTTCATGTTCCACAGTTTTCTCAGTTCCTTGGCAAGGTCCAAATATTTGTCTATCTTTTCGCTTTTTTCACTTTCACTCGGTGGTTGACTGGGACAACAAAATCCACAAGAGGACAAGTTCTCTTCCTCTTGTTAATCAATACTAGATCTGGTCTCCTGGCTGGAATTAAGTGATCCCTCTGTATCTCAAAGTCCCAGAGAATTTTATGCATCTCATTCTCCAGAACAGATTCAGGCTTGTGCATATACCATCTAGTTGTATGGTGAAAATTCAATTTCTTGCATAATTCCCAGTGGATCACATTTCCCACCCATATTATTATTATCATTATTAGTGAGTTTATACACCACAACTTATGTGTGGTCTTCACTGAAATCTAAGTGATAAGTCTGCTCAACGCTCCAGGACACTTCCCTGTATTCTAGCTGATCTCAAATCCTACACTGGATCTCCAGTTCTCCCAGTTTCTTTTTCGGATGATTTAGAATTTTCCCAAGTGTTCTAGCTATTGTTGGTATTACTGTCATCTTCATGTGATGGGTTTTATACCTTTCCTAAGAGTATTAGCCTGAAAGTGAATGTAATAGTACAAACTTGTTTACTACAATGTTGCAATCCAGCACCATAGCCACTACACTACAGGGATTCCCCTAAGGATTTTTGAAACTAGCTATCTAGTATTGTTTGATTTTTGATAAGAATTTCAATCTAGCATATCTGATTGGTTAAGCCATGACTCTTCCTAAGCTGTCATTCTGACACCTTGATGCCCAGACTTGATAAGGTTTCAATTTTCAAACACGCTCAGCCTTAATAAGAAGCTGCCCTGTTGGCAGTTCTTAGAATACACTGACTGTATCCCTTGTAGAAAGGAAAGAACCCCCCCTCACCAAAAAAAAAAAACAGTTGTATTTACCCAACCCATTCACCATGGGTAGGATGTGACACAAGATCATAAGTATGGAGCATTCAGTGAGGATCAAACTCGCTATTCAGTAGTAATGAATCTGCAAAACTAGCTTGTTAACCATTACACCATGATGAGTTGTTGTGGGTATGACACTAAACTGTATGTAGTTAGTCTCCAGTTCTGAGAGTATGGAATATCCCCTCATTGCTATTACTCCCAGGTCCATTCTCTCCCAGAATGATGGTAATTGTTAAGGCCTAATTTACATGTCAAATAGATCTGCCTGAAAATTATTCATACTCATTAGAACCATGTGTAAAAAAAAATTAAAATTAAAAAACTCTTAAGAAACAATTACACAAAAAATGTAAATATGAACATATAATGATCAAAATTCCCTAACCTCAAAGAATGAAATAACCCTTGAAGCCATATAATTGATAGAAATATTTG
Organism: Doryteuthis pealeii; assembly: GCA_023376005.1. Classification (NCBI taxonomy): domain Eukaryota; kingdom Metazoa; phylum Mollusca; class Cephalopoda; order Myopsida; family Loliginidae; genus Doryteuthis; species Doryteuthis pealeii. The sequence goes on from CM042151.1 coordinate 48,209,680, forward strand.
ACATCATATAAGTATATGAAAATCATTAGTATTTGATAGGAATAACTGAAACTATAATTATGTATAAACAAGAGATAATTGTTATTGAATAGAGATAATTACATGAAACCACATAAACAAAAAACATATTGAAAAAAAGTCTGACTTAGGCATTAAATAACCCAACAAGGGTTGACATGCTGTAACCAACCAACCAAATTCTTATTTGAAAGAAAAACTGACTTCAGTACTAAATAACCCACCAACCAAAAATAAAATTTCAACACCTCTATAACTAAAAAAGAAAATTGCCAAAATATATATAAGGAGAATACTTATTTTTGAATAACTATATATTCATATTTGGGGGTACAGAGATGCAGAGTTTGATGATATATAATACCAAATAATATCCTTTTTGATGTTCCCTTAGAAATAATAAATTTGCTAGTAGCTTTGGTTAGAAAAAATTAGATTTTTTATATTATTAGGGAGTATACATATTCATGGGTGATACTGTAATACTTAATATCTGTTTAGATTGTATAATGTTCCATTAGAAATAATAAAATCCTGGTATCATTTGTTTAGAAGAAAATTAAATATTTTATAAAATATTGTTAGAGGTATATATATTCATGGGTGATACTGTAATACTTAATAATACACATTTTTATTGTATAATGTTCGATTAAAAATAATAAAAGGCTGGTATTTTTGATTTAGAAGAAAATTAACTATTTATAAAAAATATTGTTAGGGGTGTACATATTTATTGGAGATACTATAATACTTAATAATATCTGTTTTGATTGTATAATGTTCCATTAAACTATTTCAATAAGATCCTATCTTGGGTTTAGAAGAAAATGAACATTTTTATAAATATTATAAGGGAGGTACGTATTTATGGGTGATACTGTATTTTATGTTCATAAGATGCATGAGTGTCATGATTAATTAACAATTCCAATGTTTTTATAAACGTCATCTACTTCCATAATTTTCCTTACATACCCCTACAGGTATGTGCACTCTGTTTCGAAAACTCCAGCTTTCAGATCTAGTTACACACCTGATCTTACTCATTGCTTCAGTGGCCCAACTACTTTCTCCATACATTTATTAATATTTCATTAAAAGTTCTGTTAGTGTTTCCAGTAATAGCACAGTTTACTTTTATCTGAAAAAAGCTATTATTAGAAAGAATAAAGTATTTTACATTAAAAACCTGTGATGTTGATTTGGATTTTTGCTATTAGATTCTTCTCTTTCATTTCACTGTCATCTTTGTTTAGTATTTTTTGTCCCGAGGATAAACTTGATAAAGTAGAATGATTTTTCAATTTCTATTTTAGTTGTTTTATGACTCGGAAATGACTTCCACTATGCAGCTGCCGCTTGGACGTGCTCGGTCCAATACGATCAATGCAGATCGCCTTGGGAGGAAAGAAGTTGGGGGAGAAGAGTGGTGAGCATTCCCGAACTCTTCCAGAAGATTAAAGCCTGGTGGACAGGTCATTTGAAAGTCATTAAAAAAGGACATTACCTCAGCGCGGTGCTTTTTGTCGGCACAAGAAAATAATTAAATCTGAAATCTGAAAATTAGGATGATGGTTCGGTTGAGATGTGGGGGGGATTGAAAAGATTTTTAAACTAATTGTTATGCTGCTGAGTAAAAATGACATTGTCGGAACAACTTTCCATATAGGCAGTTACTCTATGGCACATTCAAGAGACTCTCAACCTTTTCACAGTAAATAAAGATATAGCTTGTCTTCTCTAAATATACATTCTTGACATTCTTGAAATATTTCTCTAGCATGCCTCAATGGCTGGTGACAAAAGGTCAAGATGTATTGACAAAAAAATATCATACCCACATCCTCCCATACATATGTATTATCTATCTAGTTGCTTATATACACTCTCATAGGTACAATAAACTCTTATGATCAAATCAATACTAAATGAGGGCCTGATAGCTATGTAACTGGAGTCTTTGACTGGAGGCAAGCATGTGGTGGCATAAATTACTACTAACCTACAATTAATCAGAAAACTCTTAGCAAGGAACTTGTTGGTGATATACAATAATCAGCTATTTATATTTATTACTAATAAACAATTATTATTACTAGCAAGACCTGTGGATATCCCACAGTATGATAATTTAATTATTACGTTTGATATGTTTACTTAAGAGCTATTACTAAATAGTACAATATGTAAAAAGTATAACAATCTTGATTTAACTCTCACACTTTTTTCTTTCTGTCTTTCTTTTCATTATGTTCAATTGAAACAGATTAGTACTATCACACCCTCACTCTATCTTTCTTCTACTTTCTTATTATATTTTTCTGTATAGCATGTCCTTTTCTTCCCTTTCTTTCTTTATAATAAAAAAGATGGAATGGTCCATTATTTAGCTGAGGTGACACACTCATAAAAAATAAGAATTCTGCAGATAAGCAACACCAGACACTCAGGATTTATATTTTTGAATTTCCTCTTTGACAATTTGTACGGTCTGATTTTTAACCGTTAACAGAGGGTATTGCAAGATGATAACAAGCATATTAATATATAGATTATTTTTATCAAATTCCTGGCAGTTCAATTTGAATTTCATTTGCACTAAGAACCAATGGACCCATCTCTTATTATATGAAATATTAGACACCCTATATGTAAAGATATCAACATTAATATATATATATATATATATATATATATATATATTTGCATTATTATTATTTCCTGTTTCCTATTTTTTGTTCATACATCTATTTTTTCTTCTCAGAGTATTATGAATATTTTCTTTGTTTTTAATCTTTAATTGAACTTTGTTTATCATATAATACTGTTTTGTCTTGTAAGAAAGATTCATTTACTCTTTCTTCCTATTTGTTTTTTAACACACACACACACACACATATATATATATATATATATATATATATATATATATCATTTTAATGATTTTCTTCCTTAGCTCTGTTGGCTAGGGATTTAGAATACGCTGACTGGACCTCTCCACAGGGTAAGTCCCCCACCCTAAATAGGGCCACCTGTTGAACGAGTATACCAATCTGTGATGTGAAAGCAGTGAAAATATACTAGTATAAATCAATTAGAAATCAATTTTCACTTTAACAAAACTCAGAAAAAACAATAACTTTTGTGATATTCAAAAGTTTTGATCCACAATTTAAAAAAAATATATTTGTAGTCTTAACTTTTACACATCTCAACTATTCCTATTTCTTTAATAGCATATCAACCTTTGTGGGTTATTAAATGCCAAAACCATCCTTGTAGAAGAACAGTAATCATACTATTTAACCCATAGCTGGTGGGATGAAGGGATTCATACCTTTCCCAAGGGCATTTCATCATGATGTAATGGTTAGCAAACTAGTCTCACAGATCCATTACTACTGAATAGTGAGTTCAATCTTTGCTGGATGCTCCATACTTGTGACCATGTGTCACATCTTACCCATGGTGAACAGGTTTTATAAATACCTTGGCATTCCATTGTAATGTAATGGTTAGCAAGCTCATTTTGCAAATCCATTACTACTGGATAGCAAGTTTGGTTCTTGCTGAATGCCCATGCTTGTGACCTTGTGTCACATCCTACCCATGGTGAACAGGTTGGATATACAGGGTGGGCCAAAAGTAGGGTTACAGTTACTTCATTATTTGACAGATACAAAGATTGTTGCAAGGTTGAAGGTGAACACTTTGAGCACTTGAGAGATTAAATGCTCAATGTAAAATGTCTTGTATGTAAATATGTAAATAAATGTCTAAATATTTAATAAAGGTAAAAATGTTTAAGTGTTAACTGTAACCCTACTTTTAGCCCACCCTATATACCTACCTATTACTAGGAGTTAATTATCATTTTTATTGATCACAAAGAAGAGAAAATATATTTACATAAATCAATCAGAAAGTGATTTTAACTTTTACAAAAATATTCATCAATGAAACATAAAAATATTTTAGGAAAGGATAATGAATAATGAGACTTGGAGAAACAATTATTTTCATGATATTCAAAAGATTTATTCTACCATTTTTTAGGCACATTTGTAGTCTTAATTTTCACAATTATTAATTGACTTTATTTAACAGAATATAAAGAAAATACTTATTTTAAAAGGCTAAACTTTTAAGACAACTTTTTTGCTGGTTCTTCAGTTGCCTTAAAAGACCCAAACAAACAATTATTAAAAAGTATATTTGACAATATAATTCCATGTTCATTTTCCATATCTTATTATAATAAAGATTTGGTGTCTGTCTGTAACCAAAACTACATCACTGTTTACATCACAATACCCTCACAAATTGTGTAAGTTTATCAATGAGTATTTGATTTAATACATGGAATAAAAAACAATATATATATACACTCATTAATTAAGTATGCAACATTAAACAGTCTGCATTGTTTCTTAAAACAAGTTTTAATAAATACATACCCAGTATTATTGATTATATATAGTTTCTTTTATTCTAATATATATTCAAAGTTATCTAACGTATAGAGTTTTACCAGAAAATTATTTACAAACAAGAAATAGTCACATAATCTTCTACATTAAATTTGAAGATACTTGTGTATTTAACTATATCTGGTTTAGGTTTGCACATGTCCACTTTTCATTACAAGTTTTAACAACATCAATCATACTCCCTGTGCTTTTTTTTCTTTCTTTCAGATTCATGACACAGGGTTTAAAAAAAATAAAAAGGTGTTCTGTAGTTAAATTTAATATTTTGCAATAAAACTATTGATTAATATTAGTAAGATAATAATAATATAATCTTATTAATATGAATTATTAATGTATATATTATTATACGGTGAAAAAAAAGTTCTGTTTTGATTATAGTCTGTCATAAAACAAACATTTTTTCATTTTTGATGCCCCTAAAAGAAAAACTTTAGATATTTGAATTAATTTGAATTTAACTGTTAGAAACTTGGTTTTATTAGAAAGGAAAGATATTTATTTGAATTTTGACAGCAAAACTATTTTTTATGTCTATTATTAAACTTGCTATCACTCCAACTTCAGTGAAAAATCGGCAGTTAGAGCTGATGTAAAAAACTTGCAAGCAGAAAAATATAATATCCTGGTTAGAAGGTCAGATCTAGTACAAATTAGCAAAAAGAAAAGAACTTGTCATTTAATAGATTTTGCCATTTCAAAAGACAACTGATTGAAACTAAAAGAAAGTGGGAAAATACCTGAACCTTGCCAGAGAGCTGAAAAAGCTGTGGAACATGAAGCTGATGGGGATACCTATTGTATTTGGAGTTCTTTGAAAAAGCACTCAGAAGCCTGGAATATAGACTAGATGAACTAGAAATCAGAGGAAGAATCAAGACCATCCAGACAACAGCACTGCTAGCACAACTAGGATACTTAGAATCATTCTAGTGAATAGTGGACACTTGTTGTCACTTAGACTGCAATGAAAAACTAACATCTATCAATAATGGTGATTAGGTGTCTATTTGTCTGTAACCAAAACTGTCACTGATTACCCCAAATCATCAATACATAGAATAAAGTACAACCTTTTATTATATACACCCAAAATTTTAGTATGCAAACTTAGACGGTCCTTATTGTTTTTTTTAAACCAGTTTTAATAAATATGTACCCGGTATCATATATTTAAAGTCATCTAACGTATAGAGTTTTACAAGAAAATTATTTACAAACAAGAAATAGTCATTTTTTTCAGTATTAAGAGGTTAACTAAAAAGTTTACAAATAAATAAATTCTTTGGATTGTGTGTAAAGTTTATGTGTAAATATTCAAAATAATTATTTAATTAATATTTAATAGATGCATGCACATTTTATTTAAGGGAGACAGAACTAAGTTTCCATTTCAAATGGTTTTATTTTTTTTTTTTTACTTCTTTAATTAATTTGATAATTTAATTTGATTTGATTTTACTTACTTAAGGTAGAAACTTTCTGGCATTGAATTTTCAACTCTTACCAACTGAGGCAATATCTTTCAAAAATTAATTTTTACACTGCCCGGAGGCGTTTTTTTTTTTTTTTTGCTAGTAATAATAATGATAATCAATAATAATAATAATTAAACAATTGATTCCTAGTAATAGATATAGTTGCTAATTAGCTAATTATTGAATATCACAAACAATTTCCTTGCTAAAAATGTTCTCAATTGTACGTTAGTCGTAATTTAATCACTGGAGTCATCCAATCATTATAATGGCAAATGTTTTATAACTGTACTTAAAATCTCTGATAGTGAGTTTACTGCAACTCTTAATGTAATAGCCCTCAATTCAATGGCATTATCTCATGAAAAAACCCTTCATGTTCTGGATTTATTTTTTCACAAGACCATTGCTAGAGATTAGTTTAGAGCAATGGAACATAAAGAATTCATTACATTATTTTAAAGATTAAAATTAATAAACCCTTACAAAAATGTCACCTAAAATAACATGGGAATAAGAAGAAAAAGAACAGATAAATCAAAAGAAGTCTTATCAATTAATTATAAACTTGAAATAATCAATATTACACTTTGTATTAAATCCACCTGTTTTCTAATTAATATACATTTAAAAATTTGCAGTATCACCCATAAATAAGTACATCTCTACACATACACATATATATGTGTGTATATATATATGTATATATATATATATATGTGTGTGTGTATATATATATATATATATATATATGTGTGTGTGTGTATATATATGTATATATATATATGTGTGTGTGTGTTATATATATATATGTATATATATATATATGTATATATGTGTGTGTGTGTTATATATATGTATATACATATGTGTTGTGTGATGTATATATGTATGTATATATATATATATGTGTGTGTATATATGTGTGTGTGTATATATATATATATGTGTGTGTATATGTGTGTGTATATATATATATATATATATATATATATATATGTGTGTGTATATATGTATATATATATATAATACAATATACATACACAGTAAACCTTATTATATCAACCTTAGGTTAAATGCCCAAAGGTGTGTTAATGATGGCAGTTTATTGCATGTGTGTGGGTGTATATAAAGTTTTTCTGACAGCATAATTTAATGACAAAAGTGTTCTAACCACACTTATTCTAATTGTTCCCACAAGATCATCAAAGTTAAGCAGCAATGATCCTGTTCAATACTTAATTGGGTGACCACTTAAGCAACAGTGGTACTGTAAGCAACCTGTCCTTTGTTTATCAAAATGACTTGATTTAGCATTAAATTACCCAAAAAGGGTTGATATGACATAAAACAAAACAACAATCAACTAATGGTACTATTATAATAATGTACTCATTCTAAACAACATATTTGTGATTTTTTTAATATCATTACAAGATTATAACATACAAAGGATTTGCTAGGAGTGATGATCAATAGAGATGAGTGTTGAGAGAAAGAATTAAAAGTTTGGTTTGTTTTGTTTTACGGCATATTAATCTCAGTGAGTCATTTAATGCCGATAAAATTTTAAAACGAAGTCATTCTTAATGGATACTCAATTTTTTCATAAATACACTTTTCTATTTAACCTATAGATGGTACCCTATCAAGTATGACCACTCCAGGTCAGAGTGGACCTGGGAGCAATGGTAATGAAGGGAGCTCCACATCCCCCAAACCTCCACTACTGGAACATCACCATCAGATAGAGTTTAATCTCATTCCCAGGACATGAAGACCCTCAGCCACCACCTTCTAGCACCCATATGATCATAAGGGCAATAGGGTTTGAGCAATCATATAGATACTAGGGCTTGATGTGACTAGCCAATTGATCGAAGGGGGCCTCTCCAACTGCCTGTCTAGCCCAGGTAAGGGCCTTATTGAAATGTTGCATGTAATGGACTGCTCATCCACAAAGATTCTGTCCTCAAGCATCATGGGTCTTGCCACCAACATGACCAACAGGTAGCACCCTTAGGGGAGTCTTACCCCTCTGCAGAGGTGCAGTCAGTGTATTCTAATGCCCCAGCCGACAGGACGGAGAGTCAAGGGAGTCTGTCTTGTCATGAGATGAGGATTGTCAGAGTTTTGCAGCAACAGAACATGAAGATTTCAACAGTTTATTTCAAAAACTAAAATTAGTACAACTCTTAAAAGGAAGCCACCAAAAGTAAGAAAAGAAAATTCTTATGAATTAATGATAAGCTTGAAATAATTATCAATACACTTGATAATTAATACAAATCAATCCATTATTATAGAAAATTTGTTACACATCGTTAAGAGTTAGTAGGAGTCTAATAATTGGGTTAGGGGAGGGGTTGTCATTTTAATTTATTCTAATGGCACTATTCAATAATTATGTTTTTTTTTTTTTGTTTGTCTTTTGTATTCTTTCAAAATTGTGCTGAAGATTAGTTTCGAACAACAATACAAGAAGATTTGGGGAAAATTATCTTAAAACGGAAATTAGTAAATTCTTAGGATGAAAGAGAAATTTGAAAGAAAAATCTTAGCAATTAATGATGAGCTTGAAGTAATTAATATGGAATTATTGTAAGTACATCAATTTCTAAATATAATCCATGACTATATATATATATATATATATATATATATATATATATATAAAATGAATAAATGAAGGGGAAAAAAAGCTTTAAATTTGCTTTATGTAGTAATTTATTTCAACCGCAACAAGCTTAGCTCATAGCAGCATCTTAGACATAGAGCAAAAACATGGTTATTACTCTTTGTTTTTGCTATGAGCTAAGTTTGTTGCTGTTGAAATAATTTATTACATGAAGCAAATTTATAAGGTTCTTCTTTCATATATTCATTGTATGGCTCTGTCCATTCACACACCTGGAACAAGGCACATCGGGCTCTCACAACAGATAACCTGTACCATTAGAGTTGAACAACATGGAATATATACAATATATATATATATATATATATATATAGTTATCATTATCGTTATGGTTTTTCTCTTTTTTTTCTTTCCATATTTACATTGAATATTATTCAGAAATTACATCATATATTAACAATGTCCTGATGATAGTTTAATATACAAACCAAAATGTTTTAACATTGGCTGATACTTCTAACTATAATAAAATCTTCCTCTGAATACCTTATTTTTTCATATTTCATATATTCTCACACACACACACATACATACACACACATATATATATATATATATATATATATATATAATATTTTCAGTGAAAGAAAGGAAGACATGCACACATACACACACACACATATTGGTACGTTTTATATATATATATATATATATATATTAATTAATTAATAATGAATTAGGCGGGGCCTATTTAAATGGCTAAACAAATCGAGAAAAAATCTCTGTATGTACATTTCGCCTAGCCGCAGAGCTATAGAAGCCGCCCTGTGCCCCTGCCAACTGACAGGCGATATAACCTCTACACCAAAGGACTTCTTAGGGTAAAAGGACGATATGATAAAACAAGTATGTTTGGCGCAATTTTATGGAGAATATGTGCTTAATTAGAGACGTACCTAATTTTTGATTATTAATTAATTAATTTCAAAATTAGACGTCTCCATATTCTCCCTAAAATTGTCGGCGCCATTCCAAACATACCTTGTTTATATACTTATATATATATATAAATAAAGTTGAATAAAAATTTGAATAGCACATTATTTCAAAAACTAATATATATATGTTGTTAGGGAGTCCATATATGCTTCTTTATAGATGTATGTGATGGATGTTGCAAAACCTTTTTAGTTGTACTGGAAACATGGAAAAATAAGATTAAAAAAAAAAAAGGCTAAGAAATAATCACCAAAATTCAATGAGATGAATATTCTGTTGTTTTTAATTTTATTTATTAATTCTTATATTTTAGGCGGACATTGACATTTTGTCATAAGGTTCTGTAAAATGACAGTTTTATCTTTTCTTTTAATTTTAAATGTTCTCCTCCTTGGGGTCATGTATCAATTGAATGGTTATATATATATATATATATATATATATATATATGATAAAAGTTGAATAAAAATTTGAATAGCACATGAAGATTTCAGCACATTATTTCAAAAACTAAAATTAGGAAATCCTTAAAATAATGTCATCTAAGGTATAAGAATTTTTTTAAAATATCCAACCAAGAGGATTAGGAATTATGGATTAGTATTAATATTTAATATCATTGTAAAGGCACACAGTGATTCAACCTTTCTAACAGTCTGTTTGTTTTTTATAGTCTTAGAAGATTATTGTTGGAGATTAACTTGCAGCAGCAAATAAAGTTTTTAGTAAATTATTCTAAAAACTAATATTAATAAATCCCTTAAAATAGTGGTCCCTAAAGTAAAATAGAATTCTGAAGAGAAATTTGAAAGAATAATCTTAACCATTAATGATTATCTTCAAATAGTTATATGAAATAAACTGAGGTGCATTAATTTCTGAAAAAAGCCTGAGTTTTCTACATTGCGTCATATATATATATATATATATATATAACCTTTATATGAGGTAATGGATTGCGAAAGAGTTATAAAAAGTCATTATTGTTTGTATTGTATGTTTTTTTCTATTTGGTGCACTTTGTATAAAATTTACTTGTTAATGGCAAGATCATTAGAACATCACTCTTAAAATCCCTGATGATATAACAATAATATATATATATATATATATATATATATATATACATGAGGTTTGGAAGAAAAATCTGAAAATGAAAAATAAAAGAAGACAGTATGAAAAATCAGACCGATATGTTTCCTGTAATGATATCTGATTGTCCATACTATTTTGTCTTTATATATATATATATATAGGTGTATGGTGTAATAGCCATGGTAGGAAATGGACTTGGCAACTAGAGTTAAAATCCTGAACAAGGACGTTTGATTTCACATAGTGCTGATATTTTGGGAAAGGTAGGAATCCAACAATTATCACCCAAGCTATGAGTAAATAGTGAGGCAGATTAGCTTTTTAACCTTGGTTAGGCAACCAATCAAGAAGGAAAACTCTAAATTCAAACCTGTTAAACTCTGCTCAAGAAACTGACCATATGTCACATTCTACTCATGCAAAGTTGTTACATCAGTGAAATAGAATGTAGGATCCTATCAACTGGGCATGCCACTTAGGGTATATAAACATTTTGTCCAGGTTTGTTCTCTAAACAGATTAGTGTTGTTCTTTAGTCAAAGTTTTTCAGTGTCTTGTAATTCTGTAGCATGTCACCAATAATCTTTATATATCCATTTATTTTAAATTATTAAATAAATTTTTAATTATTTTCCATGTAAATTTTAAATCATTTAGTCTCAGATTTTGTATATGTAGTACAGCATACAGAGATGCTGATAAGTACGCCTCCTGTATCACTGATGCATAAAAATCTAAAAGACACAGAAAAATTGTATCCATGCATTCCAGTGTCACCATTTCCAGCTAACTGTAAATACATTTCAATATTTTTTAGGAAACGAATTACACTCTATGGGGTACAAGGTAGAGTTAGATGGCTTTAGTTGTTCATAGATAAAAACTCTGCAATTTATTAAGAAACTTTAGTTGGGACCCATTAAATTTCTCAGGGAATCAATTCAAATCAAATCTGGATGCACTAAATCAAAAAGCTATCAGCATCACTGATATATATATATACATATTTACCAACCCCTCTATATGAGCAGGATGTAACACAAGGTCAATTTTTAGGCAGAGTTTAACAGGTTTGAATACAGAGTTTTCCTTCTCCTAGACTGGTTGCCTAACCATGGCTAAAGAGCCTAGCCTGCCCTGCTATTTACCCATAACTGGAGGGAGAACAGGTGGATGCATACCTTTCCAAAGGGTATTAGTGCTATGTAAAATGTAGACAGCCTTGTCTAGGATTTGAACTCGGGTCGATGAGTCCATTTATTATGATTATAGCCATTACACTATGCATATAAATAGCATATATAGGCTGTTTACATTTCACATATCAAAAAGGTATGAATCCAACTATTCTCCCTCCAGCTATGGATAAATAGTAGGGCAGACTGGGCTCTTTAACCTCAGTTAGACAACCAGTCTATGAGAAGGAAAACTCTGAATTCAAATCTGTTAAACTCCACTTAATAAATTGACCTTGTGTTGCATCCTGCTCGTGTAGAGGTGTTGGTGAATATATATATATATAGCTTTGCCCATAAATAAATACATCTCTACAAATTTTTTCCTAAAATGTTAATTTCTTTTAAACAAAAGATAACAGAATTTTAGTGTTTCTTGTTGAACAATATACAATCAAAACAGATGTTATTAAGTACTAGCAAACATACCATATCACATACAGGTTGTAAAATGATCATTATTAAAAGTAAAGGGTGCAGAGTCACTTTTGATATTTATTATCAGTTACTGCCTCGTTTACACTAAGCATAGTATATAGAAGACAGCTCTGGTTGATTATTTAAATGGCATGTCAAACCATCTAGGGTTATTTCATGCACAGAGTTTAGGAATCACATTCATTGTATGCTCATATTTAGGTTAAAGATACAAGGGATTTATAATAACTTATCTAATGAAGAAACTTTACTTACATTTCAGAGTAAAACAATTTTAATAGGAATCGTGAATAAATAAACAGTAAACATAAATTTGTACATAATTCAAATGTATGTAATTTGAATATAAAAATGGATAAATAGATTAAAAAGAAAAAAAAAATCACTTCCCTTATTTATTTTAAAAACGAAAATAGAGCAACGAAAAAAAAAGTCTGTTCAATCCGGCTATCAGCGACAGACTGCAAAAAGGATGCTCATATTTATTTTGCGGAAAAACAGAAATCCATCTTTACTTTCTCCAGCCATAGGTAAATAGCAAGGCAGACTGGGCTGTTTAGACATGGTTAGCAACTGGTCTAGGAGATAGAAAACTCAGATTCAAAAATCTGATACCAAGGAAGTATTTTGAAGAAAATGTATGTTTCATTCATTGTACATTTCTGTCTTGCTTATAGTAAAGTCATGTTGAAAGCACCAGTTCCCATCAAAGATCACTAAAGTTAAGCAGTAATGAGCCTGTTCAATACTTAAGCAACAGTAGGTACTGTAAGAAACCGAATATCAAAAGGAATTGGTTTGGCATTAAATGACTGAAAGGGTTTGATATGCCATAAAGCAAAAAACAAACAATTGAGCAACCATTTCTTTCTAAGCAAATACAATTTCAGTCTTGATACTTTTCTAACAGTCCTCTAAATATATATATATATATATATATATATATATATGGAGAAAGCGACTTACTTCTGTGTATATTTCTGATTGTTTTATTAAATATTCACGTGGGATTATTTATTGTCAAAATAATGATGAAATGAAAACATCTGGAAAGCATTCTTCAACTCCAAGAAATATTCCATGATTTGTAGATTTATTTATATTTTTAAGATGAAAATATTAATAGTAAAACATTTTCTGGTCAAGGATGCTGTAAGCAGTTTTAAAAGCTACAGCATATAAAAAAAGTACAGATATTAATTTATCTATCTATATATAGTCTTGCGTGCATCAAAATATTGGTACTGACTGTCTATTATTGATAGGTTTTTGTTTTTATTAATATCCTCATCAAAAATAAAATCATCTGAATTAGTTTTCTTACTGGTTTTAAGAGAGTCTGTTTTTATTCTGTCTTGTCCATGAAGGATAATTATTGTTTTTTTTGGTTTTATACAATCAATCTTTATAAGCAGTCAGTCAGTAAGCTTTGCTTAGTTTGGCACAAGGCCAGAACTAAAAAGCAAACACATAAGTATTACAACATCAGTTAAAATTTTGCAAATCGGAAATTATTAATAACTTAAAACAAATTTTTGCAAAGTGTTGTAGCTTTGGTTCTGAGCAAAAATCAAACTATGTTTTTGGTACAAATAATGTTCAATGCATGTGAAATAATAATAGAAAATTGTTTTGTCATAGATGATGCATGCCATATCAGTATTTTGATCTTGCTATGAAAAAATAAAAAATCATCAATAACTTAGAATTGGTTAACTTTAAGACTTTGATAGCATTTTTGGATTTCTTGGATGAATGCTTTTATAAACCAATTTTTATGAGTAGGGAAGCTCTAAAACTCATTTATTGACAAAAATAGATTACAAAAAGTCAACATTTTTGTGCCCCCTCCCCCCCAAAAAAAAATTTGGAGAGCTAAAAATCAACATAACTATCAATTTTTGGAAATGGAAGCTCAAATTTTGGGGATTGTCTAACATTAACATAATCCACACCTGGACAAAATTTCAAAAAGATTGAAGGGGATGGGTGACATGGCCTGAATGATTTGACATGGAATTACCCAGAAGGCTTGAAACATGGGGCACCCAGTGAGAACTGAACTCACTAATCAGGGTTTGCTAGCCTAAATTGTTATCTATTACACTATGTGAAGTCCCTAAAAGGCCTAACAAGAGTAGCTCATTAACCATTACACTATGTGCTGCATAATATTGACTGTTAATTTGTATGTATTTACTATCACAAGTATAGTGCACCCTAAGTTAATTTTTAAGCGTAGTATATTTACTTGAATTCAGAGTTTTCCTTCTCCTATACCAGCTGCCATACCAAGGTTAAAGAGCCCAGTATGTTCTACTATTTACCAATAGCTGGTGGAGGGGTAGTTTGATTCACACCTTACCCAAGAGTATTAGTGGCATGCAAAATGCAAACATCCTCATCCAGGATTTGAACTCTGATTGCTGAGTTCATTTCCTATAATGATAACTGTTATGCTATGAGTGCCTTACACACACACACACACACACACACATATATATATATATATATATATCTTATTGACTGATAGTTTCTCAGGAGCATAACATGATTGGAGAAGTCTGGGAAAGTAGTTAGAGTCAAGCAAACCACCGTGTTGTGCAGATGATGAATCCATTGTGCTGCTTTTCTCTCCTGTGCACATGAGTATAGTATTGGTTATGTATACATAAAAAAAATATGTCTCTGTGTTCCTGATTTAATAAAAAAAACTAACAAAGATGGAAGTGGAGAGATACAACACCCAATACGAAGAAGAGGTCCTCATCCAAAAAGAACATGATACAACTCAGCAGAGAATAGATGATAGAACATAGTAAGTATAGAAATAAGAACGAGCATTCAACAACATGACCATATTTTATACTAGAAGCAGCTACCCGGCATTGCCTGGGTAGAGAGAGGTAAAAAAGGTAGTCTCACAGATTCATTATTATTGAATTGCGAGTTGGATCCTTGCAGGATTCACCATTAAAATCCTTATGTAAAAAAGAATTTGCATTGATCGAGACACTCAGAAAAAAAAAAATTAATCTCTCCTATTTAAAGTACTAAATGCAAAAAAATTCCATGCTGTTATCATTTAAATTTCTATTTTTTAATAAATCAAATCTTCATTATTTTTGTTCAAAAAGCAAATCTGGTGATTGTGAATGTGTATATACATTTACTTTTTCATTAATTGTTTTATTTTCATAGTTTGCTCCGGACATACATACACACAAACTGCCCTTTATATATGTATAGATAGATAGATTAGAGACATTGTAATTTTGAACTGATTTTCAATGATTTAGGTTCAGTGTATTTATTATTAAGAATATTTAAAACTTCATGTCCCAAGTTATTGTGGGCGTTTCTTATTTGTAGTATTTGTAGTTGTTGTTTGGAGCTAATATTGAATAAGATACAGATGTTATTTGCTATTAAATATCTAATATTGGTAGGAATAAATTTTGTGATACATTGATCGATGTGCATTAAGATTGCCTATTATTCAGAGAAGTAATATGATATTCTCCAAGAAAGTGTTATGGTTGTATGACCAATGTAAGAATTCTTATCTTCATGGAAGAGACATTCTCTAAGTGGACATGAGAATTGATGAATAACAGTATTTTGTACAAATTCTTTTATGAGACTATTGCTACTGGTGACAATAAAACACACACACACACATATATATTATTATTGCTACTAGTAAAAAAAAAAAGGCGTTGGAGTGGCCTAAACTTGGTATCAGCCAGATAGCAAGGGAGTCTATCCCCTTTTCACTAGCGCTAGACCAAGGAGATTGTTTTGGTGTCTGAGGCGGAGCAACACCTACCATCAGCTCCTGATTTTACCACACAGATCCCTGTGCTACTCATATGCTGAGTTGCGAGGGCCAGTATCAAACCGGAACCTTGTGCTTCCTGGTCGAACACTCTATTGACTCAGTTAAACACTCCTATATATTATGAACCGCCCCCCCCAAAAAAAAACAGGAAATTATCTTGCTTGTGTACAAGTTGACAGGCAACATATATACATACATAATGAAAAGTTTGTAGGCTGATCAAGATACTCTCATGGAATATGACCATATAAGCTTTATTTTTCAACACAATCCCCGTTGCAGTCCACACCCTTCTTCCATAGCAGTTGCAATGCTTGGATTCCCCATAATCAGATATGACATCATCATATGAAGTTTTCAGCCCACTCTTTTATATCTGAGGATAATCAGAAAAGTAAGGTCAGCAAAATATTTAGAAATTACAGAAGTGTTTATTGTTTATTGTCAATGATGTTCACATCATTTTGAAGTTTCAACATTTCTACATAATTGCCATTTCAGTCAATACATTTTTGTAGGTGCTATGGCAGTTTTTGTATGCCCTTGTCATACTAGCTTGCCAGCATGTCAAAAATATTGAACTTCATTGTCATTGTAAACTCCCTACACCACTTACAAACATTTTTGACATCCTTGCATGACTCACCATACACTTACATCAATTGGCAATGAATTTTAATCGATTTAGTGCCTTTTGCATTCAAAAACTGAATAACTGCACAAACATCACAAACTTTGGCAGTAGTGTCAATATATGCCATTCACATACAGTACTGTATCACAGTCCTTGTGTGGCTAGACATTGCAGGCTGCCTCAGGCCAGGATAAAATCTCGACCAATTTTTCATCAGTTAGAATCTCTACAACCAGGCCATCACCACAACCCACTTTAAGGAAAGGGATTTTTACTGATCTAAGTATATACATACATATATATATATTTATCATTATCAGGTCATGCTGACAGCAAGAAATATATATATATATATATATATATATAATTTTTGGCTGTCAGCGTGACCTGATGAATATATATATATATATATGTGTGTGTGTATACACACATATACATACTAATCCTGCCAAAGATCATGAATTTAGCACACTTAGAGGATGTTCACCTAGGATTTTTTATTTAGACATATATAAATTAATAATAAATAGATAAAAAGCAAAACATTTTTTCTTTAACAGCTGAACATCTAGCTTCATGAAATATACCTGAAACAAGATTAAATTGATTAAATTAATGCCATGATTTTTTTTTTACAAATCATGCAGAGGAAAATATGGCATAACCCAATATTAAGGAAAAAATTATGGAATGATCATAATTTGCATTTGTATTCCTAAATACCAACAAAAGCCTGGATATGCAAATCGGTCTACAGTTAAAAGACAGTTTAGCATAGCTAATTGAAAGGAAATATGTCTCCAACAAAAGAATGAATCATAATTCAATTTCCCCCATAAATTTTAAAAATAGATTTTCTAAATAAAAAAACTCAGATGTGTTAATTCCATAATTTATGACACTGGTAGTATACATATATATATACAGGGTGTTCGGGATAAGTTTGACATATTTATATTTGGTTAATCTTCTCCATAGGTTGGAGGTATTGACGCACACTATGCATCATTTAAAAGCTTGAAACCTTATTCATTCATATATGGGATGACAGAATGGATGGCTGGAACCCACCTGAATCATGGAAGAGAATAACTTGTATCATGATGATCTGCACTGGCCTTCAAAATAAGGAGATTATGGTTGCTGCCCAATGAACATTGTAAAATCAATCAGGCATGAACTGAAGAATTGCTATGGAGACTACGATGGTGTGGCTAGAAGAAAGCAAAATAACAGATGATCTGATTGCATTCTTACAGCAGAATTCCTCGAAAATCTGCAGAAAAAAGTATTTGAGGACCCTCAGATACCTACATGGAGTACTGTAACATCAGCTTGCTCCAGGTTCCAGAGACTGTGACACAAGGTTTTGAGACTGTTATTGATGCTAATGATAGTTATTTTGAGTGAATCTTGTTGACAGTAGTGTCATTTCCGTGCCTGTTGAATTTCTTTACAGTCCATTAAATTTTGTAGTTACCAAGCACTTTTTCTTTTTCCTTATGAAACTGTCAAATTTTTCCCAAACACCCTATATATATATATATATATATATATATAATAATAGTAATAGTAGAAAAGAGTTATAGTAGACCTATAACTCTTTTATACTATTACTACTGTTGTTATAGTTCTATGTTTATGATATATTGAGCACTGTATAAATTACTAATGCGATTGCAACAGAAAGGTTAAAGTGGCAAGTGGACGCATATATATATATATATATATATATATATATATATATATATGTGTGTGTGTGTGTGTGTATGTATGTATGTATGTATGTAGAGAAAGAGAAAGGCACATGGTGTATTAGTTCCCATCATAGGAAATAGACATGCTGATATGAGTTCAGATCCTGGACAAGGCTGTTTATATTTCACATTGTGGTATTATCCTTGAGAAAGGCACACATCCCACTATTCTCCCTTCAGCTATGGGTAAATAGTAGTGCAGATTGAGCAATTTAACCTTGGTTAGGTAACCAGTTTTGGAGAAGAAAAACACTGAATTCAAACCTGCTAAACACTGCTTAAGAAATTGACCTTGTGACACATCCTGCTCATGCAGAGGGATTGTGTGTGTGTATATATATATATATAATATATATATATATATAAAGTTGGTGGAATGGCCTATTGTCAGTATCAGCTCAATTGCAAGAGAGTCTATCTCCATTTTACTAGTGCTAGAACCTTGTTCTAATGTAGTTAAGATCCCCCTGTGGCAGGGTTATGTTGACTATCTTTTCCAGAGTAGTAAGACCCTCACAAAACTGGGAAAATGGATAAAACAATGAATTGTATTTGATGGTGAGACACTAGAGTAGGAGACAAGTTATCTTAATTGTCATTACTCCAGGTCCACTATGACCTATTTAGGGTCCTATCTAAGGGTCAAATAGATCTGTTAGAAAGGAATACTTGGTATCACAAAACTGTGTGAAAAAACAAAACTCTTAAGAAATAACAACACAAAAATGTAAATATGAATGTACAATGAACACGACTCCTTAATGTGTGGATACTGGATGCCATGCAGAAGACCTGCCAGGTGCGATAGTTGATACAAACAGAAGAATAGAAAGAGTCATGTGAATCCATGCTGTCAGCTCAACCTGATGATGATGATTATCATCATTATTATTAGTTTTCCACACCAGCATTAGCTGATGGTCTTTCACTGGAGTTTGAGTGACAACAAGTCTCCTCAGGTCTCCAGGACTCACCTGAGTATTCCAGCAGATTTCAAAATGCTGTTGTCTAGATGGTTTCAATTCTTCCTCTGATTTCCAGTTTCTCTAGTCTTTGTTCTAAGCTTTTGGGGACCGTTCCTAGAGCCCCAACTACTATTGGTATCACTTTCAACCTCATATTCTACAGTTTTTTCAATTCTCTAGTAAGGTTTAGATTATTATTATTATTATTATTAGTTCAGTTCTGTTTATTAATATTCTATTTTGTCTTAATATTAATTTGACTAAAAATGGAACTTATATTAAAAAATCTTGATCATCATTTGATTGTACAGTATTGTAAAATTAAATGAATATTTCTCTATGAAACTTAATATTCTATTTCAAAAGATCAATATTAATTTCATGAAATAAAAATTTAAAAAGTAAATCTCTTTTCTGTTATTTAGATTTAACTTTTGCACTAAAAACTTCTAAATTTTCTATTAATAACTGTCTCTTTTACTGTCGTTTTTTGTTGATAAAAATGAAATAAGTAGAAAGGATTTTTCATATTTGTGTATTAGTCTTACTATATCTGTAATCTAAATCTTGACCTCTTACCCAGTATAGATGGGTACATCAACTACTACATACACACATATATATATATATATTGCTTGCCCAACTTTTATGAATAAATATTCTGCCACTTTGACTTATAAAAATGTCCATAGCTGTATGTGAATAATATATATATATAGATAGATAGATATCTATGGTTCAAAAAACTTGTCAATCTGACAGTTTTAAACGCACAAAGATGAAAGCAACTCCAAAAATTTGCTTGAAAGAAATCAATATTTTTTGGCTGAAACATTCTAAAAAAAATACAAAGTTTTGATTTTAAAAATTAATAATAAAAAGAAAATTCTATAGATCTCTCAAATTCTGAACTTGTTGGATCAGAGATTAAGCTAGCTGATCAAAATGTTTATTGAAGTGTATGCAGTATCACTCATCAATAAATAGATACATATATATATATTCATATATGCATACATATACGAATATATATATATATATATATATATATTCATATATGCATACATATACGAAATATATATATATATATATATATATATATTCATATATATACATATATGCATACATATACATATATAATATATACATATGAATGCATACATATATATATAATATATAAATATGAATGCACATATATATACATATATATACACACACACATATATATGTAGTAAAGATATGTGGAACAATACATATATATATATATATGCACACACACACACAAATACATGCATATTTATGTTTACACTATTGTTAAAAAATGAGTACTCCCTCAACAATTTTTTAAACCAAAGATACCAGGATTTTATTATTTCTGGCAGAACATTATTTAATGAAAATGGATATTAGTTTTTATTCATTACCAAAATCTACAGCATTGAAATTCTGTGACTAAGAATAAAATTACAATATTTCTATAATCAAAAATAAAGTTGCATACATATATGTAAGGGTGTGCTTAATTTTGAATTGCTATATATTCAAATTTTTCGAGGGGGTTAGATTATTGATAGGTAATGACCTGTAGTTGACCACCCAGCTTCCGCCACTGGGAAATGTGAGAATGGAAGTTAAGTTTAGCTTAGTCAGTAAGTAGTTTAGCAGGAGACACTATGATGTAGACATAATCTCTGCTTCACTCTGAACATAGTTGAGAACTCTGCTTGAAAATAAAATGATGTGATCATTTAAAATATAAGCCTTATGTTGTCTTTCTGAACTAATGGGCAAACCAGTTTCTACAAACCAAAACTAAGAAAGAAGAAATTTAAGTCAGACAAGCATATTTAGAAATATCCAAGCTACGCAAGAGATAGACTAAGGTACCAGCCACCTACTTAAGCAAGTAAGTAAGAGATAAAGACTTTAAAAATGTGGAAGAGATTATATAAATGCCTCCCACCTTTCTCATCGTCTCATAAGAACTCTCTAACAACATGTATATACCCTGTTCAGTAAGTAGGTATACAACAGAACGAGTACTCCACATTCCCCAGATTTCCAGAACTGGAGCCTCACCATCAAATACAGTTTAGTGTCATACCCAGGAGACACCTTTGGGGTGGGGTCTTACCCATCTTCAGGGGATACAGTCAACATATTCTAAGCCCCATTGACAAATCTGTTGGTAATTACCTTCACTGCTTTAGTTTTACCTTTGTTCTATTTAATTCTATTTATTGCTTATTTTAACATATTCCTAATCCTTTTAAATAATCCGCAAAAGTCGTATACTTTCAATTTTGAAGTTGGGAATAAACATTGAAATATTATCAAAATCAATTACGATACTTGGTCATCAATACAGATTACCTACAAACATGTTTTTCAGATTGCTGTTATTCTTACATATCTACATACACACATTCACATAAATATTGCAGTATACATGCCAGTACTTGTATATATCTTAATCTCTTCTGTGGAGACTTATCGATTGTACTTTGGCTGTTAAGAATAGTAAATCTGCCCACCTTGTGTGTCGGAAAAGTAGACTAATAGGAAGACTCAGTGCTGAAAACACTCCTAAGTCTATAACAAATGGCTTGTCATCATGAAAGGCGCTTCTGGTATTTCATGTAGTCCATACATTTATCAAATTACAAAGAGAAATCCTTGCTAAAGCATAGAAACCTGCTTCTAAGTAATTAATTATATATACATATATATATATGGCCATCATAGAAAGAATTGAAAAGGTCTTTGTCCTGCAATGGATTCAGAATAGCTGATGATGATGAGTATATATATATATATATATATATATATATATATATGCAGTGGTACTTTGATTTACAATTGCTTTGTGTTGCAAGCTTCAGATATACTTATGTTAATAAGAAAAAAAATTTAAGTTTCCAAATTTATAATGCCAAACAAAAATATTATTTAAAAAAAACACAAAAAACTATTAAAGCATATTACAGCTCATAATTCATACATTCTATTCTATTATGTTTTTATACAATACAGTGCTATTTTTCTTATTTAAAAAAAGGCTAACAAAAAATAGGGTGTTTTGTGTGAATCTGGAATGGATTAATGGCATTTCAGTTTATTTCAATGGATAAAATTGATTTGATATAGAAGGAAATTGAGTTATGAGTGGAACGAATTAAACTCATAAGTCAAGGTACCACTGTGTGTATATATATATATATATATATATATAGAGATATCTACAAAAGAATACTTTTAAGATTTTATATAAAAAATATCCAAGTAAGTAAAGTTGTCAGGGTAGCCTAAAGTTTGTATCAGCCAAACAGCGAGGGTGTCTATCCCATTTTCACTAGACCAAGGAAATTGTTTTTGGCGTCTGATATGGAGCGCCACACCTACTATCAGTTCCTCACTTTACTGCATAGATTCCTGTGCTACTCATACACTGAGGGCCGGTATCGAGACTGAAATCTTGTGGTTCCTAGTCGGATGCTCTACCGACTGAGACCCATATTATACATTTTTGTTGAGAAACACTTGTTATTAATTCGTTCAGTGGCATGAGCTATTCCACTGACATCATGGGCGCTAAAAACTGTAGCTGTTGAGAAGGCTTTTGTGAGCTTCTTGAATTAAGCACAATGAATTTTATTACTGTTGTAAAACAGCATTTTAGAACAGATTTTAGGGAAATCACATTTTTGAGAATTTTTTGCAGAAATGATTGATGAGGATTCCTTGTAGTTATTGCAAAGTTTAAGTGACTCAAACAAAGGCTCACTTGGTAACTTCTCTACAGAAATACTGAAGGATTGTGAAAATGAAGGAAAGTTTATGGAGCGTATGATTTCCAGTGAGGAGTCAACTGAAAGTGGAAGTAATAAAAATTTCAAATGTACCTCCAGAAAACTGTGTACAATGAATGTCAGTAATTTTGAATATTTGTCATTTCATTTTTTAGATGCATTGTATATATATATATATATATATATATATATATAGACACACACACACATGTATATATATAGAGACATATACACACACACACACACATATATATAGACATACACACACACATATATATAGACAGAGAGACATACACACACACACACATATATATATATGGACATACACACATATATATATAGACATACACACACACACACATATATATATAGACATACACACACACACACATATATATATAGACATACACACACACACACACATATAGACATACACACACACACATATAGACATACGCACACACATACATATAGACATATATATATATATATATATAGATATACATATATAAACATATACACACACATAGACATACACACACACTTATATATATGACATACACACACACACACACATACACACACACATATATATATACACACACACACACACACACATATATATAGACATACACACACACACACATATATATATATATATACACACACATATATATAGACATACACACACACACACACATATATATATATACACACATATAGACATGCATACATAAACACACACACACACACACATATATAACAAAGGAATATCATTGTTGAAACTGAAAAAAAAAACTTTTCTGTATAATTAAATGTATGTATATATGTATGAGTAGATAGATATATATTATACACATAGGTGTATAAGAAGAAATTTTACAAGGGTGGGAGCTGAAGGGATTTCCCCTGAAAAATATTCTTAGTTACCCTAGATCTTACTTTTAATGGAGGGGTTAAAAGGTGTTTGTTTTTGTTAATTAAAGAAAACAGTAATATGTATGTTTATCCATTTTTTAGAATAATTCATGTTAGTATATTTTCACATTTCATTAGAAGCAATGTCATTTTTTAGCAGTATCACAGTACTAATACAGAATTATAACCATGTCAGGTTAGAGTTTTCTGTGACATGTTTATGGAAAATGACAAGAATTAATGATATCCAAATTTCTATGCAAATGAGATAAAACATTTAAAATAAAGCAATGCAACAAAACCCTAGAAGCAAACAAATTCTACATTAGAATATTTAAAAATGTTTTTCATTTTATTTAAAAATCCGACCTTACTGACAAGTTAAAGCAACAGTTCTTGCAAGGCATAGTTGTATCAGTGCAACTGTATGGCTGTACCACTTGGACCCTAACAAAGCATCTAGAGAATAAACTAGATGCAAGCTGCACAAGAATGCTGCATGTGGTCTTAAACAAATCGTTGAAACAACACCCCACAAAAAAGCAGCTGTATGGCCACTTTCCCCCTATCACACAAACCATTCAAGTGAGATAAACAAGACATGCTGGATAGTACTAAAGAAGCAAGGAGAAACTCATAAGTGATCTTCTCCTGTGGAAACTAGTACATGGGCATGTCATTGTGGGCTGTCAAGCAAAGACTTACAATGACTAACTCTGCACGGATACTGGATACTCCCAAGGGCAATGAATGATAGGGATGGTTGGCGAGAGATTGTCATGGATATCCATGCTACTAGTGTGATATGATGATGATGATGATGATGATGATTTAAAAAAAGTGTGGAGGCAGGCAGGGGACTAGGAGGGGGCAGTTAACCCCTTGAAGGGAATTTTATTTACCATGTTTTAGTTAGAGATAAAATTTAAAAATTTGTAAAGACATTGTCTCATTTATTCCGCATTTTATTTCTCCACTAATTTTTCTTATTCTTATTTATTTCAATTTGTTACATTAACTTTTAAAAGCTTTAAAAGCAAATATGAATAGATATATTTTCTTTTCAATTTTTAACTCAAATTTTATTTCAAAAGTTATTCTTGATTGAATTTTCACAGGATGAGGCTTTAAAAATATTTCTACAGAGTTGAAAAATGTTCAAAAAATTGTTTTATTTAATATAATTAAAAAAAAAAAATGTAATTAAAATATGAGGCAATAATTATCTGATTTTGTGGGGATTAAAATAAAATTCAAATAAAAAAAAAAAAAACTCCATGAGCCTTCACCAAAAGAAGCCTCTGAGCATGTGCGGAAAAAAGGACCCACTTCTGACTCCCAAGATAATCTGTCGGCCATTCTAACTTAGGCTTTAACTGTGTCTAGACTACGACTGACCAGAGAGATATTTCCTTGCCACATGGTGGCTATGACCCTTGAATAAAGCCTTAATCATAAAACCACTTTCTGTATTTGTCTCTTCCTTCTTGTTCCTTAAATTCCTTCCTTTTCAGCACAACCACCAAATAAGATGGGGTTGAAAGCAAACACTAGGAACATGCACAAAGAATAACCACAGCTACCTTTAAGCCTTAAAACCTTAAACCCCTTGCCACTCCACAATCATAAAGGTTTTAAAAGTCAAAGTATAGCTGCTGCAATATTTTTTCTTATTCTACTTGAGCCATTTTTTCCATACATCATGAAATGCATTCCCTTTTCAGCAAGGCATATTAAAGGAGAAAACATTTTATAACTTTTGGCTGATTTTGTGATAAAATCATTTTACAGAAGTCCTCAATTTTGCATAATAATTGATTGATCCACTGTTTTTTGTTGATTTTGTGTATGTGTGTGTATGAAAAGTGTGTCCAATACACCATCAAGTAATGTACCAACTTAATTTGAATTTTTTTTTATTACATATTACTTGTTTCCTTTTTCCATCCGTTCTGTAGAATGAAGTTGTGACTAAAAAAAAAAACTCCATGGCTTGTTTTTAATAGATCTAATGTGTTACTGTTAGAACTGTTAGATACAGGCACATTAAAATTAACTAAAAAGGCAATATATGATTTTGATTTGCATAAAGATATTTTTCAAAATGTCTATAATATGAGGAATAGATGCGTGTCCATTCCTGCTTTCTTGGAATGATGTTAAAATTTGTATTGAATTCCGGTTTGTATGATATAGTAATATGTAAAAAAATTGAGAAATATAGTTCACTTATTTAGTTTAGTGGTGGATATGGTCTGCTCTTGTATAGAGATATTTTGAGTTTGTATTTTTCTATATTTCAGTGATGTGGCACTGTTTATTACACCATTTACTTAGCACTGAGTGTTAACTTTATGAAAATTTACATAGATGGTTTAAAATATGTAGAGCCTATCTTTGTAAAATTATGTAATTTGGATTTTTATTTTTATTGGTTCATAATTTTGGCAAAAAAAGTGAATATTCCCTAGTTAACTTTTTATCCTACCCCTCACCAACACCTTTCAAAATGTTAAATTTGCAGAAAAATTAAGTGAAGCTTCAATGAGAGCACCATGAATGTAGATGGGGTGTTATCACTATCCTCCACCGCCAGGTTTTGGGTATATGAAAAAAATTTATTTCTAAAACACAGCTTCTAGGCAACAATTTTTATTGATGGATGTGTTTGCGCCAGCCACATCAAAAACAATACAGCAATAAACATCTAAAATTTTCTTCAAAGTCTGATGATTTTCTAAAATTCTAGAGCCCTGTTGGCTGTGGCTTTAGAATATACTGACTGCACATTTGCAGAGGGTAAGAGCCACCAATCAGGCCACCTGTTGGCCATGGGTGGTGATGTATAATCTTTAAGGATGGAACCCTGGTGGCTGAGCATTCCATGACATGCAACACACCACTTTGGTCCTTACTTAGGCTAGATTGACAGTCAGAGAAGGCCTTCACCAATCAATCAGCTGGTCACATCAAAATCTAACACTTGTATGAATTTCCCAACCTTATTGCCCATATGGCAAGTCCCAACACTTATCATATATGTCTTAGAAGGTTGTGGGTGAGGGTCTTATTGTCCTGGGCATGATGTTAAACTGTATCTGATGGTGAACTTCCATTTCTGAAGCTCAGGAGTACCTCTTCATCACCATTATTCCCAGGTCCACGCTGACCCGGAGTGGTAGTACATTAGGGTCCCGTCTATGGGTTAAATAGAACAAACTGAGTACCCATCAGGTATGAATGGAACAAAACATCTTCGGCATAAAATTACCCAACAGGTTGACATACTGTAAAAACCAACCAACCATAATTCTAGTCAGTTGGTTTCCAGAGACAAGTTACTCTTTTGAAAGTTTGTTTGTAAGTTGGTTCACCTCAACCCTCGTGATGCTTTGCAACAATCTATAGTGCTGTATGTTGTTAAACTCTATCTGATGGTGAACTTTTCTGCAGTCTGTGTCTGCTGAAAGGCACTGGACCACTCACCCCCACATTAAAAAGACCTTGTGTCACATATTGCTTTTGTGGAGAAGTGATTAAATCCCAATTCTAGTTGGTTGATGTTGTTATATAATTCATAGGTAGCTTATGAATTATGTAAGTACTGTAGCTAGATATGTTTGAATCAGAGTTTGTTAGATTCAAAATAATGGGGTTTGAGTGGAAAATTACCTTAACCATTATGGTTATGATTGATTTGTGGTGATATCCACTTGACCCCTCAAAAAATGCGCCAGTAGAGGCATGAGACAAAGTTTTAGTTTAGTTGCGACCAAAAGTCAGAGGTCCGCTCAATCTGACATGTCACTTCTCACCGCACGTCTCTGGGCTGGGGTTGTTCTTAATAAAGATCTATAGAAAAATAAGTCTTGCTTTATTATTCAATCCATAAAAGATGAGCAGAACCCAGCCTGAACAAGAAAGAAAACAGCCCAGAGAAAATGCCAGGAACAACTAGACAGAGAAAACAAGTAAGAACCCTTCATCCTCTCCTCATACTACATCTCTCTCTCTCACTAATTATATACCCGATTTTAAGGGGTATATAACATTAACAATATAGTTTAATATTTTCTTTTGTCCCTTTAAAAACTCCATTAGAGATATGGCGCAATATATATGACTTCAGGTATGTTTCTTATGAAAATAATGTGTTGGGTTAATTTTGTTATGATATCGAAAATGGGAAATTTAAAATGAAATTTTTAAAATATAATTATTTACCCAGAAAATCTACAATGTATTTAGCTGGAGGTGGGTTGCGAGGCATTGAGTACTTTAAAAAATGTTTTTTCATTGAAAAATTGGGTAATTATTATTATTATTATATGAATAATATATAATGGATAAAATGTCCAACAGAAGAGAAGAAATATGTTATATAGGAATACAAGAAAGCTTTACTAGTGGGAGATCATTTATATGCACATATCATGCATCAATTTCAGACAGATAAGATTTTTTATTTCAAAACAGTCTTGCATGTTGTTGTTGTTGTTGTTGTATAATAAAAATAAGAAGAGCTACTAATGCTACTACAACTACTTATCATTATTTCAATCCTGATGGTCTTTCATTGAAGTCCGAGTGACAACAAGTCTTCTCGGGTCTCTTGGGCTCTTCTGAGTATTTTAGCTGATTTCAACAATGCTGTTTTCCGGATGGTCTCAATTCTTCCCCTGATTTCCAGTTCCTCTAGACTATTTTCTAAACTTATGGGCACCGTTCCAAGCACACCAACTATAATTGGTATCACTTTGACCCTCATATTCCAGGTTTTTTTGTTTTTTTTTCAATTCTCTAGCAAGATCCAGATATTTTTCTTTCATTTACTTTCATCTTCACTCTATGATCTGGTGGGACTATAAAAATCTACCAGTTGACAAGTTCTCTTTTTCTTGTGAATCAATACTAGGTCTAGTCTTCTGGCTGGGATAAGGTGATCCATCTTTATCTCAAAGACTTAGAGAATTTTGTGTATTCCATTCTCAAAAAGTGATTATGGTTTATACATATACCATTTTGTTGTATGGTCAAAATTTAGTTTCTTGCACAATTCAAAGTGGATCACCTTTCCAAACCAGTTGTCCCTAGTTTGCTGCATTCACCTAATACATAGTTGATCATCTCACCTTTGTCCCCACACACCCTACATTTGCTGTTCTGGAGTGTCTTATCTATTTTTGCTTTGATATAATTTGTTCTTATGTTCTTTTATTATTATTACTATTACTATTATTATTATTATTATTGAATTCACAGTTATTTCACAGTATCAAACAATTACTGAGATTTTTTAATATATCACTTTTTCCTGCAAAATTAATATTAAATGAAACAAAGTTCCACTTTATTTGACTAGGGCTGGCGTGTACTACCCCCAAAATCCACCAAATGAAGTGGGAGAACTTACTTCGGGGCTTCAGAAGGATGCACTTCATATATTTCATATGAATACTACTTTATGAAAATTGACATGTTGTAAAGTGGGGAGGCACATATCATAGATTGGGGGAGTGGGTATTATAGATTTAGGGGGGCATAACACCCAATCACTGGCCTAGGATTTAACACAGGTTAAATTAGCATGAACTCCAACATTCATTAATCATAATGTACTGTTTAATTATAATTTATTAGTAACACTATTTCCCTTTACACACAACAACATCATCTTCAAATATTCTAATTTCATAGCTTAAATAACCATAAGAAAAATTTCAAATCCTTTTATTTCCATATATTTAAAGATCCATAATGATTGTCATTCCTAGATACATTACCATGATAACCATGTAGACAGTTTGGCTTTTTCCAGTATTCCTTAAGAATTTCTTTTTCCAATCAATATTTATGAAGCTCATAGCTGAGTCAACTGTTATATTAAATACTCTACCAAATTTTGCTTTTCAAGCCATATTTCACACACACACACACACACACACACACACATACATATATATATATATATTATATATATATATATATATATATATATATATATATATAAATATATGGTTTTACCGATGCAGTGTTTCGATCTATTAAATAGATCATCTTCAGGGCATAAGATAAGAAATTATATATCACAGAATGAAGAAAAGTGAGTGGTAATCCTTGTTATTCAGTCTGTTTAAAAATTTTTGAAAAAAAGGAGACGGTTTTGAAATATGACATCAAATATTCTATTTTAAGTGTGATTTGCATAGTGTGTGTGTGTGTGTGTGTGTGTGTGTGAAGGGAGAATGTGTTCATGACACTGCAGCGTCGGCCAATAAACTCACCACTTAACCCATTTAAACCTGTGTTTTTTCATTTCTTGATATATTACATACCGTCGGATTTACTTCCTCTCTTCACATATATATATATCATAGCTGAGTGAACTGTTATATTAAATAAATACTCTACCAAATTTTGGTTTTCAAGCCATAATTCATATATATATATATATTATATATATATAATATATATATATACATATATATATATATATTATTTGCTTATTATATATATATATATATATATATATACATACACATATATATAAATGTATACATATACCATATATTAGTTATTTGCTTATTATTATAGATATTTATGCACACACACATATATTAGTTATTTGCTTATTATTATAGATATTTAGATACACACATGAACACACACACACACACACACATATATATATATATATATATGTGTGTATTTGCTCACTATTATAGATATTTATTTTTTGGTTAAATGGATAAAAAAGAAGCATGCCAGCTGTTTTTCTATAGGTGTAAGTACCTGTAGCTATTTGCCAGTGAGATATAAGCTTATTTGTATTATTCTTAAGAAGTCTTAGCAATAAGAAAATTGGTTTATTTGATCTCTTTCAAATGGAGGAGGGATTGAATAATATTCTTTTGATTAGGAAGTTGTTCAAATGTTTCAGATGATATACTAATCTCTCTGGTTTAGAAGCCTGTTAAATATAACAGATTAAAGGAGTTCTAATCTGGATTAATAATTGGAATTTGTCTGTCGTGTAGAGATGGACAAACAGATTGATGTAGAGCTACCAAATCTGGTATAGTTATTTACTAAGCTTAGCTTAGCTTAGATGTGGCACAAGGCCAGAAGTATGGGGCGCTCATTGAGAATCAAACTCACTAACAATGGTCTTGGAATCTAGCATACTAACCATTACACCACATAAGATGCCCAGGTTATTTACTAAGCTTAGCTTAGATGTGGCACAAGGCCAGAAGTATGGGGTGCCCAGTGAAAATCGAACTCACAAACAATGGTCTGTGATGTGAATCTAGCATGCTAACCATTACACATGAGGTGTCCAAAATACCAAATATGGTATATGTATTCATTAGATGAAGGCAAAGGTTTTAATATAAACATGTTTTATTCCTCATAGTGAAAGGAAGTGACCATCAAGAGAGGATCTCTAATAAACTATATTATTAAGTGAGAAGAGTGTGTCTTTTCTCTATGGATGGCCAAATGATTTGATCTAGAACTACCAAATGTCGTATTGCTATTTATTGGATGAAGGCAAAGGGTTTAATATAAACATATTTTGTTCCTCGTAGTTAAAGGCAGGTGCTCTCATCAAGAGAGGATCTCTGATAAACTATACTAGCAGGAGCCATGGATATACCACGGTATGATAATTTGACTATTACAAAGTTTGATATGTTTACTTAAAAGCTATTGCAAATAGTTCAATATGTAAAACATATAATAATCTCTGGCAAAATTCTTTCTTTCTTTTTTTTTTCTCTTTCTTTTTCCCTTATTTTTTCCAACTTTCTTTTTCTTTCTTTTTTTTTTTCTTTCATTGAAATAATAAAAGCTATCTTTTCCTATCTCTTACTTTCCATTCTATATTTGCTTTCTTTTTCCCTCTGACACGTAGCTCATGCTTTTTCTTCCTTTTCTTTCCTCACAATTACAATGATATGGTCCATTATCTGAGGTGATGACAGGGCATAACATTTGAACATATGCATTCATATCTTATGAATCAATATTAATATATAGACTAGCAGAACCTGTGGATATACCACAGTATATACTACTGTATAATGATCTAATTATTACAATGTTTACTTAAGAGCTATTACATAATAAATCAAGATTATTTTTTACATATTGAACTAACTCTCTCTCCTTCTTTCTTAAAAAGGAGGTGGTAAAATGTTTACATTGATTTGCCAATAAAAGTTTGGTGGGAGGCATTTAAAATATCTACATTATTTTGCCGACAAAAACACGACATGGAAAATATCCAAGTTAGGCTAGAAATTCACCTTGCTCTCTAAAACATAACATAAATTAAGGCTGGAGGCCAGGACGATATAAGATCATCATTACCAAAATATGCTCAGCAATTTGCAATTACTATTACAAATAAAAAAATGTAACTTGTTGTTTTTTCTAATTCAATTTAATTTTATGTTGGACATTTAAGTGAAGCATTTCATTTTTAAAATTGGGTGAAATAAAATGGGACAAATAAGAAATCTGCAGTTAAAACAGCACCAGATAATCTGGATTTACATTTTTGTATTGCATCTTGAAGAATTTGGATTGTGTCATTTTTAACCAAAGGGTGTTGTGGGATGATAATGAATAGAAGATTGAGGAACACCAGTATTAATATATAGCTCATTAAATGGGAAGAGTTTGTCTTTCCATTATGGATGGCCAAATGATTTGATGTAGAGTTACAAAATTTGGTATGTATACTTATCAGACTCAGAGAACCTTTTAACACAAAAAAGTTTTATTCTTCATAGAAAAAGTGAACTTTCATTAAGAGGGTTTCTAACAATAAATGATAATTAACAGAAAACCATGTTGTAGCAATTTGTAACTAACCAAATTCAAATCTTAAAACTTTAAAAAGAATTAATCAATTATTTGTTCTATCAAAATAATTATTTACACTTGATTAAACAATACTGTTTAATTTTATCAGTAGTTCTATTTAAAATAATTACACAACATTATTGCTTAGTTAAGACTAAACATAATTTTTTTAAAGAGATGAGTCACCAATTACAGACTGGGTCTAAAATTTATTTCAGGAAACTTATAAAAAGGTCCACTCACAAATGTCCAGCTCAAAAGGTTCTAAAAGGGCCCACTTATTCTTAAAATGAAGTCTATTGATTAAATGAAAGCAAAGGTTTTAAGCAAATAAAATATTATATGTATTCAGTACTGTATTTATCTATGATAATGCATGAGTAAAACAAATGGTACCTGACTTACAATTTTAATTCGCTCCACTCATAACTCAATTTTCTCATATATCAAATCAATTTTATCCATAGAAATAAACTGAAATGCCATTAATCCATTCCAGCCCCTGCCAAAAACACCCTAATTTTTTTGTTAGCCTTTTTTTAAATAAGAAAAATAGCACTGTATTGTATAAAAACATATAAAATAGAATATAATGAATTATGTGCTGCAATATGTTTTAATGTTTATTTTTTTTATAAATAATATTTTTCTTTGGGGTAATAATTTTTTTTTTAGTGAACTTATTAATATAAGTGTATCTGAAGTTCACTCGTGACACACATTTTAGCTCACAACAGAAAGGAAAAAAAACTGTAACTAGTAAGTCAAAATACCACTGTACTAGAAACATTTTAATATATTTTACCCAAGTAATTTACAGAGCATAATTTGAAATTATTTTCAAAGTAGAATTAAAATTTGAAAGTGTACAATTTTTAAATGTGTGCACATAAAACAGTCAATTAAAATTTGAATGTGTGTAACTTTTAAATGTGTGAACATAAATCCTCTGGAGAGCAAGCAATCTAGAAAACTATATTGGGTTTTTCACAAGGAAAGGAATAATATCATCCACAGAATATAATTCTTTTTTGATGCTTATCAGCATAAAAGTTTCCTGCAGATCATTTGATAGCATAGAGTGTAATCGAGCTTTCATAATTTTCAACTTACCAAATGCGCATTCACAACTGACTTGTGCGAATGACAGGGTCAAAAAAGATATTTTTAAGCTAAGAATAAATTGGAGTATGCAGATACATGCAAAGAATACTCAAACAGAATAGAGAAATAGTAATGCAGGAACTTGTGACTTGATTTTTCCAGAACTGCAATGTTTGGTTTGGTTTGTTTTATTTTATGGCATATCAACCTTTGTGGGTCATTTAATGCCAATAAAGTTTAGAAATAAATTTATTCTAAATGGATACTCAGTTTTTTTAAAAACACATTTTTCTATTTAATCCATAGATGGAACCCTAACAGGTACTACCACTCCAGGTCAGAGTGGACCAGGGAGAAATGATGATGAAGGGGTGCTCCACATTCCCCAGACCTCCAAAACTGGAACCTCACAATCACAGAGTTTAACATCATTCCCAGGGCATGAGGACCCTCAGCCACTGCCTTCTAGCACATACATGATAAAAAGGGTTGGGGCTTGCAATATGGTTGGGACAATCATATAGGTGTTAGGGCTTGATGTGACCAACCAATTGATTGGAGGGGGCCTCTCCAACTGCCTGTCTAGGCTAAGTAAGGGCTTAAATAGAATGTACTACTCATCCACCAGGATGACATCCTTAAGCATCACGGTTGGTACCCATGGCCAACAGGTGGCCCCATTTGGGGGGTTCTTACTCATCTACAGAGGTGCAGTTGCTGTATTCTACAGTCCCACTGACAGGGCAAAGAAGTGCAATGTGTGAAAAACCTGAAGTTACATCAAAGTGATTTTGAAGTATGTTTTGATTATAAGGACACGTTTGTTGCAAACTCTTCATTCACATAAAATCTTCAGAAATATATTTTTAGGCTAAGAATAAATTGGAGTATGCAGATAGATGCAAAGAATACTTAAGCAGAATAGAAAGACAGTAATGCAGGAACTTGTGACTTGATTTTTCCAGAAGTGAAAACCTGAAGTTACATCAAAGTGACTTTGAAGTATCTGTTTTGATTATAAGGGGACCGGTTGTTGCAAACTCTTCATTCAGACTTTTCAAAAGGCTGTTGAAGTTTTACGATGAAAGACTGGTATTCATTGCTCGAGTTCCTGCTTGCCCGAATCCAAGATGATTGCATGTGTTTTTCACCACTTTGAGTGGCAATCCATCTTCTTTGAGTTCTTGGAAACAACATGGATCAAAACATCCAGTGGTAGTTAAAGTTCATGGTGTGTTGGAAAAACATTTAAAATTACTAGTAATTTGAACAATTGATCAACAAAATCACTTCCACCCTGTAGTGATCTACAAAGGAGATTCAAAAATTTTCCATACTCTTGTTTTATGGAAGCCAAGCATGTCATGGATCATTTGATAGACAGAACCATATTTAATCTCCATAGAACAAGTTACCTAATCAATTATAACTTGGCTGTTCACCATTACCATCTCTCGAGCTTGCTGAATCTTTTGATCAGTGGTTGAGGTTGAGAGGCACCCTGCTCCCTCTTTGTGCATTACGCTTATCCAGTCATTTTAAACTTTTCTATCCACTCATATACACTTCTCTATATGGTAGTGCACTATCTCTGTATTGTGCTAAAAGCTTCCAATGAATTTTAGCCTCTGATTCTCTTTCCTACCTGAAAAATCAGGTTACTTCCTCGGTGCATACTGCAAGTGGAGCGACCATGTTTACACTGTAAAGACAGCAAGCAAAATGGCGCAATCAGGCTCAGATGTCGATCACAGTGCCAAACTATAAGCACATATGCGCAGAACATGGTGTAACAATAATAAAGATATGTTATGGCTGTTGGAATTTTTGTATATAAGGCATGGGGCAAATGGTCACTTCTATTTATAGACTCGCCTATGGGCATGTGACCTGGGAGAGATTCCTATTGTCCAATCACTGGCAGTGCTGCTGCTGTTGTTATATTTATACTAGTCTGATTCTTAACCTTGGCTCATTGCTATTTGGATCATCTTGGACGTCGGACTTACAAAGAATACTATAACACCGGCTACTTATTGGCTTGCTTACTTATTTACTACATCTGGAACCAAGGATGGCGGCAAGATACTCAACAGGTTATGGGCCCAGCACAATGGCAAAAATGCAGGTAAGTTTTAACTCTCCCTCGTACTTTAGTAAGTTTCTATTCAGTAATAGTAGGATTTTTTTTATTTCAGGCTAATATTCTTGCATAGTTATAACCATTAAGGGCACTCATATTTTGCTCTTTAATCCGGGTGCTATCAATGGCTGGATTTATAAGTTTAATCTTTTTCTTTCTTTTTGTTGTGATTTATTCCAGAATTTAAGAAGCTCATAACTTAACTAATTCAAACCCATTATCCTACATTCAAAATACCCTGTAAATCATCATTATCCAAGTGTGCCGATAGCATGAATTGATTGACCCTCACTCATCATCTATCCCTTGCTCTTAGTAAGTCCTCTACATGGCATCCTGTGTCCATACAAAGTTGATCAATGTAAGTTTTTTGCTGGTTGATCAATACGGGTGTGTCCATGTTTAGGAGTCCATAGGAGAATGTTGTTTATAAATTTGTCCTTACTTCTCCAGCAATGCCCAGTATGTCTTACTCATATTACTTGGATGGTTTGTGAGATGGGTGGTAAGTGTCTGTACAACTATTTTGTAGAGTGCTGCTTCCATGATTTGTTCAAAACAGCATGCAGCATCCTTGTGTAGTTCCCAACTAGCTTTTTTCTTTACCAATCATTTTGTAAAAGTCCAAGTGGTGCAACCATAGAAAGAATAAATATTATAAGAAAAATAAGTAAAATTTGATCTAGTTTCTGAACCATTCCTGTCTTTCACCATTTTCCTTACGCACAATTGATTCTTTGATCCACTATTAGAAAAGAACAGGAACATTTTTTCTTTTATCTTTCTTTATGTCATACACTGTTGAAGAATCAATGCTGTATAATTCACACAAGCTTCTTGCAGACATTCCACTGTCAAGTTTTTTCCCAAGTTCAGCCTGTTCTGTTATGGACAAATTGGACAATGTATTCTATTTCTGCTTTACACTTTGAGAAACACTTTCTTTATTCATTGAAACTCTGACTGTGACTAAATCTGAACAGGTTATGATAAAAAATGCAGGGAAAAAATAGGAAATTGTTTACCTATTTGTCTGAATTTTTAAAATGAGGCTTGATAATTTGTATTATTTAGATTTTTCAGACTTTTTTCTTCATCTTTATTAATATATACACAACAATATTTCAGTCAATGTGCTCATCAATATGCCATGTGTCCGGTTGGACACATGGTGCAATGGATATAGGGGTTCTGTTAATACAGTTCTGACAATCATCTGTAGGTTGCAGGTTCAATCCTGACTATGGGTGATAATAACCTGGAATGATTAACATCTGAGTTTAAAGAAGAGTATCATGCTTTTTGATGTAGTTTCAGGGAGTGGGTAGGGGATATAGTCAGAAAAAAAAACTGTGGATATCATCCTATTTGTCAGAATTTTTGAGAGAAGGCTTGATAATTTGTCGAGTTGGACACATGGTGCAACATATATAGAGGTTGAGTTAATAGAGTCCTAAGTAACAATCATTTGTAGGTTGCAGGTTCAATCCTGACCATGGGTGTTACTAACATAGAATATCTAACATGGCTTAAAATTTGTACCTGTTCATGATTAGCCGAACAAGAACAGTCTACTCCGGTTGATTGAATAAAGGGTTCCATTCGAAGTTGCATGAAGGCTCCCGATTACAAGAAGAAACACCTGAAGAAGTGATAATCATCTGTAGGTTGCAGGTTCAATCCTGATAATGAGCATTAATAACAAAGAATACTTAACATAGCTTAACACTTGTACCCGGTCATGGTTAGCAAAATAACAGTCTACCCAAGTGGATTGAATAAAGGGTTAGGTTTGAAGTTCCATGATGGCTCCTGATTACAAAAAACATCTGAAGAAGACTGGAATGCACATCAGCTGAAATGTTGGATATATAGCAATAAAGATGGGGAAAACAGTCTGAAAAATCCAAATAAAATAAATAGTTTCCCTGTGTTTAAAATTACCCAGATAGTTCACGTTACAACCAGTGTCCCTAATGGTATTATGACAGGTTGGTGTGATAACCTGAGAAATTTGAAATTATGCTAGCTAAGCTGATGTCCAAAATTTAAAAAAAAACCTCAACAACATTCTTCATCAAACAAAGAATTGAGTAAATTAAATTATATCACAACAGAAGGGGCCCACTGGGAAATTTCTCAGTATCCTGGTGAACCTGAACTCCACTGTGTATTATCAGTTTAAATTATAAAGTAAATTAAAATCATCTATTCATTAAAAAATAAATACTTTTAAAAATTAAATTTATTAAAATAAATTTCAAAAATATTTCTCAACATTGAAATTTTTCACAGAACAATATCAATTTTATAAAATGATAGCAAAAAATATATAATTGGTAAATTTATTTTTTATTGTATGAATTTTTTTTATAGTAACTGTTACTGTTTGCAATTATTCAGTAAAAATTTCAAATGGACAAAGAGGTTAGGCTTATACAAAAACAGAACACAGTAGGTATTAACACAGCCGATTTGCTACAGGTAAGTTAGTTGGATTTTATGTCAACCCCTGTTGGGTTATTTTTTACCAAAGTCATTTTGTTTTATTCATTGTTGGTGGGTATTGAAAATTCTTTTTTTTAAAACTCAATTTTTTAAAACTCATTTTTTTTTTCATTTAACCCATAAATGTAACCCTAATAGGTATTACCACTCCATTACATGTAGGATGAGGCACAAGGTTGCAAGTATGAGGCATCCAGCAAGGATTGAATTCACTATTCAATAGCAATGGATTTGTGAGTCTAGCTTGCTAATAATTAACCATGATGGGACATTGTAATACAACCAACTAAAATTATTATTCATTTTCAATGTGTGGTTTGCTGAGACTGCAAAATCCACCAGATGACAGGTTATTTTCTTGTTAATTAACACCAGGTCTACTCTTCTGGCCAGAATTGGGTGATCTATTTGTATCTCAAAGTCCCAGAGAATTTATTGCTTGTCATTTTCTAGGACAGATTCTAATTTGTGAAAATGTCATTTGTCAGCATACCTAAATTTTAGTCTCTTGCAAAATTTCCAACACATACACACACACATATACATATGAAAGTCCTTCAATGAATAAGGTGAATTTTGCCTAAGGAGTTGGCAATTGGAAGCAATGTTTACAGATGGAGCTTTTTCAAGGAAATCAATAGTGATGGGTGTTTTCCTATCTCAGAAGACTGTCAGCATCACATTCTTTACTGGCCACTGTACCTGGAACTCTTTCCTTAGTGGAGAGTTAGTGGGTTTCACTCCATGGAGTCTTTTTGACTCAGGCTCATAGTGGCAAATCTATGTTTAGCCCATATGTAAACATTTTTAAAACTAAAACATACTTCTCCATACACTTCACACAATCTTCTGTAAATTTGAACTTTGTGACCACAAAATAAATTGATGATAGACCTCTGTTCTAGCCTAAAGCACCTTGTTTGATTTGCCATTATTTTGAATAGCCTAAAGACAAATATTTTGTGAGATTAAGATATTTTTTGCTATAAATCAATTCCAAATAATGCAGAGTTTATGGGGAAAAAATCCTGAAAAAAAATTATTTTACTTTTTTCAAAAATATTTGCCTTATTAAATGACCATTATAGAGACATAATGAGAATTTTTAGTGATAAGTAAATTTACTTAAGTCCATTTGTTTATTAACTTATATTTACTTTTTAAAAGCAGAATTTGACTGGTTGCCATTCTATGATATAGATGTTGGTTTTAACTCAGAATTATTACAAAAATATTACAAATTGGACATTGCAGATCCTGAGACCAGCCATCAGTTAATCTCCTTAGAGCTACAATCCAAGTTTTGACCTCATACCCAATGTAAACAGGTTAATCAACTAGTTCATTATGAGGTTCTAATAACTGATATTTATGAAAACAAAGTCATCTTATGTCATCATGACATTGATTTACTGTTAAGAGCAAATATCACAGTGTCATATAAATATATATATATATTGTTATTCATGGTGAACATAAATGATATTTCTTCTCATATGAAATATATATCTATTTTCATATATAATAAATATGTCACAAAAATGTTACAAGTTGGACTTTGCAGCTTCTGTGGCAAGCCATCTGTTAATATCCCTATGTCTGCAATTCAAGTTTTGACCTCATACCCATTGTAAACATGTACACCAGCTAGTTTATTATGAGGTTCTGATAATTGATATTTATGAAAACAAAGTAATCTTATGTTATCATGGCATTTACTTGTTAAGAGCAAACATCACAGTGTCATACAATATTATATATATATACTTTCAAAGAAAGAAAAACTTAACAAACCATCATTTGGCTATTATAAATTTATTTCGACCAGAGCTCAACATAAGCCTAATCTCAATAGATAGCTTATTACCTAAGGACTGAGAAAAAGAGAAACTAGCCTAGAATTCTGTTTTTCTCAGTCTTTATGTAATAAGCTATCTGATGGAACTAGGCTCATATTGAGCTCTGGTTTAAATAAATTTATAATGGCCAAATGATGGTTTATTAAGTTTTTCTTTCTTTGAAAGTATAAATATTGCTCTGTATATAATTCATTTATTATTTATTATACATTGAGTTCTCTTAGGGATTTGTAAAAAATCTTGTATGTATATATATATATATATATATATATATACACGCACACACACACACACATTATTATTCATGGTCAACATAAATGATATTTCTTCTCATATGAGATATGTATCTATTTTCATATATAATAAATATGTCAAGGAATATGAATAATTCTTGTGAGATTATTGTTCTGTTTTTATATTATAGTACGTTTGACAGACAGGAATTTAAAAAAACAGACAACAGAAACAATTTTTGCTTTGTAATATATGAGGTTGAGTGCATCCACTTTATATGTTGTTGTACGTGGAAAAGCATTGTCATGCAGCAGACCCAGTTTTGATGCAAGTCCTCAGCTTTTAAATCGAATTCCTGATGTCAACTCGCCCTTGATGGGTGTTGAGATCTTTCATCATTTGTGAAACATGTGAGAGAATTTTGTAGCATCGATAATCAAGTCATTTTAATTCTACAGAGGATAAGCTCTGTTCTTATATTGCAATAAAAATCTACAATTGATGATCATTTGGGTTTGGATTGAAAGTAATAAATGCTTACACTTAAAACAATTCATTGATAAAGAAAATGCTCTGATTTATCTAACCTAATTAACTGAAAGTATATATATATATATATATATGTATGTATATATATAAATGTGCATGTTTGTGCATGCATGCCTGTATCTTTTTATCTCTATCTATATATTAGCCATGATTTAGATAAAGATTTTCTTCTAAACCAAACATACCAGGATTTTATCATTTCTAGTGGAACATCAAAATGGATATTATAAGATATTATCTATTACCAAACTTTACAGAATTGAAACTATGTAAGCAAAAATATAGATATGTAGCAGTCCAAAAATAAGTGTATTCTTTATATATATATTTACCCAGTTTTACTTTTTGGTTGCAGAAGCATTGCATTTTTATTTTTGGTTACAATGCTGTAGAGTGTGGTTATAATCAACACCTAATAATATCTGTTTTGGTATATAATGTTTCACCAGAAATAAAATTCTGCTATCTTTGGTTGAGAAGAAAATGAATCTTTTATAAAAAAAACAAAAAAACACTGGTATAAAACATTGGTAGACATGAACTTATTTATAAGTGATACTGTATATACAAAGTGTGTTCGAATAAAAAAAAAGAAAAAAAGTAAAGTCGTCGAGGTGGCCTAAATTTGGTATCAGCCAGACAGCGAGCAAGTCTATCCTTTTTTCACTAGCACTACACACACGCTGAGTTGGCCAGAGCCGGTATCAAACTAGGAACCTTGTGGTTCCAAGGCAGATACTCTACTGATTGAGCTAAACCAGCCCTGTAAGGTACAAACATTTACTTATCCAACATATTTATTTACATGAATGTAAATTCAACCTTTTTACTACTAGTGTTGGGTTCATTATGAAATAACCTGAAGATTTCATTTACGAAGCATAGGTTAGTTATTTTGTTTGGTTGTTTTATGACATATCAACCCTTCTTTTGGATCATTTAATGCCGAATCAAGTCATTTTGATAAACAAAGGACTCAGGTTGCTTACAGTACCTGCTGTTGCTTAAGTGGTCACCCAATTAGATTTTGAACAGGCTTATCACTACTTAACTTTGGTGATCTAGCATGACTTGACCATAATAGGTTTGTATTGTATAAAACTTCATCTAAAAAAATTCAGAGAAAACATAATGGGTTTGTAAGGACAATGAATTCACTAATAAGGGTTTACTAGCCAAACATGCTAACCATTGTAAAAAAATTGATTAAAAAATCTATATTTAATTGAATTTTTTTTTTATTACAG
This sequence comes from Doryteuthis pealeii, assembly GCA_023376005.1. NCBI lineage: Eukaryota > Metazoa > Mollusca > Cephalopoda > Myopsida > Loliginidae > Doryteuthis > Doryteuthis pealeii. The sequence continues at coordinate 48,252,516 of CM042151.1, forward strand.
ATTCTACACTACAATCTTAGTCAGAAGTGACACTTTGATTGTGTGCAGAGTGCACAGAAATTATACACTTATTCGAGAAATTATTGACAGCCAGACAAAGAGACAAAGTAACAAAGAGAAAGTCACACAGTTCATTATGTAAACAGATATTGATCGATTGATTTTACTTTGGTGAGATTCTAATCAAAGGGAGCAAATTTCAAACTAGGGATGAAAAAAAATATGACAAGGGAATCTCAAAAGAGAACTATTCTAGTATTCATGTATTCATAAACATATTTTCAGATATATATCACTCAGACTTTAATGAAACGCTTGGAGAAAAAGGTAGATGGGAACAACACAAGGATACTGCATGCAATCTTGAACAAATCCTGGAAGCAGCACCACACAAAAAAGCAGCTGTACACCCATTTACCTCCTATCACATAAACCATGCAAGTAAGATGAAGAAGACATGCCATACACTGCTGGAGAAGTAAGGATAAACTCATAAATGATGTTCTATGAACACCTACACATGGACACACCAGTGTTGGCTACCCAACAGAAACTTACATTGATCAGCTCTGTGCAAACACTGGATGCCGTGTAAAGGACTTGCCAGAAGAAATGACTGATAGGGACAGGTGTCAAGAGAGAGTCATAATAATCTGTGCTGTGAACATGACTTGATGATGATGACATATTGTCAATTTAGGAAGCCAGTTTCAAGTTTTTGTACAAAATGTTCTTTTGGTAAAACACAGGATTGTGCAAGCACAGGACCTAACAGGACTGTTTAGCCTTTTCTCTTTTCTTTAACTGAAAATTCTTCATATTTTCTTATTAAAAGAAACTAGAAAAAAAAAGAATCTTCAAATTTAATGTAGAAGATTATGTGACTATTTTTTGTTTGTAAATCATTTTCTCATAAAATTCTATATGTTACATAATTTTAGATATATATCAAAATAAAATAAAAAATATATAAATGAATAATACTGGGCATGTATTTATTAAAACTTGTTTTAACAAACAATGTGAACTGTTTAATGCTGCATACTTAATATATTAATGATTTTTACAATAAATTAAATACTCATTGATAAACTTACTGAATTCATGAGGTTATTGTGATATAAGCAGCATCGTAGTTTCGGTTACAGACAGACAGCGAATATCCATTATGACAATATATGAGGACACAGCTCACATAACATCAAAAGAAGAATTCCAGAGATTCCTCAACCAATGAAAAATTTATTGGAAAAAGTGTGTTGTATTGAAAGGGAACAATTTTGAAGAAAATCAATTCCTTTGTCTTTCTTTTGTACAAATTAAATACAGCTTCAGTCTTGATACTTTTTGAACACATCTTGTATAATTAGAGAAATTATCTTCAGGCTGATCAACAAGTTGGGGCTGTGGGGGTGGGGGTACTCCCCACCTCTTGAAAATCATTTCCCACCCCCACACACACACCTTGTGAATGTGATGCGGAATAAGTGTGTTGGATGCCAAGGGGACTATTTAAAAGAAAATGAACATTCTCTTTGTTGTTGATTTCTGCCTTGGTATTAATACTTTTTGAAAATCCCTTGTACGTTTAGGTATATCAGTGTGCTATGATTCCATTTATTTTTCAGTATTATCTTCTTTGCAAATGAAATTATCTGAGTGTTTTTCTACTGATTCTATAGATTAATCATATTATATAGTCGAAATATCAGATGAAAATGCATCTAGTGATATACACTAAGTTTATGATATGGAGCTATATTCTAAACTCATGTATTATGGTTATGACAGCTTAAAGTATAGAAATTTTGATATGATAATAAATGACTTTTAAAAAAATCATTTCAGCTATATATCACTTGTTGCATATGGAATCTGCTTCCCTGGGGTACACTTTATAGATGACATATTTCCATTAATTTCACTTTCTTTATACCTCATATATTTTTAACTTAAAAGGCAGGATCTTCTAACTGATCCATATATGCATCAATTCCATTGCTTACAAAGACATAAGAAACAGTCATTTTTACTATAAAAGATAAATTCAAATAACAGGAAAGAAATTTACATGTGATATCTTTTATATATTTTTATCTTTTATTTTATTTTTTCATCTTATTCATATTATCTTTTCATCTTTATATTGTTCTGCGAAAATTTCCAAGATTTTTGTTTAAATTTAAATAACATTTTGAGATTTTTCAGTTTAAGCATTTTTGTATTTTGTTTGGATTGTTAGTAATATTAGTTATACATAATTATATTACATCTTTAACTTAAGGAAGTACTTCATTAGTCATGCCTGATTAAATGTGAAGAATTATTTCAGTAAAACATATAGTACATATAGAAAAGCCAGAAGTCAGCAACACTACTGTCCTTACACAGTCTGAAGAAGAGAGAATAAAAATCCAGAAGATTTACTACTACTAAATAAACGAAACTCTACACAAAAACAACTGAGGTTCTATTTATTTCTTTAATGCTTCATACAAATGCCCAAACCTGATATATGTACCTCCCACAAATGGAAACATATACCAAAATAATCACACACATATATATATATATGTGTGTGTGTGTGTGTTTATGTTAGAATTTAACAGCAACTGAACTCCAGAATATTAAAAGGGGCATCATAAGATATCCTACATGAAACACTCCAGTAAAATATCTGCAAAGAACTTATATATATATATATATATATATATATATATATACATATATTATCTTTGGCTTAACCACTAATACAAACAACAGGCCTTTATCAAGAAGCTTTATATATATATTCTTTAGTTTAACATCTTATATATATATATATATATATATATATATATATATATATATATTGATTCAAATATACAATATATATATGTAAATACACTGAGGTGAAATATTAATTGATTATGAGCATGTATAACTAAGGGTGGCAAAGACATGAAAATGAAGTTTCTTACTTATGAGATTTTTTTTAATCAATTGCTTGGTTTGAAGATTACATAGATGAGAAACTGTCAGTTACCAAACATCATTGACTTAATATCTTTGCTACCCAACTTTATATATATATATAAGGATAATATTAGTCAAATTTCTTATTAGCAATGATAAATGATTCAATAGTTTTATTTGTTTATTCTTTTTTAAGTTTAAAAATTCTAATTCTATATGATTAGTTACATCTGGCAGCCAAATCCCCTCTCAATGAGACCCCCTTTTCCTCCTGAGGAACAAAAATATTTTTTATGTTAAAACCTTCCCTTGGGTCCAATAAGTATGAATACCGAATTCAGTATCTCTACATCAAATCGTCTATTGAAAACAGACAAACAAACGTTTTTCCAATAATTTATACAGATTAAGCAAGATTAGTCTTAATGTCTCAATTCAAAGAAAACATTTAAAGCTACCAGTACTTTTATTGTAGTCAAGCTATTATGTATTTTCTATTTTCTTTTCTTATTTCACAAAACAATATATAATTACCAACAAAATGTGATAAATATGCAAAAAAAAACATTTATCAAACTATTATATTTACATTATAAGAATCTGATTTTTTTTTGTTAGAATAACAAAGCAAAAACAGCACATCATTGCAAGATTAGAGCAATATACCTAAAATGTTCTGGTCATTGGTTCCGCAACCCAGTTTGGTCATTGGGGTGCTACTAAGTGTGTCTTTGGCAGGAATAGCCTGATGGAGCCCATCCCTCTCCAGGTCTACAACTAGTTTGAATTCAGTTTAAAAAAATATAAAATAAACCTGATCAATACCATACAAAAGCAATCCCTCAACATTATCCCCAATAACATATCATTAAAACCGTTAACTACAAAAGTGTAAATATAAATATACAACATATTTTTTAACCTCTTGGCATGAAATAATCCCTGATGGATTGATATGCTATTTAAAATCACCAGAGTTTTCCTTCTTCTAGACCAGTTGCCATACCAAGGTTAAAGAGCTATGTTTTTTTCTACTATTTACCCATAGCTGGGGGAGAATAGTTCAATTCACCTGATGGTCATTTTGAATAAGTTCGGTACTTGATTAGGAGAGAAATCTACGCATCTGGTCTGAAGTAAACGTTTTCCCGTCAATCTCTGTCATCCTGTCTCTTGTGATTTTGGGGTATTTAAAAAGATTTCCACCCTAAGAAATAATTAATTTTCATTGGTTAATTTAATTTCTTTGTTAGAATTTTTTCTTTCCATATCAACAATGCACATTTTCCATTTGACTTATGTCATTCCTCTCCAGTAAATGAAAAACAACTGAGTTTGTACTTTGTTTTGTTCTGATTTGAATACCTACATTCTTTCTTGCAAAAATCATAACAATATCCATTGTTTATAAACCCCATTCTGCCAATAATTATATCTTTCAACAATGGACTTTGACTGACCTGGAATTTGCACATATTTATTTTATTCTTGGTACATGTAAAAAATCAATCTCTTCCATTCTCTGTTTACTTTTTAAGATACAATTTCACTAACTTACTTTTCTATCATATTTCATGTTCAAATAAAATGATATATGAATTTTGCCAATATTCTTTTACAAATCTACTAAACTCCCTACATCACTTACAGATGTTTTTGACATTCATGCACAACTTGCCATATAGTTCCATTAATAAGTGATGAATTTCTATTGGTTTAATGCCTTTTGCATTCAAAAACCCAATAACTGTGTGAACTTCACACTTGGTGGTAGCATGAATCGTGAGCTCCATCAAAAATGACTGCCAAGCCAAGACTGAGTGTTGCATCAAGCATACACAAGGATAGGCACATGTGCATGCACAACAAACACAACAATGCCACCAATAGCAGCATGAACAGTTTTTCTACATTCTCAGTGTTTTGGAGACCTTATTTTTGAGATTACCCTCATATATACTTACATAGGTGCCAAGCATTGCTCAGGTGTCAATATGTAGAAACATTTTTCTTGTTAAACTAAAATGACTTATAACTTATAGACTACTAATGCATTGTAATTTTTTTAATGTTTTTTTTTTGTTTAAGTACCTTAGAATATTTTCATTGTAATGCAAATATATTTTTACAGTTGAATTCTTTTCAGGCTGCTGTGATGTGCAAAGATTTTGAGACTGTGTTTAATGTTAATTTTATATATGAGATTTAAAAAGGAAATAAGATCCATATTTTTACTTGCTATTTGTTCTCATGATTCTAAATTAATATGCAACACATGAAACCGAAACAATTTTAAGAGAAATATGTTTTAGTCAGTAAGAGCTTCGGGGTAGACAACATTTCTTATTCGATGGCTTGGTGCTATAGTAAATATAGAAATATAAAAAAGTAAAAAGTAACAAATATTTTCATCAATATATGCTGAAAATATGAAAATATTCTGTTCTTTCAGTATTCTTATTTTGACTGCCTGAGAACACTAGAATGGTCCTAAGTAGGATTTGACCCCCTCCAGTCCACCATCTGTGCAAATGCTCTACTAATTTCTTGTAGCAAACATTTGTATCTGGATTAAAAATATATTGGTATTCTACAGATGTTGGGGCCAGTTTAGCTCAGTCAGTAGAGCATCTGCCTAGAAACTACAAGGTTCCGGATTTGATACCAACATTAACTAACTCAGCTTCGATCAGTGTGGTAAAGAGGAGAGCTGATAGTAAGTGTGGTGCTCCACTATAGACACAAGAAAAATCTCCTCGGTCTGGTGCAAGGAAAAGGGGGATAGACTTCTTTGCTGTCCGGTTGATATCGACAATAAGCCACTACACAAACTTTACGTTTTACTTATAAACGTTGCCCTGTTGTGGCCTTAAGGGTTGCCTGAACCCAGTTTTTTTTGTTCATGCATTATCAGTGATGCAGATAGATTTTTGATTTACTGTGTCCTGTGATGCACATATTTGCTTTGAATAAGTCCTCAGGAAAATTTATGGGTCCCAACTAAAGTTTCTTAATAGGTGTAGGATTTTTATTTATGATTGGAGAAACAACTAAAGCTATCTAACCCCTATCGTGTAACCTATCCTGTGTAATTAATTTCTAAGAAACTATTTAAATGTATTTACAGTAAGCTTGAAATGGTGAGGGAAGAAAAAAGAAAAACACTGGAATGCATGGATATGATTTTACTGCCTCCTTTTAGATTATTATGTGTCAAGGATGCAGGGCACGTACCTATCAGCATCTCTGCATTATTATTTTAAGATGCATCAGGACCTTCACATTTGTTGATGAATAATGACATCATTTCAAGACAACCAAACAAACTTTAACATATTATATACAGTATTGGCTATAAATAAGTATCCTAAAGTCCAACCCCTCCCACTGTCGCTGGTGGTGACAATGTGAGAATGTCAGAGCTATACCATCCAGAACTCAAATTCCAGACAGGACCCCCAAGGAGGATTGGTCTAACACCAAGTGATGTTAGGGCCACAACCTAGCTCTGGTGAAAATCCAAGGGTGTCTCCATCATCATCAGGAATCAATGGCTTTTGGCATACTTGTCACTTGTCTGTGGAAATCTGCTGCAAATAAGGCATCTCCTTACCCTGACTGAGATATGTATGCAGGGTTTGGGGACTGCTTTGAATTTTCTATTCCCTTGTTACTCTTTTCATGAGTTCACTAACAATCTCATTGGATGGAGCTGGCTCAATCGACCCAGGGTGAATGCTATTACAATAACAACAGCAATAAATAAGCTCACCTGCTACATTTTCTTTTAATTCTAAACTAAAGATATCAGGATTTTGTCACTTCTAGTGTAATGTAGTGCATACAATATACAAAACAGATATTATTAGGTATTACTGATTACCAAACACTACAGCATTGAAATTCTGTAACCAAAAATATGTAGAAATCAAAAAATAAGTATATCTCTTAAATATATTTATGCAATTTTATTTTTGGCTACAAGGTGTTAAAAACTTATTTTTAATTGAAATTTCAATGCTGCAGATTTTGATAATAAATAATACCTCCTAATATCATACCTTTTGATTGTATAATCTGCTACTGGAAATAATAAAACCCAGTATATGGTATATATGGTTTAGAAGAAAATTAGCTTTTAAGCGAAGTGTACTTTTTATCCTGTATATAATGTACTCTAATACACACCTACTCAAAATTCTATATGACGAGTATATTTTCAAACCAAGTTTGATATTTTTCTTTTTTCTTAGATAATGTAAATTTTAATCATAAATAATAGCTAAGAATATCCATTTTTATTGCTTAATGTTCAACTAGAAATAATAAATCCTGGTATTTTTGATTTAGAATAAAACAGACTTTTTATTAGATGTTATGATTGTAATTATCTATAGGCTATATATATATATATATATATATATGACAGAGAGAAAAAGCGAGAGAGAAATAGATAGATATAGATAGATAGATAAGTGGAACAGGAAATACTTAAGGCATAAATAGGAAGTAAGCAAATGTCAGTTTCCTTTAACTTATCCTGAAAAAAGAAAAGAAAAGAAAAGAAAATATAATTATCAAATTAAAGCAAGCTATGAACAATGGTTATGGGGCTTTGAATAAAAATTGCCAATAGAAATATTAGTGCTTAAAACTGGAACAAATTTCTTTTTTAACGTAATATTTAGTTTAGCAAGTTTCATCTCTCAAAATACATGTTTTGCATGAGAACTGAAAATTAAAAAGAAAGGGATTGTCAGTAATCAGAAAATAATGTAATGATGGATTACCTGTTCTTGATTGCAAAATCACTTTTCCAACAACACAACAACAACTAGGAGTTGACACACTTAGCTGTCATAGCAACACATCCAGTTACTTAAGGAAAAACTTGTAGTTATATACGTATATATATATATATATATATATACATAAATAAATGAGGCCGATTGCATTTCACATAGCACTAATACCCTTGGTAAATGTATGCAACCAACTATTCTCCCTCCAGCTATGTGTTAATAGTAGGGCAGATTTCTTGTTGGGTACAGAATTTAATGATCACAATAAACAGACCAAATTTTTTTATTCATGGTAAAATTTAAGAGCAGTAAAAGCTAAGAAATGTTGGTTAACTAACTGATCAAGAAGATAAATTTACAGTTAAGAAAGATTATAGAATGGGACAATTATATATATATATATATAGAGAGAGAGAGAGAGAGAGAGAGAAATAAAATGAAGGACTGCAAATTAAAAAAAAAATGAATAGAAAGATTGCTTAATGCTATCATAGCAGAGAGAATATAAAACTTATAATTATGGATACTATATTTTTGTTACTCAAGTTCCATCAGTTTCACACAATCTCCATCACACAGAAGTGTAGAAGAAGTAGCCAGTCAAGCATGAGTATAGCTTGAGTTGTGTTTCCATGGTGAGATCTTTTGTGAGACATTAACTAATATATAATGTGCTAAGCTATTGATGTACAAGACATTAAAAAAAATAATGAAATAAATAAATAAAAAAAAAATAAACAATGAATATTTTTTCCCTCTGGCAGTTTAAAATAGAGGGGTATGAAATATGGGATTAAGTAAGGTAAGGTGGTAGATGACAAAAGAAATGTGTTAATATGTCTACACGAATAAGCTATAATGTGTATATATAAAATTAAATAAAGTCGTCGGGTGGCCTAAAGTCGGTATCACCAGTCGGCGAGGGAGTCTATCCCCTTTTCAATAGTGCTAAACCAAGGAGATTGTTTTGGCGTCTGAGGAGGAGCGCCACACCTACCATCAACTCCTTACTTTACCGCACAGATCCCTGTGTTACTCATATGCTGAGTTGGCGAGGACCGGTATCAAACTAGGAACCTTGTGGTTTCTAGCCGAACGCTCTACCGACTAAAGCAGAGTGAATCAATTTTTGTTCCTAAAGGCTGTTTTCCTGTTTAGTTTAATGACACAAAATTCATACTAAAATATTCCTTGCTTTTAGGAATGAATTATGTTAGAAAAAAATTTGATTTTAATTGGTTCTAATTAGTCGTAATTCTGCCTATTACTTTAAAGCTCTCTATGTATATCTTGATTACCTCCTCATTATACATGTTAGTTTCTCTGTGTGAGTAAGAAAAGATGGGAGTGATTGTGATAGAGACATTTAACTACTCACTGACCAACCTGTCCTTCTGGGCAGGAGTCTGGTCTGCTTTGGCCACTGGACCAGTGTGTTAAATTAATAGCATCAATCCCAGGGGGCTATCCCCCCGGGCAATACCTGCCTCCTTGGTTTAAAGGGGCAGGGCTGGGTTTATTGCCCTGTGACTGAGGCGCCCCCCTTGAGGGGGAATGCCGACAGGATCGATGCAATTTTTGTGCTTACCACCCATGAGCTTTGGCTTATGGGTGGGCCCACGTTAAAACAAGACCTTGTGTCCAGCACTCATAAGTGTGATGAGAGGCAAATAAACTCACTTTATTTGTATGTTAAGATTAAGTGATGAGCCCGAAGCTTAATAAAATTCCCCGATCCATTTTAATTCAAATTAGGTCATTTCCTTCTTTGAATCTTACAAAATGATTTTAATGTTGTTTTTTTTTTAACTCTCCAGCTGTATTTTTTTCTTTTTTAAAATTTAATTCACTTTGCATACTCTCTTTTTGTTAATCCCAATTATCTACTGAGAGCTCAGTGGGTGAGCCAATGTGTCACGTTTTGTCTAGTTTATAATCATTTATACAGATTAAGCTACATCAGTCTTAATGCCAGTAGAATTAATAAAAATTCAAAGAAATCATTTCAAACCACCAATATTTATTGTAGTCAAGTTTTTATATATTTTCTATTTTCTTTTCTTTTTTCAAAAAAATATAAATCAATTTATGACATTCACATTAGAATGGTCTGGTTTTTTTGTATACTTGTATGCTATGACAAGAAACCACTGTCTTTTATACAACATGTGGTAGTAGCTAGACATATTTTTTGTCTCGCAGTGGACTATTCAACACAATTACAATGCCACTTTATGCCCTTGATATAAATCTGACAGCTAAGATTGACCAAAGGAAATTTGCCAACTATGGATTTCTATTACAGACACTTCCATGGATTTCTATTACAAAAATAATTTCACAAACACACGTCTTTCCTTTTTTTTTTTTACATCTTTGTTCCTCTTTAGTTTAGACATTAGATAAAAGTTAAGTGACAAGAATTGTCTGGAATTAGTTCCTGAAACATACTTTCATTCTCTACTGATTTCCTTTACAAAAATACATTTCAACAAAATATCTCATACAGCATAACTCACAAATAGTGCTATACAATCTCAACATGACTGAATTAAATCATATTCTTAACAATTAATAGCTGGCATTAAATCTGACCATCCTGTTCGCTGGGCAGTAAAATACATTGACTGCAGAAGGGTAAAATACCCTCATGGGGCCACCTATTGACTATGGTTGGCAACCCGTAATGCTTAAAGACAGAATCCTTTTATCCAGATAGAAAGGCCCCTCCAATCAATTGGCTGGTTTTGTCAAGCTCTAGCACTTATATGATTGTCCTGACCCTATTGCGCTTATGGCAAACCCTCAAACCCTTTATATCATATATGTGCTAGAAGGCAGTGGCTGAGAATCTTAGTCCTAGGTATTACATTTAACTGTATCTAGTGGTGAATTTCCAATTCTGGAGCTCTGGGAAATGGAGTATCTCTTCATTACCATTACTCCCAGGTCCACTATGACCCAGAAAGGTAGTACCTGTTAGGGTCTCATGTATGGATTAAATAGAATAAAAAAAGGAGTTCTACCAAATTACACATGTAATGCAAAATTGATTACCAACTGTTGTCTCACAATAACAATTTGTTTAAAAACAAACTATTTACCTACAAACTATTCCTATGCAAATCATATATACCATTAAAATAATTGGTGAAAAATAACCCACAAGGTTGATATGCCATTAATCCAAACAAACCAAACAATAAAATCTGATACCCCTTATAATTATTTGTTTGTTTGTTTTGTTTTACGGCATATCAACCTCAGTGGGTCATTTAATGCCGATAAAGTTTTGAAATAAATCAATTCTTAATGGATAATACAATTTTTTTATAAATACATTTTTCTATTTAACCCATAGATGGACCCTAACAGACCTACCACTCCGGGTCAGAGTGGACCAGGGAGCAATGGTGATGAAGGGGTGCTCCACATTACCCAAACCTCCAAAACTGGAACCTCACCATTAGATATAGAGTTTAACGTCATTCCCAGGACATGTAGACCCGCAGCCATCGCCTTCTAGCACCCATATGATAAAAAGGGGTTGGGGCTTGCCATAAGGGCCCTTATAATTAGATTTATCTTTATATAATACTAGCTTAAAAGTTGCCCTATTGGGCAGCATTTAAGCTAGCTAATACAGTGGGCTCTTGATGAGATGTTCAGCTCAATGCACTTCATGCATTGAGTACCTATTAAATTTTATTAAAACTGAACAATATTTTTCAAACAACAGTTTTCATCAAAACAATGATATAATTTGTCTATTTGGGACTTATTGCAAAGCTGCATGAGGAATAATATTTTTGGTTTTTGCATTTAGTCCAATTCAAAAACTGTATGTTATGTTGGGCTATGAGTACAATTGAAAAAAAAATGTGACACATCAACCAAAACATTGTGATTATAAGAATAAAGATAAGGACAACAGTCTAAAATATCTAGACAATACAAACTCATTAACAATGGTCTGCTATCCTAGCTTGATAACTATTACAAGCATCATTTACTTGATTCAACACAAGGCCAGTGGTATGGAGTGCCTCATGAGGATTGAATTCAATACTCAGAATTGATCTGTAAGACTAGCTTGCTAACTATTACACCATAAAGACGTAACAATGTCATCAACAACAATTGATGACAACAACAAAAAATGTTATTTACATAACTTTTATTTATAAATGGAGCTCACTGCTGAAATATCCAACATGACTGAATGTTAAAAAAATAAAAAAATGTTATTTTCATGTAAAACGAGAATCACTTCAAGTGTGTAAACAACTGAAAAGAAATAAAAATGGAAAATTTGCAAGGAAAATTCTTTTATCAAAAAAAAAGACAAAAATAAAATCACACAAATCAAAAAATGATTTGGTTGGTTAATTGGTTGATTTTATGGCATGTCAACCCTTGTTGGGGTATTTAATACTAACATCAGTTTTTTTTTTTCAAACAATGTTATGCTTTCATGTAAACAATGATAATAATTTATAAACAACTAGAAGTGGCTACCCATGTTGCCTGGGTATAAGCGGGGGCAAAAAGTTAGTCTCACAGATCAATTATTAGTGAATGGTGAGTTGGAACCTTGTAGAATGCCTCATAAAAATTCCTACACGAAAAATGACCGCGTGTTGATCCAGCCTGGTGGGGCACAAAAAAAAAAAAAAAAAAAATGCACAGACACCCTGAAAAAAAAAAAAAAAAAAAAAAAAAATTAATGTCTCTTATTTAAAATATTAAATGAAAAAAAAAATCCATGCTGTTACTACTTAAATTTCATCTTTTAATCATCTTCACAAATATATATGAAATCTTCATTATTTTTGTTCAAAAAGCAGGATCTGGTGATAGTAAATGTGTATATGTATTTACTTTGTCATTAATTGTTTTATTTTCATAGTTTCTCCGGACATACATACATACACACAACTGCCCTTTATATATGTATAGATTATAGCTTTAAGTAATTATTCTTAATACTGATAATTTGCAAAAAGTTACATGGTTTCAAGTAACTTTTCCCATTTAATAATACAGGTGATAGAGTCAGCATATTCTAAGCCCTATTATTTAATACTAAAGTCAGTTTTTTTTTCCAGCAATTATATAGTTTCAGGTAAATAATGATAATCATCTATAAATAATTAGAGCTTCAAGTAACTATTCTTAATACTAATAATTTGCACACAGACAAATAATCTATAGACAATTATATGGTTTCAAGTAACTCTTCCCACTTAATAATGCAAGTGATAAAGTCAGCATATTTTAAGCCCTGCCAAAAGAGTTGTCAGAAAATGATAAATGTGATTTACATGACTGATCTGAAAGGTGATTGAAATCATTAATATTAAGAATAGTTATTTGAACCTATAATTATTTATAAACTAGTAGGATTTGTGGATATACCAAAGTATAATAATCTAATTGTTACAATGCTTGATAAGTTTGCTTAGAGTTATTGCAATATAGTTCAATATGTAATAAGTATTAAAATCTTGATTTAACTCTCTCTTGCACTGTTTTTTTTAAATTTTATTTTAAATTTGATTGAAACAGATTAGTGTTATTGCTTCTGTACGCTCATTCCCCCTCTCTATCTTTTCCATTTTTTCTATGTAGCATGTAATTTTTCTTCCCCATCTTTCTTTATAATAAAAACAGAATGGTCCATTATTAAGCTGAGGTAACAGCACTTATAAGAATTCAGAGGATAAGCAACACCAGATAATCAGGATTTACATTTTTGCATTTTATCTAGAATGATTTGGATGGTCTCATTTTCAACCAGAGGGTGTTGCAAATGATAATGGTCATATTTTATAGAAACGTCAGTATTATTATATATAAACTATTATTATTATTAGTTACTTGAACCTATATAATTGTGTATAAATCATTAGTATTAAGAATAGTTACTCGAAGCTATAATTATTTATAAGATATATAATTGTGTACAAATTATTTGCATTAAAAATAATCAAAAAATAATTAATGAGATATTTTTGAAATATATAAAATAAAAAAAATAATAAATTTATAAAATTATAATTATTCATCATATCTATAGAGCTTCAAACTGAACAAATTGTCACCCTGTCAAACTTTGAGTAATAATCCTTCAGGCGATAAGATTTACAATGTAACCAGATGTAATATTAGATTTGACAAGTGTAAGATACCATACATAATTTAGAAAACACTGATTAACAACATATCTATGGTTGTATAAAACACAATGTAACTATATATATATATATATATATATATATATATATATATATATATATATGAATAGTGATTTTATAGTTTGAAATATCTATAAGTAAAGAGTGCTCAATATCATTGATAGAGCATGTATGTTGTCTATCTAAGTAAGGGTAGCATGGACATGAAGTCAACAGCACTTGGTAACTGACAGTTTTTTGCCTATGTGATTTTCAAACCACTTGCTTTGAAAATCGCAAATATAAGAAACTGTCTGTTACCAAATGCCACTGACTTAATTTCTCTGCTACTCTAACTTTATATATAGGAGCTGGTTTAGCTCAGTCTGTAGAACATTGCAGGTTTGATACCAAACCCTGCCAACATGAGTAGCATAGTTTGGGTAATCTTATCTGTATGGTAAAGCATCTGAAAACTGATGGTAAGTTTGATGCTCCATCTCATAAAAAAAAAAATCTTCCTATATATGGTATAGCACTAGCAAAAAGGGGACAGACTCCCTTGATGTTTGGCTGATACCAACAATAGGCCACTCAGCAGATTTACAACTACTACTACTACTCCTTATATATATATATATATATATATATATATATATATATATATAAAGAAGATGATTTAGCAGGGAATAGAATAGCGAATTAATCACAACATTAATGATTGATACAAATATCAACCAAATAAATCAGGGTTATATAGAATATGAAGACTATATGTCAAAATAAGACCCATTACTCTCTCTGTATAACAGACTTTTAAAGTATACAGAGAAATGACCATTGTTTTATATATATATATATATAGACAAATTTTTGGTACAGTTAAACTTGTGGTACAGCTATAAACAAATTTTTTTTGGTACATAAAATAACATGGTATATATGTATATATATATATATATATACACTGGTCATACACTCTAGTTTCACTACAGCATAATAAGAAATGCTTGTTACAATAATGTAAGGCTTTACCTAATGTCAATTAAAGAAAACTTGTTACCATAACAACAAAATTGCTCATTACTCAGTAAAGAAGGTCTAGTTGCTAATATATTGCAAAAACTTCAAAATTGATAGAATTTGGACTAAGCATTAATATTAAAGCAACAATAAAAAAAAAAGTAAAAATAAAATAAAACAGACAAATCTTGTTGAAATACTTATTTGGTGATCTATTTATTTGTTTATTTTTTGTAGTATGATCATTAATCTTCAGAACTGGGGCTATTCTGTGGTCTTGCCTATGCATCACTTATGGATGCCCTTGTTAAACTGAAAATGTGTCACATACTACAACCAAGATAATGTAGTTAAATACTCTCTCCTTCTCTCATACACTGAAACACACACACATATATATATATATATAAAAGGAGGTGTGTGCTGCATAATGGATATCATTAAGGAAAATAGAATCAGCAAGGTGAATCCAACATTTATACAAGGTGATTTTTATTTCACTTTGCATTAATACTCTTAGGAAAGACATGAATCAATCTCTTCGCTCCATCTATGAGTAAATAATAGGGCTGATTGGGTTCTCCAGCTTTGGTAGGGCAAGCAGTTTAGAAGAAAGAGAACTCTGAATTCAACCCTCCCCTATAGATTATGGAACTATGTGCCAAGATAAGGCCCATTACTCTCTGTGTATAACAGACCTCAATCCTACAA
>CM042151.1:48273182-48328182 GCA_023376005.1 Doryteuthis pealeii
AAGTAAAGTTGGTGGGGCAACCAGACAACGAAGGAGTATAACCCCTTTTCACTAGCATTAGGCCAAGGACATTATTTGAGCATCTGAAGTGGAGTGCCACATCTACTATCAGCTCCTCACTTTACTGCACAGATCTCTGTGCTATTCATACATTGAGTTGGCTGGTATCAAACCAGGAACCTTCTGATTCCTAGGTGGACACTCTACTGACTGAGCTAAACTGGCCTTAGAAGTCTGAAGTTAAGCATCAATGAGCCTGCTCAATGGGTGACCACATAATAACATCAGGTAATGTTTATGTAGGCCTTCCCATGGGCAAGATGTGACACAAGGTCAAGTTTTAAGTGAAGTTTTCAAGCATGAATGCACAGTGATAGAACCCTCTAGGCTAATCCACAGATCCATTAATAGTGAGTTCAATCCTTGCCGGATGCAACTTTGTGCCATATCTTGCAACCTTGTGCCACATCCTATTCATGGTGAATGGGTTTGGAAAATATAAAAACCTAACTCTTTTCTTATATTCTTCAATTCATATTTTTAGAATTATATTTGTATTTGAATGCACATCAGACATCAGTTCCCACCAGCTGAATAAATCAAATCATCCTATGTAGAAGAAGGGTACACAGCCGAAATATCATAGATAAAAGAACATAGGGAAATAGTTTAATTAAAAGAAATGATTTGTATTATTTAGATTTTTCAGATTGTTGTCCTCATCTTTATTGCTATATACACAACACTTCAGCTGATGTGCTCTCTGGCCTTCACCAGGTGTTTCTTGTCAAACTTAAAACAAAAAAACAAACATTTCAGACAAATAAAAGAAATAAAATATGAAAATTAATATTGTTCAGTGAAAGGTTCCACAGAGTTTTGTAGAGAAATATATTCTAAAATTTAACTAAGTAATGCTTAATACATTTATTGGATTAAACTTTTTAATTTTTTTTGTCTGGATTTTAACAATCCAGACAAAAAAAATTAAAAAGTTTAATCCAATTGCTAATCAAAAACATTATGTAGATATTTTATATCTCTAGTTTGAAGAACTACCTACAAAACAAATAATTATTGTTTAATTAAATATAAATAATTATTTGATAAAACAAATAATTTGTTTTGAATTTTTTTTAATTATTAGATCACTAATTAGAACTGAGCCTAGTCTAGTAGTGACCACATCCATCGGAATTTAACAGGTTTGAATTCAAAGTTTCCCTTCTCCTAGACTGGTTGTCTAATCAAGGTTAAAGAGCCCAGTCTGCCTTACTATTTACCCATAGCTAGAGAGAGAGAGAGAGAGAGTAGTTAGATTCATACCTTTCCCAAGGATACTAGCGCTATGTGAACTGTCACTTTGAAATTTACATTCAGTATTTCAGCAACATGGCTTCCCATTGTTTATTGTGAGAGATACCATTTCATTAAAACCTCTCCCTCCCCTACACACATTTTTCCTATGGGGATGACAACGTTTTTGGCAGTAAATCCTTCCCCTGAGTCCAATTAGAATATCTATCTCAGATCCTCTGGCAGTCTATAGGGAAAAGACAAACAAACTCTTCCCAACTATCAATATAAATACATGTATTTATATTGATGCATGAATATATATATATATATATATATAT
The DNA here is from genome assembly GCA_023376005.1 of Doryteuthis pealeii. NCBI lineage: Eukaryota > Metazoa > Mollusca > Cephalopoda > Myopsida > Loliginidae > Doryteuthis > Doryteuthis pealeii. Next base: position 48,274,820 of record CM042151.1, read on the forward strand.
ATATATATATGATAGAGAGAGAGGTGGTAAAGAAAGTGTATCCTGGGTATAACTTTAAACTGCAGCTAGTGGTGAGGTTTCAATTCTGGAGCTCTGGGGAGTGTGGAGTACCCCTTCATTGCTATTACTCTCAGGTCCACTCTGACCCAGAATGGTAGTCCCTGTTAGGGACTACCATTCTGGATCAGAGTGGACCCAGATATGGGTTAAATAGATAAAAAGAATGTGTTTAAAAAAATACCCAACAAGAATGAATAAACCAAATATCATTGGCATAAAATAACCCAACAAGGGTTGACATCCTGTAAAAAACAACAAACCAGCCAACCAACCAGATCAAAAGAGAAGTCTCACAGGTACTTCAAACAATGGAAAATTCATGGGAATAAGTGTATTAAATGGAAAAGGGACTATTTCTTTTAAGAAAATTGATTAATTTCTGTCTTGGTTAATACAGTATTCTGTCTCAATACTTTTTGAACACACCTTGCATAATTAAAGAAATTAGCACCAGATCTGTCAGGAAGGTGGGGCTGAGATGATAGCACACCTCTTGAAAATCACCCCTGCCCCACATTTACAATGCGATGTGGTGTGAACTAATTTTTGTGTGCTAATCCTTACAACATAAATCATACCTACTCCAACCCTTCCCCACTTGTACTCTCATCCCCCCTTTCACTTAATGAATGCTCACCACCCTACACTCAAAATACCCTGACGATGTACCTAATTAGCACCAAGTGATGCTGAAAATTTTCTACAATATTAGTATGTCAATACAAGAGGTAGAATTAATGTTAGCAGCAAAACATTGATGGAATCAGTTGTGGTAATAGATACCTAGCCTTACCACTTATCATCTGACCTGTTCATTTGCTTATGTATTTACTAAGCATTTAGTGTCGAGACTATAATTACTTGAGAAGTACACTCTACTTAATTTACAGTTCTGTTTCATTTGTTTACACTTCTTTTTTTTATGTCTTCATGTATCAAAAGATGGAGAAGAAGCAATTGAAGCAATGGGAATAGTCTTGTGCTTAGTTTGATCATGAAAAACACAACAACATTGGGTTGGTATATAATACAAATTGTTTTTTAAAAAAATATTAAGACTGATACCGGATTCATCAAGACAGACATTAATGAATGAAACATTAATTTTCATCAAAAGAGTTCCTTTGGCAAGTGACACATTTATTCCAGTGAGTTTTCCAAGCACCTCTCAAACTCCTCTTTTTTGATTAGAGGTGAAACAGTGTATTTATCTTAATATTATCATCATCCATTCTAGGATTTCTTCTATATCCTCAAAGATTTGAGATGATTGTTTAGTTTAGGAAACAAGAAAAAGTTGCACAACTAACTTGGCCTTGCTTAGGGTGACTTTGGGTATTAGAAAAATACAATGGTAGATACAGTGAACATCCTTGCCAAATATTTTTTTACCAATGCCTCAAAGCATGTATCTTCAGAACCAATATCAAATAAACTCCCTAAAAAACAGGTGGTTATTTTGTTTTAGGGTATATCAATCCTCTTTTGGGTCCTTTAATGCTAAATCAAGTCATTTTGATAAACAAATGACTCAGGTTTCTTACAGTACCTGCTCTTGCTTAAGTGGTCACTCAACCTAACCAAAAACATCCTCTGCATCCTATTACATGCCAGAACATTAGAAACAACAGGATACTTTAAATTATGAATAATACAAAGGTAGTTTCATTGAGGATAAATACAGCAGACTTCTTTGACACAGATTTTTTTATTACTAAATTAGATTAAAAAATTTTACAACATAAAATTTAGAATTAGAAACAATGTAATTGAAATTATACAATGGTTTTCTGAGTGAATTAATTAGGGATTGTTGGTAGAATTAAGGTATTGCTGAAAGTTAGTATAATTGGGAATGGCTGGCAAGAGGTATCACAGATTGCAAAAAACAGTCGTATGTTTAGTGTGATTTGTGATAAATTTGTTAAAAGCCAGAATGTTGATTTTCAAAGTGGGTAAGCTCTCCCAGCTTAGGTTTGTAAAATGCAATCTTCTTGCTTCCTATTTGATCTTACTGACTATATGAATCTAAACTTAGTAAGTAAATACCAAAAAGAAGATTGCTAATATAATATTTACTCTTGTTGTTTATTCTTTCTTCCTTGCTGATGACAATTGTTAGAATGTTTGGGTATTTTTACACATAAAATATCCATTTTCACACATGTCAGGGAGAAAGAAGAAAATACACAGCATGAATCAAATGTTTTGCAATATTTTTGTGTATGCTAGTTTGTAGTATGTATATAACATTACCAAAGCAGTTCAAGCTATGCAAAATACCTGCTGTGGTTTGTAGTATCATGGTAATTAGTGTGCTGATGCATTGTGCATTATAATTCCCAGGTTATAAGCAAGTAAATTTGGATGAAGAAGACAAGAACAACAATTGAAGATAAAAAAATATATATATATTCAAAAAGTACAAAAAGGTTGCAAACTTGATGGCACTTGCGGCCAGACTTATCTTGATGAGGGTGAAGGTAAAGTTTGGTTTGTTTTATGGCATATCAACCTAAGCGGATCATTTAATGTTGATAAAGTTTTGAAATAAATCAATTCTTAATGGATAATACAATTTTTTTATAAATTCATTTTTCTATTTAACCCATAGATGGACCCTAACAGGTACTACCACTCCAGGTCAGAGTGGACCAGGGAGCAATGGTGATGAAGGGGTGCTCCACATTCCCCAAACTTCCAAAACTGGAACCTCACCATCAGATAGAGTTTAACGTCATTCCCAGGACATGTAGACTCTCAGCCACCACCTTCTAGCACCCATATGATAAAAAGTGTTGGGACTTGCTATAAGAGCAATTGGGTTGGGGCAATCATATAGGTGCTCGGGCTTGACGTGACCAGCCGATTGTTCGGAAGGGGCCTCTCCGACCGCCCGTCTAGCCTAAAGTGGAGTTTTGCAGGTCATGGTGTTGCTAATCCATCAAGACTCCGTCCTTAAGCATCATGGGTCGCCACCCACGGCCAACAGGTGGCCCCATTTTGGGGAATCTTACCCCTCTGCAGTGCAGTCAGTGCATTCTAACGCCCCAGCCGACAGGGCGGGGTGAAGGTAAAGGGAGCACTGGAAAACATGACTCGCTGGTTGACTGCCCAACACTATAAGTAACTTTCCTCATGGAATTTAATTTAGGCACCAATATCGTATATTTTGTAAGGGATTATTTAAAATCAACCATGGTAATCACTTTCCCAACTGCAAAAGTCCACTGACAAAATCTTTCCACCTGCAACAATATTACAGCAGTCTTCAATCAATCCATCAAAGTTTACTTGTTTCTTGTCCAATGTATGTCTGTGATCTTGTTAGCAAGATCAAAACACAACTCTCCTCAGTGTGGGAAGGCAGGCCTTAAATGATAATTAATTGCCCTGACCAAGATCCCACATTCGAGCCAATCACAATGTAGAAATGTGCATACACGCCAACGAGGGTGAGTAGTCTGACTTCGAACCAAGACTCCCAAACAGGAGGTTGTAAGTTCAATCTCTGCTACACTTAACTCCATGTGGGATTTGAAAGTCGCACAGATGAACATGCAATGTAGTCTAATTCAGAAACTTATGCTTTACACACAGAAGCAACCAAAAACATTTGTTGATTACAGTACAGTTATTGTAAAGCCATCTTGTATCTTTGGGTTGTGGATTATTCTTTTCCCACACTGTTCCCTGTTCTTTGCTGACTAATCAATTTTCTTCTCATCTAGAATGAATAATAATGCAACATCTTTTTTGTGTGCATATATTACTTTATTCTTTAAATGTCTCTCATACATAACCGGCATCATACAACAGCTGAGAATTATTCCAAAGATGGAAATTTATGTCCACACTATTCAATAGCTCTTGGCTAACTGATTTAAAGTTAAAATCTAATCTCTAACTTCTAGAATTTTAGTTATCTGACTTTAACTCCTTCATGAAAGCCAAGCTTTCAACTGACCTTAAAATGTCAATAAAACTCAATTCATCTCAGCTAGGTTTCCACTATGAGTACAACCACTGAAATCTTTTCAAAATACTACACCACATGCCAAACAAAAGATTCAGTCAAACTATTATTTAACACAGTAACCAGATGGTTCAAGAAATTTCACTTGGGTTACAAGAACCTCAATGATCAAATAAGGTCAGGTAGGCCTAAAACTGTGGATTCTGAAGCTGTGCTACAAACCATAGAGCCAAATCCGGTAAGTAGCACTTGTAGAGTATCAGATGACCTCAGCATATCACAGTCCAATATTATTCATCATCTCAGCAAATGTTTCCAGAGCTGCCAAATTGCACCTTATGTTACCAAAATATTGCAAAACTTTTAACTCAACTTCATATAATCTTCTCCTTTCTATTTGATCTTTGTAGTTAAATAATAAAAAGGAGATTGGTAGTATGATAATTGCAGTTGTTTGGTTGTTTATTCTTTTGTCCCAGCTGACTTCAAAACTGTACACCTTGAGTGTCAACATCTATATATATATTTTTTAAATATACATTTCAGAAGCATTCTATTTCTTTTGTGGACATCTTGTATAGTCAGCAAGTGCAGCTATGACAAAACAGAAGAGCAGCTTTCATAAATCAAAGATAACATTATTAAAAAATGCAATGAAGGAAGCAGATATATGGAAAAGAAATGAAAATTTAAAAATTAAAAAAAAAATGCCAAAGCCTTGGATTTATTTGTATGCATAGTAAAAACAGATTTTTTTTCCAGCTGGAGAGGAACCAAACAACATAGTTTGAGTATCACAGCATAATTATTGGCAGAATTTGAACAAAACCAGTTTATTTATTCATCTACTTTATCATTAGTTTTATTTTATTTCTTAGATGAAACTTTATCAGTTATTATTATTAATTTTGATTTTCTTGATCTCTGTAAGTTTAGTAGCTTTTCATCATGACTCACCTCAGTCAATGTTGAGTAAGAATGCATATCACAAACAATAAATCATAAGCTCTCAGTGAGACATGAATTCATGTCCTCTTTTATCTTGGGGAAGACATGATTCTCTGTACCAGCTGCTTTACTATCTAAGCTAAAAGAACAAGTGGTATGTAGAAGTTGAAATAACACCTATAAATTCATCCAATACTCTCATTTCCAATCTTTTGACACTTATGTTTGTTTTTAATCTTCTTACATAATTGTACTATTAATCATCATCATCATCATCATCATCAGGTCGCACTGGCAGCATGGATATCTAGAACTCTCTCTTTCTTACTAAACACCCTTACTGGTCATCACCCCAAGGATTTCCTCCACACAGCATCCAGAATCTGCACAGAACTGATTCATTAAGGTTTTTGCTTGTCAGCTCACACTTGTGTATCCATGTGTAGGTGTTCACAGAATAACATCACTTATGAGTTCATCCTTGCTTCTCTAGCAGTGTCCAGTATGTCTTGTTCATCGTATTTGGATGGTTTGTGTGATAGGGGGCAAGTGACCATACAGCTATTTTCTTGTGGGGCGCTATTTTCAAGATTTTATTTTGTAGAGAAAGCATTAACTGGTGGTCTTTCACTGGTGTCACCTCAGGTATCTCCTGAGTATTCTAGCTGATCTTAGCAATGCTGTTATTTGGACAGTCTCAACTCATCCTCTGATTTGCCAATTCCTCTAGTCTCTTCTCAATTATTATTAGTAGTAGTATTATCATTTGGACTAGTATTTTTCTTCATCTTAAATTTATTTGCTTTTTATTGCCATGCTTTGCCTAATAAATAAATAAAATATGCTATAAACACTACTAGTGTATGAAATCAATAACAACAAACATGGTGCTAATAAATTGGAGACAAGAGTATTAGATGGGTCTGTAGGTGTTATTTTGACTTTTGCATATCATTATCTCTTGTAGATTAGATGTTAAAGCAGCTGATATCATTTCTCTGGGATGTGAGTTTGAATCTAACTGAGAGCTGATGTTGTATACTACTTCTGGGTATAACAGTATATATATTATGGAGAGGAACACCCTTGGTTGTGTTTCATATTTAATCTTATCTTTCTGTAGGAAGGGGTAATGCCAAAGCACTTGAGATTATTCCTGCAGACATCCTTAAATCGCAGGTGGGGACACCCTGGAGGGGAACTCCTGCTATTTTAAAATACTGTTGTAATAAAACTCTGAAAAAGCAGCAAAGTTCAGTTTTATTGGCTGGAATTAAAGTATGCACTAGTACAAATTTCAGAGGTTTGTAGAAAACTGGTTTGAAAAGGCAAATGATTCAAAAGAAACTGGTACTCAAGAATAAACTCATTAAGCTGCGATCGGCTATTGTAAATGTTCAAATAAGTAACTCAAAAGGCCTGTGGTGAATGGTATTGTGGTTAGATAAAGCCAAATACAATAACTGTAAATACTTTGTATGACAGAAAATTGGCACAATGCACCATCCAGCAAACGTCGTCATCATTGTCAAGTCCAGTGAAGGGGAAATCTGTGATGCTTTGGGGGGTGTTTCTCTACATCTGGGCTAGGAGTGTTTGTCACCATAAAGTGAACAATGGTTAGTGCTACACATAGTCCAATTCTTGAGAAGAATCTTTTGCAAGTAGCCAAGAAACTTTACCTTTCAAATCAAAGACCAATTTGAATTTGAAAACCATTGAAAACATATATCAAGAGCTTAAATTTGCAATACATTGTAGATCATTTAATAGAATAACTAACTATATATACAATATATATATAATACATGTATATTATATAAGGAGGTGTGGCTAGTGTAATGGTTATCATTGTAGAAAATGAATTTAGTAAGCCAAGTTCAAATTCTGGACAAAGCTGTTTACTATTTCTCTGAATTTTTGATTGGACACATGGTGTAGTGGATATAGGCATTGAGTTAATACAGCTCTAAGTGACAGTTATCTCTAGGTTGCAGGTTCAATCCTGGTTAAGGGCGACAGTAACATAGAATAATTAACACAGCTTAACACTTGTACCCAGTCATGGTTAGCAGAATGGGAACAGTCTATTCCCATGGATTGAATAAAGGGTTAGGTTCAAAGTTCCATGAACATTCCTGATTATGACAATAAGGTTCCCAAGTTTGAAGAGAAGGTTCCTGTTTAAGGAGGGGTTTCTGAGTTCAAGGAGGTTCCTGAGTCGGCAAGAAATACCTGAAGAAGGCTGGCAGGCACATTGGCTGAAACGTTGTGCTAAGTGATACTTAATTTTATTCTGATTTATACATAAAATTATACATAAGATTGCTTTATGTGTGCATATAAATATTTTTAAAATATCATATTGGGTTAAGCAAAAAAATTAATAAAATAAAAAGTAGCTTTTAATATAACTTTTAATTAAATTATTGCATTAAACTTATTTGAAACAGAGGGGGTATAATTGAAGAATAGAACAGCTTGGATGCTAAATCTTCCCATCTTCCTGGCTTTCATTGTTAAATTTTCCTAATTCCACTATTTAACTAAATTAGACAGTAAAGAATAAAATCACAGTTATTTCTTTTTGTTAACGGATTTCTTTTAAGATTTATCAACAGGATTTATTAGAATAAAACCAAACAATTAGAAATCAATAATACCAAGAAAAATATTTATTAAAAATCAAAATTTTAAGATCAACATGCAAATTAGCTTTCAGGTTCACACTGTAAACGTCTATTTGGGTGCTTATTTGAATACAATTGCATGTTATTAGTATGAAGATAAGGCGAACAGTATTAATAATATAAAACCATTTTGTTGATAAATCTGATTGAGAATGTGACGCAAGTAAAAGGGTATTTACATTGGTGTTGACATAGTATGAGTTACTGACAGACACATAATCTCCATTACAAGATATTATAATAAAATATATAAATGTAATATATATAACTATACATGATAAATATATAATATAACTATATATAATTAATAATTTGGATAACTATATATAATTAATAATTTGAATAACTATAATTTTGAACTAGATAAGGTTCACATGATAATAAAAAGTACAAATCAAATTAAGGCAAATTAATATGAAGACAAAATAGAATATAAATTAAATAGATTTGAAGAAATTGAATGACTACAATATTTTTCTCCTTGAACAATAATCTTCAGTTATATTTTATAGTATTAATAATGAATCACAATCTAAAGTACTTTTCAATAATAATCTTTAGTTATTTGGTTTAACTCAGACAGTATAGCATCCAACTAAAAATTACAAGATTTCAGGTTCCATACTAGCTCTCGCCAAATCAGCGTATGACTAGCACAGCTTGGATCTTTGCGGTAAAGTAGAGCTGATGGTAGGTGTGGCACTCCACCTCAGACAGAAAAACAATCTCCCTGTTCTAGCACTAGTGAAGAGGGGACAGACTCTATCACTGTCAGGCTGACACCAAAAATAGGGTACTCTGCTGACTTTACTATATCCAATAAGTAATAGGTAACAAATGTCCTAATAATTTTCAGATTTAAAAATCAAAAGCTGCCAAGGAACCCACATTCATTGTTAGCTTTCAAGACAATTTATACCAACAAATTCCATTATTTTAAAAACAATTTTGAAGTATCTGAGAAAGAAGTATAGGCAAATCATATATGAATAAATTGTTGATTTCAACAACTTGTTTTTTATTTTTCAGTCATTTCTTAAACACACACTCACACACACACAAATATATATATATATGTGTGTGTGTGGGGGGGTTTAAGAAATGACTAAAAATAATATATATATTATATATATATATATATATAGAGAGAGAGAGAGAGAGATAGAGATAGAATGTATACAAACAGAATACATCAAATTTAGAAAAATTGGAACAAGGTTATGACGTCAAACAGCTGAACAGCTGAGTTTCATAAATGTGCTTACCAAAACAAAGAAGAGTGACAAAATCACCTGTTAACAAGTAACACAATATAAATAAGGACGATCATTGTTAAAAGGAATTTTGAAAATTGAAATCTCTTAATATTTTAAATATATATATATATATATATATATACTCAGGTTGTGCCTGACCACATTAACCCAGTAGCATGGACAGTTATACATTTATATAGCACAAACTTTAATACTACTACAGTATAAAATCAAACTAGTTAAGTTATTTTAGTTACTGTAAATAATCAGAAATGGACTGAGAATTTAAAAAAAAAAAACGAAAAATCTTTAGCTTAAACTGATTATTCTAGGTGATTTTTTCTCCAATTCATCACTTCACCTATATCATAATCATAATTCATTTAAAACATTTTGTTTATAAATATAATTTATCTACTTATATATTTTACCTACAAAACTCTATTTAAGTCTAAAGAAATATAATAGTTTAAACCAAATGACATAGTTTAAATGAAGGACATTAATCTTTGGAGTTTTATAAGTGTCAAACCCTTGCCATTTCCTGGAACAACAAAACTGTACATCATGAGTGTCAGTATTTATATACATTTTTAATATACATTTCAGAAGCATTATATTTCTTTTGTAGACACTCTGTATGTGCTTCTATGACAAAACAGAAGAATGGCTTAAACAAATCAAAGATAACATTATTAGAAAATACAATAATGATAGTCAAAGACTAAGGAAAGTTGATAAAGACCTAAAGACAAAGAGAGAACAAGGAGGGTTAGATAGGCAGTCAGAATTTTAAAGGAGGGTCAGGGGGCAGGCAGACAGTTGAAGAATCCTGAAAGGACAAAGTGCCAAATGAAAAGTATAGCATCATGAAGCCAGTAAAAACTCCTACATTTTGCCATTTCAGAGAAATGCTAAGAAAATAAACAAAAAGGAGGGAAGTCCGCACAATGTAGTCGCTAATGTGCTGGATTGTGATATTGTAGTAAGCAAGTTCAAACTCCAGTCATGTTTCAGACTAATACACTTGGGGGAACGATGAACCCCCTCATCCCCCCTAGCCATAGGTTAAATAGTACCATTACTGTTCTTCTACAATGATGGAGGCGTGTCTGGTGTAATGGTTATTATTGACCCGAGTTCAAATCCTAGATGAGGCTGTTTGCATTTCACATAGTGCTAATACCTTTGAGAAAGATTTGAATCCAATTATTTTCTCTGCAGCTATGAGTAAAAATTAGGGCAGACTGGGATCTTTAACTATGATATGGCAACTGGTCTAAGAGAAGGCAAACTCTGAATTCAAATCAGTTATACTCTGCTTAAAATTGACCTTTGTCACATTCTGCTTGTGTGGAGGTGTTGATAAAACATTACAAGAATTGCTTTGGCATTAAATAACCCACGAAGGTTGCTATAAAAAAAAAAAGAAACCAAACCAAAGAACAAGGGTTTACATTTAAGAAGGTTCAGTTGTTGTTGCTGTTGATTCACTTCACCGATCGGATGATCAACCAACTGTTTATTTGCTTCTCTCAACCACTAAATAGTCACTCCACTATAATCAGAATTGTTGTGTTTTTTTCACATTTAAGTAGGTTGGGTTGTTGTTTAATGGCATATCAACCCTTTTCAAGTCATTTAATGCTGAATCAAGTCATTTTCATATCAGGTTACTTACAGTACTTGCTGTTGATTAAATGGTCACACCTAAGTATTGAACAGACTCATTGCTGCTTAACTTCAGTGATCTAGTGGGAACTGGTGCTTTCAGTATGACTTGCTCATAAGCCTTAAGAAGGTTGGGTTGTTGTTGATCAGATGATCACCCAACTGTTTATTTGCTTCTCCCAACCGCCAAATAGTCACTCACTATAATCAGAATTGTTGTGGTTTCTTTTTTTTTTTTTTTGCTATGAAGAATGGCCTTAAATGTTTTCTACTCTTTAGGAAAAAAAAAAAAAAAAAAAAAAAACACAAAAACTTGTATGCATCCACTGATGGCAACTACAGACAGCTTGAGGCACATTCCATTTGTACTAAATATGAATCAAGACACATTAATGATTATCAATAACTTTGGGAAGAATAGTCATTAACATACCAGAAATTGTTTGAACAATTGAACCTCTTCTTTGATGTAATTAACATAACATTTCAGCTAATCCATTCTTCAGCCGTTGTCAGGTGTATAAAGCCATGAGAAAGAAAAAAAAAGAGAAGAGAAACAACCTCCTCTTGAATTTAGTATGTATAGATAACTTAGTAGTTTAGAATTTGGCAATAATGATTTGACATCTGGGATAAAAGCTATTTTCTAGCCAGAAAAACGAAGATAAAAAAAAAATAACAAAGGTCTATGATTTCCTTGAATATACTTTCTCCTGTAACAGTTGAAAAATCAATGTTATTTTTAGCATGTTCAGAGTACAATCTAAGTTAATTTCAGGTTCTATCTAGCGTCGAGCCATTGAACAGTTAGCCACTTCGTCTACTGATTCCTTGTACTTGATCACAGCATTCACAATAAAACAAATTGAAATGTTACTCCAGAATCAAGATATCTTTGTTTAAAGCTATCCCATCATTCATTTAGAAGAAAGTTTGTAAATGGTCATTAGTAAGTCTTCTATATTAAAAGCTGATATGATCTCCCTGAACCTGAAATATTAGATCAATAGTATATAAGACAAATGTTCAGCCTGGAACATCAGACTTACAGTTTCAAAGCTTAATAATTATATATATATATATATATATATATATATATATATATTATTAAGCTTTGAATATATATAAGTTAAGGTAATGTAGACATGGATTCAATGGCACCTGGTCAGTGACAATTTGTTGGCTATGTTATCTTCAAACCAACTTGATCTGAAGATTGCATAGAAACTGTCAGTAACCAGGTGCCATTGACTCCATGTCAACCCTACTTTAACTTAAACATAAATGCTATAAATATAGCACCCATATTATTTATGAAATATATATATATATATGTGTGTGTGTGTGTAAACTTATTAAGCCTATATGCATACTTATATAAATATATACATACATGCATGCATATATATATATTTATATACACACAATTGTGATTAAAATTTAACACCAAAAGCATTTTTAATCTGTAAAATCTTCACTGTACTTAATATCACAATGTATTTCAAATGTAAAAAATATCTAAGATGTAAAACAAGATAAAAATCATGGCTCAGTGTTTCATGAATTAAATCCTCAAGTGAGTTAGAAATTCCATACATCAGACAAAATCCTGAAACTTTGAGTTGTGAGTTTTTATCCTGTTTTAGATCTTATCTATTTTTTTACTCTTGAAATATATATAAAGGATAAGAAAAAACAAAACAATCATTTGAAATGTTAGATAAATCAAAATGCTTGTATGCTGGCAAGCAGAGCTGTATAAAAACTAAAATAATTTTATTCTCACTTTGTTTCATTCTCTTATTAATAGTTTTATGTGTTTGTAAAGTGAAAGAGAAAGCACAATGCTCAGACAGGTTTTTTTTAAAGAAATCAACGACAATGCATCAATAATGAATCCTTGTGTTTAAATTGTATATTTTCAGGGCAGAAGCTAGTTATTTTCAGAGAAAATAATTGTTTTGAAATTTTACATTAATGTCATTGATATTGCAACCAAAATGACCTCGCTACATAATTTTTCACAAGAAACAAACACAAAGATGTATATTTTGCAATGTTAAGTTATAAGCACCATAACCATAATGGCCTTTTTTAAATGCTAAGGGACAAAAGAAAATACCGACTAGAATTTAAATTTAATTGCTTCCCCATACTGTTACTTTGTTTCAAATTGATACAATTTAAAGGCCAAAAAAATCTATTCATTAAAAATAGTATAATATCAAATAACAATGACAGCTTTAGTTATTGATGTTGTAAATCAACTACAAGACTTTATTCTTCATGAGAATACTAATAATAATCTAACTACTATCCTACCTACATTTGAATTTATATACTTAATACTGTTAATGTTTTTATTATATATTAATAGTTAATAAAGATCTATATAATAATCTATTTACATAACCACAGTGATTGCTCCATCCAAAAAACATTGACTCAATTATCACAAGTTTAATTTCCACCCCTGAATCCCTTAATGAGTCCACTTGAGTAGTAAATGTATCTCCATGTCATTCAAATGAATAAGGTGATCTTCATTTAATATAATATGTGACTTACCCAACATTTGGGCTCTGTATCCAGTAGTTTTGGCTATTGGACCAGTAAGATATATAATATCACTCAGGGGATCATCCCCCCAGGCAACACCTCTCATCGTCTAAAAGGGGCAGGGCTGGATTTATTGTCCAGTGCCTGAAGTGTCTCAAAAGAGGAATGCAGAAGGGATTCACACAATTTTTAACACTGACCACTGAACTTCAGTTTATGCATAGCTCCCCCTCCCATGTTAATTGGACCTTATATTCAACTGACATGGTGGGATGTCAGTAAATACTTACAAGCAATATGTGAAACAAGGTCTTTTTAATGTGGTGGTGGGGGTAATTATGGACAGCAGAAAAGTTTCCTCCAGCCCTGCTAGAGGACTGAGTTGAACTAACTCACAAACAAACTTACAAAAGAGTAAATTATCTTTAAAAACCAACTGACTAGAATTTTTTAAAAATATTGGATTTTGACATAATTTTAGTAAATATTTCTAACCTTTGAAGAACATTTTTAGTGTTTATTGCTAACACATCTTTAATGTGACTGGTACAAACACATCCTGCAATAAAAATTATTGCCTAGAACCTGTGTTTTTAAAAGAGAGTTTTTTCATATACCTATGAAAAATATAACAATGATAATACCTCACCTACACTCATGGTGGTCTCATTTCTTCATTTAATTTTTTAGCAAACTTAGAATTTTGAAAGGTGTTTGTGAGGGGTAGGATAAAAAATGAACTAGGTAATATTCCATTTTTTGCCAAATTATTAACCAATAAAAATCCAATTTAAACTCTTTTTACAAAGATAGGCTTTATCTATTCTAAATCATTGTTGTAAATTCTGATAAAAATTCAGTACCAAGTAAACTGAAAGAAATAATGAAATACTACTGAAATATAGACAAATTCAGCCAAAGTGTAATACAACCTCCAATATCTGTAGATAATATCAACTTCAAAATATCTGTAGACAATATCAAATGAAGGTTATATCTATCACTAAAATAAGTAAGTGAACTGTATTTCTCCTTTCTTTACCATTTATTGTATCTACTGGTATGTTTTTCAGTTACAAAACTATTGATGTTTTATTGTTTGCCCAGTTTATAGTACAACAATTTTTCTTTTAATTTTGCATCTCTTAAGATAAGATCCCCACCTACTAATTACTGACTCTTGAACAAATTACCAATTCCTGACACAAGAGAATAACCTAAACGAAAAAATGTCTAAAAATTAATCATATTAATTAGTGAAATAATGTGATATTAGTACAAATACAGAACAGTTTACTGGAGCTTTACATAAAACATTTATGGAAAATTCTCGAAATCAACAAGAGGATAAAAGGTGCTGTACTTACAAATGGTGTGAGTCATAAAATTCATGTTTGCTTTTAAAGCTTTTAAAAGATCCTGTAAAAAATAAGAATAAACAAGAACAAGAAAAATTAGTAATTAAAAATGTGGAGAATTGAAATGCTGAATAAACATAACAATGTCTTTACAAATTTCTGTCTCTTTGACAAAAATATTGGAAATAAAAGTTTTTAAAAAAAAGTAAAAATCCTGTACTAAGGGGTAACTGCCTCATATACTCCTGTCTATTTACATGCTTTATTCAAAATATAATGGAATAAAAGTCAAAATTTTCTAATGCTTGCTTCTATGGGGCTACTGTATTGCTTTATTTTAAATGCTTTATCACTGCTTTCTTTTTTTCTAAAAAGAAGATAAAACAGTTTTTTAGGGGGGGAGGTAAAGACTTTACTCTAAATCACACCACCCCCCATGAAAATTATGACCTAGAAAATTTTCAAGAAAAATTCCTTGAGCCTCACCCCTAAAATTTCCTCGCATATGCCTCTCTATATATATGTATATATATATATATATATATATATATATATATATATATATATAAAATGGATGCTGGGAATCTCTTTTGGTTGTATTAGAAGCATGGAAAAGTACAAAATAATAAATAATAACCAAAATTCAAAATGATGAATATTATCTTTTTTTTTATTCTTTGATATTTCAGACAGATCTCTGTCTTTTGTCAATAAGTTTTGTTGAATAACTTTTTTGTTTTCTTTTAAAATATATATATATATATATATATATATATATATGAAATAGGTGTATTTGGGCAACATCTTTTCATTCAAACAAATTATTGTTGAATTATGTGGTCGAGGCTTTCTTGAATTTTTCAATGTTGATTGAGACTGGTAGAACTTTTCATTATGTTCTGTAGTTCTTTGATTTCAATATTCATCTCTCGATTTAATCTTTTAGATCTTTCAATTTCTCTTTTCACCAAGTTAACTATGGACTTCAGATTTAACTTGGTGAAAAGATAAATGAAAGATCTAAAAAATTAATTCAAGAGATGAATATTGAAATCAAAGAACTTCAGAACATACTGAAGAGTTCTAACATTCTCAACCAATATGGAAAAAATTCAGGAAAGCCTTGCCTATATAATTCAACAAAATTTCTTTGAATATAAGCTAGATCTAGACAGCAGTTGTTCTCTTGGGCATGTTTCATTAAAAATCATAGACAATGTTATTTTTAACAGTTTGAATGTTTTGTTGTTGTTACATTAAAAGATTTTTTAAGTTGGGTTTAATTTTATAATAAAATTGTTCAAAGTTTTCTCTCTCTGTGCACGCTTCATTATCATTGATCATTTTCAAGGTATTATGTTATTTTTTTCTTTAAGATTCAGTAACATTTTTGCTTTTAATATCTGGGATGCTTTCAGTCTAGAGTTTAAAGAGATTTTGAATATTTGTAGTTTTTCTATAATGTTTCATTACATTAGAGTTTTATTTTTAAATTCAGACTACTACTGTGTGTCCATAATATAGTGAGTGTAGAACTGGTGTACATTCAAAACCTCTCCACACTTTGGACAGAAAACATCTGAGATATTAAAAGCAAAAGTTTTACTGGATCCTGACCAATGATAGTAGAAAGTGCTTGAGGAGAAAATTTCAGACAATATTTATGGAAAATTGAATCAATCTTAAGAAATCTTGTGAGATGACAAGATAAAAAAAATCAATAAAAAACTGCTAAAAAGAATTTTGTCTGTGGTTTTTAACAAAACATGCCTCATATATATATATATATATATATAGTCATCCACATACAGTCCTGTTTCAACATATCACATCTCTTCACAGTGGGTAAACTTAGCAGGCTACCTCCAGCCAGGATTGGAACTTGACAGTAAGAGGCTCTAACCACCAGGCTATTGGCATTCTCACTGGTGGGAGATAAATTTTATGAATAAATGCATACATATGTAAAGACTGCTGGAGAGTGTCTGATCTGTTTTTAAGAGGCTTACAATTCAAGCACAATCAGCAGCAGTCAGTGAAATTCCCTTCCAGAGAGCTCAACCTACCAGGGGTGGTGAGCATATATTTAGTCAGTGGCATTTTGTCATTCCCAAGCACTCTGTTTTGCTGTATCATGTCTTCTCTGTGTGGCTAGACTTAGCATGCTACTTCAGGTCGGGAGAAAAACCCAACTGATTTTAACCACTGGGCCATCAGCCAATAGCAGGCAAGGGGTAGAACTTAACTGATAAATATATACATAGGTATATATGATACAGCCGCCATGATGGACCCTACTGTCAATTTCGAGGGCTCACAGTTCAGTGAAAGATGTGAACATTAGACTACCTACACAAGTAACTTGTTTAAACTGGTAAAGGCCTGTGTAGGACCAGTCACACCTTTTGGATGAGCTAATAACAGAAGATTTCTGCACCAAAGTGCATAAGATTCTATCAGATGATACACCTCAAGCTTTGAACTGAGTTTTTCCTTCTCCTATATCAATTGCCTTACCAAGGCTAGAAATCCCAGTATTTTAACCCTAGCTGGGATATATATATATATGCATGTCTGGGAAAGAAATATAAAGTAAAACTGCACACTGTGATACAGACACCTTAAATAACATGTGTAAATGTAAAAAGTAATGTCATCAGAGTGGCTTAAAGTTGGTATCAGCCAGACAACCAGGGAGTCTATCCCCTTTTCACTAGCACTAGACCAAGGAGATTGTTTTTGGCATATGAGGCAGAGTGCCACAAATACCATCAGCTCCTCACTTTACCGCACAGATCCTTGTGCTACTAATATGCTGAGTTGGCGAGTATCAAACCTGAAACCTTGTGGTTCCTAGTCCGACACTCTACCGACTGAGCTAAGTGTGTAGTGGGTAGCAACTAACCATATCACTTATTTAAAGCATTATGTACACTAAAAAGTTAAATAGACGCCTACAATGGGCTAAAATGGAGTGCTTCAGCAATTCACCTAAAGGTATTTAACAATCTTAACAATAGAAAACAACCAAAGCAATGGTATAAGCTAATAAAAGAGGATATAAAATTATTTCTGCTAACAGTGGAAAGTACTGGCAAAAGACAAGATGAAATGAACTATATCATTGCAATCATGAGGAAAGAAAGGGAGGAAAAAGAATGTGCTACACAGCAGAGGGATAAAGAAAGCAAATATAGAAAGAAAGAAAGGTGAGAGGAAACAATAGTACTTATCGTCTATTTCAATAAAATAGAAAAAAGGGAAAAGAGAAAGAAAGAAAGAATTTTGCCAGAGATTATTATACTTTTTACATATTGAACTATTGCAATAGCTCTGAAGTAAGCATATCAAACGTTGTAATAGTTAAATTATCATATCACAGTATATCCACAGTTTTTGTCTGAACAGAAAAACCCTTCCAGGTTTATGCAGATAATAATGATAAGATTGATTCATTGATTTTAATGACATGTCAATCTATCTAGGGTTATTTTATGTGTAGAAGTTAAGGAACTGTATGTTCATATTTAAATTTTTAGTGTAGTTGATTTTTAAGAAGTCTTTTTTTTTTCATCACATAGTCCTATCAAATACAAATAATTTTCAAACAGATCTATTTGACTCATAGATGGGACCCTAATTTAGTCCACTCTGCATCAGAGTGGACCTGGTAGTAATGGCAATAAAGAGGTACCCCCAACTCCCACATTGGGAGCCTCACCATCAGATTTAGTTTAGTGTCCTACCTAGGACACTCCTTTTCATTTGGCGGGGAGGGTATCATCCCTCTGCAGAATAAACAATCAGAGTATTCTAATCCCTGTAAAGAAGAATCACTCAATGATATCTTATTATAATGGAGATTGTGTGTTTGTCTGTCTGTAACCGAAACAATATCACAATTCAAGTCACAATTCCCTTTGTTATTTATGTTATATTCCTGGATTTTATTTTAAAGCTCAATTATTAATAAAATTGTTTTACATTATGAATACTGTTGGCCATATCTACATACTAATAACATGCAATGTATTAATATATACAACAAAATACCGGTTTACAGTGTGAATTTGCATATTGATATTAAAAATTTGATTTTAATACATATGTGCTTAGTAGTATTGATTTTTAATTGGTTGGTTTTATATTAATGAATATGAGCAACAATCTTGGGATAAATCTTAAAAGAAATCCATTATTAACAGTAATTTTATTCTTTATTTCCAAATTTAACTAAATAGTTAAATTAGGAAAATTTAGCAATGAAAAATGGGATTGATAGAAGAGTAAGTTTCAGCGGTTTTCTCTTTTTCAATTATATCCCCTCTGTTTCAATTTTTTTCCTGCATCTTATTTAGTTTCATTAGCCTTTATAATTTAATATAATATTTTATTACATTAAAACTTAGATATTTGCACCTGGAGGGTGCATATATTTGCTAGTAATAATAATAATAGTGAGTGATAATATCATTACTATCAATAATAATAATAATAGTAGTAGTAATAATGATATTGATTATTAACAGAATAGTTAAGTGGTGGTGGGGGGGGCTAAAGAGGATCTGTGAACCCACTTTGACATGATGATGATTGATTCACTGTATTCTTCTGCTGTAGTAGTATGGAACATCCTACAGCAGCATTCAGTCTCTCCTCATTTGAACCCACTCTATCCTTTCTTTTGCAAGGGTCCTTAGCTCCTCAATTATTTGCCAGATCTAACAGCCCCCAGTACTGCATTTTTAAAACCAAACAGACATAGTGTGAATCAACAAGGACTGTGACTCTTGGTAGGAAACTAGGCTGAGATTGAGAAGTCTGCTACTGGAATAAACTCTATCCAATATGCAAATGAAGATCATCACACCAAGGATATCCCTCACAGAGCTTTTCAATTTGTGCCACTTGAAATCAGCTGAAAGCTAACCAGAACTTAATGGTCCAGAGAAGATGTAATGGAGGCAGAATTCTAAGCTTTGTTAAATCTAACCAGAGCGGTCACCACAGGCATGAACATCATCTGACATAAAAAAAAAAGAAAAAAATCTAACAAGATCAAAACCTAATATGACTGCAAACAACCTTACAAATAGCAGACAGGACATTGTGAGAAAAGAGAAATCAAAATTCAAAGGATAAAAGATAATGTGTCTCAAGAGCTTGGCACGAGAGATGAAAACCATCAAGAAAACAATGACGCAATAGAAATTGCTGTGTCAAATGAGATGAATGATGAAGAAGAAAACCAACTAATCTTTTTTTATATTTCTCCTTAAACTGGAAATTTACTGGCTGGGCAGAATTCAAAAACTAAGTCTATTAACCAATTGGATTTTTGGGCTAATAGAGTAATATATTTTTGGAACAAATTGACTAATCAGATCGAAAACAGAAATAGTATAAATTTAAAAAAAAAAATTGGATTGAATAATTTCAGGAATAATGTTAAGAAAAAGAATTTAAGAGGGCATTTTTGGGAACTATCAAATGAATTACTTAACAGAATCTGAACTGTATATAGTTTGGTTTCTTTGTTTAATGGCATATCAACCATTGAGGGTTATACAATGAAAAATCCATCCTTATATAAGAACATTAGAGGTACTATTTAACACATAGCTGGAGGGATGGGGGGGGTTATACCTTTCCCAAGGGTATTAGTCCAAAAGTGAACTTAATAGCATAATGTTAGTTCAAACTCATTTACTGCAATCTTGCAGTCTAGTGTGTTAGCCACCATGCCATGGAAACTCCCTTAATCTGTATATCAATATTGTATTTATTGTATATTTTCTGTACAAAGATTTTTCAAAACATTCTAATTATTTTTTTGGGTCAATTCATTATTAGCATTTCAGTTTTGGAAGACTATAATATAGTTGTTGTGCCCATGAAGTTACAGCACCTCCTGTGAATGCTAAGGGCAATGTTCAAAAAACTTTCTCGACCACAGATATCGCATGTGAAGGTTGTCTCCGAAGATGTTGATTTGCAGTGCTTTGTTGCCAGTGCTTTCTTCTGGACCTCTTGGCTACCTGGTGTTGTGCCAGGGTGGTGTCGGATATGAACAGTCCGCTACGGAGAGCCTGCCACCACCGAGACAGTCCTGGGCCAAATTTTCCCAGCTGGAAAATTTGGCTCAGGACCGCCCTCGTATACATTCTGTACAAAGATTTTTTTAAAACATTCCTAATCTTTTTTTTTAAGGTTGATGTGAAAAGATAGTAAAAAGGAGAGATGCCCTAAGAGGCATAACAAACAAAGATGCTCAGCATAATGATGTCAAAAAAAGTTGTTATAGGAGCTATAGTACCAACAAGTAAGGATAGGTCTTGCAAATCTATCATCATCGTCTAACAGTAAAAGAGTGAGAAGTAACACAGAGATAAGACCTGTATGAGATAAATAAAAGAAATATTTGATTCTTGATTGATGTACAGAGTCTATGTATCATCACATAATGTAATTTTATTATGCTTTATATTTTTTCCTGCATTTATCTTGGAAGTGGATGTGTGTAGCCGGTCGGGATTTTGGTTTGTCTTTGCCATATGAAAAATGTTGGGGAGGTGATACTTCTGGCTGTGTTATTAAAAGGAGTTCTGATAAAATTGGTATCCCCCTATGGAACCCAAACAGAAACACAAAAGCTGGATGGGAAATGAAAATAGGACAAATAAAGAAACTACAACAACAAGCAAAACCATTAAGAGAGGGGAAAAAACACAAGGACTCAATGGAATGAAAACACAAAAAAAACGAAAAAGAAAAAAAAAACAACAGTAAATAAGACTGAATATACAACTGGAAGAAATAAACCAAAAGATACTGGCAAAAGAAGGAAGACTTAAAAGATACTGGGTCAGAACCAAAAAATACAAGCAACGTAGGACTTTCAAAAATAAGAAAAGAAAATTCTACCAACAAGTAAGTGGAGGAAGCACGAAGACAGACAAATACCTGAATGCAAAGGATGTTGGATTATTAAAAGAGTTCTGATAGGTTACAACAGAGTAGAGACAATGGAAGAATATTTTATAAGAAAATTGGAGATTTTAAAAGGAATAGAAACCCAGAAAAGACTAGAAATACAAAAAATAAAAGACATCCCAAATCGTCAGTGGAAACGGCAAACAGAGCAATCACAAATGATAAAGAACAGGCTTAGGCAGAACCTTTCCCTAACGGAAGTAAATGAACTTGTCTATGCCGCTGCTTGTACAGTCAGTGACACCCTAGGCAAAAAAACTCAAAAGAAAGGATATAAGAAAGCAGAAGAGCCAACGTAGAAAAGATGAATTGAAAAAGAAACCAAAAAAGTAAGTGGAGAAATTTCAACACTCAGAAATCAATAAGGAAAAACCATGTGAAAGAGAAGAAAAGAGGAGCCATCACTGGAAAATACATCAAAAGTAAAAACGACATAGCAAGAGTCACTGAAAAGCAGGAACAACAGTTGCAGGCTAAATCACAGAGAATCAAATGATACGAAAAAGAGATGAAAGTTCTGCCACTGGAACAACACTTACAAAAAAAAAAAAAAACAAAAAAAAAAATACCAAAATGTTCTAACGTGATATAAGAATCAAGCTTGACATAGAGACTACCATGCAAGATCTGGAAGAAGAGGGCACACACACACACACACAATATCTTGATGTGAATGATGGAGATGCAACGCAACATGCAAAGATGAAGGAGAAAATTTGAAAAGAGTACTACAACTGGTGCTTGAATCAGAGCTGAATGTTACCAACAGAATAGATGCAATCAACACCCTTGCAATTCCATTTGTCACCTACATCATCAACATTGCCAAATGGAAAAACGAAGAGGTAAAGAGACTAGACTACTAAACAAGAAGACTACTGACAGTGGTAAAAATGCACTGTCCTAAACTAGACATGGATAGACTCTACTTTCCAAGAACATCAGATCGGAAGGGGCTTTATCAAATCACAACAAAATATAAAACAATCAACCTCAGTCGTGACAGATACTTGAACACAAAAAATAATGGAGGCACACTTAGCATAACAATTATATATTTACTAACCCCTCCGCATGAGAAGGATGTGACACAAAGTCAATTTTTTAAGCAGAGCTTAACAGGTTTGAATTCAGAGTTTTCCTTCTCCTAACTGGTTACCTAGCCATAGTTAAAGAGCCCAATCTACCCTACTATTTACCCATAGCTGGAGGGAGAGTAGTCAGATGCATACCTTTCCCAAGGGCATTAGCGCTACACTAAACAGTCTCGTCCAGGATTTGAACTCAGGTCGATGAGTCCATTTCCTATGACTAGCCATTACACCACGCACCATAGGAAATAGAATCAGCAACCTGAGTTCAAATCTCAGATGAGGCATTTCACAGTTCACTAATGTCCTTGAGAAAGGTATGAATCCATCTCTTTCTTTTCCCAGCTATGGGAAAATAGTAAAGACTGGGTTCTTTAGTCTTGATAAGACAACCAGTCTAGGAGAAGGAAAACTCTAAATTCATACTAGCTTTACTCTGCTTAAAAATTGATCTGGAGTCATATTCTGGCCATGGTAAAGAGGTTGGATGAATACAAACAGCAAGGAGTAGTTTGCATGAGAAAAAAGAATCAAGAATAAAAAAAAAAAGTCCCTGGTGAAACTCAAACTCATGTCCTCTTCACTTTGATATAAACAAATAAAAAATTAGGTTGGATAAATACATTCTTTAACATCAAAAAGGACAGTCTACTTATGATTGCTAGAGACCATGAAAGAACAAAACAAACAAAGCATCCTCAATGTACCATGAAGCTACCAAATTCAGAAAAGAGCTAAATATAGCAGAAATCATAATAGTGGAAAATGAGCCAACTACCAGCATTGTCTTAATAACAAAACTAAAGGCCAAACATGATGTCCTGGAACAAATAAAGAGTAAATGGGAAGGAAAACATCTACATTGTCTGAAATTCTTACATACTGGATAGTCATACCCTATCAGACAAGCAAGTAGTGTAGAGTAGTTTGAAATAACAGTAAACTGGGAAAATACAGTATTGGAGTCAGAGAGTTTAATTGACAAAATGTCACTTCAGGTTTATTTGAAATAGGGTTCTCATTGGCTTAGAGATTCATGTGATCAGGCAATGCTGAGAAAGTAGAATTATAATTTAGGGAATTGAGTATGGCGTCCCTTTTGGGCAGATGTATTTTTCTGTCTTTGCTTCTTCCCGCACACGTGCAGATTAAAAATGTATCAGGGGGAATAAAAAGATGTGTACATAAGAAAATGTCTCCATGTTATACCTGAAAATAACAGAACAAAATGGAACCCACATAGAGACAACTCCAGAACAAGAGATGCCCAACCGGTAAGAGAAACCCAGATATGACATGATAGAAGTAAGAACATAGTGACTATGTAACAAAACGAGTCAACACTGATTATGTGGATTTAACAAAAAAAAAAAAAAAAACAATGGACTTCAAATTTGAGACTGAAGGTTTTTGTTATTGTTACTGAAGACCAGTGCATTATGGCCAATTATTACCAGAACAAAATGTTGAAAGAAAGCACTAACTGAATGAGCAGTTATATGTGACAGACATCAAAGTACAATAGACCTCTCTCTCTCTCTCTCTCTGTGGATGCTCAGAATGGGTCAGAACAGAATATAACAAAAAAGGCACAACAAAGCAACAGCATTACCACCAGTGGGCAATCTATAAGCATAATAACATCAAAGTCAAATACAAATATAGCAAATATGAACTGCCATCAATTGCAACAGAAAAGGATAAAACTATTATATTGTCAGATATGCCAATTCAAACTGATAAAGAAATAAAGACCAACAGACAGAATGTAAGGACAACAAGGAGAGAACTTGTCTGATCACTGATATGCCTGTTCCAATCAAAAGAAACACCTCTCTGAAAACAACAGAAAATTTCTCCAACTATTGAGACCGAGAAATAGAAATTCAGAGAAAGTGGGGCATGAAGACAACAACAATACTAGTGGTAATAGGTGATCTTGGTCTGGTTCAGAGAGGGATAGAAACAATTCCTGATAACATCAACAAAAAAGTTAATCCAGAAGATTATCCTCCTCAGCCCTGCTCACATATCAAGAAGGACTCAATCAAATAAATTTATCACACCACTATGGTAGCCCCAAGTCCAAGGGATGGACTCAGTTCAATTTGTATACAAAGCAGAACATTAAAAAATCTATGAATAATAATAATAATAATAATAATAATAATAATAATAATAATCTTGTTATAATGGAGATTCAGTGTCTGCCTGTCTGTAACCAAAACTATGTTACTGTTTATGTGACAATAACCTCAGAAATTGCACAAGTCTATCAATGAGTATTTAATTTATAGTCAAAATCATTAATTAATGCATAGAATAAATCTTATCTATCAATAAGGTCTGCTATGAAAATCTGAGTTATATTTGCCTCAAAACAGCCCATGTTATTAGTGCATTTAAAATCCTGTAATTGTCTTATCAATCACTGAGAAATAAAGGTTTACATAATATAAGGAGTGGTTAATTTGCATACTGGTTTTAACAAAAACAGCTTTAATAAAAAAAATTGCTTGGTGTTATTGATTTCTAATATTATTGTTTTATTTTCCAATGTATTAAAATCAAAGTTTAAATGGGGATGCCAATGTTACATATTTTTTCCATTCACTAAAATCATTTCCAACAATTTTCAGGAAAAAATTACCTCATATTTTAATATAGATACCGACGTTGCTCAGCGTTTTAAAGTATGTCATTTTTCACATATTTGAATATCAACAAGAGCAGTAACATACCAAAAGCAGAGGCTCACAGACGTTTGTTTTCATTAATTTCTGTTTCTTTAAACAAATGAAAGCCCCGAGGAAGGTTTATTTAACAAACCGAAACACTGCAATGTTGGCTTTTTAAATCTTTTTAGAAAATTACAAATTGTTGGATTTCCTTCAATTTTTTTTCATATATATAAGGAAAGAGAGCTCAATATCAGTGATAGAGCCTATATGAAGATTGGCTGAAAAATACTCTCATGGAATGTGAACAAATAAAGTTTATTTTTGAACATATTCCCCCTTGTGGTCCATACATTGTTCCATTGGTGTTGGAGTGCTTGAATTTCATTGGTAAAAAAGTAATCAGCAGCAGATATAAGATCATCATTACACAGGCGAGAAACTGACAGTCACCAAGCACCATCAACTTTGTGTGTACATAATCCTAACTTATATAAGTTAAGGTAGCATAGACATGGATTCAAAAGTGCCTGGTTACTGACAATTTCTCGCCTATGGGATCTTCAGACCAAATATGTAAATATACATATGTGTGTGTGGAGAAATGTAGATGAACACAGGATATTACGAAGGATGAATATCTATTCTTGGGGATAATGTCGACGCTATAACGTTTCAATCTTTATAAATTTTCCAACATTATCTCTAAGAATAAATATTCATCCTTTGTAACATTCCATGTTTGTCTACATTTTTCCACATAATGGATTCATTTCCTCATTGTACTCCTATATATATATATATATATATATATATATATATATATATATATATTATGAATAATCACTTTCATTAAGCAATACTAGGCATTAAGAATGGGAAAACTTAGAGGAAAATATATAGTGTACTAATCTAAAGTTCAAGGAATTTAACAATGGGGAAAAAGTAAATTTTGAGAACAATCATTAACATAACGGAAATTTTTCTGACAACTGAACCTCATCTCTGTATTCTTGATTTTGTTAACACATTTCAACCAATCTATTCTTGAAGCTCTTATCAGGTAGAGAATCCAAGAGGAAGAAAAAAAAGGCAGAAAGATCCTGATTCTTGGAAAAATATCCAAGGCTGAAGATGAGAACTGAAGAATTGATCAGTTAATATGTTGTGTTAACAACATTAAGAAATATGAAGAAGAGGCTCAATTGTCAGCAAGAATTTCTGGTAAGTTGATGATTATATAGAGCTACTGCTGAGTGATGTAACACAATTTTTATATAGAAGTATTTCCCTAAAAATAAATTCAATCTCGCATTAAAGCTTTCTTTTTTATCCAATTGTTGGGAAGTTTTAAATGCAAAGTGTGTTATTTGATGCAAAACTTTGCCTATTTGAGAAAGGTTTTTAAATAACATATAATTTTCTGAGCTTTGCTTGGGGGTGGGTTTAGACTTTTGCAATCTTCTAAAAAGAGAAGGGGGTTATTATCCAGAATTATATTGATATATTTGTTAGGACTGCAAGACCATAGATTTCTGCTTGGATTATATAAAAGACCAGCAGTTATCCATGCAACAAGTTTCATACACAGAACAAAATTAAACATCAGACACCCTTAAAGACTCCAGCTCTTTGTTTTGAACTTAAACATAGTGGGTTCTTTATATAGTAGATTGGAATATTCCATTATACACCTTAGACTCTGGGTTATGGTTAGCTCCTGGGTTTAATGTGGACACTTTGATCAATATATACACAACATATGACTTATGAGAATTAGTACAGGGTCTGTATTTGGTTACAGCTTGTAAGCCTTGTCTGTCAACTGAACTTTTGTTAAAATCTCCTTGTGAAGGTGAATATTATATGTTGATTGATTGATTGATTTAATTTAATGGCATGTCAACCCATCCAGGGTTATTTTATGCAAAGCAGTAGGTTGTGAGGGATGGTCACATTTATTATGTCTTTTTTCAAATGTTTTTTCTTGATTTTGACAGTAGGTTGTTTACAGTTATTTATTGCTAAGTAAGTTTTGAAATAAATTCATTCTTGATGAGTACCCAATTTTTTTATAAACACGTTTGTTTCTATTTAAGCCAGAGATGGGACCTAACAGGTACTACCACTCTGGCTCAGAGTGGACCTGGAAGCAATGGTGATTAAGGGGTGCTCCACATTCCCCAGACCTCCAGAACTGGAACCTCACCATCAGATAGAGTTTAGCATCATACCCAGGTCATTATATGTTGACTCTACAGAACTCAGATATATCCTTTTCCCAAATTGGTTGAAAAGATGGTTGAAAATCCCAGTGGCCTTAATTAGCATGAAGTGAAATTCAAACAACCTTATCCAGGGTTTAAACTTGGCACCCAAATTCATTTACGCCACCCACACCTCGTCTATTTACTGAATGTATAATTACTTTTGCAAAGGCAATGACTAGAAGATAACATGTTTTTAAAAAGTAATATTAAGTATATCCCATCATATGGTAAATTCATGTAATTATATATTACACACAGAAATCATTCTTTAATTGTGTGAAAGAATAACAAACCATTAGAGCAGAAAAGCAGATTGAACAATAGAGAAGATGTCAGCATGAACAATGACCTTTTGAATCGCTACATGGTAATTAGGCAAAAGGAGGAGAAGAAGAAGAAAAAAATGTATTTGTTATGAAAAGAAATTATTCTGCATAAATATTCTTGGATCATATTTTCATTGTGCGCAATCCATTGTGCTAAGACGGTAGGGCACTGACTTGATAAAAATTAAATCTATCCATATTATGAGGAGTGGTCCAAAAGTAATGCCTCCAATTTATCACCATGGAAACTACAATGGCTATACAGAACTTACTGACACCACTGTATAGAGCAAGTTTTCAGCTACAAACAGTTTATATTAAGATTTATTTTTGTAAAAAAGTTGATTTTCTTCTAAAACAGAGATACCAGGATTTTATTATTTCTTTTAGAACATTGTACAATCAAAACAGATATTATTAAGTATTGTTTATCACTACACTCTACAGCAATCCATTGTACTAAGACAGTAGGATACTGACTTTATAAAAATTAAATCTATCCATATAAGTTCTCCAAAAGTAATGCCTCCAATTTATCACCATGGAAACTACAACTGCTATACATAATTTACTGACACCACTGAATAGAGCACGTCTTCGGCTACAAACAGTTTATATTATGATGATTTATTTGAGTAAAAAAGTTGATTTTCTTAAAAAGAGATGCCAGATTATTCCTTGTAGAACATTATACAATCAAAACAAAATATTATAGGTATTGTTTAGCTCAGTCAGTAGAGCATCCAACTAGGAACTACAAGGTTCTGGGTTCAATATCAGCCCTCACCAACTCAGCACATAAGTAGCACAGGGACCTGTGTGGTAAAGTGAGGAGCTGATGGTAGGGGTGGCACTCCATCTCAGATGCCAAAACAATCTCCTAGGTCTAGCGCTAGTGAAAAGGGGATAGACTCCCTTACTGCCTGGCTGATACCAACTTTAGGCTACACTAATGACTTTACTTACTTTACTTATCCTCAGCATTGAAACTCTGTAAGCAAAAAAATAAACTTGCAGATATATATATATATATATATAAGAGGTGTACTTATTTTTTGACTACTACATATTCATATTTTTGCTATGGGTGATACTGTGTACTAGGATTTTGATGGGATTATTTACATACAGATTGGCACTTTTGTTCATTTATAGATTTGAAATAATAGGATCAGCTATATTGGTGATCTGAGAATTCAGGAGCATCAGTTAACTTAAGTCCTTTCAAACCATCCAAGTGAACAGAAGAAAGAAAGTAGAGAAATTTGGAAGGAACGATAAATTAAAACTGAAAAAAGAGAACTTGAATTGACAGAGAGAAAGAAGAAGACTGAATTATAGAAAGTTATAGTGAGAGAGATAGAGATTAAGTAGTATAGTATTTCCAAGCGGTGGTTGTATCAGTGTTGCTGTACGGCTGCACCACTTGGGCCCCTAACGAGGCACCTTGAGAATAAGTTGGACGGGAGTTGCACAAGAATGCTGAGTGCAGTCCTGAACAAATCGTGGAAGCAGAAACCCCATGAGGAAACAGCTATATAGCCATCTGCCCCCCTTCTCACAAACCATTCGAGTGAGACGGACAAGGCATGCCGGGTACTGCTGGAGAAGCAAGGATGAGCTCATAAGTGATGTTCTCCTGTGGAAGCCAACACACAGACATGCTAGTGTGGGCCGCCCATCAAGGACCTACATTGACCAACTAAGCAAAGATGCAGGTTGCTGCGCAGAGGACCTCCCTGGGAAAATGAATGAGAGGAAAGGTTGGCAAGAGATTGTCATGGATATCCGTGCTAATTGCACGACATGATGATGATGATGATCTCTATGTATAATAAAAGCATGAATATATTCAAATTCAAAGTATGTAGCTCCGGCTCACGCCGGGGGTCCAGTGGCTTCGGTCCTGGATCTTTACGAGTTAATAGCGTCGAACCCAGGGGGCTGTCCCCCCAGGCAACACCTGCCCCCTTGATTTAAAGGGGCAGGGCTGGGTTTATTGCCCAGCGCCTGAGGGGGAATGCCAACGGGATCGACACAATTTTTCACCCGCCACCCATGAGTCTCGGCTTGTGGGTGGTCCCACATAAATAGGGCCTTGTGCCTGACCCGTACAAGTGGGGTACGTGGAAAAATATGAATATATTCAAATTTCTATGATGAGATTTTTTTTTAAATTCTAAAACATTATGTTAAAAAAACAATAGAATTTCTCATTACTCTGTGTTGAGATCAGGTTGCATAAGAAATATATACAGAGATGGTGATAGGTACTTGTTTGCGTCCCTGATGCACAAAAATTTAAAAGGACGCAGTAAAATTGTATCCATGCATCACAGTGTTTTTCTTTTTTCTTCCTCACTATTTCAAGCTAACTGTAAATACATTTCAATAGTTTCATAGAAACAAATTACACAGGATAGGTTACAAGGTTGGAGTTAAACGGCTTTAGTTGGGACCTATAAATTTTCCTGGGGACTCATTCAAAGCAAATATATACGTCCCAGGACACACTAAATCAAAAAGCTATCAGCATCATATATATATATATATATATATATATATATATATATATAAGGCAAAAAGCCAACAACATACTTTCCCTAAAACTATAATTCCCTAGTGCCACAATATGATTAGGAAATGTTCACATCAAACCACAAATCTATTTCTCCCTTAACTATGATTTTTCAGGTTCTCAATATATTTTATTGGGGTGCTCTCGGGATAACAGTGCAGTAGGAAATGGAATTGGCAACTCGTGCTCAAATCCTGGACCAGACTGTTTGTATTTCACTTCATGCTAATGCCCTAAGGAAAAACATGTATACATCTTCCCCTCCCTCAGCTATGGGTAGATAATAGGGCAGTCTAGGTTCTTTAACCTTTGTAAAGAATCCAGAGGTGAAGAAAACATTAATTAAATCAACTGTACTCCTCTTAAAAATTAACATGGTCGAGGGGTTGGGTAAGATTTATTTAAGACAGCACACAGCATCCTTAAGTAGTTCCCTTCTAGCTTTAACTCTAAGCTCCTCGTTAGAGGCCAAGTAGTGCAACCCTACAGTAGCACTGACACAGCAACAAGAATTTTCACTTTTTCTTATCAAAGAGATCAGATTTTCATATGATTGAGAATCTGTCTATAGTAGTCTCTTTCCTATCTGTATATTGACATGACTTTCTGTAGATGAGATATTACTACCTAGGTATGTGAACTAATCAACTAATTTCAGAGGCATACCATCCAATATGTAGATGCCTTTATTTTGTTTAAAACAGCACAAATACAATAAAAAACAATCTTATTTCATATAGAAGTCCATTGCTGCCTTCTCTAAAGGTACAAATTGTGAAATGCAACAACAAAGAAAGCCAGGGCACTCAGTAACACAGCTGAATGAAGCAAGTTTTCAAGTACAAAACACTGTCTTCACATACTTAACATCATTAGCTATGCATTTTTAGCAGTAATGAACAAGAGTTTGCATGTACTATGCACATAATATCTGCACTACCAAAGGCGATGCACTTTTTTGCAGCAGGGATGCTGGCACTGTAGTCGGAAAGATGCCTTTAATGTAATCCATTTTTTATTGGTTTGATTCAGGAGGATGAGCTGATTGGGATGCTTTCGTTTCAGTTAAGAGCAACATCAAATGTGGCTTGTCATTCACATCACTGTCACCATTGCTAAAATGCATTACCAACCACCTAAGTGTATTTACAGACACTCTTTGGTCGATGTAAATGTTGCACCAGTGTCAGTGAATGTCACTGGACACTGTTTTTTTTTCTGCCTAGAGGAACACAGTAACACACCTACTCTTTCATGTTAGATACCATTTTGCCAGATTGGGCATTCCATTATGGTTAGCAAGCTAGACTTGCAGATCTATTACTATTAAACAACAGGTTTGTTCCTTGCTGGATGCCCCATACTTGCAATCTTGTGTCACATCCTACCCGTGATGAATGGGTTGGGTAAATACCTACTATTTTTGCCACTGCTACTCAGGTGCTATCTTTAAAAAGCCAGAAAAAACATTATGCTTTATTAGCAGGAAGGTTCAACCATTATTACCATACCACCAACATCCCCTCTGACATTGTAGGACCACAATGGTATATCAACCCTTTTTTAGGTCATTTTGATAAACAAAGGACTCCGTATGCTTAACTTTGGTGACTTGATCAGGATATATAATATAGAGGGAGTTACTTTTAAGCATGTCATGAAAGCTTGTATGTCACTGGTGAAAATGCATAGCCAGTGGTGATGATTATGGAGAAAAATAATGCTCAATCAAACTATGTTGTAGTTTCTGTGAAAATAAATAGGAGGCATTATTTTTGGAACATCTCATATAAATATCGTCACTGATAATGTTATGTAGAAAATTAGCTGAAAACTTGCTCTATCAAACAGTATTGTTTCATTTTCTGTGTCTGTTGTAGTTTCTGTGGAAATAAATAGGCATTATTTTTGGAACATCTCACATATGTATAGTCTCTGATGGTGACTATGTAGAAAAAAGAGTTTTGTAGCTGAAAACTTGCTCTATCAAACAGTGTTATTGCACTTTCTGTATTGGTTATAGTTTCTGTGGAAATAAATAGGCATTATTTTTGGAACATGTATAGTCTTCTGATGGCGACTATGTAGAAAAAAATGTTTTGTAGCTGAAAACTTGCTCTATCAAACAGAGTTATTGTGCCCCCTGCACCTGTTGTAGTTCCCATAGAAGACTTTTGAAGCATCCATTATAGAAATATCTGATTTTTGTATGCATGTTACCTTAACTGAACAAACCGAACATATCATAGCTGGATTTCTGTTTGCACAGTGGTATTAAAATGCTCTTAGAGAATAAATACATTTCCAAGTTAATAATAATAGTGTGGGAACTTCTCAAAGTGACTTTAAACTGTTATTATTAAGTAATCTCTAAAATGAATGTTCCTTGGAGAGACCATATGATCAATGAAGAACTAAATTGACGTCTCCAAAAAGAATCAGCAAAAGTTAGAGAAAGATAAATGAGATATACTAGACACTGCAGACACCGCAAGGAAGAAGAGACTTCCAAATTAATGCTATGGCAAATAACCCAGGGTAAAGTCAACTGAAAGAGGCAGAAGATTAACTTAGTCTTTTAGAAAATACCATCATCATCATCATCAAGGCATGCCAATAGCACTAATTCTCTTGTCTCCGTCTTACTATTGGTTCCTATTGGCCATTGGGATGAGTAAATCTTCTAGCCAGCACCCAGTGTCCACACAGAGCTGATGAATGTAATTTTTTACTGTTTGGCCAACACTGGGGTGTCCATGTGTAGGAGTCCATAGGAGAATGTTGTTTAAGAGTTTTTTCTTACTTCTTCAGCAGTGCCCTGCATGTCTTGTTCACCTTGCTTGGATGGTTTGTGAGATGGGAGGTAAGTGGCTGTACAACTGCTTCTTCTGCTACTGTTGTAGTTCTCATCTATCTTTGTATTTACCAAGACCTCCCACCAGGCCAGGATGTGACATAAGGTTTTTTTTTAATGTGGGAAGCCACACACAAACCAAAGCTCATGCGTGGCTAGTCAAAAAAATGCATGGATCCCATCAAATCATGCTGTTATTTTGCCCAGTGGCTTGGGCTGACTGAAAACAGTCATTCTCATCTATCCTTTTTTCCAAGTATTTTGTGAGAATCCAAGTGGTGTATGCATAGTTATAGCTTGGGAGAATTCTCATTTTATTTTATCAGAGGGATCAGATTTCCATATAGCCACTAACCTGTTGATAGCAAGCTTTATCTATGCATATGTTGACATGGTTGAGGAGATATTACTACCAAGGTATATGAATTGGTCTACTAATTTCAAAGGCTTATCATTCAATAAGGAGATGGCACTATCTTGATTGAAACATGGTGTATATATTTACTCAACTCCTCCGCACAAGCAGAATGTGACACAAGGTCAGTTTTTAAATAGAGTTTAACAGATTTGAATTCAGATTTTTCCTTCTACTAGAATGGTTGCCATACCAAGGTTAAAGAATCCAGTTTGCCCTATTGTTTTACCCATAGCTGGAAGGAGTACAGTTGGATTCATAGCTTTCCCAGGGGTGTTAGAGAGGCTGGTTTAGCTCAGTCGGTAGAGCATCTACCTAAGAATCACAAGGGTTCAATACTAGTCTTCACCAACTTAGTGTATGAGTAGCACATCTTTGGTAATCTGATCTGTGTGGTAAAGCCTCTAGGAGCTGACAGTAGGTGTGGTGTTCCACCTCAGCAAAAACAATCTCTTTAGTCTAGCACAAGTGAAAAGGGGATAGACTGGCTGATACCAAAAATAGGTCTCTCCATCAACTTTGTGTTGTGGAAAATGCAACAAGGTTCATCAAGGATTTGAACTAGGGTGGCCGTATCCATTTCTTATAATGATAACCATTACACCACAGGTGCTTTATAACACTATGTAGCCTGTTTTTCTTTTATTACTTAAAATAGCTCTAAGCAAGGCCAGTTAGCCACAAAATGACAAAAAGGTAAAAAGATAAAAGTATATTACAATGAGACAACAAATGCAACCAGCCTTGTCTAGCATTAGAACCTGAATCACTGGGTCCATTTCTTACAATGATAACAATTACATCACCTGTGCTTTAGAACACTGTGTAACCTTAAATTGTTTTTTTTTTTGTTTTTTTCTTTCAATACTTTAAATAACCCGAAGGAAGGCCAGTTGGCCACAAAAGGCAAAGGGTTACAAAATGACAAATGAGAGGTAAAAAGATAACAAAAGTATATTACAAAAGCCGGAATCCAAACTAAGACAGAGTAAGACACTAATTAACCATAGACGTAAGCTGGAAGGAAAACATTCAGGAGGATGTTTGATCTATACAGTGCAGATGTTCGAGGAAAAGAAGCTGTTGGAACAGAACATGCATCTGGTGTGGGGAGGATTTGGTAAGAATGGATGCTGCTTGTTATAGACAGCAAAACAAATTCTTACTGGAAACTCTTGAATAAGTAGAACCAATGAATAGCGCTCATCCGAAAATCTTCCATAAAAGTAGCGTTAGAAGAGGGACAAACTGGCTACATTCCAGCAATGATAAAGTGGCTGATGAGAAATAAGAACAGCAATGATAGATAGAGAAACCCACAGAGGATCTGTCAACTCGGTGTTGAACTAATATAGAAGAAGATAGTGGGGTCTGTATTCAAATTTTTTAGTGTTTATTTTCAGTTAGTTATAATATGAATTCTATAAATAGGATGTGGCTTGATTTTAATGATCACTGAAGACAGCCTTTAAGCAGGTATAATATATATGTATATATATATTAATACTCATGTGTATTATTTAGCTGAGGTGATGACACTGATAAAAAATAAGAATTCAGTGGATAAGCAACACTAGATAATCAGGATTTACATTTTTGCATTTCATCTTGGATGATTTGGACAGTCTCCTTTTTAACTAGAGAGTGTTGCAAGATGACATATGTATGACCATTATCATCTTGCAACACTCTCTAGTTAAAAATGAGACTGTCCAAATCATCCAAGATGGGATGCAAAAAAGTAAATACTGATTATCTAGTGTTGCTTATCCACTGAATTTTTATTTTTTATCAGTGTCGTCACCTCAGCTAAATAATGGACCATTCCGTTTTTATTATAAAGAAAGAAAGGGAAGATAAAGGACATGCTATACAGAAAAAATATAAGAAAGAAAGAGAGAAGGGGAAAGATTGAGAGAGGGGGTGACCATACTGAAGTGATAACACTAATCTGTTTCAATCTAACAGAACGAAAAGATGAAAAGAAGGAAAAAAAAAAAAAGAGTGAGATGGGGTTAAATCAAGATTATTATACTTTTTACATATTGAACTATTTTGCAGGAGCCCTTAAGTAAACATATCAAACACTGTAATAATTAAATTATCATACTGTGGTATATCCACAGGTCCTGCTAGTGATAATTGAATACCTATTTCTACATTTGATCC
Source organism: Doryteuthis pealeii (assembly GCA_023376005.1). Taxonomy (NCBI): domain Eukaryota; kingdom Metazoa; phylum Mollusca; class Cephalopoda; order Myopsida; family Loliginidae; genus Doryteuthis; species Doryteuthis pealeii. The sequence continues at coordinate 48,310,712 of CM042151.1, forward strand.
CAGCAAAAGTAATTATTAGATAATCCTAAGAGAAAGTATAGAGCTCTTTTCATATTAGTTAAAAGAATTCTAGCATAATTCCTGTAAAGAATGACTAGAGTGTGTGTCTCATATCACAGTATTATTTGGATTATTCAGACTATTGTCCTCATCTTTATAGTTATCTGTACAACATTTATAATGATGATTATTTAAATTTTTAATTCTAAAAAATGTAAACCTAAATTTAATTATTTTTCATTTTTTGTATTCCCACAGATACAGATACTACACTCTGAGGGTCTTGGATATGACATTAAACTGCATTCAGTGGTAATTTCTAGTTCTGGAACACAAGGGATGTAGAGTATCCCTTAATTGCCATTACTTCCTGGACTCTGACCTGGAATGGTAGTACCTATTAGGATCCCTATGGATAGAATAGATCTGATTGTGATAATCTTTAAAATGATTTGGGGCTACATTAGTACATTAAAACATTGAGAGTGCAACTAAATATGAATGGTTGATTGTTTTTAATGACATGACAACCCATCTGGGTTTATTTTATGCCAAGAGAATAGGGAATTCATACATTATATGTTTATATTTACATTTTTTTGCATATGGTTGTATTCCTATCTAATACAAATAATTTGCAAAAAGATCTATTTGACTTTTCAATGGGACCCTAACAGGTTCTACAACTTTAGGTCAGAGTGGACCTGAGAGTAATGGCAATGAAGGTGTACTCCACATTCTCCAGAGCTCCATAACTGGAGCTTCATCACAAGATGCAGTTTAGTTAACCAGGACCCGATTTGGGGTTGGGATGGGGATTACTTCTGTGCTGAGAATACATTCGGTGTATTTTAAGTCCTGTCAAAAGGGGCATACTAGGTATGAATGTTTTTACTCATTTTTAAAATAACTATGAACCACATTAATGTATTGATTTAAAATATTGATATTGCAACTAAGCATAAAGCATTTACCTGTTTAAAATGATTGTGCAAATATATCTTTGTACTGTATATAACTGGAGACTATAATTGTTAAACTAACTTCAGAATAGAATAATTCAAAAAGAGTTGACATGCCATAAAACTAGCCAACCAACTAACCAACAAAAATACAAAGAGGAAAGGTCACATTGATTAGAAAAAGTCATACTGATATATAAAAAAAATATATTTGTTAAAAAAAACATAGTGAAATTATTTTTCAGCAAACAACAAGGCATAATTAAATAAAGTTTGAATTATGAGATGCATTCATAAGACATTTAAAAAGAATTATCAAAGGAATTAATTTAAACTTGCTAATTAAAGAAAGATAACGTTTTATTTATGTAAATTAAATATTGATAGAAAAATTGTTTTTATTATTCAGTCATAATGATCAACTAATTAAAACGATTTTTCTTTGAAAAAAGAAAATGATATATATATACTAGCAAAAGTACCCGGTCAATGACCAGACTAAAAAAAAAATAGGAACACCAGAGACTGAGTGAGGAGAAAACAGGAGTAAAGGAGAAAATAAGAGGGAAATGATTTATCAAATTAAAAAAAAAACAATCGCTGAGAATTTGTATAATAGAATGTTTTTTTTTTTTGTTTTCTTTGTTTACATTTAAGTATATTTTAAAAAAAATGCATTTCTAAACTTTATTAAAGAGTTAACGATAAACAAAGCTAAGAATTAGTGTATTTTAATATTCGTTTATTTTAAGAATAGTCTCCTTTTGTTTACATTTTTGAAACAACTTATTTTTTTAAGTTAGCTTCCTTGCCTGTTGATTTCAAATGAAATGTATTGGTTTAATTCCTTCTTTTTTTACCATATTAAAATGCTAAGAATTAAATACTTACAATTGATTGTATTACTATTTATTTTATTCTTTTCTTTTTTCTCTTTTTTTAAAAACTCTTTTGTACATATGAAAAAATTAAATACTGATTAAAAATAGATATATTTTATTCTAAAATGAATGTATTAATAATAAAAACAAAGTTGAGTTATTATTAATCGTTAAATTAAATGTTTTCATTTATTATTGTTATTTACTTTGCTGTAAAAAATAATTCAATCGATAAAACCCACATACAAATTAGATATTTATTATTTTCTTTTCTTTCTAACCAAATAAATATTTCTAAGATTGGATGGGGAATACAAGAGAAATTCCAAGCTGAAACTATTAGAGCACAAATTTGTCTATTTCAAATTATCAGCAGGCAGCACCGTGCGGCCATTTTGAATCACTGCTGATACAGGCAGCAGTCAACAATTTTTTTTATATTAGCAGCAGCAGCCATGCCACAATTATCACAAATCATTTGATTTTTGTCTAATTAATTATATCCCTTAATCAATAACCAAATTTGGTGTGTTTCTAAGATTTCGAATCTGAGTGACCTTCCGTTTTGGAGTTATATGTCAACACATACATACCAAACTTCCTTATATATATATATATTATATATATAGGGAGTAGCAAAAAAAAAAGGGATACTACGAGTTTTAAAAGCAAATTAAGAATAATTAAATCTATTATTTAAGGTTAAACTTTGTCTAAATCGATAAGTAGTAGCATAATAACTAACATTAAAAAAAGAAAAATATAATCACATATGCAGTTTATTTTAAAAAGATTTAAAACTATTTGTTTTGGTCAATTTCGATGATATCCGCCATTCAGCCTCTTTTTCAATGGTTTTAAGTGCTTGTTTACAATTTTACCAAAAATCAGGTAATTATCCGATTTCAATGAAATTTTCAGTATTGATTTAACAATTAATGAATTTTATAATGCATTAGTTATTTTATTTCAAAACTTTAATTTAGTATTTTTGCTATGAAAAATTAATATATAAAATTCATTTAAAATATGAAAATCCTGAAGTTTAAAATGTTATATTTTTAGATTCTAAAAATAAATATCTACTTAATGCAAAACTTATTTTAGGCGCCAAAAGTAATAAGTTTTGAAGAAAAACTCAATTGAAAATGTACCCCCTCCCCCTTTTAAGCAGAAAAAACATTGATGTATAATTTTTTCTTTTATAAAATAATAGCCAATTAAATAATTATCGAAATGAGTAAAAAAGAAATCTCTAAAAAATTTATTATTTATTATTTTTTTACATTTTATTTTTTGATACTTATTTTCTCATAGAAGCACAACCGTAAAACATTTTTTTTTGTTTCTAATCATAATTTTGGTCTTTTATCTCATTATTCATACTGTAATTAGTATCAGGTAAGGACCAACTCGAAACAATTTTACGCCCCCAGCATAAGGGGGGTCAAAATTAAGTGACCTGAAAAAAATGTGAAAGTTTTTAAATAAAATAAATAATTCATTATGAAGATCATTCATTGATACATAAACACTGAAAATTTCATTAAAATCCGATAATTTCCTGATTTTTGTTAAATTATTTTCTGTAGGGGGGGCTAAAGTCATTTTGTCAAAAACGCATTTTAGGCTCCGTTTGCCAGTCCCTAATATATATATATATATATATATATATATAGTATTTACCCAAAATTAACCACACCTTTCTTCTAAAACAAAGATACAATGATTTTATTATTTTTCATCATCAAGTCATGCTGATAGCACATATTCTCTTAACACTCTCTCACCATTTGGTCTATCAGTTATTGTTCTTGGTAAGTCCTCGACTGAACTTTTTATATCTGCCGTCAGGATTCCTAGCACTGGGTTCTCCATTTGGGAGATATATGTTAAGCATGAGCAGGGTGTGTTTCAAATTAGTCATGACTTCTTGGTTTGTTTATTTAGGTGTTTATGTGTTACCCTAAATCTGTCATCCTATTTCAAAGCAGTACCCTGAGGGTAATTCAGCTTGATGTTAAAGTCATTTGGGCTAAGTGTATACTTTTACCATTTATCTTTGTGTTTTTTTTCAATTCTTTCTATGATGCTGAAATTTGCATCTCTATTAAAATTGTAACTATTTGAGTAGAATGTTGTTCTACATGTATCAGTTTGTTGTAATCTATAAATTTGATTCTGTTTTTTTTTATATATATATATATACATATATATATATATATATGATTGATACTAGGTCTTCTTGGTGCTGAGGACCATTCCATGTGGAGTTCTTCTATAGTGATACAGTTCATCCATAGTGAGATCTTGATGTACACTGTTCTTGGTATGTGAATGGACAGACCAAAATATAAATGAATAAATGGAAAAAAATACTTTAAAGTTGCTTGATGTAATAATTTATTTCATCTGCAACAAGCTTAGCATGTTACAGCATCTTCAGACATAGAGCAAATAAGTTGGACTGATTTTCTTGGAATGTTTGTTTGTAAAATATAGTTGTGTTTTTTTTTTATGAGTAGGGTATATAATTTGAAGGAGCTATGGGGCAATGATGGGGAAGTGGTATAAATCTAAAAGGAAAAAAACCAACAACTTGTCTATCAACTAACTTACCCAACTTCTAATTTTACATCCCTATACCCACGACCCCCCACACTGATAATAGTAAGATTGGTATACTTTCTACACACATAAACCCTGGCCGTTAACCGATCTCGGATCAGGAAGAGTTTTTTTATAAAACTATTGCAGCTGAGTGACCTACATGAACCCGAGGAAGGACAGGGGAGTAAACCCCAATAACAAACCTGGAGCTGGAGTCCCTAAGGGGAGTAACACTGAATTTCAGTGCTACACAGCAACTCCTGCAACACTGCCGTTGTCAAACTGCATAGCTTTATTACCTTTCCTTTGGACCACTGTGGCAGTGTGGAGAGGAGGATGAATTGCTGCTTGGGCAACAGCACATCCCCCAAAACAATCCGCCCAGGCTATGTAGATAAAAAAAAAAAAAAAATTGGACACTATGCCTTCGTCTTTCACAGACGGAAAGATGCCAACCAACCAATACCCTACTGCCACAACTTGAACTAAGATGAAAAACTATTTCTCTCTCAATCATGTGGCCAAAGTTCACTGGTTTTTCAGGTAAATGTACAGCATTTTCTCAATATATTTTATTGAACTTATCATGAAAAGAAACAGCATATTTAAAATAAAAAAAGGAAATGTGTTACATGAAAATGAAAAATGAATTAAGTAATTAGCAATTAGTAATATTTATAATATTTCCAGGAAACTTGAGTACACCATAAGGTACAAATTGCAAAATTCAACAATGAAGAAAGCGAGAGCACTAAAAGAAAAATTACTTTTATGAAAATATTGTTTATCCTGGAGTTATAAAAGAGAAAAATATTCTTTTCAGTAGTTTATTTATTTATTGAATGAATTTATTATATCATTATATTATTTTCAATTTATTCGGTTCTATTGCATTTATTATTTGAATATATATATATATATATATATATATGCAATTCCTAAATAAAAAATTTAAAATGTCATATTGACCTTAAATCCTTCTTTTTATTTAATTGAATTGTGAAATTTATATGGGTTCAACTAGTAAAGATTAATATGAGAACTAAAACAGCTACCAGTTTCAGTAGGGATAGGGTTAAATTTTAACACTCTTTCTTGACTTTTGAAATACTTCTTTTTTTTTCTTTTCTTTTTTTGCTTTATGCATATTAAGAAGCCTGTTTTGTTGGGTTTTTTTAATCAAATTTTTTCTTCAACAAATTCTGTCATGGCAAATAGAAAAATTTTTAAAGCGTGATTATATTATATTTAGGAAAGTGTAAAGAATTATGAAGATTTGAAGATTTGACGATGAAAAGGAGTCTTTGAAAAATTGTCATTGAGCATTTGATATTTTTCTGTGTTTCTATGTAAGTGCGTGTGAATACATCTAAATAATTTCAAGAGTGGTTTCATTTTTCATTTCATTTATGTGGAATAGTCAGAAAGACAGAAGTGAACAATGAAGGAAATATCAATTTTCTTCAAAATAATCTCCTTGGAATTCAATGAAATTATTTCACTGAGTTTTCCATTGGTTGAAGCACCTCTGAAAATTCTTTCTTTTGATAAGGTGTGAATCTGCACGGATATATTTTTTAATCTTCCACAAGTTCACATCTTAAACTTGAGATGAATTTCTAGTTTAAGAAAAAGAAAACATCATATGGAACTAGTTCTGCTGTTTATGGAGGGTGTTGCTCTTGAAAATTGCTGATTGAAAATTATCAAGAATTGGCATTGAACTGTTTACATTGGTTAGGTTTCTTTGTTTAATGACATATCAACCTGTTATGGGTTATTTCATGTCAAAGACATTCTTGTTGAAGAACAGTAGTAGTACTATTAAACCCATAGATGGGGGGAATAAAAGGATTCATACTTTTCCCAAAGATATTGGTCTGAAAATGAATGTAATAGTACAAATGGAGTTTGAACTTGCTTACTACAATGTTGCAGTCAAGCATGTTAGCTTTGAATTATATATATATATATATATATATATATATATATATATATATAGAGAGAGAGAGAGAGAGAGAGAGAGAGAGAGAGATGAAAACTTTTCAAATTCATTTATGCTAAGTAAAGATAACCTCTGTGTGTATGTGTGTCACAGAGAGACGTTTTTTCATTTTTAATTCATTTACTCTGAGTATATGTATATATATATATATATATATACACATACATATACATATACACACTCAGAATAGTCTAAATTGAACATGCTTTTAGAGACAGAAAGAGGGAGAGAGCTCTTTCATTTTTTTTATTTATTCTGCTAATATATATATATATATATATATATATATACTCAGAATAAATGAAATTAAACCTAAAGCTCACTTCCTCTTCCTCTTTATATATATATATATATATATATATATATATATATATATATATACATACATATGTACACTAAATAAAAAAAGCTCCTTCTGTCATATATATATATATATATATATATATATATATATATGTGTGTGTGTGTGTGTGTGTATATATATGTGTGTATGAGAGAAAGAGAGCAAATGAAAAGAATAATAGAGAGTGAGAGTATAGGTAAATAGCTGTATAGATTGGAATAATAGATCGGCTACCTGTTGAGACTTATGATACATTTAAATTGAATTCCCACTGCAAATTTAATAAACTTTAAGATAAAAGGCTCAATTTGATTTCATTGCTTCTTAATGAAAAGTAGGTTTAAATTCCATTTAAATCTTCTTCTTTTTTTGTTTTTAAGTAAATCAGTATATCCGTTCACATTTATGAATAAAATTCACATTTAAATTGGCAAATGTTGGCTTGTGGAATTTTCTACTGGCAAATTGCTTTTTTATTGATCTTTCTTACACGAATAAAAATCCACGTTAAGTTTTGTTATGCATGGTCTAACAATTATGGGTTCCTCTATTGACAATATTTTAGAAACTAGACAGTTTTTAACCTTTTCTCTGTTCTTTTTTTTTATTTATTAAATTTTGTAGCCATTTTCTTTTCTTTTTACTATTTATTTTTTTATCTACCTTATACTTGTCTGACACTTGTATGTATGCATGTTGACTCTTTTATGAGCAATGCATTTGGAGCACCAGTTGTCTTTCAAGTTTACACTACCAGGTGGCACTCATCATCAAAAAGAATAACCAGACTTATTATTTTACTATGGATTAGATTTGCTTTCCATGCTTTGTGAAAGCGACATGCTTTCTTTTGTTTTTTGAAGTGGTTCGCTGTACCACCGGCAGACTTTCTTTATGCACACATGCCTATATATAAATATATATATGCTTCACTCTTTTAACAAATAAAAAATTCATACCAAAAATTGTTCTTCTGCTAAACTAGGAAGTGCAGTGAGGCATGACAGTTATTTGCATTCACTTCACACTTGTGCTCTTGAGAGAGGCATGAATCCACTCTTTCTCCCAGCTATGGGGAAAATAAAAGGGTAGACTGGGTAAGAACAATTCAAACTACTGAGAAGACAGTGGAAAATCCCTCCAGTCTTTCTCAGTTATAGTAACACACAGTTTACTAATTGTTGTAACTTGGGTATTAGAGTTAACAGAGAAATATTAGGAAGAAACATGATTATTAAGGATAGGGAAAATGGTTTACTAAGCAAAGATAGAAGGTGAACCGAGTAATTAGTAATTGCTAAGTTGAATTAACAAGTCCAACAGAGAAATAATAGAGAAAAAAACCCACAAGTATTAAGGATAAGGAAAAAGGTTTACTAAGTAAAGATAGAAGGTGAACAGAGTAATTAGCAATTGCTAGGTTGAATTAACAAGTTCCATGAGATCTTGTTGTTTTATCTTTCAAGGTTTTGTCAGAAATTATTTAGGTACTAAATGACACTACTGAAGGACTTGTGGAGGACCATAGTCACTACCAGTCATTAACATCCTGAAAAACATGGCGCATTCCATTTGAGTTTTAGTTGTGTGTATTTGTACTCACTTTTCACTAATGCTTTTGAGAAAGGCATGAATCTATTTCTCCCTCTATCTATGGGGTAATACCAAGACAGATTGAGATTTTTAGTCTTGTTGGTGAACAACTTGTTTTTGAGAAGAATACTCAATTGTAGAGAAGGAAATAGGAAACCACTCAACTATTTAAAGGAAATTATGGAGAGCCATAATCAACTACATGTTGGAGAGACATGGTATATTCTACTCTACTCTATGTAAGAATGCATTGATGAAAAGTGTACAGTTAAATTTCTTGGTTATATATATATATATATATAGAGAGAGAGAGAGACTTTTACATATATGTGGGGGGGGGGGAGAAAAGGTTTACAGACTTACCAAATTTTCATAATTTTGTTTTACTACACATGTTTCAGCTGTCAAAAGCCTCTTCAAGTATTTTAAGAATTTTTATTTAAATAAACCGTTTGTTGGATGCATATTGCTTTGGTGCTTTTCTTTATATCAAAATTTCTAACAAAACTGTTTTCTCCAACTGAATTGATCAACAGCTTTGTACTTGACAGTTCTCAAAATTTGCCATCTGGGTTTCTTCAAAGGATTACACTTGTTCTTTAGGACTGTTTATATATATATATGTTGAACTCAACAAACATTTCTTGTTTGATGAGTTTCTTTTCTATCCTTTCCAATTGTCTGGCCATCTTTTCTATATCAGGGTGGTATTGGTGAATGAATCCACCAAAGATTCTTACACTACCACTTTCTGCACTACTTATTTAAGTTCAATAAAACATGCATAAAGGAAAAAATTCTGAGTGCTGAATATTAAAAAGATAGTTATAAAATAATAATAATAATAATAATAATAATAAATAATAACAATAATGGGAATTATGCAAAAAACTAAATTTTAACCATGGTATATGCATAAACCAGAATCTGTTCTTAACAATGAAACTTAAAATTCTCTTGGACTTTGAGATAAAGACAAATCACCTTATCCCAGCCAGAAGAGCAGACCTAGTATTCATTAACAAAAAAAGAGAACTTGTCAACTGGTATATTTTGCAGTTCCAGCAGATCACAGGGTGAAGATGAAAGAAGACAAAAAAATAGAAAAATACCTAGACCTTGCTAGAAAAATTAAAAAAAAAAACTATGGAATATGAGGGTGAAAGTGATACCAATTGCAGTTCAGGCACTTGGAATAGTCCCCAAAAGCATTGTTGAAATCAGTTAGAATACTTAGGAGAGTCCTGGAGACCTGAGGAGACTTCTCATCACTCAACTCCAGTGAAAAACCATCAGCTGACTCTGATGAGAAAAACTCATGGATATTTCATGAAAAACTAAGGAAATTGTACATGAGATGACCTCACGAGAGAAACTGAAGAGTAAGTAGGAGGGGGATTCATAGAAATTATATTAAACAGGAGACATTTGTTTTGTTTAATTATATATGTATAAATGAAAGAATGCTGCCCAAATATACATATATATATTTTGTCATCATCAAGTCGTGCAGACAGCAGAGACTCTCATGGCTCTTTCTTGTAACTTGTCCCTATTGATCATTATCTCTGGTAGGTATTCTGCATAGCATCCGGAATATGCACAGTGGTGATCAATGTAAGTTTTTGCTGGTTGGACTACACTGGTGTATCTACAGAAGAATGTTACTTATGAGTTTGTAATTCCTTCTCCAACAATGTCTAGCATGTTTGATATATTTATTTAGATGGTTTGTATGATAGGAGATAAATGGCCATAGAGCTGCTTTTTGTGGAGTGCTGTTTCCATGATTTCTTTAAGGCAGTAGCATAGTTCCCATCTAGGTTTTTCTCCAAGTTTTTTGTTAGAGTCCAAGTGGTGCAGCCATAAAATAGCACTAACATGGCCACAGCTTGGAAGAATACTCCCTTTATCTTATCAGAGAGATCAAATTTCCATATTATCAATAATCTGTTTATAGCATGTATTACCAGAAACCATGGGTAGCAGCATGGTGGGTGTAAAGCAAGGCAGATGAACCCAAAATCGGGTCAATGGCACACTTCATAAGATGCTGGGCAGGGAACCTCATAGGTCAACAGTAAGGATCAAACAGTTCAGTCAGGAAACTACTGCTACTCATCTCTAAGGGTGGCATCTATTGATGAGTTAACAAAACAGCTAACAAAAGATTACCATGTGTGTGTGTTATATATATATATATATATATATATATATATATTAGTAGATGTAGTAATACTTCTGTCGAGCATGAAATATAAGTGCTCAATAGTTTTGTTAAAGATGTAAACCCACAAGACTACTTACACAGATGTTTTTTTTATGGTAGGGAAGACTTGTGTAGAACCAGCCAAACCTTTTGGATGAGGTAATAACAGAAGAATGGTGCATCAATGTGCCACAGATTCTCTGAATAATACTCATTTTAATATTTTTAACTAAGAGTTTTCCTTCTCCTGGACCAGTTGCCTTAATAAAAGCCAAAGAGTGCAGTATAACCAAATATTTACCAATAGCTGGGGGGAGAAGAGAAAGATTCCCATCTGTCCATCTCTCTCTCTCTCTCTCTATATATATATATATATATATATATATATATATATATATATATATATATATATATATATATATATATATACCTGTTTCATAGTCAGGTCATTAGTGATCAAATTGGTATCCCCACAAAGTTTGTCTGGTGAAAAGGGTAGCTAGACACCTTGCAGGACAAAAACCAAGACCTGTCGAAGGGTGGAGCAAGGTTTTTTGCTCACTGACCATCTAGCATAGTACAAGGGGATGCAGAAAAACCAGGCTTAGTATCCAGGCACATAGCAAGGTCACCTGAGGTATCCTAGTTTTGCAGTCTTGTAAATTTGTTTGTACTATTCTCTGACTGATACCAAAAATTGGAGCTAGTTCCATGCACACTATATCCACAATGAATATTTTTTTCAGAACAGGTATCTCCTGGTACAACTCTTTCAAAGTCCTTTGTTGATAGAGGTGTAGCGAAGCGTACATGTTTGACTAATTGGTAGTATGCAGCTTCAACCCCGCACACTGGCAGCTTAGAGCTTATCCTAATGTCATTTCCCAATCAAACTGGCAATGGTTGGGATTGGACATAGCTCTGAGTGGCTGAGCAGCCCTTTTTAGGATAGCACCACTCACTTGAATGCAAGGCAGGACTAGAAAAGGTGTCCTAAACATTACTTGCCTAATTGCAATCTGGTCAGCTTATTGCGGCTGATGGATGTTCAACATAGCGGTAAATGAACACAAAGAAATACAGCAGCAAAAGCTAAAACATCCAAAGATAAGATGTATATACATACACACACGCACATACATACATACACATATATATATATATATATATATATACAGTGGCCCAACTTATAAGATTTCTGAGTTACGAACTGTCACTCGATTGATTTTTTTGCTTTGTGTTGCAAGCTAAAATTCTAAGGTACAAGCAAGCTTCAAATACACTTATGTTAATAAGTTCACTAAAAACATGTTTCCAAATTTATTATGCCAAAGAAAAGTATATTGCAGCACATAATTCATTACATTCTATTCTATTATGTTTTTATACAATACAGAGCTATTTTTCTTATTTTAAAAATGTTACAAAAAAGAATTAGTGTGTTTTGTGGACGCTGGAACAGGTTAATGGCATTTCAGTTTATTTCAATGGGGAAAGTTGATTTGATATACAAGGAAATTGATTTACAAGCAGAAAGAATTAAACTGATAAGTTAAGATACCACTGTATATACAAGGGTAATCCTAAAAGTAAGATCTCCAAAAAGATGGGGATATATGAAAACTGTTATTGCAGCTATTGGTTTGTTGTGCATGTGCCTGTCTCTGCACGCATCTCGCTGCCACGCTCAGTCTTGGCTTGTCAGTAATTTCTGATGGAGCTCCTGATAGACACTACTGACAAGTGTGAAGTTCATACAGTTATTTAGCTTTAGAACACAAAACGCATTTAACCAATTGAAATTCATCACCAATTAATGTCTGCCAAAATGTCCACAAGTGATGTAGGGAGTTTGCCATGACAACGAGGTTTAATGCTTCCTCAACGACATGGCGGTGAGATGGTATGACATGGTCATACAAAAACTGCCACAGCCCCTACAAAAATGCATCATTCAAAACAGCAATTAAATAGAAAAATAGATTTTCAAACTTTAAAATGATGTAAACACCATTGACAATAAATAATAAACGCTTCTGTGATTTCTAAATATTTTGGAACCTTACCCTCATATATATACACACACATACATAATGAAAGTAAAGTCAGCAGAGTGAGTCTATCCCCTTTTTGCTAGCGCTAGACCAGGAATTTTGTTTTGCAGAGGTTGGACACCACACCTACCATCAGCTCCCAGATGATTTATTGCACAGATCAGATTACCGAAGCTGTGCTACTCATGCTCTGAGTTGGCAAGGACAGTATCGAACCCAGAACTTTGCAATTCCTGTGTGAAAGCCCTACCGACTGGCCCTTTATTTCTTTAGACACACTAACAGTAAATTGCTTATTTAGAACTCAAGTTCATAAAAGAGAATATACTTATAAAAGATTTGTATATAGCAATTTCTTGGATATTATTAAGGAAGCATGTTTCTTATTTTAAGCTTAATTACTACATTTTTAGAAATTTTGAATACACACTTGAAAATAGAAAAAAAGGAAAATTTGGCAGTGGTCTATTGTTGGTATCAGCCGGACAGCGAGGGAGTCTATCCCTTTTTCACTAGTACTAGATCAGGGAGATTGTTTTTGCATCTGAGTGCCACTCCAACCATCAGTTCTCCACTTTACTGCAAAGATCCAAATTGTGCTACTCATGTGCCGAGTTGGTGAGGACAGGTATCGAACCTGGAACCTTCTGATTGCTAGGCCAATGCTCTACCAACTGAGCTAAGCCGGGTGTGGACATTTGTTCAGGACAGAAAATGATCAGAAATGCCAATTTTTTATTACATTTTCTATTCTTGATTCAGATTATGTGATATGATTGTTTGGACCATCCACTTACAAGCTTGGGTATTGGCTGCTGCTGCTGCTGCTGCTTCTTTTCCTGGCCAGCAGGACAAAAGTATTTATTCAGAATCTATCTTACTGGCTACCTTGTTACATGATAGGCATTCCCCTTCTCTGTAAATGATACACCATTTATGATAAAACCCCTTGATCAGCAGCCCCTACAAGGTTTCAACTTTCAAACCCCTTGGCCTTTAGTAAGGTACACAGTGGGGTGCGTGTACAAATGATCTGTTGATCAATAGTGGTGCTGGGTCCTAATTACAGCTTTGCTCTCCCAGCTGATGCTCAAGCTCACAAGGTGTGTTAACATTTATGTTGGCAAATTAAGATCTCCTTCTGTAATCTTATTGGCAAGGATTTCCAAAAAGATGTGAATACGGTCAAAATAATATACACCTGGTCCCACTTAATGACTCGTTCGACTATACTTACCAGGTCATTAAGCAAATTGATCCCTAAATAAGGTTCTTCCTATATGGCTACATCAAACATCCAGACATAACTATCATGTTTACTCTATTTATGGAAATAGTTCATACTAAGTATATAAGGGCACCTCATATGGTGTAACAGTTAACAAGCTAGATTAGCAGACTATTTTTAGTGAGATTGATTCTCACTGAGTGCCCCGTAATTCTGACCTTGTCCCACAACTAATCTAAGCTTAGTAAATTACTAACCGTGCTAAATTTGTTTGAATAAAATAGATCTCATGGACCATATAAGGACAATTATTCCTAAAAATCCTATTCATAGTTCAGGTCAAAGTAAATGAACAAAGGGATCAAAATATGTTATAACAACTTTATTAACAACTAGCAAAGCTGTCCAGCATTGCCTGGGATTTAAAAAGTTAAAAATGAATCTTATCTATATTTATATATAGATTGATAAAAATCATTTATCCATATATCTGTTTTATCTTTTTATTCTTTATACATTCTTGTCTTTAAGTTGTTTATTGCCATTATTCTTTTTATTTATGTTTTTTTTTCTTTTATTTGTATTTTATTTGCTTCTTATTATGTTTTATGTTAACTCCACTTAAGGAATTGACCTTGTATCACATCCTACTTGTATGAAGGGGCTGGTAAATATGTATATCGATGTGTTTGTGTGGGTATATATATATATATATATATATATACATATGTCTGTGTGTGTGTATATATACATATATACATATATATATATATATATACAAACACACATATATATAGTTCAAATGTATGTTTAATCCTTGACGGTTGAGGGTTAAAGGTAAACTGTTTTATAACCGCTACGAATATGTATTCAACAGAATATTCTAAAATAAAAAATATAATAAAAATTTAAAAAAAAAAAATGGAGCTGTGGGATGTACTAAATATGACTGCTGGCCGGATCCAGACGTATGTCTAACACCCTTTGTTTGTACTGTTTATATTGTTTATTCTGTCACCATTCATCATATTCTTGGAACATTTCCATACTTTAGTTCATTAGATTTTGCATTGTTTTACATCATTACCATACTGTAGATTCAATTTTTTCAAGTTTTTTCTTTCAAGGTTTCATACAACTTTTACCGGGTTGTTGTTTTTGAGTCATCTGTTAATTTTCCAATTCAAAGTGGGGTTTTTTTTATTCATATATAACATTTTATATATCCTGAAAAAAGTTTTAAGACTACATCATAGGAATGAAGCAATTTAATTTAGGAAACGAGAAGAAGTTATAGTCTAATGAGTATAGTTGATACTGCCCTTGCACAATCCTGTGTTTCACCCAAAAATTTATTTATTATAATTACTTTTTATTCTATAATGGTTACAATGAGCATTGAAGAAAAACCCTTCAATGTTATTATTAAGCTGCAAATAGGATTGGAACTTGCTTTATTCCCCAAGTTCATGATACTGCAGCACTAACAAAACTCTTGATATGATGTGCTAGTTTTGCTGTATCAGAGTAATGTACAAACTGGGGATGCTTGTGGTGTAATGGTTATCAGAGAAAATGGAAACGTATTGCTAATACCTTTGGGAAAGGTATACATTCAATTAATTTCCTCTTATAAGTAAATAGTAGGGCAGACTGGATTCTTGATATGGCAACTAGTGTAAGAAACTTTAAAAAATTGACATTATGTCACATCCTGCTCATGTGGAGAGGTTGGGTAAATACATACAGTAACATACAAACATACAAAAATCATTTGTATGAATTTTTGAGATAAGGCTTAATAATTTATATTATTTAGAATTTTGGGACTGTTGTCATCATCTTTATTGTTATATACACAATGTTTCAGCTGATGTGCCCTACGATGTTCTTCAGGTATTTCTTGTCAAATTTGGGAACCTTCATGTTGTAATCGGTAACCTTCACAAAACTTTGAATCAAACCCTTTATTTAATCCATTGGGGAAGATTGTTCTCATTCCGTTAACTATGACCGAGTACAAGTCTTAAGCTATGTTAAGTATACTATATTGTTTTCACCTGTAGTCAGGATTGAACCTGCACCTCCAGATTGTCACTTAGAACTGTATTAACTCAACCCTTATATCTGTTGTACCATGTGTCCAACTGTTAGATATAATATGGATATAAGGGTTGGCACATCGGCTGAAACATTGTGTGTGTGTGTGTGTGTGTATATATATATATATATATATATATATTTACCAACCCCTCTAAGCAGGATGTGACACAAGGTCAATTTCTTATTTTCTTAAGCAGAGTTTAACAGGTTTGAATTCAGAGTTTTCCTTCTATTAGACTGGTTACATAGCCATGGTTAAAGGGCCCAATCCGCCCTACTATTTGCCCATAGCTGGAGGTAGAGTAGTTGTATTCATACCTTTCCTAAGGGTTTAAGTGCTATGTGAAATGCAAACAGCTTCGTCCAGGAATTTGAACTTGGGTCAACGAGTCTATTTCCTATGACTAACTATTATGCCACGCACCTCGAACTGTGTATATAACAATAAAGATAAGGAAAACAGTTAAAGAAATCTAAATAATACAAAAATCAGATCATTGTAATACTCCAGGCCATCATTTAAGGACTAAGTTCTGTATTAATGAACGATTTAAGCTAATTGGTCATTTAGCAAGCATTTTCTCATTTGAGTATATTAAGCATCCAAAGTGTTTAGTCTATATTTGGATATTGTTTGTATTGTTTATATTCTTTATATTGTCACCTTTGCACTGTTTATCATATTCTCAGAATATTCCTATGCTCTCGTTCAATCATTAACACCAAATTTGATTAATTGATTAATTAGTGCAGTTGTTGATAAGAGCTTCGCCTACCCTTCCCACTTCCTTCAGTATAGAAATCAAAACAGTAATAATCCATGTTGTTGTTTTTTTAGCCATCTGTTAATTTGCTAACTTGAAATGTATTTTTGAATATTTATTTTGACATAAGATTTTACCTACTTTGAAATGCCCTGGGTCTGCCATCTTAGGAAGGTAACACTTTCAGTTGTTTTAATCTTTTTTTTATATTATCAGATTTAAACAGACCACCACTGTTTTATAAGCCATTATGAAATCAAATATATATATAAAAAAAATAAGTATGTATAACATTGTTCATATTCTTTGGTAAAGCAGTATAGTGGTGCCATGCTCTCTCTCTCTTCTCTGTTATACTCTTACCTTCTCTCCCTCTCTTTCTTGTTATCAGGTGTGCAATACAGGTTGCAAGTGTGAATGATTAGAAAATAAGGTGGTCAAGTAAATGAGAAATTGGTGTATAGAGTAACTTTCCATCCTAATTTAAACTTCTAATTTAGCATCACACTATCACTTATGAATATTTACCTTTTGCCTAAAAAATTATTCATGGGTGATACTGTCATAACCCAAAACACATTTACATCATAATTATTAATAAAAAAAATTAAATTTGATTTTGTTGCATATATATGTATATATACACACACAGGTATGTAAATACATATGTATATATATTTACATAAACACACTGACATGCATGTATATATATATATAAT
>CM042151.1:48330682-48335682 GCA_023376005.1 Doryteuthis pealeii
ATTCAATCCATAATGGTAGATTGTTCTCATTCTGTTGTCCATGCTTAGAGGATATTTTGTATTAGATTATTCCGAATTAATTGCAAATATATTTCATCAGATTGATTGATTGATTTTAATCACATATCAACCCATCTCGGGTTATTTTATTCCTGGAGGATAGAGAATTGCATTCATATTTATATTTTTGTTTAGTTGTTTCTTAAGGGTTTTTTTTTGTTTTTTTTACACACAGTCCTATTGAACACAAATAATTTTATTTTTAAACAGATTTATTATTACCATAAATGGGACACTAATGGGTACTACCAGTCTGGATCAGAGTAGAGCTGGGATAATAATTGTAATGAAGGGGTACTCTACACTCCCCAGATTTCCAGAACTGGAGTCTCACCATCAAATGCAGTTTACAGACATACCCAGAACACTCCTTTTATTTTTTTCAGGGGGAGAGATTCTTACCCCACTGCAGGGGATACAGTCAGCATATTCTAAGCCCCACTAACTGGGCAAATATTGTATCAGAATTGGATACCTGAAGAAGGTTGGAGGATACAACGGCTGAAACACTGTGACTATGATAACAACCAAGATAAAGATACTAGTCCAAATACAACAGTGAATAACTCTGAATCTTTGTTTAATAAATCACAATTTTCTTTTTCCCTCTGTTTTAATCTATGGGTTAAATAGATAAATAAAAAAAATGAGTTTAAAAATGTGTTTAAATAAAAAAGAGTTTTAAAAAATTTTGTATATCCAAAAAAAACAGGTTGACATGCTGTAAAATCCAACCAACCAACCAGCCCTCTATTTTATTATTTTCAAATATCAAGCTTTGATTACTTTTCGGACTGGATGGAATGGATTATTCTGACACCAGGCCTACACAGAATGACACTGACATGCAGTCCGTGTAAGAAAAAAAAAAAAAAATTGAATTAACTCTGTGTTATGCTATGTTCAGCATTTCAAACAGAACTACATGCCACTGGTTTTTGGATTGTTTGAAAGTGTTCTATTTTTAGCATCAGATTTTTTCAAATAAACTTCAGCATCAGTTTCAACATTGTTTTTATTTTTATTTTTTTATTATTTTCTCAAAAGATAATGATCGAAAATTGCTCGAGCCTACTTGATTTCTATTTCCAAGAAGAATTTAAATAACACAACTATTTATAGATATATTGTTCCATGTCTGGGATGTAAATGTCAGGAATTAAAAATAAAAAGTTTTGTTTTTGTATCAATATGATATAAAGAAGAAAAAAAGAAAATGGAAAGAAAATATCAGAAGAAAAAGATGAACAAATTTCTTCCTCAGAAAAACAAAAAATTTTAAAATTAAAAAAAAAAAGTATCTAAAAAGAGAAAAGAAAAAAAATCTGCGGGAAAAAAAGAACAAAAAAGAAAAGAAAAAGAAACAGTTAAGAGTAGCAAGAATAAATGTTTTCTATAAAATATTGATTTCCTATGACTAACTATTTACATAGAATTTCTCCTCTTCTAGAAGTTGTACTCTAAATACTAGTTTGGTAAGTATGTTATAGATTATATTGATTCTTAGAGAACGTAACACTGACCTTGATTTTGTGTCTTCCAGAAGTTGTACTCTGGTCTGTTCATTCACAAGTAAACAGGCACGATCGACCTTTGTTGATGACACGCCCCGGTTAACAGTCAACAATACTTAGTTCTTAAGAAGTGCTCTGTTGAACGGAAATTTTGGTTTCCTGTAATTTTATGAGAGAATCTATATTTACAGTGATATCTCCCTTTAATTAAAAAAGAACAACAACAATAAAAAAGAAAAAAAAAGAAACAAAAAAGAAAGAAAGAAAATAAGAAAGGACACACTTGGTATAAGTAGTTCTAATAGTATTCAACTTGATAAATCATTTACTGTATGTACATTTTGGGAGGTGGACTTATTTAGGTAGAAATTAGTAATCTGAAGATGGGCCAGTTTACTTGCTTCACTTCTGTGGGAAGCACATCAGCCAGTCCGTGGCTGGAGCCGCCATTAGACACATATCACACTTGGTAGGACTACAGCCTCCTTTTCCCACACGCACACGCACGCACGATAACTGACATTGGAAAAGCAGCAGTAACAGCAGTACTCTACATTGCCAGAACATATCGCACCACAGACTGCCGTGGAATTAATATCACAGGTAAGTTTATATTTGTTGCATCTCTTGAATTATTCTTCTTTAAACTCTGCTTATACCATCATGGAAATACACTGGATAATTTGGTTTTAATCAGCTGCTTGAGTAAAAGCTTTCTTATAAGAAAATCAAGTCTTGTTATTCATAATATTCTATATACAGGATATATTCTCTGTTTATCCACAGAGTAGAAGACTTTTAAAATAAGCAAGTTGAGGCTTATGACTGTTTAAACAGTAATCCTCTGTAAAAAGAATTATTTCTCAAATGAGGTAAGTTTGAGTATTGATGATTAAGTGTTAAGCTGTGTATAATTACTATTTTTGAGTGATTTTATTTGTATATTCATTATGTTTTTCTACAGTTTATAGTTTTAAGATCTCTTGAGTGATTTTTTAAATTTTTTATTTATTTGTTTTTTTTATAT
The DNA here is from genome assembly GCA_023376005.1 of Doryteuthis pealeii. Lineage (NCBI taxonomy): Eukaryota > Metazoa > Mollusca > Cephalopoda > Myopsida > Loliginidae > Doryteuthis > Doryteuthis pealeii. The sequence goes on from CM042151.1 coordinate 48,333,284, forward strand.
GATAACAGAAATATTAGTGGGACCAAAACATTATCTTACATGTTACTTATTTATACAGTGGTTATATTTAGTAGTCACTTTGCGGCACATGTCACTACACATGTCTCTCAAAAAAAAGTCTTTGCTTATTCATCAGAAATAATCAAATTTTGAAAATCTTTTTTTTTTTTTTAATAAACATTTTCTCTTGTGATTTGTAACTTTAAATGAAAAATAACATAAGTTTTTTAGGGTTTTTTCTACCGGAAGATATCACATTTTTAACCAAAATTTTAATCAAACTCTGACAAACTAAGTATCCACTATAAGAGTAAAACTTATTCTGGACACATTGAAAATACCTACATTGTTCTGGAAACGGTTTGAACAAATGTTTTCATCTTTAGATGATTATAATTTGAGAAATCTCATGAGAATTTTTTTTTTTTTTAAATAAAATACAAAAAAAAAAAAACAGCATTTCTATTTAAAGTGATGATAGGCTGAAATACTATAAGCATCAAGAATGAAATATTTTACCTCGTAAAATTTGTGACAACTTTTTAGTTATCAACTTGTAAAATCTTTTAGTGACTCTCCATAAAAAAAGATCTATATCTACCATGTTGTTATTAGTTTTACTATTTTTCTATTTGTTAAAAACTAAGAGTGTGTATGTGAACTGAATAACCTCACTTCAATCTTACCTTTTAACTTCCTTTTTATATTTAGCTTTTGGCAAGGAATATTTTTGTTTCTTTTTATTACTGTTATTATTATCATCATTCATTTGCAAGCAAAAAACAAATTGCCTCATATTTTGGATGAGTTTTATGAATGCATTCATGCAGTGCTCTGGCCTATTCAAAATGTTTTCCAACTGTTGGGAATTGACAAGTAGAGACACTTAACCTATACATTCATTACTGTTGTTTATTTATTTGTTTTCTGGGGAAGTTTAAATATCAAGGATTGAATTGGGAAATGTTTACACACAGTTTCCACACAATCTTTTTTTTTTCTCAAAGTGGGGAAATAAATCAATCTCTTAATATTTCAATTAAATGATATTTAAAAAGAATTGAATACTATGATTTTAAGATAAAATAATTCATCAATTTCTTATTAACAATTTTAAGATTCTTTTAAAATCATTATATCAAACAGAATATGTATTTATAAATACTACATTTCTATGGGTTAGGGTTAGAGTTTGAGTTAGGGTTAGGGTTAATAACTGTTGTTTTTGTTTTTTTTTCTTTTTATCAAGAAAAGTTCTGTGGGTGGTCTATTCTAGGGAAGCACCAAAACTTAATATATTAAATATAAGCTTCAAGCAATGTGATAATTAGGACTAAATTATCAAAGTCATCAAAACTAAACTATCTACAAGTTTAAAAAAAAACAAAAAAAAAAACAAAACAAAAAACAAACAAGTTTGACCAAATATGACCTTGAAATCTTGATAATTCCTTATTTGAAAAATTGATGAATGTTCACCAGATTTTAACTTAATTTTTTTTTTTTTTAAATACTTTTTCAAATATTTTTAAACATATTTTCCAACTTGAAAAATTGTAATTTTGGAACCGTTCAAGAAATGATAATGTGTTAACAGCTGTCCCTAAGGGTGCTTCACTCTTAATTTTAAATGGGGTGAGAAAATTGGATTAGATGCCTTCACAAGATAATCTCATGAATTATGTGCCTTTCCTGAGAATTGAACGTGCACTCAGTTGTTGGTTAATCCTTCCTATCTAATGAAAAAAAAGTTTAAGGCTTTCTCTTTACACAATATTGAAAAATTATATTAAGGCGCGTTAAAAAGTTCCCAGAAGACACTATTTGATTTTCCTTATGTTTTTTTTAAACTAAAGACTGGATACACAGAAGAAAACAGTTTCTTAAATTTTGAATTCTATTTTGTTTCTCTTAAATGAAAAAAAGTTCTAAAAAAGATTGCACACACATACCTAACACTTATATTTTATAAAACACATTTTTTTAAATCAATCTGTACCAAAAATTCAAAAACTAATTAAAAAAATTATTTTCAATTACAGAAGGAGTGCTCTGAAAGTTATGCCTCCTATTTATTTCCATGGAAACAACATATACAGGGTAAACAATAATATTGTTGGATAGAGAAAATTTTCAGCTACAAAACAGAATTTTTTTTTTTTTGCACATAATCATTACCAATGGTTATGGATTTTGATCAGCAATAAACAAGAGTCTATATGATAGCACCAGTGGAGGCGACCCCCCATTTTCATAACAGTGATGATAGCATTGCTGTCAGGTAGATATTTCCACATAGTCCACCTTTCATCAGCAGATGAGCTGATCAATGCATTCTTTATTTTATAACTTGACAGTTGTGTTGAACATTGCTTATCACTCACTCATCTGTTTTCACA
>CM042151.1:48340682-48350682 GCA_023376005.1 Doryteuthis pealeii
TAAAATATACATGCATATACAGTTTCCAAACTTCAAATTTATATATATATTATATATAGTTACAAATATATATACACATATATAGTTTTCCAAACTGTTCATTTTATACTCACACACACACACACATATATATGATTCATTGGTTGATGGATTGATTGATTGGTTTTAATGTTATGTCAACCTATTTAGGGTTATTTTATGCCTAAAGTTTAGAAAATCACATTCATTGTATGTTTATATAAACATTTTTTGTGTAGTTTCTTAAGACGTCTTTTTCTTCAGATGGTCCTATTAAATACAAATAATTGACTATTTGACTCATGGGACCCTACCAGGTACAAGCACTCTGAATCAGAATGAACCTGGGAGTAATGGCAAGAAAGGAATACTCCACACTTGCCAGATGTCCTGAAAATCAATGCAGTTTTTCATATCAATGTCACCCTTTTTGAACATGATTTTTACCATTCTGAATAGGCTACAAGCAGTGTATTCTAAGCCAAAGTGACAGGGCAGTATATAGTGATGTTGATAGCTTTTTGATTTAGTGCATCCTGGGATGCACATATTTGCTTTGAATGAGTCAATTTATGGATCATAAGCAAAGCTGTCTAACTCCTACCTTGTAACCTACCCTGTGTAATTCATTTCTAAGAAATTATTGAAATGTATTTACAGTTAGCTTGAAATGGTGAGGAAACAAAAAGAAAAACACTGGGATGCATGAATATAATTTTACTGCATCCTTTCAGGGAAGCAGGATGCATATCTATCAGCATCTCTGAGTATATATATATATATATATATAATATATATATAGTTTGGAAACCGTCTTTTTCTTTCTCATTCCATTGGATTTTATTCCAAAATTTAATCATAAATATATACATTCACCAATAAATTTAATTCATCCAGGTTAGCTCAGTCGGTAGAGCGTTCGGCTAGAAACCACATGGTTTCTAGTTCGATTCCGGTCCTCGCCAAATCAGTGTATGAGTAGCACAGGGATCTGTGCGGTAAAGTAAGGAGCTGATGGTAGGTGTGGCGCTCCACCTCAGATGCCCAAAAAACAATCTCCTTGGTCTATTGAAAAGGGGATAGACTCCCTCGCTGATTGGCGGATACCGACTTTAGGCCGCCCCAACGACTTTACTTACTTTATATATATATATATATATATATATATATATATATATATATGAGAGAGAGAGAGAGAGAGAGAGAGAGGAGGGGTACTGTCCTTAACTAATTACATGCATAATTTTTTTGATAAAAAGTTCATTTTCTTCTCAACCAAAATACTAGGATTTTATTATTTTTTTGTTGAACATCATACATTAGAATATTATTATTATTCATTATCAAACTCTACAATATTGAAAGTCTATAACTAAAGATCATCTTTTATAGATATATATAAGGAGTAATAAATAATTGCTAATAACTACTGTTCTGATTTTATAATATTCGACTAGAAATAATAAAATCCTTATATGTATCATTTAGAAGAAAATTGGTAGGATTCTACTTATTTATAGTGAAACTGTATGCAGCCATGTAACTGTAACCCAGCAAAAATATTAGATCATGAGATTTTTATTAAAGCAATACACTTAAAATGTTCTTAGAGAATAAAGCAATTTCCAGTCCAATTTGTGACCGAATGATTATATTTTGGGCTCTGTATTCATGTCAAACATAAGTAAATTAGGTCCCCCAACCCTGATCAAAATCATTAATTAATGACCCCTGTAATTGTTAGCAATACAAAAAAGATTTAGTGCTTGTTCAATTACTTATGAGCAGTACTTTTTATAGCCTTTTTATGAGTATTACCCTGCGTAGTCCAAATTTGGCTCAAGTTTATTATTATACAAATGAAAGATTGGAAGTTAGTTTGAATCTTCCTCTACTCAAAACCCTTAATGGTTACTGCAATAAAAAAAATGGTTAGTGTTTGTTCAATTACTTATGAGCAGTACTTTCTATAGCCTTTATGAGCATTACTCTATAGAAATTATTAGTCATAAGTATTTGAATAAGCATAAAATATGCTTTTTATCTTAACTTACCTATCTAATTTGGCAAACTCTTGCAAACAACACTATTTTCCACAATTGTCTATGCATTTTCACTACTAACAAACAAGAGCCTGCACACCACCTTTCATTGCCCTGAACAGATGAAAATTGAAAGGAGCCAAATTTGGATTATACCCTTGGAGGAATTCTACTTGATATGCACTTTCATACCAGATGCCATTCAACTGCTACCTGTAAGAAGCCAAAAACAATACAGGTTATCAGCAGGGAAGTTCAACCTCTACTGCCATACCAACAACATTGACTTTTGATATCATCATTGACTAATAACTTATGAGCATGATATACAGGTTCTTGTTCATCACCAGTGAAAATGCATAGTTGTTATTATAGTTTCTAATTATTTCCTTATTCTAGGAAATAAATAGTAGCTTAAATAAACAGAGTAATGCTCATGAAGGCTACAGAAAGTAATGGTCATAAGTAATTGAACAACCAAACAATCTTTTATTTTTATATTGCTTATAATTGCAGGTATCATTAACTTATGTTTAACATGAATACAAACCCCACAACATTTTCATTCAGTTACAAATTGGACTGAAAATAGCTTTATTCTTCGAATGATACTTTTATGAGCATGACATGCAAACACTAGTTAATTGCTTGCAAAAATGCATAATCAATGGAAGTGACTATGTTTTGTAGCTAAAAACTTGCTCTATTCAGTGGTTTATTGTACTCCCTGTATCTGTGGAAATAAATAGAAAGTTTTACTTTTGGTATGACATTTGTTTATATAGTGTAAGTTTCTCCAAGTTCAAACCACACATTCTACTTTAGTGATTTTCTTGTTATACTATGTCTTACTTTATTATTAGCAACTCCTCTCTAAAAGCAGAAAATGAGGTAAACTACTCTAGTGTTATTCCATTTGGGTATTTGGCAGATCTGTAATATTCAAGTAGTATGAATATCCACAAGAGTATAATGATAAACTACATGCACAAACCAACACTGTTTTAACTAGATACAACACTTTGCAATCTTACCATACTTACAATACTGAAACATTAAATGTTTGACATTCATGCAATCACATTCCTGCCACGTGTTCCAACAATCTAAGAGGCTACTTCTACATTTCAAGTGAGGCCTCTTTCCTCGGAATCAAGGATTAGTAGTAATAGCAGAGGCAATGTCTTTTAAGGACTCTGGCAATGCTGGTTTTTCACAGTCTCCTTTCCTTACAGACATTTCCAAGCTATTCTTGTAGCAGAGACTTTTGTTTAGTAAGGTAATTTTTGCTTTCAGGAACTGTTATATTTTAGTTTAACATGTCTGGAATTGCAACAGGATTTCCCATCTCATATAGACTAGGTATAATATTGCTTAACTTTATAATCAAATAAGAGACCAATATATTAATAGACTTAGATATATCTCTACATTTTCTATAGATAGATGTAGTACATCAGTGCAGAGGTTAGCATACCTCTGTAACTCACCAATATTCCATTTATTCTATGTGCTTGACACCTCAGAAATGTGACCTGGCTCCCTGGTGGCCATGTGACCCCAGCTGAGAAAAAATGCTTTATGTTAACTGGATAAAGAGTCTGATGATAAAAAAGAAATAGATAAAAACAAAGCAACTTAAAATGAAAAGATGAGAAGAAATAGAAACTAAATATTAATAATGATAATGATACAATCCATGAATACATTGGGTTCCTTTTGTAACAGTAGTTATCTCCATTATATTATTGGAATTTGGAGGATTAAAAATGACACTCAGTATGAACATAGATTCTATAAAATTATAATTCAGATATGAATTGGACTGGAAATTGCTTTATTCTTTTAGTTACAGTATTTTAAGTGTAAAAACCACAAATACATTATTTAATTGTCCCTTACTATTAAATAGATTGTTCAACCCTTGGTGGATGCCCCATACTTACAACTTGTGTTAAATCCTACACAAGGTGAACAGGTTGGGTAAATACTACGTTATTTAACTGTATAAAGTAGATATCTAGCTAAAACTTTCCTAATGAAAGTTTTTTCAATAGGACTTTTACTAATGATTGAAAAATCAAGACTTTAAAAAATAGTATTATTGTGTTTATATTTATAGTACAAGCAATGGCCACTGGGAGGCATGGGTCATAGATATTGGGTTTCCATCGTAAATATGACCCATGATGATATTGATGCTTCTATTTAGGCGGGAGTGGGGAGTGAATGATTTTATGTAGCATTTCATAATTAATTAGAAAGAGAATATTATGTTTGATATTATCAATTTTGGGTAATATTTACTTTCATCTGTTTAATTTTTAATAGATTATTTTATTTCAACTAACTCAGATCCTCATCATATGATAGCAAGGAATAGCACAGAATGGATAGTCTCTCAGTGAAACTTGGACTCACATTTCCTTTTCCCATGGGGAAGTGAATCAGTTGCTTATCCAACTAGGCTCCAAAGAGACACAGGTTTGTAGAAGCTCAAATTAAACCTATAAACTCTATAAACCATTATTTCTCTGAAGTACAGATAACAATAAAGATGAGGATAATAGTCCAAATAATCCATATAATTCTATAAATCATATTTCTTAATGCTTCCCAAAGTTGTTATGTCTTTTCAATTTATTTTAATTTTCTATAAACCAATATTAAATATTATCTATCTATATAAATGTTACTACAATTCTAATTATATATATATATATATATATATATATATATATATATATATACACACACACATACATATATATATACATATATACACACACATATACATATATATATACACACACATATACATATATATATACACACATATACATATATACATATACACACACACATACATATATACATATACACACACACATATACATATACACACACACATATACATATATACACACACATATACATATATAAATATATACACATCTACATATATACACACACATATACATATACACACACACACACACATACATAGAAACATAGATGTATATATATATATATATATATATATATACACACACACACACATACACACACATGCATACTTACACATACACGTACATATATATATACATATATTATACATAATACATATACACAATCATATATACAAACATATATTATACATAGACATATACATAATACACACACACACATATATATATATATATAAATATATACGTTATACATAATACATAAATATATATATATATTTACATATTTTGCAATATATATATGCATATACATGTTATACATAATACACACACACACATATATATATACATGTTATATATAACATATATAATTATTTGCATGCTATATATAGTACTTACACATACATAGTGAAATAAATGAACCATTCTAAAATGTTTATTCATAAACCTTTAAAGTAGAACAGGATAAAATCTAATGTGTGATACAGTGAATTCACAAACAAAAATTTGTCAGCTGATTATCATGAGAATGTGAGACTGACATTTATGATTGATTGATATGATTGTTTTTTAAAATTGTTTATATATATATATATATATATATATATATATCTAAGATAAATGAATTTTTACTCACCTATTTATGGTTATCTCAATACTACCAGTTTCATGTACTTAAAAAAAGTACAATCATCTGATAATATCAATTTCTTTAAGTACATGAAACTGGTAATAATGATACTAGTATAAAAAGATAAGTAAACGTTCATTCATTTTAGGTTAAATATACATATATATATATATATATCTTGAAATGCAAACATATCAATCAATCAATCAAAAATGTCAGTCTCACATCCTCATGATAATCAGGTGACAAGTTTTTGATTGTGAATTCACTGTATCTATCAACTCATCTTCTCTACTGCATTCACCTGTAGGCAGTGACATCATTAAAAAACAAAGTATCGTACATTATTCTAAAAAATAAAAAATAAAGATAAAAAAATACCTTACATTACTAACTAAAATTAATTGCTTACTAAAAAAACAATTACTAAAAATATAATTACTAGCTTTATGAATAATTACTTTGGTATTTGTAATCCATCAAAAATGTCACATCATAGACAGATTTTTATAAGAACAATCCTGTTAAAATGCTCTAGCTGAAAGAATAAAGCAAACTCCAGTCCAATTTGCAACTGAATGATAATTTTAGGGATGTCATTTTTTAACATCCAAATTTTGAATGTAATGAAGATAATTATAAAATCTAAATTCGGATCCTTTACTCTTTTCTAAATAGAAGCATTATTATTATCATGGATGGCTGTTACAATGGATTCAAACAACATTATGAGTCCATTAAAAAGAGAAAATGGTAGATGTTGACTATTGGGATTTGAATATATATATATATATATATATATATATATATATATATATATACACATACATGCACATATTTATATAACACACACACACACATGCACATATTTTATATAGACACACACACACACATATTTATATAGACACACACACACACATATTTATATAGACACACACACACACACACATATTTTATATAGACACACACACACACACATATTTATATAGACACACACACACACACACACACACACATATATATATAATATATATGTATATATATACATAGATAACACTATATTCTATGTGACATATAATGAGCAGATTTTTATAGACTTTTATTACTGAAGATTTTCACAACCATCAAAACTAAAAAGTTTAGTAACTATTTAAAGTATGTTTGTTAGTTGCTAGCTAACAGGTGTCCTATTTTGCCTGAAGGTGACTTCATACCGTTACTGGAAGATACTTCACCTGCCTCAGGTATTTCCGATACGTGTATCAAGATATGCTATATGTATCATCAGATAAACTCAGGTGCTCTGGTAAAGAAAAGAATTTATATTATTTTGATTAATAATGCAAATGCCTAATATTTTTTTTCCATGACTGAAGAGAGTAATAATTTTTTTTTAGGATAAATAGATTGGATAATTTAATTAACTAAAACTTTTCATGTGTAATTAACAACAGCTTTGGAGGTGTATGTCTGCATCCTGGAGAAACAAACAAACAAAAAGAAAAAATAAGCTGGTTTGTTCAATGTTCATTCTTATTGAATGGTCTTTGTTTTTATTGATGTCAAGTATTTAAATTTAGCGGAAACTCGGTTGGATTTCTTTTTTTCTCTTTTTTTTTTTCACTCGGCACTGACTTGATAATTTATCAGAGATGCAAATTTTTTTTTTTCTCTCTACTTTTAAATTTGGCTCTTTGTAGGCAGCTTCAAAGCTTTGATGTATGTTCTGCAAAATCTCATAATTTTTCCGGGAATTTTATGCAATTATGAAATGGAGTGCCACTATAACTAAAGTCATTTTCTCAAATAAACACCCTGGTCTTTATTGTTTTGTTTTTAAGTTATAAAGAATGTACATAAGTTCCCACACACACACCAACATACATGCATGCATACAACCTAATACTTTAATTTAACATTTAATTATTACTAACTGCTTCCACAGGATATTAATGAACATTCATAATTTCATATCTCTGTCATATATATATATATATATATATATATATATATATATATACATACATACATACATACAGAGATGCTGATAAGTATGCATCCTGCATCCCTAACACACAAAAATCTAAAAGGATGCGTATACATGAGTCCCAGTAAACTGTAAATACATTTCAATAGTTTCTTAGAAATGAATTACAAAGGATAGGTTACAAGGTAGGAGTTAGACAGCTTTAGTTAGGACTCATCAAAGTAAATATGTGTGTCCCAGGACACACTAAATCAAAAAACAATCACCATCACTATACATGCATACATACATACATACATACATATATATATATATATATATAAATACATAAGGAAAATGGAAATAAATCCAATAGTATATAAGTATAGAAAATATGAAAAAACAAGTATTCAGGGGATGTGTTTATTTCTGAATGAACAAATAGTTCTGCCTGCATTCAAGCATTTCATCAAGACAATATTAAGAAGTAATATTATGAAGTTCCTATAAAAATGTTATTTTCAAGTGAGAAAATAACTTGAAAATAACATTTTTAAAGGAGCTTCATAACGTCACTCATTAATATTGCCCCAATGATGGTTAATATATTTGATATATGTAAAAATCGAAATGTCCAAAAGTAGGGAGAACTACTAATTCATTCAAAATTTAATACATCCTCTGAATATCAGTTTTTAAAAAATATCTTCCATATTTTAATAGAAAAAACAGTATCCATAATTTTATAATTTTAGGTTTTATACCTGCTCTACTACTATAGCATTGAGCACTCTTTTGATACAAACTTCTTAATGGCAGTCTTTCATTACATTAGATCATATATATATATAAAGGTAAAAGTATCCAATCGACAAGTAAGTTAGGGATGATTTATAGTTTTTTTTTGGTTATTATGTAATTGCTGTCTAATGAAACTGGGCTCATTTATTTAGTTACCTGTCGAAATAAGTTTTTTTTATAGCCAGATGACGGTTTGTTAAATCTTTTCTTCTTATTGAGTGCATATATATTATATATATATATATATATATATATATCAAATACAAATATATATATAATATATATATATATCATATACATACACACATATATATGTGCATACATAAATATATATATATATATATATATCATGGGGGAGTACCCGTGGCCTAGTAGCAAATTTGGTGGATTGCGACATCATTATATATATATATATATATATATATTATATATGTTGTGAAAGCCAAAATTTGATGCAGTATTTATTTATTTATTTAATATAACGTTTTTCTCATTTACAAGCTTCATCCGATAATAACTTGGAAAAAAAAATTAAATTTTTGAAAAGAATATTGGAAAAACCAAACTGTCTATGATGTTGTCATGGCAACATATCTAAGAATGCCAATCATTAGGTATCTTGAAAAATGTGGGAATGAAAAATGTTCAGAAAATGTGTTTGTGACTTATTTAAGCTATAAAATTAGGTTTGAAGATATCACTGTTGTGTGTGAAGCAATAGATTCTTTTCAAAATGAAATTTGTTTTCCAAGACATTATCTGCTGAAGCTCGTAAATGAGTGTAACGTTATATTAAAAAATCAATCCCAAACAAATTTTGAATTTCACATCATATTTCCTACATTCTATCAGACGTTTTACTAAATCACTTTATATATATATATATATATATATATATATATATATATATATACAGTGATGCTGATAGCTTTTTAATTTAGTGTGTCCTGGGATGCATGGATTTGATTTGAATGAAACCCCGGGATATTTGATGGGTCCCAACTAAAGTTTCTTAATAAATTGCTGAGTTTTTATCTATGAACAACTAAAGCCATTTAACCCATACCTTGTACCCGATACAGTGTAATTCATTTACAAGAAAATATTGAAAAATATTTACAGTTAACTGGAAATAGTAGGGGAAGAAAAAAAAACACTGGGATACATGGATACGATTTTTCTGCATCCTTTTAGATATTTATGCGTCAGTGGCGCAGGATGCATACCTATCAGCATCTCATTCTCTCTCTCTCTATATATATATATATATATATATAATAAGGATAATCTACTGAGTCAGACGAACCTACTATTAGTTTCGCATAAAGCTCTTCAGGGCTAAAATCTGACTCAGATTTTAGCCCTGAAGAGCTTTATGCAAAACTAATAGTAGGTTCGTCTGACTCAGTAGATTATCCTTATTACTTGGCTCTACTTAGGTATCGAGCACTTTTTACAAATTAGCTTCTCCTAGCGGTTATATGAATATATATATATCTTATATACATATATATCTTATTATAATGGAGATTGTGGGTTTGTATGTCTGTAACCGAAACTATATTACTATTCAAGT
>CM042151.1:48355682-48448182 GCA_023376005.1 Doryteuthis pealeii
GGGTAAATACATATAACATGGCCGTGTTGATACAGGAATTGCCAGAATGAAGTTGTACACAATATCATACTGCCTTAGAGACTCCAGCTTCTGATTTTACCATTTCATTACAGCAAGTCAGCTTCCTGGTGTGTGTGTGTGTGGGGGGGGTGAATTCAGTTTTTCTTCCCTACACTGGTTACCTTACCAAGTTTATGGTACCTATTCTATACCCATAGGTAGGCAGAGAAGAGATGCGTTATATTTGTATATGGAAACACAGGGGAGATTTAGGTAAAGAGAGAGGACTGTTGTGGCTGAAGCTGTGAATTTCCTATTTGCAGCTTCAGCTACAATAAAAGAGAGAGTGAACAGGGAATTCCGGTGTATTTATATGCTTCAGGGGAACTGCTTGTGGTGCCTTCTAATTGGTCAAAAGGGGTCACGCGACCTACCGCATACGCAGAGTAAGCAGTTAGCCATGTTCTATGTAAATGAATACCATCTTATTATTTTACCTTGACAAGAGTCATGAATCATGGCGAGATTTGACTTAGAATATAATAGATGGATTCATGCCTTTCTTGAGAGCATTAACATAGGTTCACTGAATCTATTTTTCACAATAATAACCAGTACACCAAATACTGATTGATATATATATATATATATATATATATATATGCAAGGCTCTCCAATTATGGATGGAGCTCTCTCTGACGTCCTTTAAAATACATACACATGTATGTATTAATCAGTTAAAATCTCACTCTGATCTGAAGATGTGTTTATGGCCTAGTGGTTAGGAACTGACTGATGATAAATTGGTCAGATTTCAATCCCAGCTGGAGGAATCCTGCTATGTCTTGCCACACTGAGGATACGTTGAAACGCGGTGTCTGTGAATGACTGAATATATATATATATATATATATATATATATATATATACATAAACATATTGATATATATGTAGGTATTTTATGCAACCAATTTTACACATGCAGGATGTGACTCAAGGTCACAAGTATGGAGCGTTCAGTGAGGACCGAATTACTGTTCAGTAGTAATGGATCAGCAAGACTAGCTTGCTAACCATTACATGATCATGGGATGCCCTATATTAATATATATATATATATATGTGTGTGTGTGTGTGTGTGTGTGTGTGTGTGTATATATATATATAAATATTGATATATGTGTGTATATATATATATATGTATACATATACATATATAAATATTGATTATAGATATATAAAATTTGATTATATATCCACATACACATGTATAAGTATTGATTTTATATATATATATATATATATATATATATATATAAAATTTGATTATACATACATATGTATATATATATATATATATCCACATCCACACTCAAACATTCACTTAAAAGCATTTTGATTTGTATGTTATGTGCACATCTGTATGTTTTGTATTCACCTTCCTCATTAATAGACGATACATTTAGAATATAACTGTCTTAATTTCTTTATTGTTGAGTGTCTCCAGCTTTCTAATGTTATATTTGATTGAATCAGCCTTAATATTGCTTTGAATTGGTGTAACAAGACTACACAGAATACACAGCAGTACATTAATACCATTCTAGTAATCTATAAGCATGCCATATTTCCCAAGAGAGAGCCCAATTAATGAAAACATAAAGCATCTCTAAGCAGTTGTTGAAAATGATTGAGGTATGTCTAGATTATTAGATAAACCAAATCCTCAATTTTCTTGATGCTCTGCAATTATTTTACTTCTTTTCTATCACAATATTGATCAAACATTTGGAAACTTCAAAAATTAAATAAAAGTATAATCATGTTTTTAATAAATTTTATTTCTCCCTCTCTCTCTCTCTCTCTCTCTCTATTTATTTATTTAGTCTGTTCATATACATCAATCTCATTATGTTCATATCCATTTGCTTATCTCCGTATATATCTGTCTGTCTCTTTATCAATCTATATCAGTTTGTATTTATCTATCTTTCTGTCAGTCTGTTCATTATCTGTTTCAGTGTATTCCTATCTGTCTACCTCTGTGGATATCTACCTATATAATTCTGCATTTATTTATCACCCTATTAATATTTTCATACATATCTGTCTATCAGTCTCCAATCATTATCTATCTATCGATCCATCTAAGCCTGTTCATTATTAATCTATCTATATATCTAAGCCTGTTCATTTTTAATCTATCTATCTATCTATCTATCTATCTAAGCCTGTTCCTTTTTAATCTATCTATCTTTCAATCTATCTAAGTCTGTTTCTTTTTAATCTATCTATTTATCTGTCTGTCTGTCTAAGCCTGTTCATTACCTATCAGTCTGTTCACATCTAAGTCTATTCATTATGTATCTCAGTCTGTTCATATCTATCTATCTTTCTATCTATCTATCTCAGCTTGTTTATACCCTATCTTTTTATCTGTATGTGTGTGTGTGTGTATGTGTAATTATTTTCATAGATGATCTGAATACTTTTAGCGTGAGTCAAAAGCAGTATTTAAAGTGTTTTGGGAGGCTATTCCATAATACTCACTTAACCATTCTTAACACCTTTTCTCATATGAAACTGTCAGATCATATGAACGTCTTAGTGACTGAATGAACTTAATTGACTTGCAACAGTAATTAGTTTATACACACACATCAGATATGATTGAACCTGTCAACAATGACAATGCAGGTAACAGCTTCTTGCAGTTACTGCCAGAGGAGATAAGGTAGTTATGGTGGAGTGATTTTGATCAAGTGTTCTCTCATACATTCTGATCTCTATAAACCATTGTACTATGACTGTGAATAGATATTTTGTCAATGTCTGTGGTGAGGAAACAAAGCCTAGAGAAAATAGATTCATGACTTTACTAAGTCCTGTGAAGTGAGCTCATTTCACCAAATCTGTTTCCCATACCTATAAATTTGACTTCTTAGTGTACTGCCATTCATTGTATAATGTTGTATATATATTTACCCAAAACCTCCGTACAAGTAAGATGTGACGCAAGGTCAATTTCTTAAGCATTTTATTATTATTAAGAGTTTTCACTTCTCCTAGACTGGTTGCCATATCAAGATTAAAGAGCTCAGCTTTTCCAACTATTTACTTATACTTAAGGGAGAATAGTTGCACTCATCCCAAGGGTATTAGCATTATGTGAGATGCAAGGAGCCTAGTTCAGGATTTGAACTCTGGTCGTAGAGTTCATTTTCTATGATAATAGCCATTACATTACGTGCCTTCACTATATAACATTATATAATGTTGTATGGCATACAGTAGATTATCAAGGTTGGTTTTGTGGTTGTTTTGTTTTACTTCATATCAACCATTTTTGGGTCATTAATGCTGAATCAAATCATTTTGATAAACAAAGGACTACGGTTGCTGAAGTGGTCACCGAATTAAGTATTGATCAGGCTCATCACTGCTTAACTTTGGTGATTTAGTGTGAATTGGTATTTTCAGTGGAATTTGATAGTAATAAGATTATCAAAGATTGGTGGTTGTAGACATTGTCATTTTACATGTTGTGAGTGCTGAGGCCAAGTGTGCCAGCAGAAATTAAAACAAGGCAACCTTACTTGCAAGAATAGGGGGGATCCAAAAATGAGTCCCTAGTAGGCATATTCTTAGGACCCACAAGTGATAGGGGTTGAAAGATATGGGATAGGTATTAATTGCTGATATTTCTTGGTGCGAGTCCAGACAAATGATTACATGAACTGAATGACTGATATCAAAGCAGGACTAGGTTGTTTTTTTCTGTATTAAACTACTTTACACTACCTGCTAAAAATGATAGGCTATGCGCATACATTATGCAACTCATAGGCTGTCCTGTCTTTGCCTGATTTGATGGATTGTTCTCTTTCTGTTATGGTCTAAATTTGCTGGTCTATATATTCAATTTGTTGTTTGTATTACCCAACCCCTCTACTAAAGACAGGATGTGACATGGAGTACAGCTGATCTGAATTAAACATACAAGTAATATAGCTTGGTTAAGCAGATCAATATTGCACAATCCTGGTTTTGCCAAAATTGCTGTTTAAAAAGTACTGAGACTGGCTTCGTAATATTTTTTTCAAATTGGCACTGACTCATTTAGACTTTATCTAGATATCTTGACAGCAGTTGAGACACATAGACATTATCACTTTATTAAGTTTGTATTTACCCAACTCTTCAGCCATGGGCAGGATGTGACACAGGGTCAATTTTAATGGGGAATACAGATAGTTTAAAATCAGAGTTTTGTTCTAGACTGGTAGCCTCATCATCATCAAGTCATGCTGAGAGCACGGATTCCCATGACTTTCTCGCTACTTGTCTCTATTGGTCATCACTCCAGGCAAGTCCTCAGCATGGCATCAAGTGTCTGCACAGAGTTGTTGTACATAAGTTTTTACTGGTCAGCAACACTGGTGTAGATGTCCAAGATAGAACATCACAATGATTTCATGCTTACTTCTCTAGCAGTGTCTTGTTCATCTTACCTAGATGGTTTGTATGATCAGATCAGAAGTAAGTCACCATAGAGCTACTATTTTGTGAAGTGCTGCTTCCAGGATCTGTTCAAACAGGATGCAGCATCCTTGTGTAGTTCCCATCTAGCTTTTTCTCCAAGTATTTTGTTTAAGTCCAAATAGGGTAGCCATACAGTAGTACTGACATGGCTACAGCAACAGCTTGGCAGAATTTCCATTTTATCTTATTAGAAAGATTGAATTTCCATATGATCAATAATCTGTCAATAGTAGTCCATACCTTTCATATGAGTATATTGATATTGCTTTCTGTAGAAGAGATATTACTATCTAGGGATGTGAACTGATCTACAAATTTCAGAGGCTTACCAACCAGTGTGGAGATGTCTCCATCTTGTTTAAAACACAAGAGTTCATGTGTTTTTTCTAAGTTTATAAAGAGGCCAATGCCTCTTGCTGCCTTAGAGAAGGCAACAGATGTTATGCAACAGAGATTCATCTTGTAGAGGTGTATTTGTGAAAAGCACTAGATCATCCGTATATATTCTGCATTAGTAATAGTTTCTTCAGGATATCATCTGCTCTTTGCATTTTTTAGTGAGAAATCTTTTTCCTCCATTAGATTTAATGATGTTCATAAAACAAAACAAAAAAAAAATGGTTGCTTGCCCAGGGCTAGTGAACCTAGTCTACCCTACTATTTATCCATAGCTGGGGGGAGAACAGATGGATTCATGTCTTTACCAAGGACATTAGTGTGAAGTGAAATGCAAACAGCCTTGTCTAGGATTTGATTCCATTTCCTATGATGATAACCATTATGCTAAGCACACCTCTTAATTTGTTGTTTCTTTGTAGAACTCAACATTTCTTTACATGTCTTATGTTAACTGATTACTTTGGTCCGACATTGTTCTACAGTCAACATTTGTCATGCTATTACTTTCATCTGATGAGGTGCACTAGGTGTAATGATTATCATCATAGAAAGTAGAATCAACCACCTGAGTTCAAACCTTGGACAAGCCTGTCTGTGTTTCCCTTTGCACTAATGCCCTTCGGAAAGGCATGAATCTATCTGCTCTCGCCCCAATTATGGATAAATAGTAAGGCAGACTGAGTTCTTTAGCCTGGGTGTAGCAACTAGTCTAGGAGAAGTAAAACACTGAATTCAAACCAGTTGTATTCCACTTAAAAACTGACTTTGTGTCACATGCAGCTTGTGGTGGATGGGTTAGGTAATTACATACTTTCCTCTGATGCATCTCTCGGTTTAACTTTCGATATATTGTATGATATTATTTTCAATCTGATCTCTGTGATTAATATTATGAATGTTTATGTCTTCTACTCATGATCTTCCTTTCACTTCTTTTGTCACTTGTGATCTTTGGTACCCCCCCCCCAGCTTGAACTGCTTTGGTCATGTTGTTATATAATGAATAGGCATAGCCAATCATTTTTGTAAAGAAGTGTAGTGTAGATTTAAAAAATAACAGTAATTCAGTGGAAAATCCCTAATAGTTTGATTGGCAACAGCCTTGAACCCAGAATCTTCTGGAGTATGGCTCTGATTGGCCTAGAGAGTCACATGACCAGTGACACTAGGAAAGTAGAATTTATTCAGTTAAAGCCAGATGTTTATTTCTGTTTGTGCTGTTACTCCATGTGTAGAATTTCGTATTAGGTGATTAGTATTCAGCTGTATTGCAAGTTGAATCTGCCCTGTCACTTATATCATCACTCTAGAATTTTGACTAAGAGGACTTTGCTGGAAACACTTGAGGAAGGCCTGCAACATGGCCACTCAGTGGCCATGTTGCAGGCCAAAGAATGTTATGGTAAAGAATGTCTTGGGAAAAGTGTACACAAAAATGTCTTTGGGTTTGTCTCTGATAATCATGAAAATAACAAGAACAGAAAATGGAAACCAGAACCACAGAGATAACCAGCCTGAAAATGAAGAACCCTTGACCCAAAAGAAAAAACCCTGATACAACCAGATGGAAGAGAATATGATAAAAATAAATGTTAGAAGAACTTAAGAAGAGTATACAACAATGTTATATATGCACTGCAAACTAGCACATACCAAAATATTGTAAAACTTTTGACTCAGCCAATTAAAACATTTAACTTTTGATTCCCATTTGATAAAAAGAATTCATGGAATATTTTTTTTCTTTTTTTTATATAATTTGCCGAATAGTAAAGTTGTCACTCTTCTACATATTGTATATGCAGTATGTTTGCATTAATATTGATTCTTTTTGTGCATATTTATAACTTGAAAGGATAAAAGTGGCCATAACTAGCTTGTGCATACATCAATCCCATTAGTAGGAGTGGTTTTTTTTCAAGTAATATAAAAAAAGAAGAGAAAACAGTTATAGCATTATACTGCTGCTATTTTAACAATAAACAATAATTCCATTTTTCTTCAAGTGAAGCACTAAAATATTTGTGTGCAATACAAACACATTGGGAAAAAAAAAGACAGCAATTTTGTTCCTGACAAACTCCAAAATTCTTTTTTACACTATTTATACGTCTCAGACTATTGTCCTCATTTTGGTTGTTATATTTTTCAATGTTTAACCTGCCATACCCCCTGGAATTCTTCAGATGTTTTTTGTTGACAAAAGACACGCTAAGAAGGCTGGAGGATAATAGTCCAAGACTTAGAAATAGCATAAATAATAACAACTGCTCATTTTAGAAACGTATTTTCAAGTTTTGCTAACTTTATTGAAAAATATCTAAACGTTCAAACCAACTTTTATTTATACTAGTAAAAAAAGAAGCTTTCACAAATATTTTTAATGTAATATTCTCTATTTGCCAAATATCTTCTTTCTTTTCCCACCTGTCTCAACTGAAAGATAGCTAGAACTATGGTGACCAAGTTTTGTTGTGGTTACTATTGGAGCATGGTTTTAGCATGTTAGTTTTTTGAAAATTTCAAAGCTTTTAAAGTTTCATTGAGGAGGTTTGATTTACACTATAAGTTTAATGCTAAACTAGACCCTTACTTTGTGTCCATCAGGTTAACCAAACTGAATCTTTATATTTTTATTTAACCATATAATTTGATGTTTAGCTGAAAATTTTCAAACCAGAACTAAAGTTTCAAACTTCTTGTCCCTCCAATGAATTTTTCTGATCACAAGAAAATCAATTTAGAAAATTATGAAACCACATTGAAATTTGTAGTATGAACACTGACTATGAGGAAGTAATAAGTATTTTGCAATGATCCCCTTCATAACATTAATTAATTCGTAAGTCCCAATAAAAATAAGGCTTTGTGTGACTAGATTAAAATCTCTTCTGTAGAGCAAACTTTCAGCTAATGATAATGATAATAACCAAAGCAAAAATTGATGAGACCATACAGATCACCACATTGTTAAGACCATCTAGAATGCTCAGAAGACTTCTGATGAGACTCATTGTCACTCAGACTCCAGTGAAATACCATCAGTTAAAACTGGTGTGTAAAACTCAAAAGGAGTAAAATGATAATAAAGCAAAAATTGATGATAGCAGAAGAATATCAAGTGTAGTTAATGTAGTGAGAGAGATAAAATGGTTAATCACATAATAAGCAAATGCAGTAACTGGTACAAAAGGAATACAAGACTAGATATGACTGAGTGGGAAAGGTGATCTACTGGGAATTGTGCAAGTGATTAAAACTAGAAAATGAGAACCACAAAATTTTCTGGAAATTTTAGATACAAATGGATTACCCAATCCCAGCCAAAAGACCAGACCTAGTGTAAATTAACAAAAAAAAAAACTTGTCATCTAGTTGATTTGACATTCCAGTGGACCACAGAGTAAAAATAAAAGAAAGCAAAAAGATAGACAAATACTTGGATCTTGCCAGAAAGATAAAAAGTACAAAAGCTGTGAAACATGAAGATAATAGTGATACCAATTATAGTTGGTGTGCTTGGAACAGTCCACAAGAGCTGGAAAAAGAAACAGGGGGAACTAGAGATAAAAAGAAGAATTAAGACTCTCCAGACTACAGCATTGTTAAGATCAGCTACAATAAGTAGAAGAGTCTGAAGACCTAAGGAGACTAGGTATCATTCAGACTCCTGTGATTAAATAGTGAAAAACTGGTGTGAAAAAATCACAAGAGAAAAAAATTAATAGGAAAGGGCTTAATAGTCATACTTTCATTTTCGGCAGAGCACACAAATATCAGTGTGGCACCCACATTTACTAGCATTTTCAGGTGCACTCGAGGAACTGCAAATAACCCAACTTCCCCTTGTATTACTGGGTACTGCAGCTAGTCTCAAATAAACTATTCTATAATATGATTTGTTTTTTTTTTCTTTTGTTTTGTTTTTACACAGTGTAAATATTTTTTGGATGACTCTTAAAATAACTCTGAATAGAATGAGAGAATTGAGAGAAAAATTGTAAATTATAAATGAGTGGTATGCATTTTATAATCATCTTCGAATATTAAAAAGGTAAAAAAAAATTGTTTCTTGAGAATATAATGTTAATTGTTGTTAGAAAAAAGGTAAATAGAATAAAAGTGAGACCTTCAGAAATTATTTAGTGGGTTAAATAAAAACAAATGCAAAATATCCTGATCCTCTGAAAAGTTGCCATAGTTCCCCAAAATCTAATCAGTGCTAATATCCGTAGCAAACCTCTAATTATCCACTAATCTTGCAATCTGAAATAGGTTTTGAAAATCACTTGCCAGTTCGCATACTAAGGAGGCTTTCTGGCAAAACAACACTTTGTTTGGTTTCTTTGTTTAATGGCATATCAACCTTATTTAGTAATGCCAAAGCCATCCTTGTAAAAGAATTGTAGTGGTACTATTTAACCCATATCTGGGGATGGGGATAAATGGATTAATACCTTTCCCAATGGTATCAGTCTGAAAGTGAATATAATAGCATGAATGGAGTTTGAGCTCACTTACAAAAAGATGTTGCAGTCTAGCACATTAGCCATTATACCATGAAGCACTAGTTCTTGCTAGATCACTGAAGTTAAGCAGTGCTGAGCCTGTTCAATACTTAATTGGGTGACCACTTAAGCAAAAGCAGGTACTGCAAACAACCTGAGTCCTTTGTTTATCAAAAAATGACTTGATTCAGAATTAAATGACATGAAAAGAGTTGATATGCCGTAAAACCAACCAACTAACCACTACGTCATAGTACTCCCCCACCCAATGACACTTTGTTCCTTCTTATTGTTTAAGGTAAATATTAACAGTTATTAAGTATCTGCTGTTTTACAATAGCATTTAATGACTGGAAAATCCTAAGCCAGACAGTTGAATTATGTATGTACATGATAGCATAATACATGTAAAAAAATACTGGGATTATTTATTTATAAGCAAAACCTCTGCTGAAGATCAGTGTAGTATATATGTTCTTTACCTAGGTTCAAAGTTTCTCCTGTCAGAATACACTGACTGCATCCCCAGCAAAAAAAGGGCTGTTCTGGGCATGACATTAAACTACACCTAGTGATGAGGCTCCAGTTCTGAAGTTCTGGGCTATGTTGAATTACTTCTTCATTACCATTGTTCCTATGTTTGTTCTGACCTGGAGTGATAGTACCTGTTAAGGTTCCATCTATGGATCAAATAGAACTGTTCACTAATATGTAAAATTATTTGTGTTACAAATAATTAAAACCATATTACTGCATGGAAACAAATGATTATTATTAAAGTAGAATAGTTACATGAAACCATATAATTGTGTATAAATTACTAGTATTAAGAATAGTTACTTGAAGCTGTAACTGCACATAATTCAAATCATTGGTTACTTGAAACCATGTATTAGCTTGAGAGAAAAATAGATTAGCTTTGGCATTAAATAATCCAACAAGCATTGTCATGCCATAAAACAAACCAACCAATCAATCAACTAGGATAAAAGTATTGCTCCTCTGCCTAGGATTAGAGTGTAGTATCTGTGTATTTTTGCAAAAAATGTTATACACAAAAAATAAAAATACACACACACGCACACATATGTATATATAATACCATCCATGAATAAGTAAACCCCTAACATTTTCATATAAAAAGTTCATTTTCTTATAATTATTTCAAGTGGAACATTATAAGATCAAAAAAGGTATTATCAATTACAAAACTCTATGGCATTGAAATTCTCTATCACAATAAATAAAAGATGGGTTTTGAAATATACTTACTATAGAGAATTTTGTGGGTGTACTTATTTTTGAACTATTACATATTCATATTTTTAGTTACAGAGTTTCAGTGGTGTAGAGTTTGGTAATAGATAATATCTAATAATATTTTGATTGTATAATGTTCCACTAGTAATAAGAAAAACCCAACATTTTTTGTTTAGATGAAAATTATTTTTTTATAAAAAAAAATGGTAGGGGTGTGGTTATTTATGGGCAATACTCTGTGTGTGTGTATGTGTGAATATATATATATATATATATATATATATATGAGAGAGAGAGATATTGAAGATATCTTAGTTTGGGTTTATATATTGGAATTCCATATCTTATAAGGAGTTATTTAAGCTCAGTTAACTTACATCTGCTTTGATTCGTCTTTGTAATTATGGTTACATTCTCTAACTTTTATGTCTTTGTATGTGTTCAATCCAGCATGCATACCGTATTCCTATAATGTGCAGCGATCATCCTTATTTTGTACAGTAATGAAATAATACTATTGTAGTGCATGATCAATTTTTTGTTCTATATTCTGATGTATACACATGGGCATGAATCCATTTATCGGCATAAATAGTATAAAAAAGAAAAAAGAAAAAAGAAAAAGAAAAAAACGATAAAAAAAAGAAAAAAAAGTATCAAGTCTTCTAAAACACTTAATTATTTTCTTTTATCACTTTGAAGAAGAGTACAAAATAAGTGTACAGTGTTCTGAAAATGTGCAATCATCATCCTGGAATGTACTGTGATCATTGTCATTTTATACAGTAATAAAATGACACTATCTAAAACCATCTTCCAAAGACTAAATTAAAACAAAAGGTTTCTTTTATGACAGAGACATTATTGCCCAAAACTCACTATAATGCCGCTGTTAAGATCCATAAATCACGCTGTGATCAATTTTTCTTCTTTACGTGAACACTGTCAGGATTTTGACAAGAGAAATAAGTGGAGATCATATAACTGAGATATTTACATTTGAAAATAACATAAAATAACATCAAAAAAAGCTTTTGCTGTGAATTATAGAAACTTAACTCACATATTGTAGATGAACATCAGACATTTAAATGATTGATTGACTGTTTTGAACAGTATGTCAACCCATTTGGGGTTATTTTATGCCCTGAGGTTAGGGAACTGAGTACATTATAAATCTATATTTACATTTTTTATGTAGTTTCTTAAGAGTTTTATGAACACAGTTATATGTCAGTTTCTAATAGAATACAGAATCAAATGTGATGTCTGGTAAGTGAGGAACATTTTCCCTCTCTTCAACCACTCTCCCATCAACACAATGTCACTAGTCATATGGTCTAAGTTTCTTTAAGTCCAAAGTCAATAAGTATCTTATTTGTCCTTAGGTGCCTACCTACCTGACTGATTGATTTTAATGACATATCATCCCATCTGAGATTATTTTATGCCTAGAGGTTAGGGAATTGTATACATTGAACATTTATATTTACATTTTTTGTGTAGTTTCTTAAAAGTATTTTGCACCTGATTATATTGTTATATAGCTGTTCATCTCGGTATATAAATGGAGAGAGAGAGAGAGAAAATGAGGGGATGATGGATTGGTTCTTCTACTTTTCTGTTTGTCTACTTTGTCAGCCATTTTCCTTTGGGATTTCTTTTGTGGGTTGATTTCTTCTTTCTGAGCTGGGCAGTCTGTGTATTTCTTGTTGATTAATTAATATGCAAGACTTTGTAGCCTTTATTAAAATCAACCCCAGCCCAAAAGGTCTTTAAACCACATGGATGAGAAGCCAGCATGAGAAGCCAGCAAGGGACCTCTGCATCCGTTCATACTGACTTTCTATCGGCAACTGCTTAACTGATTCTGTCTCATGGCTTCTATTGGCATGTTTTTTTGTAGGTGGGGGTCAAGTAGAGGTTACCACATGCCAATCATAACTATAACGGCTGACAGTAATTTTTCACTTAACCCCAGTTATTTGAATCTTCTGAACTTCAATTTAAATTCTAACTAAACTTCTTACATAATTCATAGTGTACCCATGAATCATGTAACAACATGATATCAAGTATTCCTATCTAATACAAACAATTTGCAAACAGATATATTTAACCCATAGATGGGGTCCTAACTGGTAATATCACTGGCAATTAAAGGGTACTCCAGACCTCCAGAAATTGAGCTTCACCACTTGGTGCAATTTAGAGTCATACACAGGACACTTCTTTTTTTTTGGGGGGGGGGTTCTTACCCTTCTTCAGGGGATATAGTCAGCATATTATAATCTCCACTGAGAGGGCAGAAACATTTAAAACTATTGGGGAATTTCTCAAGTCTGACAAAAGGAGAAGCAGTGAAAGAGAAAAAGTTGGCTGCAAAGTAAAAACAAATAATTAAATTAATTGTTGGAACTCCATAATTTTTTGAAAGCCTGAATTGTTGAAAGACTAGGGTATAAATCAATTGTGCAATGATCCAAAGATTTGCAGAGATCGTTCTGCGCACAGATCACCCTCATTTTATGCCATAATAAAATGACATTATCTTAATTCCTGTGCCAAGTATTAATAATTAAAAAAAAGTATTTTTATATGACTGAGAGATATTATGGCTCTAAATTCCAATAATGTCCTTGATGCACTTTTGGCAGAGCTTAGAATACACTGATTGTATTTTATGGAGAGGGGGAAGATCCACCTAAAAAAGAGGGTGTCCTGGGTGAGACACTAAACTGCACCTGGTAGTGAGGCTCCAGTTCTGGAGATCTGAGCAGTGTGGAGTATACCTTCATTGCCATTACTTCCAGCTCCACTAACTGGAGTGGTAGTACCTGTTAGGCTGGCATTTACGGGTTAAATAAATCTGTTTAAAGATTAGTTGTATTTGGTAGGACTGTGTGCAAAAAAAAAACCCAAAACTTAAAAAACAACTACACAAAAAATGTAAATATATAATGTATACAATTCCCTAACCTTTCAGTATAAAAAAACCTAGACGAGTTGATATGCCAATTAATCATATAATGTCTCTGCTATAATGTACAGATTGTAAAGTGATTAATTTTTTTATATATTATACTCTTTGTATAAATAGAAGTAAAAATTTCTCCATTAGATTAATGAATTTAAAATACAGTGGTACCTTGACTTATGAGTGTCCCAACTTACAAGTTTTCTGAGTTACAAAATGTCACTTGGCCAGTGTTTTGCTTTGTATTGCAAGCTAAAATTTGAGGTACGTGCAAACTTCAGATATTCTTATATTAATAAGTTCACTAAAAACATTCAGTTTCCAAACTTAGTATTTATAAAAAAATAAACATTAAAACATATTACAGCACATAATTCATTACATTCTATTATGTTTTTATACAATACAGTGCTATTTTTTTAATTAAAAAAACCAAAAAAACATTAACATATTTTTGGGAGGGCTGAAATGGATTAATTTCATTTCAGTTTATTTCAATGCTGAAAATTGATTTGATATACAAGGAAATTGAGTTACGAGTGGAACAAATTAGATTTGTAAGTCAAGGTACCACTGTATATCTATTAATAATGGAAATTATTTGTCTGTAACCAAAATTTCTTCATTGCTTATGTCACATTACCCAAAATCATCAATACATAGAATAAAGAACAACCTTATATCATATACACTCAAAATTTGATTATGCAAACTTAGATGGTCCTTATTGTTTTTTAAAACAAGTTTTAATAAATACATGTCTGGTATTATATATTCATATATAGTTTGTTTTATTTTAATGTATATTTAAAGTTAACATATAGAGTTTTACAAGAAAATTATTTACAAACAAGAGTAGTCAGTATCAAGAGGTTTACAAATAAATAAAGGGGGACATAACTAAGTTTCAAATTGTTTTAAATTTGATGATTTTACTTACTTATGATATAAACACGATGACACTGAATTTTTAACTCCCAAAATCTCAGTCAAAATATTTCAAAAATTAAGTTTTACACCCCCTGGAGGGTGTTGTTTTTTTTTTTTTTTTTTAGTCTATTTAAATTTGTATATTAATGACTTTTAGAGTGTGGTCATTAAGTCTGAATTCTAGCCTGATGTCTTATCTTATCTAAAAAAGAAGTTTAATCAACATCTGGTTTCATTATCTCTATATTAAAATGACCTGATTTTGTGTAACACATCATAGCAAGTTTTTGTGAGTACATTAATGTTAAAATGTTCTAACATAAAGAATGAACTAATTTCCAATCTAATTTGCACCTTAAAAATAATAGCCAGTGCTTACACTGATCATTATCATTTCTCAATAAAGATTCTAATTATAGACTACTTCCTTATAGGAGGCGCATTTAACATAATGGTTATCATTGTAGGAAATAGAATTGGCAACAAAAGTTGAAATCTTCAATAAAGCTGTCTGCATTTCACTACATGTGAATACCCTTGGGAAATGCATAAATCCATCTCTTCTTCTCTCAGTATATGGGTAAATAGTCGGACAGACTAGGTTCTTTAGCTTTGGTTAGGCAACCAGTCTAGAAAGAAAACTCAAAATTCAAACCAACTTTACTCCATTTAAAAACTGATCTTGCATCACATCCTGCTCATGATGAAGGAGTTGGGTAAATACATACTTCCTTATGGGTGGAAAAAATATGGAAATAATCTGACAGTGTGTAGAAATGTAAATAAGAAAAAAAACAAAAAAACATCATCACTTAAGAACTATCATGAAATAGTTCAATATGAAAAAAGTATAATAATTTTTATCTAAATCTTTCTCACTCTTATTTCTTTCCTTCTTTTCATCATCAATTGAAACAGATTAGCGTCATTGTTTTCACGTTCTAACCCCCTCTCTCTATCTTTCTCCTACTCTCTTTCCTTTTTTCCTCATTATATTTTTCTGTGTAGTATGTGCTTTTCTTTGTTTATAATAAAAACTGAATGGTCCATTATTTAGCTGAGGTGATGACACTTATAAGAAATAAGAATTCGGTGGATAATCAATATTTACGTTTTTGCATTTCATCTTGGATGATTTGGACAGTCGCATTTTTAACCAGAGGGTGTTGCAAGATGATAATGGACTGAAGATTAAAGAACACCAGTATTAATAAATAGATTCTCTAAATTACATCTGTCGATCTTATGGCCACCAAGGGTGTCCTTTAAGTAAGTATGTTAAATGTTATTTTATCTGGTGGATTTACAAAATTTGCATAACTTTTAATAATATCTTAAGATGTTTTTGCCTATTTTCTATCATGAGTACATTTGCATTTTAAAGCATAATGAGTGATAGTTTTGTATTTTTTTTAAATTTATTTATCTTTATTTATTTTGTTTATAATATTCTCTTATGTAATACACATGGCCAGTCTGATTGTTGGAGGAACTATTATTATGGAGCATTTGTTTACTTCTGTTAATTTCTGTATGCCTTTTCTGAGTAGCATTTATTTTATGGACTCTTATGTAGTGTTTATTTTATGCAGTCTTTATACATGAAGTTTTCTTTTTGCTATTTATACTTGGTGGAACATTTGCTTCTGTACATAGATAAATACTGTTTATTGATTTTGATAATTACACAGGTAAAGGTATATCAATATTGTCTCTGTGGATATGTAGAAAGCATATTTTATTATTGTATTTTGTTTAGTGAATTTTAGAAGTGGGGGGTCTTTTAGTGCTTTTTCAATTTCAGCAGTCTGTTTATGTTTAGTTATATTACAAACAGATCTACAATATATTAATAGTTTTTGCATTGAGCTCTTTGATACTTTATTGTATAAGTTGCGGAAATAAATAACAAAATAACATGCAAATGTTGGATCTCATAGATTTCTTCTTGATCTGCCATTGATCTCTTTCTACAGTTGGCTAGAGAAAGAGTAAAAAGCTATCTATACAGTGTGAATTCTTAGGTTTTTCAGTGTGGTACTCTGGCATCATGAGTGGTTATCAAGCTAGGTGAGAAGACCATTGCAATTTTCATTTAGTACCCCATAATTATGACCTTGTGCCAAACTAAGCTAAGCCTACTAAGTGACCACAATAGGATACTTGGAAGAATAATAAAATGATTTGGCTTGTTTGTTTTACGGCATATAAACCCTTTTTGGATCATTTAATGTAGAAATAAGTCATTTTGATAAAAGTTTCTAGGCTTTAAGTTCTTAATGTCTTCAAATTGCTATAAATAATTTTTATCAACGTCATTTGGTTTGGTTAGGTTTATTTAATGGTATAACAACCCTGTGGGTTATTTAATGCCAAAAACTGTTAGAGCGTGAGATAAAACTTAGTACTCAAGTTTCCTTACAGGTGTATTTCATGAATGTATTTTATATCTGATTTATAATTTTCCGTATATTTTTATTTCTCTCGTGAAGGATAAAACAAGTGTCTTAATAGAATGACAGTGTACAATACTGCTTCTTAATAATCACACCCCTAACAATTTTTTCATAAAAATGTAATTCTCTTCTAAACTAAAGGCATCAATAATTTATCATATCTAGTGGAACATTACACAATCAAAATGAATATTATTAGGTATCATTTATCAAATTCCACAGCATCTAAACTCTGTAAGCAAAACTATGAATATTTAATAACCCAAAAATAAGTGCACCCTTTACCTGAGATGTATGAGGGAGGAAGCACATAACTCCTCAGAGCAGGATTCAATATAGCAGAGCATAACATGTATTAAAGGAAAGCCAGAGCATATATGATTATACAAATCAAAAAATAGAAGGAAATTAGTCCAAACTAATCTATACACAATGTCTAAAATATATCACCTGTAAATAGTTTATATATATGTATATATAAAATATTGTTAAATAATGATGTTAGAGCGCATTAAACTTGAATTATGATAGATATAATATTTGATAAATTTTTCTCAATCATCTGTCTATCTAATGAGAGGATAATGATCTAACCA
Organism: Doryteuthis pealeii; assembly: GCA_023376005.1. NCBI lineage: Eukaryota > Metazoa > Mollusca > Cephalopoda > Myopsida > Loliginidae > Doryteuthis > Doryteuthis pealeii. Next base: position 48,373,351 of record CM042151.1, read on the forward strand.
AAAACGAATAACTTTAAAAAAAAAAAGATATTATTGATTTTTTTTCCTTAGAAAGATTAAAGAAACTTGAAAAACAAAATGTTGAGCATATTGAACAGTGGAATGAACATATGTAATAGCATTTACACTTCATTGTTGTTCTCTTTTTATTCAGGACAAAAACTTTTCAGCATCCTCTAATTATATATATAATATATATATATAATATATATGAGTATATATAAAAAGATATGAAAACACCACAAAATGCTGTTAAAGTGAAAACATTTTATAACTTATATAACTGTTAAAGGGAAAACATTTTATAAAATGTTTTCAGTTTAACAGCATTTTGTGGTGTTTTCATATCTTTTTATATATACTCATACCGTTGGATTCATTTCCTTTCTTTTAACTTATATATATAGTATCCAATTGCTGTTTTAACCTTTCCATTGCAGTGGCATCAGTAAATAATCCAAAAGTGCTCAATATATTAAAAACATAGAGCCATAATAATAATAATATTAGTAGAGGAAAAGATTTGAGGGTCCAGCATGGTTTCAATCCAAATGATTTTATCAGGACCCAACCCTAATATTGTAGGTGTGTGTGTGTGCGTGTGTGTGTGTGTGTGTGTGAATATGTACCAGTCCAAAAATAAATACATCCCTAATATATATTTATGCAATATTATTTTTGGTTACAGTCTGAATGCTTTAATGTTTGTTAATGAATAATACTTGATAATATCTATTTTGATTGTATCAATCTCTACAAGAAATAAAATTTTAGTTTGGAAAAAACTGAACATTTCATTTTTTTAAATTTTGAGTGTGTACTTAATTATAGGGGATACTTGTACATTGTCAATAATGTGGTGTGTATTTTTATTTCTGAGAGACCTTAACCCAGGCATAAAATAAGTGTGCACTGTTCCCAAGTGTGCAGAGATCATCTTTATTCTGAGCAGTAATGAAATGATTCTATCTAAAACCATGTTCCAAGGATTGAATTTAAAAAAAAGATGGATTTTCCTATTTAGAGTCAGCCATGACCAGAAGATTGGCAATACAAATTATCCCATAAGAGTTGTTACATTTGCATAAAAATTTCCTGCACTAAATTTAACAACTGTTATTGGACAGAAGTAGCATCAGAAACAAGTTTATCAGATCTATCAAAGCAAGAGAACACACAAGAAAATAAATCAAAAGAGAATTACTACTTCTTTAATGTATTAGCAGTAGTAGTAATAGAATCTCTCTCTCTCTCTCTCTCTCTCTCTCTCTTCTTCTTCTTTCTCATCATACACAATATATGAATGCCCTGCAGTTCAGTTAATGATGATTTGAATGGTTAGACTGCTTACACAGGTGATTTGTTTATAGTGGTGCAGGCTTCTGTAGGACCCGCCAAACTTTTTGAATGAGATGTCAGCTGCTCTCCGGCTATCTATCTATTTATCTTTCTGTATTTAGGTATGGTGCAGCCACACCTGGAATTTGCATCATCAATCTGGAACCCCTATACTCTGAATATCTTGCTGCCCTGGGCATGGATACATTGAAACTCTATGTCTGGCAACTGACTTAGTAAACACTCACATGGTTATTAACCATCTTGCCAACAGCAACCTTGAGCACCTTTTTGATTTCCTTATGTCTAACACACGTGAGCATGCTTACAAAGTCAGAAAACAGCACAGGTCATATGACTTTCGAAAAAAAAATTTTTTCACACTCAGAGTTGTTGAAACATGGAACTACCTGCATCAGTTGTTAGCTGCTGAAAAACTGTATCCTTCAAAAACTCCATGCTTCCTGTAATTTTACAAGACTATACTTGATATCCCCCTTCTATACACATACACACACATATATATCATGACTCCAAACTGTTCCTTTTCCTGATATTTGTACATTATTTTATGTACTATACACGCACCTTTGATGAGTTATAGTGCACCTGAGCACTGTAAGCAATAATTTCATTATTATTAGTAGTAGTTTTTCACACCAGCGTTAGATTATGGTCTTTTATTGGAGTTTGAGCGACAACAAGTCTCCTAGACTCTCCTGAGTATTCCAGCTGATTTCAACAATGCAGTTGTCTAGATGGTCTCAATTCTTCCTCTGATTTCCAGTTCCTCTAGTCTTTTTTCCAAGTTTTTGGGGACTGTTCCAAGTGCCCCAACTCCTATTGGTATCACTTTCACCCTCATATTCCACAGTTTTTCAATTCTCTAGCAAGGTCTAGGTATTTGTCTATCTTTTTATTTTCTTTCATCTTCACCCTGTGATCTGCTGGAAATTATTATTATTATGATGATAGCAGATGAATGATGTACCTGTGTGCCACAGATTCTCCAAACAACACTCCTCAATATTATTTAGATTTTTTGCACTGTTCTCTTTGTCTTTATTGTTACATACACAATGTTTTGGCTGATGTGTCCTCCATCCTTTTTCAAGTGTTTCTTGTTGAACTTAGGAGCCTTCACAAACAAAATCCTTTATTTAATCCATTGGGGTAGATAGTTCTTATTCTGTTAATCATGACCAAACATTCAGAAAAATAACACTCCTCAGGTTTTTGAATTCAAAGACTTTTTTTCTCTTAGATTGGGCACCTTACCTAACCCACTCTACAATCTACCTGTAACTAGGGAGGGGGAAGAAGTGAAGGATTCACACCTTTTACAAAGACATTAGTACAAAGTAAAATGCAAACAGTCTTGTCTAGGAATTAAATTTGGTGCATTGTCTCCATTTTCTGATGGTGATAATCATTACACCACACATAATCTAATGTGTTCAATAAGTACCATATACACATATGTAATTAAAGTTTGGAATTAAATCCAATGGGATGACAAAGAAAAAAGACAGTTTGAAAAATCAGATTGATGTGTTTTCCTAAAATTCAAGCATTGTTAGAATGCAAATGATTTTATTTCTAAAAATGAATCTACATTAAAGGGAAAGAAATGTAATAATTCATGTAAATCATTTGAATGCCTAATTTTAGAATTTAACTGTATAATACTTCATCTTAAAATATAACCATATATCATCATTCCTCACCAAATGAATACTCATAGAATGCAGAAACACGAAAAGATATAAACAACAAAAAATAAATAAAATTGATCAATAAAGTTATATTTCAAAATTAAGCATTCAGAGGCTTTACATAAATTATTATCCTTCTCTCATTTTAATGTAAATTTGTTTTTGGTAATAAAATCATTTACATTCAGATGTCACTAGACTCTAGCAAAACATGTCAAACTGATTTTTCAAACTTTTTTCTTTCTCATACACTCATGTATTGATCTTGTGTATAGATTAAACATTAATTCATGTTTGCAAAATCATTAATTTATGAAATTAATTTTCAAAGTCAAGGGTTGCTTCTAGTTCTTCCCATTATGTATTTACCGACCCCTTCACATGTGCAGGATGTGACACAAGGTCAATTTTTAAGCAGAGTTTAACAGATTTGGATTCAAAGTTTTTGCTTCTCCTAGACTGGATGCCATAACAAGATTAAAGAGCCCAGTCTGCACTATTATTTACACACAGCTGGAGGGAGAAAAGTTGGATTGATACTTTTTCCAAGGGTATTAGTGTTATGTGAATGCAAACAGTCTTTGAACTCCAGTATTTGAACTTGGGTTACCATGTCTATTTCATACAACAATTACCATTATTCTATGATCACTTCCTTTATGTTTGAATTTTACAAAATTATTACTCATGTACGAAAGAGTGCCTTACCTAGAAAGGGATGACTTAGAAGCATAAAAAATATATTCTATTGTGCATATTTATCACACAGTTTGACACACTTGATTTCTTAAGTTCTTTAAATTCTTAAAAAAAATGAAAAAATAAAAAAAAAAATTCTATAAAATTTCAGATAAAAAGTCATTTCCATCTCGGTTGGGTTGAGAACCATTCAACCATTCCTCTTATAGATCAACAAAAAATTTTTCTTGTGAATTAGTTTTTCAAAATGTGACCTATATATGAGTAGGTATTTACCCAACCCATTCACCAAAGGTAGGATGTGACACAAGATCACAAGTATGGGGCACCAAGCAAGGATCAAATTCGCTATTCAATAGTAATGGATGCGCAAGATTAGCTTGCTAACCTTTACATGATGATACTAGGGATCTCAAACTCAAAAAGGCCATTACATCCTGGGGGAGAGGCATAGTATACTAAAAGTAAGATGATGAAGTGGGGCATGATTTCAACCAGGTTATAATGCTAATCTATATTACAGCAGATAGTCTGCTATTTATTTTTCTTCATCAAAATGAATATGATTATCATAATAAGTGGAATATATGAATTAGCACAAAAAATAGGGGGATAAACTTTCCGTTTAAAATTTTCCTTAATTTGTTCTTATTTTTTAGTAAATTCCCTTTTTTCCATTTTAACTTTTGATAAATTCCTTTCTTTACATTTTATTGTATTCCATGGTTATACTGCAATAAATTGTACTGTGAATGTTATTAAAACAAAAGCAAAATTCAAAGTTTCATCACATTTAAAGAAATAGCATGTATATAATATTGAATTACTTTTACTTTTCAGCTTTTGATCTTGAAATGAAAGCAACTGAAATATTAAAATACATTCTACTCTTCTCTAGGGAGAAACATGGTCAGGGACGATGGACAAATTACCAAGTTTTAGGAAAATATTAGTCATGAAAAATGTTCTGCCGCGTGCCATAGAAAAGTAGTTTGCAGGCTGCATTCATTTGATACTCCCGGTGTATACAGTAAGTTTTAATTGCATTTTCTTTTTAATAATTAACAAAACTTAAGAATGATGTAAAATAACCTGTATTTTAGGTGCCATTATCTCATATACTATATGCATGTAAAAATTGCTACATTTATATTTTACATTCCACCAATGTCCCATAAATCAAATGGAACTTGTTACATATAATAAATACTAGCAGGATCTGTGGATATACCACAGTATGCTAATTTGATTATTAGAACATTTCATATGTTTACTTAAGAGCTATTGAAAAATAGTTCAATAAGTAAAAAGTATAATAATCTTGATTTAACTCTCACTCTTTTTTTTTTCTTTATCTCCATCTTTTCATCTTTTCTTTATTTTGATTGAAACAGATTAGCATTATCACTTCCACACACTCACCTCTGCTCTCTATCTTTCCCCTTCTATCTTTCATATATGTTTTCTGTGTAGCATGTCCTTTTCTTTTCTTTCTTTATAATAAAAACAGAATGGTCCATTATTTAGCTGAGGTGATGGCACTCATAAGATATAAGAAATTGGTAGATAAGCAACACCAGATAATCAGTATTTACATTTTTGCATTTCATCTTGGATGCTTTGGATGGTTTCATTTTTAACCAGAGGGTGTTGCAAGATGATAATGATTGTACTATTAAGGAACACATATTAATATATTGATTCTTATGAATCTTAAATTGTGTATATATTTAATTTGGTTGTTTTGTTTTATGGCATATCAACCCTTTTTGGGTATCCTTTAATTCTGAATTAAATCATTTTTGATAAACAAAGGACTCAGGTTGCTTACAGTACCTACTATTGTTTAAGTGGTCACCGAATTAAGTATTGAACAGGCTTATCTCTGCTTAACTTCAGTGATCTAGCAGGAACTGATGCTTTCAATGTGACTTGACCATAATATATTTCATTTGGAAGGTAATCACATGAATTACTAAAGATAAGTCAATGTTTTTCTATCAAATAATTCCAGTAGAAATTGGAGTTAAGAATTAGTTAATTGTTTTCTGATTCATATAATTTTCTAAAAAATTATACTTAAATTAAATTTAATAGTTTAAATTGCAAGAACAAATAACATGCCAATGTTGGCTCTTCTACATTCCTGATTGATATGTCATTGATCTGTCTTTAGAGTTGGCCAGAGAAGAAGTAAAAAGCTATCAGTATAGTGCAAATTATCAGGTTTCTAATAGTAATTTTTGTGTGATACTTGGAAGCATAATTGAATGATGATGTACATTGCCAGTAATGAGGTTTGTATTTTGTTTCATGGAAACCGTAACCAAATCACTCAGGAAATCCTGGGTGAAAAGCACTAGAGTAATTTACTATCCTTTACCTCTTTAAAAAAAACAGTAGGATGATTTGATTAAAAATACACAGAATTGTATTTTCAAGGAGATCCGTTCACAAAACTTGTTGAAAATCCTTAAACTTTATGTAATACCAACTCTGTGCTATAATGGCTGTTACAATTTCATCTACATTTCTTACACTAGATTTAACACCTAGGATTATGGGATAGAGATAGTATCAGAAACAAGTTTATCTGCTGATATTTTAAAGCAAGAAAATTCAAAAGAAAATTAATCTAAATTTATATACTTCCTCTGAGCCATAAATTAATAAGTAAAATTAGTTGTGTAAATAAAAAAAAAGAAATAGGAAGAAATAAAGAAAGTTAAGAATGATATTTATAAAGATATCATTTAGTTAAGAATTAGTTGATTATTTTTTCTGATTTAAATTTTTTTAACGAAAAAGTGTTTTTATTAAATTTGGTTAATCAGTTTATCTAATTTTAATAATATCAGTAATATTTAATAATATTTTGATATCAGTTTAGTTAATTAGTTTATTAATTTTAGTTTATCATTTAGTTAAGAATTAGTCGATTATTTTTTTTATTTATTTTTTTTTAATGAAAAATATCCTTATTAAATTTGATAGTTTATTATTTAAATTGTATGAACAAATAACATTCAGACACTGGATCTTTGGTTGAGAGTTGTTTTGATTTAAGACATATCAACACTTTTTGGCACCCATCTAAGTATTGAACAGGCTCATTACTGCTTAACTTCAGTGATCTAGTGGGAACATGTGCTTTCAACATGACTTGACTGTAAGTTTTTGATTGATATACTATTGATTTGTGTATATCAATTATAATCAAAAAGTGTTGAGAGTATAGCTTAAAATTTAAAAATTCAAATGGAGATTTGTGCATAGCTGAACAACTTATATATTAAAATGATGATGTCTAGTTGTCTAGACTGCAGCCAGACATATATATAAGTCAATGCCAGCTTGAAAAAAAAAAATGAAAAAAATTAAATCAATCTTGAAAATTTTTTTTTTAAAAAAGAAACACAGGGCTGTGCAAGAGCAGCACCTTCCATACTACTCAAACCCAGCTCTCTACAACTTTTTCTTATTTACTAACCTAAAAGTTCATCACAATGAGAAAATTTGAATATGTGAAGAACATTAAAAGAAATCATCATCATCAGGTCGCACTGACAGCACGGATTCTGAGGACTCTCTTTTTCCACCTGTACCTATTGATCATCACTCCTGACAGGTCTTCCACATAGCACCTGGAATCTGCACAGAGTTGACTGATGTAGGTTTTTTCTGATTAACCTACATTGGTGTGTCCATGTGCAGGTGTCGTCAGGAGAATATCAGTTATGAGTTCATCCTAGCAGTGAACTTGGATAGTTTGTGTGATAGGAGGTAAGTGGCCATACAGCTGCTTTTTATGGGGTGCTACTCAGTAGCTGTGTCAGTGTTACTGTATGGCTGCACCACTTGGACCAACAAAACAGTTAGAGAAAAGGATAGATGGGAACTACACTTAAAAGAAATACGAATGTGCAATTTTACACTATCTTAAAAGTTTCTGAAGTGCTCAATGGAAAATTCAATGGAATAAGTGTATTGAATGCCATGGGGACTATCTAAAAGAAAATTAATGTTTTATTTATTGTTCATTTGTACCTATGTAAATATAGCTGAACTTTTTGAACATAGCCTGTATAGTTTGCCAGAAAATATGAATTGCGTGAATTATCAGATTTCTCATAGTAATTTTTGTGTGGTAGTTGGAAGGATAATTGAATGATGATGTACATTGCCAGTAATGAGGTGTGTATTTTGTTTCATAGAGACTGTAACCAAATCAGCTGGGAAAACCAGGGTGAAAAACACTAGAGTAATTTGCTATCCTTTACCTTTCAAAGAACAGGAGGGAGATTTGATTAAAAAATACTTAGAACTGTCTTTTCAAACCAGTATGTTTCCATCACTTGTTGCAAAATCCTTTAAAGTTTAACCCTTTAAAACCAAACTGATTAATATCAAACACCATAAAAGTGCACTAAGGGTAATCACATTAGATATCATTAATAAAAGGTTTGATATAATGACCATTTTCAGCCTTTAATAATAATGCTTCCCCATAATAGTTGTTACATCTCTAATAATAAATACAAATGTCAGTGTCATATTTATTCAACTTTACTCCTAGAGGCCATAACCCAACAAATTATACCATTTTAGAATCAAGCTGACTCTGAGAGCAAATTAAAAACCTTCCAGGCCAAATCTGGACCTGCAATTGAAAATTGTGTATTCCCAAGTTTTAATTACTGCAGTTGTTTTTGGCGATTTTTTTGCAACAAATTTTTGTGTACGATTAAATTTAATATGTATTCAATGCATGAGATGTCAGAGACCTCCACAGGAACTAGCTTTATTGCCACCTGTAGGGCGGATTTTAAGCTAGTTCGCATATAAATTTCACACTAAATGTAATGATTATTATGGGATACATGTACAATCAGAAAAAAAGTCTATCTAAACTACCATAAAAACAAGCAGGCTATTATTTGTGAGTTCGGTTCTCACTGGGTGATCCCTACATCTGGCCATGTGCAAAATTAAGCTAAGCTTAATAAATGACAACTCAGAAAGTAGAAGAGCTTGGCAAAATATTAATCATTGAAGTTATATACTTCTTTTGTCCCATAATAGTTATTACATTTTGTGTAAATTTGAAATGTATACACAACTATCATGTTACATTTTTTGGATGAAATGTATATAACAAATATTATTGGAATAATAATTTTACTGAATCAATTTTTAGAAAATAAGCTCTTTAATTCTATTTTAGGTTCTATAAAACAAAATAAAGAAAAAAAAATAATTTAAGCATACTTTTCCAGAAAAATAACCAGTTAATCTGATATAGAAATTTTTCTAACTACTTGTACAAAATGTCAGATTGATTGATTTTAATGGCATGTAACCTATCTGCCTAAAGATTAAGAAATCTTGATTATTGTATGTTCACCATGCTGTCAGCTGGGGCTGTAGAATACACCAACTGCAGAGGGTTACTGCTCCACAATAGGGCCACCTGTTGGCCATGGGTGGCAACTCTTAATGCCTAAGGACAAGATCCTGGTGGTTGAGCAATCCCTGACCTAAGTACTAAATGGTCACATGACCTGCAACACTCCATTTATGCCCTTACTTGGGCTAAACAGTCAGAGAGGCCCAATCTGATCAATCGATCTGGTCATATTAAGCCCTAGCACCTATTTGACCATATTCTACCAAGTGCTTTTATGAAAAACAAATGTGGGTCAAATAATTATGTTAGCAAGTTCATGAAAATTATTTCTACCAGTTTATTGATACACATGAAGTTAATGATAAATCTGACATGTAAATTATTTCAACCAGTTTATAAAACCAAACAAAAATATTTACCAACAAATTATTCACTTACTAATCATATATAAAAAAAAAAACAAGATTTAGCTTCAAATAGCCCACAAGGGGTGATATGCCATTAAACAAAATATCCAACCAACATCATTGTATGTTCATATTTATATTTTTGTTAGTTGTTTCTTGAGATTTTAATTTTTTTGCATGCAGTCTTATCCAATATGAATAATTTTTAAACAGATCTATTTGATCAATAGATAGAACCTTAACAAGTATTACCACTACAAGTAAGAGTGGACCTGGGAATAATGACAATGAAGGGGTACTCCACACTCCCCAGATCTCCAAAACTGAAATTTCTATATTAGATGCAGTTTAGTATCATACCAGGAAACAAAATTTCAGTTATAAATATCAGATTTGTGTATATATGTTGTAATAACAGAGCAAAATATATCATTTTTCTCAATAGTGTTAAAATATTCAAACTTGCAGAATAAGCTATTTCTAGTCTATGTTCATGCTTATTCTGATCATTAAAATTTCCCAAGGGAGATAATTATCAAATGTTAATTACAGCACACTTCCCTTAATTTATATAATCATTTACAATTAATTATAATATAACATTTTTCAATGATGTATCATCATTGATGTGTTACAGTAAAATAAATACAAAATGTAATCAGACAGGTACAGATCATTGGTTTCCAAACTATTTTAGTTCATATCTCCATCTCAGCTGAAATAATCTAATGTCTCCACTTCCTTTATATTTGCCCCACACTGGAGAAATCACAGTGAACACCCATTGTTACCAACTTTTTTCAAAACTAGTTCTAGGTTGAACATCAAGAGGCAAGGAAGGTTGTTGGTTTTATAATGTAAATGATGATAGACTTGAGAAGACTCATACTGTAAAAATAGCAATATATAAAGTCTATATAGATTTAATAAGAATACTAAGATAATGGTTATGATTAGTACACAGTTTGAAGAAAAAAAAGGAAACACTGTGAATTAAGCAAATGAGATCTAAATGTATCTGGAGATTGTTTTAAAATCAATTAGTTAATGGATTGATTTTAATGGCTGTTCGACCTGTCTGGGGTGATTTTATGCCTAGAGGTTAGGGAATTGCATATATTGTATGTTTATATGAAAATTTTTTGTTAAGTTTCTGCACATGGTTATATGATATCAGCTATTCTTATCCAATACGAATAATTTTTAAACAGATCTATTTCACCCATTGATGGGACCCTAACAGGTACAACCACTCCAGGTCAGAGTGGATATGTTAATGAAATGGTACTCTACATTCTTGAGATCTCCAGAAATGGAGCCTCACCATCAGATGCAGTTTAGTGTCATACCTAGGAATTTAATCAGTTAAACCTTAACCAAATTCAGTTTTAAGCCACAGAATACTTTTTGTTGATTTTTCCAAAATCATGATTCCACATGGAACTAAGTGGCCACTTTTAATGAATATGTTAAAATAATCGAGATTTTATATACAATAGTACCTTCATCAATTTACAAGTTTTTCAAGCTATGAGCTGTCACTTAGTTGATTTTTGCTTTGAGTTGCAAGCTAAAATTTGAGGTATGAGCGAGCTTCAGATACGCTTATGTTAATAAGTTCACTAAAAACATTTAAGTTCCCAAATTGAATTCCCTAAAGAAAAATATTATCTGTAAAAAAATTAGGGTGTTTTATTTAGTGGGGAGGAGGCTGGAATGGATTAATTGCATTTCAGTTAATTCCACTGAGGAAAATTGATTTGATATACAAGGAAACTGAGTTATGAGCTCAGTCATGCAATGAATTATATTCATAAGTCAAGGTAAAACTTTATATGCTAACATAACTCAGCAAAAATAACACATTTTAGAAAGAGTTTTGTTAGTGCAATAGCATTAAAATACCCTAACTTAAATTTTCAACTTAACAGTAATAATGTGAGAGCTATGTTTACACCTATCTCATTCATTATAATTTTTTAAGGAAGATAACTGTTAAATGTTAATTATAGCATACTTGCCCTTCTTTATTTATTTATCAACAGTTAATTATATTATTGGCCTCTATGTGAACTCATATGAAACTGAGTTCATGTGTTTTAAACAAGATGGAAGCATCTCTACATTGGTTGATAAATCTCTGAAATTTGTATACCAGTTCACATACCTAGGTAGTAATATCTCATCTATGGAAAGGCATGGGCTGCTATAAATGGATTATCCATCATTTCGAAGACTGATTTCACTGATAAGATAAAGCGAGAACTCTTCCAAGCTGTAGCCATATCAGTGCTACTATACGGTTGCACCACTTGGACCCTAACAAAGCGCTTAGAGAAAAAGTTAGATAGGAGCTACACAAGGATGTTTCATGCTGTCCTGAACAAGTCTTGGAAGCAGCATCCCACAAGAAAACAGCTGTACAGTCACCTGCCTCGTATTACATAAAACACCCAAGGGATACAAACAAGACATGTTGGACAGTGTTGGAGAAGCAAGGACAGACACACAAGTGATGTTCTATGGTCACCCACATATGGACACACCAGTGTCAGCTGACCAGTAAAAATATACATCAATCAGCTCTGTGTGTATTCTAGATGCTGTACAGAAGACATGCCAGTGGTGATGACTGATAGGAACGTTTGTTGAGAAAGTGTCATGGGAATCCATGCTGACAGCGTGGCATAATGAAGATGATGATATATAAATTGATACAGTTTGTATCAACATACCTATCATTTATGTTATAAATATAGATGCAGTAATCAATCATCTCTGCGCTGATTCTAGATGCTGTGTGGAAGACCTGCCGGGAGAGACGACTGATAGGAAAGTTTGTCAAGAAAGTGTCATGGGAATCAGTGCTGACAGCATGACCTGATGATGATGATGATATAAATTAATACTGTTGTTTGTATCAACATACCTATCATTTATGTTATAAATATAGATGCAGTAAAAGCTTCACAATGTCTAAGAGGGTGAAATGTCTTAAATATGCTGGAGTGGAGAAAAAAGAAGGTGGGGATAAAAAGAGGAGAGGGTGGAGGAAGTGAAAGGACAGGGTAGGGAAGGTGAGGAGGGGAGAGAATAAAAGAAAAGGTGAGGTGGAGGGAAGAGAGGCTGGAGAAAAAGAGGATTTAAATTGTGAATGAAAAGATATAAAAGTCATTGTGTTTACATCATTCTCTCCTTTCTTTATGGGACACACGTGAAGAATATGTACAGATTGACCCATGTAATAAAAGCATACATTCAAGAGAATGGCAGGAGTTATATTCCACTTAGCTTAGTCTATCCGTCCATTCCAGTCTTAGAAGCCTACCTACACCCATCTCTCTCTCTCTCTCTCTCTCTCTCTCTTTACCCTCTACTCTGTTATGTTTATAGATCCTCAGGAATTTCCAAGGTTCCAACTAATAATAGTAATTCCATTAATATGAAATCAAAGTCATTCTTTTGATAATCACCAAATCTGATCCTTAAGCAAGTAATTATTAACAATGAACATGATGATTAAAACAGTAACATTTCATAGAATATAAATGTATTTGGCAATAATACAGTATCACTCATAATTAAGTACACCCATCTATACATATATAAAGGGCAGTTGGTGTGTATTTATGTATGTATGTCCAGAGGAAACTACAAAAATAAAACATAAATTCACTATCACCAGATCTTGCTTTTTGAGCAAAAATAATGAAGATTTGATTAATATTTGTGAAGATAATTAAAAAATAAAATTCAAATAGTAAGAGCATGGATTTTTTTTTTTTTTTGCATTTAATATTTTAATATTTTAAATGTGTCTGTGCACTTTTTTTGACACCTCACCAGGCCAGATCAACACAAAAGTCTTTTTTACATAGGGATTTTAATTGGGCATCCTGTGAGGATCCAATTCATGATTAAGTAATAATAGATCTGAAAGACTTTTTGACACCCTCTCAACTCAGGCAACGTCAGGTAGCCGCTTCTAGTAACATTATAAAAATAGAATCCTGGTTTAGAAGAAAATCATTATTTTTAGTGGAACATTATAAAATAAAAATGGTTATTATTAGATATTATTTATTTCCAAAGTTTTGAGTAATGAAACTGAAACCAAAAATATATGTAGAAAGTAAAGTCAGCAGGGTAGTTACTGTGGGTATCAGCCAGAAAGCAAGGGATCCCCTTTTCACTAGTGCTAGAACAGGGAAATTGTTTTTGTGTGTGAGGTGGACACCACACCTACCATCAACTCCCCACTTTACCACACAGATCTAAGTTTTGCTACTTATGCACTGAGTTGGCGAGGCCTGGTATAAAACCCAGAACCTTATGTTTCCCAGGCAGATGCTATATATGTAACAATTCAAAAATAAGTTATCACCTTACATAAATCTATGCAGCTTAATTTTTGGTTACAGAGATGTTGCAATTTCATGTTTAGCTATAGAGTTTCAATGCTGTAGAGTTTGGTAATAAATCATACCCAATAACATCCATTTTGATTGTATGATGCTCCAGCAGAAATGATAAAATCCTGGTATCATTGGTTTAAAAGAAAATTAACTTTTTATAAAATATCATTTATAGATGATACTCTATAGGAAATCAAACTCATGCTTAATGGCCGCCAAATATGGTCTTTTAAGTAAGTAATTATTAAACAATGAACACATTGATCCAAATGGCAAGATTTTATTGAGTATAAATGTATTTAGCAATAATATATGCCCCCTCTCAATTTAAGAAAAAAAATCTCTACAAAAGATTACATTCAGTTGATATTTTTATACATTTTCAGTCAAAATCCTTGCTTAGACAGAAAATCTATTAAGATTTAAAAATGTTAATCCTTTTATAAAAAGAACATCTTTTAGGACATGTGACTCATTCATTTGTTTGGTAATGTTAGAATCTAGCAAGGTTATGAGCTTACCTACGAACAGGCAGAGACTCACAAAAGACATTCATATGAAAAAAAGAAAGTCATAGCATGAAAAAAAGAAAAAAAAAAAAAAAAAAAAAGAAAAGGAAAAAAGAAGGAAAAAGAAAAAAATGTTATCAAATCGGATTCTGTATGGAGTTTCATCTGTTTCTTGTCCGAATATTTAAAATATTTAAGTATTTGTTAAATAAGCCTCTGTACCAGAATCTATCTACTTACATATTAAACATAATGTGATTTTATACATATATAATATATTTTGTTAAAAACCACAGACAAGGCTCTTTTTAACAAATATTATTGATTTTTCTTGTCATTTAAAAAAAAAATTGTTAAGTTTGGTTCAATCTTATATAAAAATTACCCAGAATTTTCTCTCAGTGCTTTCCACCATCATTGGTCATTTTAAAGAGTATAAGGAAGATTTCAATTTTTTCTTTAAATTTGAATTTAAAGGAAAAACAACTAAATATTATACCCAGAAAAATGACTAATGATAATGCAAAGTGCTGAGGAAGGAAACTTTAAAAATAAAATTGATCAAAACTCAAGAAAAAAATCTTTTAAAAATCTATGGTTTTAATGAAATATGCTTATAAGACTTATATATATATATAGTTCAAACTAGGGCTAGAAAAAAGTAGAACTCTGTGGAACATTGATAAGGAATTGGACTAAAGAAGTTAACACTAGACATCAACAGACAGACAGAATCACCACCACTTTAATGGAAGAAGTAAAAAAAAAAAAAAAAATTCCATTAATCAAAGATGCTTGAAAAAAAAAAAATACACATATATCACCCCTGGAGGCGGGGAGAAATGTATAAATGTAAACTGAGTTTGGCTATTTGTCTATCTAAATAAAATGTAAATGTGGTCTGATGAAGCTCTGTGGGCCCCAAATACCCATGAGTGGAAATGGTCCATAATCATGATACCCATGGTATTTAAGGCCTTTTTATTCACAAATAAATAAATATATATATATATATACACACACGGTGGTACTTTGACTTATGAGTGACCCAACTTATGATTTTTCTGTGTTGTAAGCTAAAATTTGAGGTAAGAACAAGCTTCAAATACACTTATATTACTAAGTTCACTAAAAACATTTAAGTTTCCAAATTTATTGCACCAAGGAAAAATACTATTTATTAAAAAAATAAACATTAAAAACATATTACAGCACATAATTCTTTAAATCCTATTTTATCATGTTTTTATACAATCCAGTGATATTTTTCTAATTAAAAAAAAGATGTAACAAAAATAATTAGGATATTTGAGGGGTGGGTAGAAAAGTTTAATGGCATTTCAGTTTATTTCAATGGAGAGAATTGATTTGGTATAAAAGGAATTTGAGTTATGAGTGGAATGAATTAAACTCATAAGTCAAGATACCACTGTGCGTGTATATATATATATATATATATATATATATATATATATAGCTTAAACATGTTTTTTTTTTAACCATAGACAAGGTTCTTTTTAACCAATTTTATTGATTTTTTCTTCTTACCATATAAAATTTCTTAAATCAATCAAGGAGAAAAGTTTTGATAAATCTTATATAAAATTGAACTTTGGTTCAATTTTATATAAAAATTTTATATAAAAATCATCCAAACTTTTCTCTCTATCTGATTGCCTCCATCACTGGTCATTTTTAAGGGTATGATTAAGATATTATTTTTTCCTTAAAATACTTTAATATCTCTAGACTGGATGCAAAATAAATGTTTCACTGGATTTTAAATAAAAAAAACCATCTAATTATGCCCTTGAAAATGACCATTGATGGTGGAAAATACATGAGGAGAAATTTTGGACAATTGTTACGCAGCACAACCAAACTTAAGAAATCTTGTAAGATGACAAGAGAAAAAAAATCAATATTTGTATTGTGTGCGCCAATATCTTAAATAGATTTGTTAAAAATAAATCTTTGAATGTGTCTATGTCTTTTGTGTGTGTGTATGTATATATATATATAAGTCAGGAGTGGTCTATTGTCAGTATCAACTGCACAGTGAGGGAGTCAATCTCCTTTTCACTAGTGCTAGATCAAGGAGATTATTTTGTGTGTCTGAGGTAGAGCACCACACATCCATCAGACCTCCCCCAATTTACTGCACAGATCCAAGCTGTGCTACTCATGCGGTGAATTGGTGAGAGCTGGTATCAAACCTAGAACCTTGTGGTTCCAAGGTGGATGCTCTATTTACTAAGCAAAACCAAATTAAAATTTAATACTAAGAGCACTTTTAATCCGTAAAATCTTTATAGTGCTCAATGCACAAAAATGCCGAGTGATATCACTATATATTTCAAAAGTGAAAAATAAGATATAAAACAAAATAAGAAAACTCACAACTCAGTTTCATACTTTTGATCCACAGGTGAGCTAGTATTTAACACATTAGACATGCTGAATATCATCTCACCTGAAGATTGTAAGTGTGAATTTTAATCATTTTTTATATCTTATTTGTTATTCTTGAAATATATTATGGTGTGTATATATATATATATATATATATATATATATATATATATATACACAGAAGACATTGGCACTTTCAAAAATTAGTCTAAAAATTTTTTTTTTAAATATTGACACTCCCAATACACATTTATATTGAGCAACACTTGAGGTTCATTAATGTAATACTGGTTTTAAAAAAAGTTGGAGGGGTTGGTTTAACTGAAATCTTACACAGATAAAAAAACATAATTTCTAACACTTTTTCCAAATTTTTTTGTCCACCCTTGCCTTCATGGTACTAGGTTAAGGTATAGCAACTTTTGCTCCCTCGATCTTCTGACAGAGATCAGAGTGTAATACTAGGGTGAGTCAAAAGGTTTGAAATATTTTGGTAAGATAAGGCACAATTCAGCATTTCAGGATCTTTTTGCCAAAATTATGAAAGTAATGAATCACACTAGACTGTGAGATGCTAAGTTCATGTAATACTCTCTAAGTACTACTTGCTGGATTTACCTCTATGAGTACTGCCTTGGAATCCATGGTTTTAGGCCTACCTGACTTTGCCTAATTATCAAGGATCTTGTAAGCTGAACATAATTTTTTGAACCATCTGGTTACTGTACTGTAATTTACTGTGCCTTCACCTTTCACACAATAAATGTTTATGGCTACTTTCATGACATTATCTCCAAGTTGTAAAGCATAAGTTCCTGAATTAGACTACATTGCACATTCATCTGCATAGCTTTCAAATCGCACATGGAGTGAAGCAATGTGCAGTAAATCAGTGCACCAACTACTACTATAATAACAACCCCAATGCTAAATATGTACCTTCTACAGCTTGAAAGTTCAATTATGTTATATATATGCTGCACACTATCATGTATCAAAATATTTCAAAACTTTTAATTTATCCTAGTATCCTTACCCATAGAAATCTAATTAGATATATCACACAAAATGAATTAGATTTAAAATTAAGATAATCATTTATATATCTATGTCTGTTTTTTCTTATTTGTTATTTATAATGGTTATTTTTATCTGCATATATCTCATACCTAAAGAAAAATAACCGTAGGATTTCCATGTGTACAGTTACTGCAGTTTGAACCTCAATAGACATCTTAGAGAACAACATTTTCCTTCTAGGTGGAACACATGGATACTACACTCTGAGCCAAGGACAAAGTGCCAATGTATAAATAACCATATTTTTTTCATAGGAAATATATTAACACACTCAGAGGGTGTTTAAAAAATTTGATATTATATGAAATGTACAAAGTGTTTTGGAAAATCAATATCATTTCATAATCTAATAACTTGACCAATTCTTGTTCAAATGATTTCAAATTTTAACAGCATGTGTAGAAACAAGTCAAAATTCTATTTTTCATGTTTAAACACATTTTAAAAAAAAAAGTGAATGGCATTTCTATACAAGTATGGCAAAGAAAAAAACCCAAAAAACCCATCAAACATAGAATTTTGATTTGTTGCTATACATGTTAAAATTTGAGATCATTAGAAGGAGAATTGGTCAAGTTATTAGATTATGAAATCATAGGAATTTTTCTGAAATATATATATATATATATATATATGCAACATAGAATGACTGGAGAATGAGAAAAGTATTGGCATATTTTTTTAAATTAAAAGTTTTTTTAAATCTTAACATTTTGACATCTGATGATTGCAAGTAAGCATGACACTTTAGTTACGGGGTATTAAATCCATAATATATAATATTTGATTGTATGTATGTGTGTGTGTGTATATATATATATATATATATATATATATATATATATATACACACATACATGGGTTCACCACCAACTGGTTAATTAATCCCCATCCCCAGTCATAAACACTGCCTCCTAAGATGATGAGAAAAACTGAAACTGAAATCTTTCAGGATTTCTCAGAAAAATTGTATATTATGCCTTATGATTTAAAAAAAATCATTTTCAATCAAGTTAGCAGTCTGATGAAATTCATAGGTTTACACGTATACCTGTGAGTAGAAATAGATCTATGACCACAAAATGACTGATTTTTAAGTCTTTTTCTTTACCAATTATATATATATATATATATATATATATATATATATATATGCTCAGTATCATTGGTATAGCATGTCTATCTAAGTTAGGGTAACAGAGTTACCAAGTGTTGTTGACTTCATGTCTTCACTACCCTAACTTAGATTTATATTATACACAGTATCACTCATAAATAAGTACACTGCTAACAATTTCTTTTTCATAAAATGTTAATTTTCTTCTAAACCATTATACAATTGAAATGGATATTATTAGGTATTATTTATTACTAAATTATACAGCAAAGAAACTCTGTAACCGTAATATATAGCAGTACAAAAATAAGTACACCTCTCATATATATTCATGCCATTTTATTTTTGGTTGCAGAATTTCAATGTTGTACAGTTTGGTCAGTTTCATCAGCCATGATTGGAACTATATTAGTATGCATACAATTAAGCAGCTGTTGCTTAGTTTACAATAACGCACCTTTCTTACAGAAACAATCATGTTAGTACGCCAACAATTTTCCTGTAACAAATCTGTAATTGATGAAATGATATTTTTCCAGTATTTTTATTTTTCAAAACTCTTTAGCTGATAAAATTCTGATTAAAAAAACAAACAAACAAAAAAACAAGCACACTTTCTAAACCTTTACTCCAGATATTTTCATTTAAGCTAATCAGCTTATTCTGTCTTTCATAGAACCATTGTATCTTGTTATCCCACGCAAAACACATCTTCACAAACTATGCATTTTTCAAGAGCTTTGTCAACAGCACTCCTAACACTAAAGTTGAGACATCTTCTTTTGCAATCGTTCTAGCATCATGCTCTGCAGCAAAAAGCTCACTTTAATTGCATTCTCTAACCATTAATTAAAAACAAAAGAAACTTAAGAATGATGCAAAAAAGAATCCTGCAAAGATTTAGTTAATTGTTTTTATGATTGATAAAATTTATTTTATGCTTGTCTGCATACAGAAAATTAAGAATCTGAAAACTACCTACACATTTTCCATTAAAATTAAAAAGCAGATTTTTATAATATATGAAATTAAACATTATATAATGACACTTGCTTAAAGGCTGACTTTGGCGACCATTAAGCTCAACACAGAGTTGCATTCTATTTATAGTATTTATAAGTAATTGCAAATAAATAAAATTCTCTATGATTAGCATTTCATATTTATCTCCCTTAAGATATGATAATGATCAGAATTGGCATGACACAGGCCCCACATTATGATTAGAAATTGCTTTATTCTGTAAGCATTTTAATGTTCTAATGTTAACAAAAATCTTGCCTGTCTTATGGTGATAGACAAGGTGTTTGCAAAAAGTATGATGAGTGAAGCTGTATTTACCAAGACAGAAATGAGCAATGAATGAAATATCAATGTTCTTCATAATAATCCCCTCAGCATTCAATACCCAGTGAGTTTTCTATTGGTTGAAGCATCTCTGAAACTCCTCTTTTGATATGCTATGAAACTATTCATTTTAGTGTCCTCCATGTCCTCAGATCTTATCATCAGGTTGTGCTGGTAGTATAAATATTCATGACTCTCTCTCTACAACCGTCTCTATAGTTAACTGCCTTTGGGATGTCCTTCACACAGCATCCAGAATCTGCACAAGCTGACTGATGTAGGTTTTTGCTAGTCAGCCTGTTGTGTCCATGTTTATGTGTCCACAGGAGAATGTCACTTATGAGTTCATCCTTGCTTCTCTAGCAGTGTCCAGCAAGTCTTGTTCATCTTACTTGGATGGTTTGTATGATAGAGGCAAGTGGCCATAGAGCTGCTTTCTTGAAACAATTATCTTCCAAGATTTGTTCAAGACAGCATGCAACATCCATGTGTAGGTCCATCTATCTTTTTCTCTAAGCAATTCATTAGAGTACAAGTGGTGCAGCCATACAGTGGCACAAATACGACTGCAACTTGGAAGAATTTTTTTTATCTTATCAGTGAGATTAGAATTTCCATTTGATTGATAATCTGTCTATAGCAGTCCATGCTTCAGATCTTATGATTGCGATGAATTTTCAGTTTAGGAAACATGAAAAAGTCATACAGACATAATTTTTATAAATATGGAGGGCATTGCACTTGTTTTTCACGAAAAAACATTTCATTTAAAAAGTATTGAGATTGGTTTAGATGTTTAGAAATGTAGAATGCTGTAGAGACATCATCACTTTATTATATAAAGTTCTTTGCAACCTTTCTTGTTTCCTAAACTGAAATTTATCTATTGAAATTTGAGGACATGAAGGACAATAAATAGAATACAATGTTGCAACTTTATACTATATCAAAAGACAGACTTAAACCAATAGAAAACTTGCTGGAATAAAGTTTATTGAATACCAAGGGGATTATTTAAAAAAAACCAAAACATTTGTTCAATTCTGTCTCGGTAAATACTGCTTCAGTCTTGATACTTTTTTGCACTTACCCTGTATATTGACAGAAAGCACCAATAATGATATGACTACTAATAAAAAAAATTAATATGATATGAAATATGAATGTGTATGTTTGAATTTTTCCCATGATCATCCGAATATGTCAAATTTTATATACGGTTGAATTTTGTTTAGATTTGATTTTAAAGACATTTTTGGTAAGATTACACTATTTTTTTTTTTTAATCAGGTGAAATTTAAGAACTTTAAATCTAGGCAAGACAAAACTCAGATATAATGAATTAAGTTTTTCACAGGCTTATTTAAAGATTGATCCAAATTTTTTCAGTCTAGACATTTAAGGAAAAAAATGCTCAAACGTGCACAAACACTGATATTGATTTCTACCTGAAAATCTTTTTAAGAAATTCAGATATAAAAAGTTAATTTAAACATTACCTGGTCTTGAAATTATGGCTGAAAAATAGCTCTTATACATTTGATTAAGCCTAGAAATAAGGTATTACAGTACAGATGGAAGGACTAGAAAAGATGATTTTATACAACACATCAGAATAACAAATATAAACATGTCTTCTTCTTCTTCACTATTATTAATTTTGACTAGGATTTTCTTTCATCTTTTAATTTTAGATGTGACTTACTTAGATAGTTACTGCTATAACAGTGAGATAAACAGTGCATATTGGAGACTATAATAAAGGATAAGTTCTAGGTATACTCAGACTCATGTTCCTTTTTGCCGCAGGAAGCCTGATTATATGCACCAGCTGCTTTTGGAACTAATCCACAATGGGATTGTAAAGTCTGTGGAGTGGCCTATTGTCAGTATCAGCCAAACAGCAAGGGACTCTATCCCTTTTCACTAGTGGTAGACCAGGGAGAATTGTTTCTGCAGAGGTTGACCACCACATTTAAAATCCGCTTTAGATGCTTTACCACACTGATCAGATTATT
The DNA here is from genome assembly GCA_023376005.1 of Doryteuthis pealeii. Lineage (NCBI taxonomy): Eukaryota > Metazoa > Mollusca > Cephalopoda > Myopsida > Loliginidae > Doryteuthis > Doryteuthis pealeii. The sequence continues at coordinate 48,395,815 of CM042151.1, forward strand.
CAAGCTGTGCTACTCATGCGCTGATTTGGCAAGGACCAGTATCAGACCCATAAACTTGTAATTCCTAGGCAGATGCTCTACCGACTGAGCTAAACTAGCCTCTTTAATTTGGGATTGTAAAAGTCTAAATTACACCTATTAAGCAATTCCTTATTTCACCTCTCAATATCTTGGCACTGTTTGGTTTTATTGCTTTTATATTGTAATAGAGTGAACAGCATTTTTTTAAAGCAAGGAAGATTGTCAATCATTATTACTATTATCAATTTTAATCAGCATTTTCTTGAATCTACCAGTATTATTCTTTACTGATACACCTTGTTCTTTGCTGTCATAGAAACAATAACCTTAGTGAGTTGTCTTAAAAAGTAACTGAAATTAAAAGATGAAAGAAAATACTAATAAAAATTAATAATAGTAATGACTGACAGCACTTCACCTAAAAATAAGATTTCAAAAAATAGAATAAAAAGTCTTGCTATTATGTTTTTGTATCCATTCAATTTCTAATTGCCCTATTGCTACTTCAACAAAAGTGTCAATATTGCTTTATTTTTCAAGCTGATACATCAATAAAAGGTATGAATTCATCTGTTCTTCCCCCCAGTTATTGGCAGACTGGGTTCATTAGACTTGGTAAGGCAACCAATCTAGGAGAAGGAAAATCCTAACTGAATTATTTTGCAATCTGCTTGTGGTGGAGGGGGTTGAGTAAATACATATTTCAACAAAAGTAGACATTTTTTTAAGCACTGATGCATTTCATTATACAAATATAATTGGAATGATATACATATCAAATGTGTCTTTCTTTCTTCCTTCCTTCTTTTTATTTTTATCATTATCAATTTGGACTATTCCTTTTCATCTTAGTTACATTTTTTTTTACGTTGCAGTAAAAAAAAAATGTAACTAAGATGAAAAGAAATAGTCCAAATAGTCATTCAGTAATTATTTCTATGAAAATGAGTAACAATGAATATTAGAGGAAATAAAGGTTAAGCTCTTGGTGAGACTTAAACACATGCCCTTTTCCTTCAAGGCTGTTTGGTTATCTGTAGCAGTTGCTTTACCAACTATGCTAACAGAACCACTGGTATTGAAGATCAAATCACACCTACAAAACCATCTTTTATTTAGTCTCTTGATCTCAGCACCTTGTTTGTTGTTATTATTTTTACAGACTAGTAATGATAATATGGAGGAGCTTGTGGCATAGCAGTTGTCATTGTGGGAAGTAGATTTGGCAAAAATTTAAATTCTGAACAAGGCCGTTTGCATTTCACATAGAGCTAATAGCATTGGAAAAAGTAGGTGTTCCTTCATGGTGTAATGGTTAGTAAGTAAGTCGTGCAGAATCATTATTACTGAAAAAGATTTTGATCCTCACTGGATGCTTAATATTTGCAACCTTTGTCACATTTTATATGAGTTGGGTAAATACCTACCTTTGGGAAAAGTATGAATCCAACTATTCCCCCACCACTTATGGGTAAACAATAGGGTAGACTGTGCTCTTTAACTTTACTATGTTTAGTTCAGTCGGTAGAGCACTTGCCTAGAAATCACAAGGTTCCTTGTTCGATACTGGTCCTGGCCAATTCAGCATATGAGTAGCACCGGGATCTGTGCGGTAAAGAGAGGAGCTGATGGTAGGTGTGGCATTCCATCTCAGACGGAAAAACAATCTCCTTGGTCTAATACTAGTGAAAAGGGCTATTTCTGTCCAAGACACACTACATGACCAAACCAGGTTATGAGATGAGACTTTCTCAAGTCTCTAGTGTTGATAACATTTTTTTTTTCCTGATAAACACTGTCAATCATTACTATTATTAATTTTATCTTTTTTTAAATTTTATTCTTTATTATTGACATATACTGTTCTTTGCTGTCATTGAAATAATAACCCAAGTGAGTTGTGATAAAAAGCAAGTAAAATTAAAAGATGAAAGAAAATACTCATCAAAATTAGTAATGACTGATGATGCCTTCATTTAAAAAAAAATAAAAAAATAAATAAAAAGACTCTTCTTGCTTTTTTTATATCCATTTGATTTCTAACTGCCATGTTTTTTTACTTCTACAAAAGTAGACATTGTTTTAAGCATTGATGCATTTCATTATATGAATATATTTTTCTATGTGAGCTCTTTTACAATCACCTACGCACGTAGACTAACATTTGGCTAATTACGATAGTTCTTCTTGTTCAATACATTGCAAAAATAATACAACAATAAACGAGTCTTCAACTCATCCCACATAGAATCTTATAATCGGAAATACACCCACTTGCTTTCCAAACAGCACTTGTTCATTTTTAATTCAAAATCTTCAGCTACCCCCTTGACATGAGAAATAATACTTTCACAGTCCCCCATCCCTAAATTCAAGTGACGACTGATTAGATGCACCATAACATATTCATCACAAAAAACACAAAAAGCAGAGTAGGTGGATTTCCTTAACAATACAATCCGTGCAATCTTTAATTTGTCTCTTATGATAAATATTCAAGAAGATCAGGGATCACCAAGACGCAAGCTACATTTTGGGGTGAGTTGATGTTCTAAATATTCTTCTTAAGAAACGTATCATCAATCATTTTCATAAGCAAAAAAAAAAATAATAATAATAAAAAATAACAAAATAAACATAAATAGTCAATCTAAATACTAAAGTAATACATTTTCACCACTGTACACAAATATTAGTATTTCTGAATTTTGATAAAAAATCTTTGCTTCATTCATTTACCATTAAGACTTATAAAAATATATATCTTAAATAGTTGAAGTATTCATCTATGCTTGGTAAGCAGTAAAAATCTGATTGTGGCAACAAATGGTAATTGTTGCTATAAAAGAAGAATCTACATTAGAGAAAAGGGTTTTACCAATTATATTTTTTATATTATCAACTGAAGTTAATATTGTTCTATGGAGAAGTATAGAGAAATATTTTTATATCTAAATAAGTGATATTTAAAAGATTTATTAATTCAATCATGTTTTTTTTATCTTAAAAAATATATCATGAGCAAAAAAAACAAAGAATACTAAAATAATACATTTTCACCACTGTATACTGATATTACCATTTGTGAATTTTGATAAAAAGTCTTTGCTTCATTTATTTACCATAAAGACTTGTAAAAATGTATATCTTAACTAGTTGAAGTATTCATCTATGCCAGGTAAGCAGTAAAAATTTGGATTGAATCCGGTTATTTTATAATATTTACTGTCAAATAAAAATTGATACTATAAGGCAAAAAATGGTAATTGTAAGAGATTTACCAATTATATTCTTTATATTATCAGCTGAAGTTAATAATTTTTGTGGGAATTATAGAGAAATATTTTTTATATTTAGATATGGGATTTTCAAAAGATTTATTAATTCAAACATGTTTTTTTTTTATCTCATCATCATCATCATGGCACGCTGTTTGCACGGATATCCATGACAATCTCTCGCCAACCCTCCCTATCATTCATCGACTCTGGGAGCTCCTCCATGCAGCAGCCAGCATCCTTACATAGTTGGTCAATGTAGGTTCTGGCTGGGCGGCCCACATTAGCATGCTCATGTGCTGGCTTCCACAGTAGTACATCGCTTACGAGCTCATCCTTGCTTCTCCAGCAGTGTCCCGCATGCCTAGTCCGTCTTACTCATATGGTTTGTGAGATGGGGGGAAAGTGGCCATACAGTTGCTTCTTTGTGGGGTGCTGCTTCCACGACTTATTCAGGACCGCTCGCAGCATTCTTGTGCAGCTCCCATCTAGCTTATTCTCAAGGCGCTTCATTAGGGTATAGGTGGTACAGCCATACAGCAGTACCAACACAAACCACAGACTGGAAGAATTGTCTCTTTAGCTTGTCAGGGAGATCGGATTTCCATATGACTGATAATTTGTTGGTGGCCAACCATGCCTTTCTTATTCGTGTGTTAACATCGCTTTCTGTGGATGAAATATTACTACCTAGGTATGTGAATTTTTCTACTGACTTAAGAGGTTTACCGTCAAATGTGGAGATGTCTCCCTGCTTTTTGAAGCTCATGAACTCAGTTTTATCAGAGTTCACGTAGAGGCCAACGTTCTTTGCTGCCTCCTCCAGGCTGTGTAGAAGTGCCTCAGCCTGTGTCGGTGTATCTGCAAGAAGTGCGAGGTCATCAGCATAGTCTAAGTTAATCCTAACTAAGCAATAATGTTATACAATTATTTTATTATTCCAGCTTGGAGTAATATCAATGAACCTAATATGTAAATGTTTGATTAAATGTGAATAACTCTTTAGGTAATCCACTAATTTTTCTTTATTTTTAAAGTTTGGAAATTTAAATTCTACATGATTAGTTACATCTTGCAGCAACATGGCTTCTTGTTGATTATTGTTTATTAAAAGAGACCCTTATCAGTGAGAATCCTCACTTTCTCGATGAGCAACATATTTTTAAATGTTAAAACCTTCTACCAAGTTCAATAAGCATGCATATCAAATGTCATAGCTGTTCAACTGTCTACAGAAGACAGATAAACAAACTCTTCCCAATAATTAATACTTGCTTAAAAACTGACTTCAGAAGCCATTTTATCTTGATGTTGAGTTTATTTTAAATCTTTGTAGCCAATTGTTACGAGAAAAGATAAATCCACATAAGAGATTTACCAATTTTTAAATACTTTTTTTAATCTTATCTACTGACATTAACATTGTTTTGTGCTAAATCTCAAAGTTTTGTAGAAAAATATATTCTTTAAAATCTAAGTAACAAAGATTCTTCTTAGTCCAAATCAAGTTACCCTACAATGTAATTGTTTTATATCTCCAGATTAAAAAAAAAAACTACTTATAAACTTAATTAGTAATGTTTAATTAAATGTGAATAACTTTTGTAAGAAATTTAATTTGAGTTTTTCTTTTGAAGTTTAGAAATTTATCTTCTGTACAATTAGGTATGACTTGGAATAACATGGCTTCCAGCTGATTATTGATTATTGTTAGAGAATCTTATCTTGATGAACTTTTCTCTTTCCTCCCATTAAGAAGAAAATATTTTTATATAAAACATTCACCTGTGTCCACTAAGTGTATGTATTAAATTTGGTCACACTCTACCAAACCAGCTGTTAGGACAGACAAACAAACTATTTCAAATTATAAATATATAAGATCAAGACTTGGATTGAAGCTGGTAAATTTACAATCAGTTGTCAGTTAAAAAATTCTCTCTGAATAACTACAAACAGTAACTAGAACTACACAAAATAAATCCACATAAGAGAAGAGAGATTTACCAATTATATTTTTTATATCATCTTTTGAAGTTAATATTGTTCCATGAAAAAAATAAGAGTTTTGTAGAGAAATATCTTTTTATTTTTCAAGTGAGGGACACATAAGAGATATATCAATTTAGACATTTTTTGGGTGGGGTTAGTTCAAACTAAGCAATAATCTTTTTACTTATATTAACTTGAAGAACTATCCATAAATCTAATCCAGTGGTTCTCAATGTGGGACATAGACTTCACTGGTCGGGGGGGGGGGGAATTCATGAATGAGTTATCAACAGTGAATTTTATTCTAGTGAGTCTGTGAGTTATGTTGCATATACAGTATACATACATAAAAGATATTGGTTTGTGCGTACATACTGTCAGTATATATATATATATATATATATATATATAATTACATATGTACTGTGCACTCCACTAATAATACTGCAAAAACTTGGTCCACCACTGACTCACCAAGTGAGCTAGTGATAACCATATACTATTACAATATATATATATATATATATATATATATATATATATATATTAGTAAATGAAAAATTAGATGTTACAAAGGGGATTTCAGGATTTTAGAGATACTTAAGTGGGGTATTGCCAAAAAAAAGTTGGGAACTACTGACCTAATCAGCAATGTTTAATTGATTTTGAATATTTATTTTAGTAAGATAAAGAATTTAATTTTTTTCTCATTTGGAAATTCTGTAGAATCAATTACATCTTGCAGCAACATAACTTCCCCACTGATAATGGGACAGTCTCTGAAGCATACTGGGTAACATGTTGTGTTGCATACCCTTCTACTTTACTTCTTTACTTACTCTATTCTTCTGGCCGTCTTTGGAATCTTATAACATTTTGTCTTGGTCTGGGATCTTCTAAGGTCTCTTCTAACGTCTGAACTTCTCTTGGGGACTTCGTATCTGGTCTTTCATTGGGGATTTCTCTTTATCAGAAGCCCTGTGTCATTGGTAGTTTTTAGATAATAACACAAGACTTCGATTTACTTTGATCATATTTTATTCTCGAAATCCCCCACCAGACTACCTGCGCAGAGTAAGTCGGAGTGTGTATAACACGACTCACTACTGTTGTGGTTTCTCGCCGACTGACTAAAATCTATTTCTAATCTAAACCGGAAGAGGGTCTCCTCCACTGATTCTCATGGTATCCACCAGAAGGAAGGATCAGGACACTTCAAGCCTTGTCATTCAAATCCTTCAAGGCCATGGGCTGCAGCTTATAATGGTCATTTTGATTTCTACACTATTGCACGTAAATATTAGGTATCTAATAATTATGTAACAGTTGGACTGTGACATCATAGTAAGTCTGAACCTCAGTTGGACTATTACGTTCACTTAGAACTAATACCTTTGAGATTAGATTAAATAGTACCACTACTGTTCTTAAATAACCCTCAAAGTTTAAACAAAGAAACCAAACCAAACCACTGATAGTTTTTTTTTTTTTGTTTTTTTTTGTTATAGAGAGCCTCTTGGTGAGAGCCCCTCTTTCTCCATAGGAACAATTAAATTTTTAATCTCAAAACCTTCCCCAAGTTCCAGTGAATATGGATAATAAATTAGTTAGTTTGATATGAAACCATTTGTTTGTCTATTCAGGAGAGACCATTTAAATGTTCTCTATTTATTAATGTAGACGCATAAGTTTTCTCTATTGTTGTAAGAAACAACAGCCAATGATTTTTGCATGAATAGAACTTGTTTAGTAAATTATTTTTACAAAGCTGTACATTTAAGTGAAAAACCAGGAAATCTATGTAATTCCCCTCAAAACATTAACTGTTAATAGTGTTGGCCATATTTAATACAAAACAAAAGGTAAAACAATGTACTGCAAAAGTATGTTTTGTAAATTTATAGTTAATCAACAATGTAGGCTGAGAGAGAGAGAGAGAGAGAGAGAGAGAGAGAGAGAGAGAGAGAAGTAGTGGTGGTGGGGGGATATAATACATGTACAATATATGATACAATATATGTAAAGTATGTATGGTAGTAAATGATAATATAGATTTATAACACATATGCAAGATGTTTTCAGAACTGCAGAATATTATCATCACAGAAATGGTTTGATTTCTTTGTTTAATGGCATATCAACCTTTGTGGGTTATTCAATGCTATCCTTGTAGAAGAACAGTAGTAGTACTATTTAACCTATAGATGGGAGGATGAAGAAGTTCATACCTTTTCCAAAGGGTATTAGTGTGAAAGTAAACATAATAAAGCAAGTGGATTTCAAACTCGTATATTATGATGTCACAGTCCAGAATGTTAACCACTATGCCATGGGATGCCCGCAACAAAGAAATGAATAATAAATGAATTGTTACTTTCCTTCAATATAATCCATTTGGCATTCAATACACTTATTCAAGTGAGTTTTCCATTGGTCAAAGAACTTCTGAAGCTTCTCTCTTGATATGGTATGAAATTGTGCCATTGTATTTCTTTTAATGTCCTCTATGTCTTCAAATCTTACAGTTGTAATGACTTTTCACTTTCGGAAACAAGAAAAAGTTGCACAGATGTGCCATGAGCAGGATATTACACAAGGTCAATTTTTAAGCATACAGCTGGTTAGAATCCTCCTAGACTGGTTGCCTTACTAAGACTAAAGAATCCAGTCTGATGTATTATTTACCCATTGCTGGGGGGAGAACAAATGGATTCATACTTTTCCTAAAGGCATTAGTGCAAAGTGAAATACAATCAGCTTTGCTCAGGATTTGAACTCGGGTTGCCGATTCCATTTCCCACAACAATAACTATTATTCTAAGCACAGATGTAGGCCTGGTAAGTATGGAGTATGCTGCTTTTGCACAATCTTGTGTGTAATAGTATTGTGCTAGATAATAGAATTGGCTAACAGTTTAGCTTTATACAATTCTACTGAGGGCAGTAGTATGACGAATTATATTTGCCTGGATGACTCCAATATGAGGGGGTGGTAGATTATACCACACTGTCAAAACCTGCTGATCAAAAATATCAAAACTGATATCATTTTTTTTTCCTCAAACCAACACTGACTCAACAAGATGTTTAGACAGCAGTCTAGAGATAACATTATTGTATAAGTTGCTCAGCTGTATGCATGCTTTCATTGAAATTTTAAACTTTAACTTTAGAAATTAAAAAAAAATTAAATCTTCCATCTCTATACTTTTGCGATTACATCTCATATTTTATGTATAGATAACTTCCTAACCATTTTTAGTTTTCTTTACATTTTCTAGTTTATAAACATTATCTTTGATTCATCGCTGTAGACAGTAAAACTAATAAAACAAATTAGCATTTAATTATTGATGGCAAATCCACAAATAATCAAATCTGTTAAAGTTAAAACTCACAAAAGTCAACGTTCGAATGTACACATTAGCTTTCTGATACATTTTGTTGTCAAGGTGACAAAAGAACAGTCCTTTTGCTAATTTTTATAGAGAAGAGTTTCGAAGACAGAAAGAAAGTCTCAGCTTCATAAGAAATGAAATCAAGGGAAAAAATGTCAGTGAAGCACTACATTCATTTATTTCTTCATCCCACGCTTTTCAAACATGATATGAAAATAAAGTAGAGAAGCTGAAGTAAACATCTGCAATAGGTAAAATGTCAACACTTGGATTGTAGCTGGTTATAATAATAGTAAAATACTTCCTTACTTCTGATAGTGAGCTGGTAAATATTGTCTCCATTAGAGTCACAGTTATATGAAACTGCTAGAAATACACTACTTGTTATAAGTATTTGAACAAAAATAGAATTTGTACAATTGCTTCATTTTGAGAGTTAAAAACTTGAAGTATTTAAGAAGTATTATATTTTGTTTGAACTCAAAATAAAAAGATATGCATTTAGTCATGTTTTATGATTCTGAATGCATTTACTGAGTCTTAGAATGTGCTGACTGTATCCCTTGCAAAAGGGTACCATATCTAAAAAAAAAAAAAGAGGGTGTGTTGGGTATGACACTAAACTACATCTGATGGTGAAGCTCAACTTCTAGAGATCTGAGGAGTATGGAGTACACTTTCATTGCCAGGTCCACTCTAACCCAGAGTGGTATTACCTGTTAGAGTCCAAACTATGAGTAAAATAAAATTAAAAAAAAACTTTTAAGAAACAACTACACAACTATGAAAAAAATGTAAATATGAAGATATATGGAACAAAATTTCCTAACCTTTAATAAAATAATCCTAAATGTTAAAATCAACCAATCAATCAATCTGAATGCTAAATTTCAAAAAATAAAATTGAATTGTTAAATGAAAAAAAAAAATGCTTTGTTTTTTTATTTTTTTAAATGGCAAATAGTAATCTAATCTGAATCCTCCCTGTTCAAAATTCTTAATGGCTCCTGGAATTCTAAGCAATAAAAAAAAAAAACAGATTTTATGGCTGTTCAAATAATTATGAGCAGTAATTTCTGTATGGTAATGCTCAGGAGGACTATAGAAGGTAACTGGTACTAGGCAACAAACCTTTCACACCAACTAATATGCCACTTCTCAGACAATACTGCTATAATTAATACCCTTGTGAAAAGCATGAATCTATTTCTTCTTATGCTAACAGATTTATGTTGCCTTAGTAAAACAACTGGCCTCAAAGGAACCTCTGAATTCAAACCACTGCCAACACACTATGGGCTAGTATAGTACAGTAAATATAATTACTTCCCATATCTTACAGACTTTTTGGAAGGCTTGTGTTCTACAGAAGACTAAGAAAAAGACTAAAAGACTGGTGGAATTGTGATGGATATAGATTTATATAGATATGAATAGATTATATATATATATATATATATATATAGTAATAGTGGAAAAGAGTTATGGGTCTACCATGTTTTTAATCTATATGATCTTATCATGACCTTACCTTATACTTGACTAAGCTGATGTAGTTACTTAGTTAAACTGAGATAAACGTCTTTTCCACCTCAGTTTAACAAAGTGATGATATCAACTTAGTCAAGTATAAAGTAGAGTCCTGATGAGATCATATAGATCAAAACTATGGTAGACTGATAACTCTTTTCAACTATTACTATCATTACAGTGCTATGTTTATGATGTATTCAGCACTCTTGGATAAATTACTAATGCCACTGCACTGGATAAGTCAAAGTGGCAATTGGACATACACACACACACATATATATATAACAAATTTTTGGTACAACTAATTTTATACAAAAACTTAAACAATATCATACTTTATTGAATTATGGCTTATTTTTTGATTATGATTATCTATTTTTATACCATATATATACACACACATGGTATAAAAAGTAAGATATCCATGATGTGAATGTAGAATAATGTTATCATGTCAGAAAACAGTGCTGAGTCATCTCAATAAAACTCACCACTTATGTCAATAATAGTGTAAATCTTATACCAAAATTGTAAATGAATTGAAGAGATCCAGAGTCAGAAGTTTCCCACAGTATACTGGATTCCTTTCTTTGTCACTACCAGTAACCTGTTTAAAAAAAGGAGTCATTTGAACTTGAATTATTAAGAATGTTGTCCTGACTTTTCAATGTATTTGAAGTTGTCATCTCATCATATAATTAAAATTAACCTCATTGAATAAAAGATTCATTATTGAATACACTGACTTCTATTTCTTGTGCAATGTATAAATGTATCATTTAGTCTGTTAATTCAAATCTTACATCAATGAATGAATGAATGCTTTGTTGCTGGAAAGTTCTGAATACAATAATGTATCATATGAAGAATCTGCATTTTGATTTGACATTTCCATGATATAATGGAAAAACAACAAAGTTTAGAGGTAGTATAAGATACGTATAAGGTGCTCTGGGTTAATGGTAATTATGCTTTGGCCCCCAAACCATAGATAATCTCAGAGTCAACATCTTTTGAAGGTTTTATTGGCTGCACAATTGTTGCTTTTGCAACAGAAGCAGCACCTTTATATAATTTTGTTATACATATAAAATGTATCATTCAACAATATGAAATGCCAGGCCATTTCATTCATATAAATAGTATATTGTAGGAATGAAATATGTTGCAGGCAACACATTCCTACTATGTAATATAAAGCCCAAGAAATACTATAAATACTAGATGCCATGATTATATACATTTAAAAAAGAAGAAGACTAACTTAAATAAAATAGCATTCAATCTAGAAACTAATATACTCAATATATTTAACAACTAATAGATATACAAACACATATTAAATTGCATCTAATAGTGAAGTTCCAATTCTGGAGCTTTGGACAGTGTGGAGTACCCAAACATTGCTATTACTCCCAAGTCCACCCTGACCCATGGAGAGAATACCTGTTAGGGTCCCATGTAAGAGTTAAATAAAAACAAAAATGAGTTAAAAAAAATTCAATACCCATCTAGAATGAATGAAACAAAATTCATTTGGCATAGAATAACCCAAAAAGGGTTGACATGCTGTAAAATCCAACCAACAAACCACATATTATTACAAACACTTTAGTCTTACAAGCTAGTAATGCAAATTCTGATATAATAGTAACACAAGTCATGTTTCCTGTTCAATGGTGAACTGACACTGATCTAGGCCTCAGGGCAAAAATGTGTCCCCTTAACTCACCCCACCCTACCATCCATTTCATACAGATATATGCAATCTTAATCAGTCATTTATTTCTAAATATCTCTAAAAATATATAGGAATCTATTAGGCTTTTTATTATCAGTGTAATCAAGTATTGTTTTAAACAGACCGGCTGGATACAGTAATACACCAGCAGATGTCCAAAGTGTTAAATCATTTTAGCCATGATTCATTTGAGGCCATTTCTAAAATCGGATATTTGCTACTTGAGCCTCTAGATGGTTTGGGTCCTCAGGCACTGCCTGATTACCAAAACTGCTGTTGTCTTCTGTCCCTGTTGAATAATTCCTTTTGTTACCATATTGGAATTTCTCAATGCTATACGGAGTGTCAATGTTACATCATATATATATATATATATATATATTATTATAATATATATATATATGTATGTATGTATGGTAAAAGGACTTTAAATACAAATTCAAGAATTATATATAATATATATATATATATATATATATATACACATATATATATTTATATAAGGACCAGTTTCACAGCATAGGTTGATCATCAGGTACAAATAAAAGATGATTTTTTCCTTAAAAAGAAAAAAGTTCCTTTTCTGCCTTCTAACATTTGTACCTGATTGAATTATGTTATGAAATTGCCAGCTGTATGGGATGCTTGTGATGGCTGTGATTTTAATGGTTTTTAATAATGATTTTTGATAGTTACCCAATATTTGACTATTAATTGGCTCTATCCTGAATATTGAGCACTAACACTAAAACAATGTGGAGTTTTGTTCTAAATATTGATGCCTATATATATATATATATATATATATATATATATATATATGGCAGGAACCTGTACTTTTAGTATGACCTGACCATAAGTCAAGAGGCTTATTTTGTTTCTGTCATATGATATTCATAATATTCCTATTTCAGAACTCTTTATTCTCTTATTCAATAATAACTGTGCTAATATTTGTTTATGTTGTCTAAGCTCTTGTATAATCTTCAATTATTAACCAGAAGAAATATTGCTTAACCTCGGTGAACTTACTCAGACTGATGTTGTCAATATGTTCTGCCTTAAGCCTGAAGTTTCTTTTGAATAGATATCTCTCATCTCCCTTTAATACAGCCATCTATTATTGTTAGGTAATTTTTATGTTTGCCAAACTTTGGTCTGTCTGATAATTTAAGAGATCTGCATTCCTATTATATCTTGCTTCTACTCATCTTACTACTAATATTCCCTTTCTTTACTGTTAGTGTCATTCACACCTTGATCTGCACAAGTCAAACTGCATAATCCTTGGAACCGTTATTGTTACTATCTTCTCTAAAAGGAGCTCTCATGGGAAAAGCCAGCGACAATTAGTCCTATTGAGAAGCACAAGTGAAAACTCTGCTGCTTAATGCTTTTGGCATTGGTGACTCTTTCTCTTTCTTGAAAGCTCTTATATAAATGGTGTTCAACCAAAAAATGATTCTCTCTTTCCCTTCCTTCATGATGCAACAATGTCTTTATTTCTTTCTGTCTAACTTTAACAAAACACTATTCACTACTATCTTTTAAGGTTTTGCTTTCTTCCTCTGATTTTTTTCCTCTTGTTTTCATCTGTGACCCAAACTATACTAAAGCCGGCATTCACTCAAACTGAACACAATATGCCTTGATTATTTCATTCCATTGTAACTCTCTTATTGATGCTTTTCTGTTCCTCATGCTTGTACAAAATAACCATTTATTATATTTAAAGTAACTAGCTGAATAGACTATTTCATATATCATGATTCATGTTTACATTCACATAGAAGTTCTAAAAATAAATTTAATTGAGATAACACTCGTTCAATATGAAAATTGATTTTAATGAAATGATTACAAAATGATAAATTTTTCTTTCTTTTTATATTTCAGATATGATTATGCTTCCATTGGATGACTTTGAGCCGGAGGAATTTTATTTTCGATCCTAGTATCAGCCATGCTAGTGTTTGTGCTACTGTCAGTCTTACACAGGTGTATATGCGTAGACCTTACCTACTATGTGCAGGAAGGATTAAGCCCAGGAACTTACCTGGGCAACATTGCTGCTGACTCTCACTTACTAGATGCTGTACGTTCAAAAGATCGTGACCTGATAACATTTAGTCTTTTACAGCAAGGACTGGTTGGCAGTTCACAACTGTTCAAAGTGTCCAAAAAATCAGGGAAATTTTATACAACTCAGAGGCTAGATGCTGAGGCCCTTTGTACTTACAACACAGAATGTTATGAAATGGTGGATATTGCAGTGAGGAGAGCGGAGTCTTTTATGAAGATTCTGGAAATCAAAGTCATCATCCAAGATGTCAATGATCATAAGCCAGAATTTCCAAAAAAACAAGTTAACTTAACATTTCTAGATGGTGACCGCAAGGGAATGATAAAGTCCATCCCCAATGCCATCGACAGGGATGTTGGACTTTTGAATTCGCAGATTGATTATCAACTGATGAAAAAAGTAAAAGAGCCTTTTAGTTTGGCTGTTTCAAAAAGAATAGACGGTACATCAAAACTTGGTATACAATTAGAAGAAGACTTGGATAGGGAAGAAAAAGATACTTACATGATACACGTGATTGCCAAAGATCGAGGAACTCCTCCAAAACAAAGTGTTTTAGATGTCCTCATTTCTGTAACTGATGTCAACGATAACCCTCCAATTTTTTCGCAGAATGTCTACAATGTTACAATAAAGAATGAACCTAGTGAAGTAACTCCAATTGTTATTTTGTCAGTCAACGATTTAGATTCCAGAAAGTATGGTCTTATGCAGTATGAATTCAGTTCTAAAACCCCTGATCTTGCCAAAAAACATTTCAAATTAAATAAAGAGACTGGGGAGATTTTTTTAGAAACAAAATTTTCATTTGGACAAACATTAACGCACAAATTATATGTTGAGGCCATAGATGGAGGCACACCCCCTTTAACATCCATAGCAATGGTTTTAGTGACTGTGATCAATGAACAGAATAATCCTCCTAAAATCGATGTGAATTTTGTATCTGCCTCAGAAGGACAAACAGCAAGAATTTCTGAAGATATCAAGGTTGGCAGTTTCATTGCATATGTGAAGGTCATAGATGACGATATGGGAAAGAATGGAGAGGTAAACTGTGGCCTTCAACATGAAAAATTTAAACTTTTAAAACTAGATGTCAAAAAATATAAAGTAATTGTAAATAGGCCTGTTGATAGGGAAAAAGAGGACCATCATGATATTACGATTATTTGTGAAGATAAAGGAAGTCCTCCTCTACGTACTGAACGTAATTTTTCTGTTCAAGTAGCTGATGTTAACGATGTTTATCCAAGATTTGCCAAGAAAACATTTAAATTTTGGATACCCGAAAACCAGAAAGCTAAATATCTTGTCGGGGTCATAAATGCCACAGATCCGGACCTTGGACCTGGGGGTAAACTGACATATTCCTTGGTCTCAAAAGACAAGCAGTTCCTTCCATTTCGAATCAGTAAAGATGGTGCCATTTCAACCATTATGTTACTGGATCATGAATTTCAAGATATTTATAGATTTAAAGTTTTGGTGGAAGATAATGGCACACCATCTTTAAACAACACAGTGAATGTTATCATTGAAGTTACAGACGAAAATGATAATGCTCCATATTTTACATTCCCAAGTGTTAACCCTTATAGTCTGGATGTACTCTACAGTCAACGCCACTCTGATAATATTACTATACTAAAGGCATCAGACAAAGATAGCCTAGAGAATGCATTTCTAAAATATGCAATAGTTAGAGGAAATGATGAGAAGATCTTCAAAATCAATCGTTACACTGGTTTGTTATCTTTTAATCGAGAGGTTAACCAACAAGACGCAGGTTCTCATGAATTAGAATTTGTTGTGAAAGATAGTGGCATTCCTGTGTTGTCAGCAAGCACTAATATATCATTAGTACTGACTGTAAGCAATCTAACCTCTGAAATGTTCAATTCCACACGCACCCAATTAAGTGAAAGGATCCATCAATATTTGCTGATTGTTATTGTGTTGGTGGCTGTGACACTAGCCGTACCCATAACGGCTGGTCTTTCAATCTGTTGTATTCGATGCAATGATCATCGAAAGACGCCACGAAACAGTGGCGTAAAGCTTGCCAAAAAAGATTCTAATCAAGAAAGACATTTGATCGTCCACCCTCATCTATCACCTGCCTGGCCTGACAGACCAGGTGTGAGGACAGCAGATACAAATAGAGCAAACAAGTCACAAGCAGTTCGTCAAAAACGAAGCCAGTCCCCAGGTGATAAGTATGGCAAAGCAAAGAAAAGTTCAAGTTTAAATATGAAATCCCCAAAAGCTACAGATGTGATATATCAGGTAAGAGGGTTCTTTTTTTTCCAATCTTATTGAACTTTTTTTTGTATGCAATAGAACCTCATTACCTGTGGAAAATAGATTCCAAAACCTCCTATTACTGACACAAACATACAAATGGTGTGTTCAAAAAGATTCACCAGAGAAATTACACCTTATTTTGAAGGTGTAATTCAAATAAAATAACAACATTCTTAAGTATTTATTTTTTTTTTTTTTTTGCTTTTGCTAAAAAAAGAAAGCCCAAAATTTCTGTCTAAAAAAAAAAAGAAGAAAAACAAAAGAAAAACAAATTTTCCTTAATTAAAAGTAGAAATGGACTGGTACAAAGTCAATGTTTACTTTAATCAACAAAAAAAATCAATCATTATGTCATATTTGATGACAGCTAATTAAAACTTTAAAAATATATGGATGGTTGGGGATCCTTGGTTGTTGAAGATTTTTTTGTGAAACTTTTGGAAACAATGTGTTTGGAAATTGTTATTTCTGATTTTTTGTCAACTCTTTATATTCCTGCAGAGATTCTAAGGATTTGATCATCATAAGAGTTACTTTAATGCTTCATTATATCTGAGCATTTATTAGACAAACTAATTTTAAAAATAAAAGGAATGTGACAAAATCATTTCTGAATATTTCTTCACAAAACTTCTTTTTTTTTTTTAAATTGATAATTGAGTATTTTGCATCAGGATCTGATGATTCAGACTTTGATAGTTTTGAAGACATTAATTTTTCTTTTTTTTTTTTTGTTATTTTCAAAATACTATTATCATCACTAAAGATTTATATTACGTCTCTGTCAGTCTTTTTAACCTTGATTTTATTTCTTTGAAATATTTTTTGCGAAGTAGTTTTAGTTTAATAAAATTTTTGCAGATATCATGAAAAGGTTGAAGTAATTGATTTTCCACCTTCTGATGAAATATTAACAGATCTGTCCCTACAAGTTGGCTTTTTAGTAATATACAGAGGCATAACAGAAGTTGCAAAGATTTAGACCAAAACTATTTAAGATATTGAGACTGTTACACTCCAAGTCAAATCGCATTATGATTCATGACCTTTTCATCAAAGTCAAAAAATAGAATGCTACATGACCACAAAAGACACTAACCAAATGCTTACTATATAGATAGAGTAATAGGCAGGTTGCATGACCCCTTTTGGCCACTTGAAAGGCACCACAAGCAGTACCCCTGAAGCATATAAATAAACCAAAATTTCCTCTCTCTCTCCCTTTTCTCAGCAGACTGAGCTGGCAATAACTAGAGACTAGGCCCCAGGCCTTGTACCATAATGTAATGTCCACTTTTCATAGCAGCATCAGCTAGCACACTGATGGACCAGAAAACACACATGATGGACCCTCAAACAAAACATTTATGAAACCCCTCACACAGTAAACACAACCATTCTCAATATTGCTGCTTATTTGTAAGTTTAACTCAACTCAACAGTTCTGATCATATAAACATACAACACTGTGACTCCATAGACATCTTACTAAGTGCAGCATAAAGACCACCCTCCTTAACAATCATATTCAATTACAGTTTCCCCATGCTGACTCTTGCAACCCAGAGAGCCCTTACTTACATTCCCCTTCCAATGTAAACAAGAGACTCAGTCATTTCCATTTTCACATACCAACCATCATGGTTCTACCTGCAATAAGGCCAATAAAGAACACTTGGCCACCCAACAAATTACAATGTCAACCAAAGAACTCCCACACCATATTCCAAAGCCAACATTTCTTTTCTCCACTACCACAGCAAACATGAACACAAGTAAGTCTATGCTTTGGGCACCAAACTTCCCTTCCTCCCGCTACTGTCTTTTCATGCAACTTTACGAGAACAGAACTTTTCACGAAACAGACAATTCAACTCAATTGCTTATTTTATAGAATCATAAATACACATTTCTTTGTTGGTTAACCATTATTTGCTTATCATTAATCTTTTTATCTTTATATTTTATCACTCTGGCAAATGGTGAGTGATAAAGCATTGTTCTCATCTGGACAGCCTTCTCTTCTCTTCACTCCTCCATTGCATTACCATAAACATAAAATATAACATAACCAATGCAGAGTTTTATAAATAAACTTGCAAACTTTATTACAGCATCTTATAGATACTTCATGAATGCACCCTTAGTTGCACAACATGTATCTAGGAAGTAGTCAAGTGCACATTAACATATCTTCATCAACACTAGTAACAACTTTTGTAATACATTGTTTTAGATATTCTAAATTAACAGAAATAAGTACCTCCTCCTTGAAATATCTCCATAAGAAAAAGTTGAAAGCTTTTAGAGCTTCACTTTCTTGAAGCCAACTTATGAGTGACATGTTGGCAGCTGTTATGCAGCCAATCCAGCACAAGAGAAGATTTGCATTTGGCGAACTTTAAACATGCCTCTGGCTGTTGGGGCCAAAAAGATAGGGCACTTTTGGTTCCAGATACAGTGCATGGGACCCACAGTCCCTGCAACTGCAGTGGAGTTTCAGAGCTCTGGGAGTGCATTATATTTGAGGAAACCCAGAAGAATCAATTTTTAAAAAATGACAAGGAAGCAAATTGGAAAATATTTTTATTTAAAAAAATATATATTTCAAAACTTTTTTCTGACAAAATACCCTATTGATAAATAAATTCATTTCTAAATGAATAAGGATGGAATATTTTACAAAAATTAGGTAAATAGTTGAGTTTTGGTGTGTGTGTGTGTGTGTGTGTGTGCATAAAATATATATATATATATATATATATATATATATATATATATATATATATATAAATAAGTCATCCACAGACATGTGTTTTGGTGTTTCACGCCTCTTCAGTGTGGCTAGACACAACTATCCTTAGGCTAGGGTCGAACTCAGACTGACCGCATGGTAGTCCGATATCTTATCCCCTCGCCCACTGACAGCTGATGCGGGGACTGGTGTTTTTAAACTATATTAAGTACATAGAAATGTATATGTATTTTACGGTCACTGAGAGATCAAATTTCCAGAGAAATGATCATTGCTTATTTGCTTTGTAGTAAGAGTTAATTTAAATTACCAATTAGAGAGCTCATTACCAAATTTATGGGAGCATATATTAATAAGTCATCCACAGACACGTGTTTCGGCAATATATATATATAATTTACTAAGCTTAGCTTAGATCTGGCACAAAGCTAGATGTATGGGACACCCAATGAGAATCAAACTCAGTAACAATGGTCTCCAAATCTAGCTTGCTAACCATTACACCATGTGAGGTTCCCATGTATATATGAGATTAATTGATTTTAATGGTATGTCAACCAGTCTAGGGTTATTTTATACTTAGAAGTTAGGGAACTGTGTTAATACATATATAATTTCAATTAGCACACCAAAGAGTAAACAGGTAGTGGTAGAGAAGCACCTTTAGATCAAAGATAAAAGCTACCAGCCGAGAAGATAGACTTCTGAATTGGAAATAACATCTCAAGAATCTGCTTGGAAACCCTCCTAAAATCACAGGAGGGTTTACTCAAGAACTCACAAATAGCCAACTAGACATCAAACTGGGACAGTTTCCAGAAGATACAACTTGAAGTTCTAAAAACAATCAAAAGCAGAAAAGTTCAGGCCTTAACATAAACTCTTGAACAATGGAAGACAAAGAAATTTGAAGATTTTTCTTCAACCATTGTTCATGTGAATAACATATCCAGTAAAATTAAAATATTTACAAGTGCAGACATTTTTATCAATGTATTTTTTTTTCTTTAGAAAGTCACTTTGGTGAGGGGGCAAGAATTTAAAGATTTACAGTAGGCACAGTCAGAACTAGCACCACCACTGTTACTACTCTATTTCTTTTTGTGGAGCCATACTGAGTGTAATGGTTATTGTCATGGGAAATGGAATTGTTGACCTGTGTTAAAATTCCGGATAAAACTGTCTGCATTTCTCTTTGTGCTAATGCTCTTGGGAAATGCATGAATCCTTGTTCTTCCACTAGTTATTGGTAAATAGTAGGGCAGACTGGGTTCTTTAGCCTTGGTTAAGTAACTAGTCTAGAAGGAAAACTAAATTCAAACTAGCTGTACTCTACTTAACAAATTGTCCTTGTATCACATCCTGCTTGTGGTAGAAGAGTTAGGTAAATACGTAGTCTAGTTTTTTTTCTCAGCCAACAGTAGTAAGTGAATACTGTCATTATTCAGGTGAAGGAACAACTAGACATTATTAGGTAAAGAATCAAGGACAAACTTATAAGTGACATTCTTCTGTGGACAAATACAAATGGACACATCAGTGTAGGTTGACCAGCAAAAACCTAAATCAATCAGCCCTGTGCGGATTCTGGATGCTATGCAGAAGACCTGAAAAGAGCAATGACTGATAGGGATTGTTGTCTAGAGAGAGTCATGGGTATCTGTGCTGTCAGTGTGACCTAATGATGATGATTATGTTCCTGTAATAAACTGCAAGAGTGGCTATATAAAGCTGTACATCATGAGTGTCAGTATCTGGAATAATTTTTAATTCATTTTTGAAACTGTCCATTTCTTTTATAATCACCTAGTTTTATTTGTGTTATGAATTTTTATTTGTGAACTTTTTGAATCAGATGCTCATAATTCCTGACCAAATTGACTATTTTTCTTCAGTGATTTTATTTTATTAACTTTGCCTGTCTATAGAGGATTGACAAACAATTTTCAAATATTAATACAAACATACAGTAGCAACGACTGACCTGGAACATAACTTAAACTATTTGACTACTACGTTCAATGTGTAAATGATATAATATTGAACGTTCAACTTGACACATATACTGCCTCACATCATACATAGCCACTAAAATTCACACACTAATATTAAGTATGCACACTGACTTTCTGACATGTATTTATCTGGTTTGTGATTGTCTTTCTTAATGGATTGCATTATTCTGAATAAAGCTTTTATGAAGCAAGGCTGGAAGCTTCAGAATAAAATTTATTGAACTGTTCATAAATCATAAACCTCTTCTTTGAATCATAAAATCTGTAGCCTACTACTTTACTATCTAAACAACTGTTTGACTCTGACAAATGTGGTTAAGTTCTATATATTCACAGTAATTAATAATTAAATATTTTTAGTGAAAAAAACATATAGAATATTTAATGTGTTATGTGCCTTACAAAAACATGCAGTTCTTTGTATACTTTTTACTGTTTTTAGATTGAATGTAGAATTAACACTTTGAACCTGTAAGCCCTAGATTTTATAACATACTGTAAAAATGATATTTTGGGCTAAGCACTATTTTATGATACACAGCAAAAATGATATTTTAGGTAGAGCACTATTTTATGATACTCTCTCAAAATGATATTTTGGACAGAGCACAATTTTATGATACACTGTCAAAATGATATTTTGGACAGAGCACAATTTTATGATACACTGTCAAAATGATATTTTGGGCAGAGCACTATTTTATGATACACTGTCAAAATGATATTTTGGGCAGAGCACTATTTTATGATACACTGTCAAAATGATATTTTGGGCAGAGCACTATTTTATGATACTCTCTCAAAATGATATTTTGGGCAGAGCACTATTTTATGATACACTGTCAAATGATATTTGCACTATTTTATGATACACTGTCAAAATGATATTTTGGGCAGAGCACTATTTTATGATACACTGTCAAAATGATATTTTGGGGCAGAGGACAATTTTATGATACACTGTCAAAATGATTTTTGGCAGAGCACTATTTTATAATACACTGTCAAAATATTTTGGGCAGAGCACCACTGTCAAAATGATATTTTGGACAGAGCACTATTTTATGATACACTGTCAAAATGATATTTTGGACAGAGCACTATTTTATGATACACTGTCAAAATGATATTTTGGGCAGAGCACTATTTTACAATACACTGTCAAAATGATATTTTGGGCAGAGCACTATTTTATGATACACTGTCAAAATGATATTTTGGGCAGATCACTATTTTACAATACACTGTAAACATATTTTGGGCTGGGTACTATCTTATGATACACTGTAAAAATGCCATTTTGGGCTGAGCATCATTTTACGATACACTGAATCAAAATGTGATACAGAATCAAGTGTGAGGTACAGCAAGCAAATAACTTTTTTCCTTTCTTCAACCCATATTCCATTGGCACAATGCTGCTCATCTGTTTTCTTCCTATCATTACTTTCATGGAAGGTATTCAGATGAGCTACATACTCTAGTGCCACAAATCTGGACTTTCCCAGTCAAAATTTGGTTTGCTAAATATTGCAAATCAAATCCTTGCTCTCTTGATATCCCTTGTTCTTAATGTATGTCTTACACAAACAGCTACTTCCCAAATACAAAAAAATATAGAAAAACTCCCCTTTGGATGATTTCCAAAAGCATATGACCTTAGGTTCTTTAGGTCCAAGTTCAATAAGTGATTAATTTATTCTAATGGCATATCAACCTGTCTAGGGTTATTTTAAATCTAGAGGTTAGGGAATTGCAAACATTGTACAATTATATTTTTTGTGTAGTTTGTTAAGAGTTTTTTTTGCAAAAGGTTATGATACCAAGTATTCCTATCTAATACAAATAATTTGCCAACAGGTCTACTTGACCTATCGATGTGACCCTAACAGGAGTCCAAATCAGAGTGAACCTGGAAGGAATAGCAATAAAGGGGTACTCCACACAGCTTCAGAACTGGTTTGGTTTGTTTAATGGCATATCAGCTTTCATGGGTTATTTAATGCCAAAGCCATCCTGGTATCAGAACAGTAGTGGTACTATCTAATACATAGCTGGGGGGGGGGATGAAGGGGGTTCATACCTTTCCCAAGCGTATCAATCTGAAAGTGAAAGTAATAGTGTGACTGGAATTCAAACTAGCTTTATATGATGTCACAGTCCAGTACATTAGTTAGTGAGCCACAAGGACGCCCCCCCCCCCGAACAGGAGCCTTACCACTAGATGCACTTTGGTGTCATACCCAGGATACTCCTTTGTATGGTGGGGAGTCTTGCCCATCTGCATGATGGTTAGAGAGGTCTGATTCACTCATGAACATCCATAAATTCACATCTCAATGACATATCATTGAAACCTTTTGCTGATTAGTGACCAATTTAACCTTGCTGAGGCTGAATTACAGTAAAAATAATAAAACTAGATGTTTACTTTATACAGTTAAAAAAGACAAAGATTTTGTTTGGCTAAACTGTCAAGCACACAATCAGGACACAATTTAGCATTATAATATATTGAAAATATAAAGAGTAAAGCGGAGAAGAGAATAGCCTCCACAGCAAAGAGAGCCAGTAGGAAGGAGAGAAAACAGCAAGCATCACAGTGCACCAAAGACTGTCACTCAGGGATTGGCCTGCTCAGCCACTAGCACCAATGTAGATATTTTTTTTGGACACTATGCTATTGTCCTTAGTGGACGGAATGGTGGCAACAATATTGAAAATTGAATCCCTAGCTGAAAACTAAGGCTTTTCCAAGAACATACGTTAAAAATATGCTGTCATTAGTCAGCAACAGAAAATTAGGTGGCTACAGCTCTATCTATCCTCGATTTATATGATGATAGGCAGACAGACAAAAAAGAAAATTTGGTGAATTATAATAAGATGATTTAGTTTTAATCGTATTCTCCATATAAACACAGTGCATATTTTCTATGAAAATCTTACACTCCACAGTCAATAGTAGCTGACACTTGCAGCTATACCTCAGTGCAACAATGTAGAAATGAAGCCCACAAGCTCTGAAATTTTATTCCAAGTGGTGAATAATAGGTACTACACTTTGAAAGAATTTGAAGAGCATCGTGAAAATTCCTGATATGAATAGAAAAGAATTAATTAGTTTTTTTTTTTTTAATCTTGTGCGAGAAGAAATAATCGATGACTTTAATTTGTATAAATAGTGATGCGTGATTCTTTACTTCCACTATCAAGATTTGTGTGGATTGTTCTGTGCTAGAGGATGTTATTACTGTTCCATCCAAAGTGCCAGATTGGTGAAACTTATTAACTGACATTTAACTAAGAGGAATAAAACTTTATATTTCAATCATAGTTACAGATATTTTCCTATTGGATTTATAACATGTTAGGGACTATTAGCCCTGCCTTTGTGTTCATCATATTTAGATCAATATATTTTAGAATTATCATAATTATAAAAGATCAATTCATCTGTGACACCATTTATACAGTATAGAGTCTATGTTGTAATGATTAGTTTTTGTACGCATGTTATGAGTCATGTGAATCCGTGCTGTCAGTGCAACATGATGATGTATATTACTATAACTATATTGTAGCACATTGTAGCAAGATTTTAAAATAGAGAAGATATAAATAAATGAATTTCCAATCTAATTCTAATTAACTGACTAAATGAAAATAGTACTTATTTTATTTTTAAAAAAGCATTATTTATGTTGTTACTATGAATTGAATAAATTAAAATGTTATCATTATCAGGTCACATGGCAGCAAAGATATCCATGACTCTCTCTCTCTCTCTCTCTCTCTCTCTCTCTTCAACTATCCCTACTGGTCATTGACACTGAAAGGTCCTTCACGCAGCATCCATAATCTGCATAGCTGATTGATATAGGTTTTTGCTGCTCAGCCTATACTAGTGTCTTCATGTGTATGTACTATCAAATAAAAGAAATATTAATTTATTTCTATAAATCAAACATTACTTTTCTGATTAAGGAACAAAATTAATGATGATTGTTTTTTCTTTGAAAGGGCCCCTAATAATCTATCACCCTGTTGGCTGGGGCTATAGAATATACTAACTGCACTTTTGCAGACGGATAAGACCCCCAACCCACAACGGGTGGCAACCCGTAATTCACAACGATGGAATCCTGGTATTAAGTGGTCATGTTATTGTAATACTCTACTTCAACCCTTACTTGGGTTAGACAGGCAGTCAGAGAGTTCTAATCTGACCAATCAGCTGGTTGTGCCAAGCCCTAGCAACTATATAATTAAGTCCTGATCATTTTCTTCAAATTGCTATTCATGCTAGAAATTTCTTCTAATTTACTAATACACATGTAGTTAATGAAAATTATTTCTTCTAATTTATTGATACACATGTAGTTAATGAAAATTATTTCTTCTAATTTATTGATACACATGTAGTTAATGAAAATTATTTCTTCTAATTTACTGATACGCATTTAAGTTAAATGAAAATTATTTCTACCAGTTTTTATAAGCAAACCAAACCAAAATATTAGCCAACAAATTATTCACTTACAAAATCATAATAAAATTGGCATTATATAGTCCACAAGGGTTGATATGCCATTAAACAAAATAACTAACCAGTCTTGCACTTTAATAATTTGTTTAAACCCAAAAATATTTACCTACTAGCTATTTGCTTACAAATCATGTATTAACACAAGGATTGATATGCCCTTAATCAACCAATCAACACTAATAATCTATATTATAAGATCTTGGTAAGTATATTACTGTAATACAGCAAAAACAATACATTGTAGGGAGAGTTTTCTCAGCAATAGCATTAAAATACTCTAAATTAGAGAAAAGCAATTTTTAATCCAATTTGCAACATAATAACAATAGTTTGGAGTCAGAATAATCATTATACTTTCTCAAGGGAAATAACTATTAATTGCTTAATTATAGAGTATTTCTTAATTATTTATTCTGTTATAATTAATCTACTTATACATAAAATACAATGTGACTTTAAATGAGGTATGATAAAGAAAGTATCGAGATGGAATCTTTAGATTTTTTAATATTTAGAATTTAAATGCAGATGTTTGAACAGCCCAGCAACTTATAATATAAAGTAATAATGATAGATGAGTCAGTGCCAATTTTCGATACTTTTTTAGCATGTTTACATAAAACACAGAAATGTGCAGGTGCAGGACTCTCCATATGTAATGCTATGGATTTCATTTTAGAATGGAGTGATGATGTCATATAGAAATAATTGTCATATACTTATCCCATCTTCTGTGCTACGTGGAGAAACTTGAATCCGGTTGCTGGGCCGATGCTGAGTTGGCTGTCAATTCCTTGATGTTTGGAGTCTGCAAACCAAATTGGGGTGTTGGAGGACATCATTCCTTGTGATATTTATAGTTTTTAGAAATAACACAAGGCAACTAATTTGTTCTCATGAGATATTTATTCGCCCTCAATCCAAAACTGCTCTGGGCAAGAAACATGTCTCACTCAGTCAACGCATCTTTCTAAACACCCCTAAAATTCTCACTTCTCCCACTTCACATGATACTTCACAACCAGTAGAAAAAATGTCATGTGGCATTATGCTGATACATCCTTTAAAATTTTCCATGCTAACCTGGCTCTTTCTCTCTCTCTCTCTCTCTCTCTCTCTCTCTCTCTCTCTCTCTCTCTCTCTCTCTCTCTCTCTCTCTCTCTCTCATGTTACACATATTCACCAGATCTAGCTCTGCAAGACTCTCTCTTTCCTTACCTGTAAATTCGATTCAAGATTAAGAGATTTAAGGACAAGGAGGACATAAAAAGAAATATGATAATACAGCTTCACACCACATTAAAAGAGGAATTTCAGAATTCCTTCAAGCAATGGAAAACTTGCTTGAAATAAGTGTTTTTAATGCCAAGGGGACTATTTTGAAGGTAATTATCAGTTCATTCATGGTTTATTTCTGTCTTGCTAAATATTGCAACTTCCTTGATATTTTTTGTACATACATCATACATGCATATATTTATCAGTCACTCAATTTGATATCACCATAGAGTAATGAAAAATGATGTTGTTATGGTAATATGAGCCATTATGTTATGGATTCTTCTGATGATGTAGAAGTTATGCTTAAATTTGATAAATAAAATTTCATAATTATTCAATGGTGAATGTGGAATGTTATTTGTTGATTTCTTTTTTTTAGAGTGTGTGTGTGTGAGGGGAGAACATTTTTGATTTGAGAAGCTGTCACATGTGTATAAAAGAAATATATACATATTATGTACATAGATAAAGAAATATTATTTTGATGGAACTCATGAACTGATGACTGGTCCTACAGAGAAATAAACATCTAAAACTTAAAGTAAGATATGCTTTAATATACAGTATCTGTGAAAATAAGAGAACAATTTAGTCATTAATAGTCATTGTCAGTTTCTTGAAATGTATTGGTTTGGCTTGATTTGGTTTATTTAACAACATATCAAATTCTTATGGGCTTATTTAATGTAAAAAGTTGATTAATTTGTAAATGTTTGATCATAATCATAACTATATTTTCAAAGTGCCATTGCATCTCTTTTTAAATTGCACTTTTTTGTACATAATCATTTGTTTGTACACAGTTATATGGTTCCAATACTAATAATTTTCAAACATATATATTTAAGCCATATATGGGACCCTAATAGCTACTATCACTCTGTCTCAAGTGGACCTGGGAGTAATGGCAATGAAGGGATTCTCCACACTCTCCAAAGCTCAAGAAACCTCATACCCAGATGCAGTCTAGTGTCATACCCAGGACACCCCTTTTTTGGATGGTGGTCTTACTCCTCTGAAGAGGATAGAGTTGGCATATTCTAAGCCCTTCTGAAAGAACATTTGAAATTTATAGAACTTATAGTTCTTGGTATATACTTCATATACAAAATGCTTTTATCAAAAGTGGTTATTAAAATGTTATTCAATAAAAACCATTATTTGAAAAAAAATACAGTTTTCATATTTTGACTGGTATTTTATTTAAAGTTTAATTTCATTTATTTATAAAGCTACTAAGTCTGTCCATCAGACTGTTTAGTCACATCTGGAGTCTGCATAAAATTGTGTTGCTAAAAAAAACACTTCTTCCCACCTCAAACTGTATTGACCTAACCTCTCCCTCATGGCTATTATATAATACAAGGTAAAAATCTTTAGGTGGAGGCCATCAACAATATATATATATATCTAGGGCCGGGTGAGCTCAGTCAGTAGAGTGTTCAGCTAGAAACCACCAAGGTTTCTAGTTCAATACCGGTCCTCACCAACTCAGCATATGAGTAGCACAGGGATCTGTGTGGTAAAGTCAGGAGCTGATAGTAAGTGTTGTGCTCCACCTCAGACACAAAAACAATCTCCTTCGTCTAGCACTAGTGAAAAGGGGATAGACTCCCTTGCTGATTGGCTGATACCGACTTTAGGCCAACCCAACAACTTTACTTACTTTATATATATATATATATATATATATATATATTTCTATATATATATATATATAAATACACAGGGTGTCTACAAAAGAAATAGTTTCAATTTTTTTTTTTTAAGTATCTCTGATATTGGCACAGATGATACAGTTTTGTAGAGAAACTTATTAAAATTTATAACAAAATCTATCTTATCTATTTGACAGCACAGGTAAACTACTATAATATAAATGCAAATGTCAGTGTGTCATTGCGTCACATTTTTTAAATTTTACTCCTAGACGTCATAGCCCAACATATACCATTTTGAAATTAGGTGGACTCTGTAAGTAAATTAAAAACATTCTGGGCTAAATCCGGACCCACAATCGAGGAATTTTAGATTACCAGGTTTGAATTACTGCAATTGTTTCAACAATTTTTCATGTGATTTTTTGCAACAAATCTTTTTGTATGATAACAATTTTCATAAATAATTGAAATTGATTGCGAAATCCAGTGAAAGTCACCCATGACAATTATTTGTATGGGTAGTAGTAACTTACATAAATCAAACTGTCTTTAAATTAAGTGCCAACAAAAGAATTATTGCTGAACATTTAATAAGTAAATTTAAATATTAATGCAATACTTAAATGCAGCAATCAAGTCTAATAGAATTTAATATGTACTCAATGGCTTTGTTACATTTAAATGCAGCAACATATTTTATTCTAAAGATTTCTTTGCATTTTTATAAAATTAAGCCCAACGCTAGGAGAAAACCAGCTTTCAGAAAGTCCAGAAATTAACAATTTACAATTGGTCACACAAGACATGCACTGACCTCAGTGTATAGTTTGTCAAAGTCCATACACTGTTAAACATTTTATTATAGAATGTGGAGATTTAGCTCTCATGAGGTTTTCTCATGCAAATAATATAAAAGACATATTTGAAAATATTGACATGAATGACATTTTGTATTTCTTAAGAGAAATAAAATTATTCTAAAAATTATAAACATAAATATGATCAGTGCCATTCAAATTAATTATTAGAAAACCATCCCTGAGGATTTTGACATATCATTAAAATGAAATACTAAAAAAAATCAATAAATAAACTGTTAAACAACTACCCAAAAATATAGATATATACATACAATGTACAGGATTTCCTAACCTCTCAGTATAAAATAACCCCAGATGAGTTGACATGTCATTAAAATCAATCAATCTAAAATTAAGTAATGCATTTTCAGTTTCTACTAGATATTTTAGCTATGTTTTCTAATGTCTTAATGGTGTATATAAAAACAGGATAAAAAAAATGAGGATAACTGCCTACAGTGAATTATAATAAATCCAAATCAACTGATATAGTTTTAAAAAAGAAACTTTAGAATTAATCAATACATTTGTTGAACTTGCTTATAATTTTTATACTGAGGTGAGTTATTTTTTTCTGAGTGAATACGTAAACTTTACTGAGGTAGACTTGTTATATTTTGATGCAATGTCTTCATAGAGAAAAAACAAAAAGAGCAAGAAAATAAAAGATGGTGTAAATTTAGTTTTGATCTAAATTCTTTGTTGCTTCCAATTACTTGAAGCAAAAAAAAAAAAGAAAAAAAAAGAAAAAAAAACATACAACAGAAAGAGTAAAACATTTTTAAAAAGTTCTTTAAGTTTCAAATTTATTTTTATTTTTATTTTATTAATGATGTTTGGGCACTTTGGAACTACGTTTTGAATAAGAAAAAAAGCAAAACTTAAATAATGCCATTGCCGTAAAGTCCCGCCTCCAAAGGTATTGACAGACTCGGCCTTTAACCATCACATTTTCTGGAAATACGCTTGCATTAAGACAGGTTTTTATCATAATCTGATTAAAGTTGGTGAGCTAAGAAACTTTAAAGGAATTTGCAGCTTGTGTTTATTTCATTGTTTGTAGAGGTGTAGAAAAAGTGGGAAAGAGAGGATATGCACATTTGAACTGGATCGAGTTCAGTGAATAGAAAGAAACTTAGATAAAATTTAACCACTTCATTCTAATATTAAGTGTATTCATTTCAAGAAAATACCAAATTTACAGCACCACTTCATCTCTCTCATGTGTATACACTTACATATTAAATATGTATACACAAATACATTAAATGTACATACACACAATATCATTCAATTCCTTTTTTATACCTTGTTTTAACATTTTATACACATATAAGTAAAAAGTGGCATCATCACTTACTCCTTTAACTTATGTACAACTCATTGAGAACACTATATATATATATATATATATATATATATACATATACATACATGCAGACACATACCAATGTATGTTCATGTAAACAAATACTAAAGACCTTTAATTTTTAACATTTTTATTGTTATGTGTTTGCATGTAGTGCCAGTAACCTTTACCTTCAGCTACTTCACCTTTAACTCATTTCATATTTTTCATTTCTATACAAAGTGTGTCAAAAATGTATTAAGAACTGAAGCCGTATTTACCAAGAGAGAAATGAACAATGAATGAAACATTAATTTTCTTTGAAATAGTCACCTTGGAATTCAACACACATATGCTAATAGTTTTTCATTAAAGCACCTCTGAAACTTCTCCTTTGAAAAAGTGTAAAACTTTACCATTGTATTTGCTTTAGCTTCCTCTATGTCCTCAAATCTTACCACTGAGGTAATTTTTTAGTTTAGAAAACAAGAAAGAATCACTTGGTGTGGTGAGTATGGAAGGTGCTGCACTTGTACAATGTGTTTAGCCAAAAAATACTAATCAGAAAGTATCAAGATTGTTTATCAAAAAGTATTAAGAATTGTCAATGACTTATCTAGACTAAAAACTTAGTCTAGATAAGTCAATGATGTCTAGGCATCTAGATTACAAGTTGCTCAGTTGTATACATCTCTTCATTTACATGTTAAAATCTTAAAAAAAATTAAGATTTAATTTTGATACTTTTTGATCATACCTCTTATATACATATATCCACAAATATAAAACTCTCTCTCTCTCTCTTTCTCTATATATAAAATCAATACATACATTTACACACACACACATATATATAATTGGGGGGACAGTTAAATGACAAAGCTGTGGTGAAGACAACCCTTGTACAAGTTAACTCCAAAATCATAACTGGAGAAGGAATCTCTAGCACCAAACCTCTGTTGACTTGTAGGTATCTGTTGACAGGAAAAGTCTAAGAGAAGGCACACTGAAATAAAACCTGCAGTTTGCAGTCACCAATTATTTAGTGTCATACAACCATATGTCACAATAATCCAATGATGTACAGATGTTTTACTACCTTATCATCTAATACATTTTGTATATTTTTTTACAAGTTGAATTAGTTATTAATCAGGATGTTTCAGATTCTAATCAGTCATCATACATACATTATATATATATATATATATATATATTGTACATAACACTTTTGTACATTACCAGAATAAGAAAGAACTGAATTAAACTATAATATTTCAATTTCCATTCTAATGGTAATACATGTAATTTGTTATTTGGTTTCTTTCATGCAGATTATTTTACCGTTAATTCATTTTACATTTAGTTTCATATTCAGGAAGTACTGAATGTAAACTAGAATATGCAGACAAATATAATGCTTTTGAAATATATATTTAGGTAGAGTACACTGATACTAATTTATACTATTTGAAGGTGTTTGTGGTGTTATGGTTACCATTATAGGAAATAGACAAAGTGACCCAATTTCCAATCCCGGATGATGCTGTTTGTATTTTACACAGCACTAAAAGGTATGCACCCAATTATTCTCTCTCCAGCTATGGGTAAATAGCAGAGAAGATTGGGCTTTTAACCTTGGGATAGCAACCAGTCTAGAAGGAACAATCTGAATTCAAATCTGTTAAACTCTTCTTTAAAAAATGACCTTGTGTTACATACTGCTTGTGTGGAGAAGTTGGTAAAAATGTGTCCTATCATGGTGTGATGGTTAAAGAAGCTAGTCTCACAGATCCATTACCATTAAATAGAATTTTCAATCCTTGATGAATGCTCAATACTTGTGATCTTGAGTCACATCCTACCTGTAGTGAATGGGTTGGGTAAATATCTACTATACTGATCCTAAAGAGAAATGCTGTACATAGATATTTTGACTTTTGTCATTCTTGACTCATGCTGTTTGCAATTTACATTACCGGCTTGAAGTTTGAAAATTACCTTGACTTGAGACAGGTGACTTAACTTTTATCATCTCATTGTAGTTGAATTGGTTTCTATCATGACATTATTGTGTGGAGTTCTTTGATGTGTTGTATACTGTGTTATTTAACTTATTATTTTAGGAAGAAAAACAATCAACTTTAGATAGATTGTTTTCTAAAAAAAAAAAATTAAAAAAAAGACACCCTGATGAAGTTACCCCCAGAACAAAAAATACCTGATCTAATGTTGGAATGTAATTCACATCCACCCCAAAAATTAGCTATGTACCAGGTGACCTACCTATTTAATTTATAAACTGCATCAAACGGTTTCAAAATACAAAAAATAAATGTTATTTATATATTTTTGGGACCAGGAATGAATTAACTGAAATTACATTAATTTAAATTGGAAAAGCTGATAAGATTTAAAATGGTGACTTAAGTCGAGATACCACTATAATACTATCATTTAAGAGGCATATTGTGCAATGGTTATTGTCATAGGAAACTCAGTAACTTAAGTTCAAATTCTGAAAAAGGCTGTTTGGATTTCATGTAGTGCTAATACCCTTGTGAAAAGTATGTATTTAACAAATCTCCCTTCAGCTATGGGTTAATAGTAGAGCAAACTAGACTCTTTAACCCTTGTGAGGTAACCAGTCTAGGACAAGGAAAACTTTGAATTCAAACCTATTAAACTCTGCACAAGAAATTGACCTTGTGTCACATCCTGCTTGTGTGGAGGGGTTGGTAAATATATATTATACTGAGTATATATATATATATATATATATATATATATATAAAATGTTCATGCAGATCACCAATAACAAGTTCAGTATATGATACCATATAATATAGATATTGTTTATAATAAAGGTTTGTGTAGATTTAGTTGTAATTTTTGGATGAGCTAATAACAGAAGAATAGTACACACGTGTACCACAGATTCTCCAAAAAATACTCATCAGGTTTTGAATTCAGAGTTTTTTCTTCTCCAATAAAAGTTGCCCTAGCAAGGCTAGAGAAACCAGACTGTCCTCCTATTTTACTAGTACTTGGGAGAAGAAGATATAGATACATATCTTTCCTGAGGGCATTAGCATGAAGTGAAATGCAAACAACCTCATCCAGAATTTGAACTTGGCTCACCAAATCCATTTTACTTGATTATAATATTCATACCACACACACACACACACATATATATATATACATACATACACAGATTTAAAAATATAGCTTGCATATGCTGACTTGATTGATATACAAGAACTTGATTTTTGCTGAAGATATATTTACAACCTTTCCAGATCAATGTGTTGCAGAAAAAATGTTTAAAATCAATATCCTGTGATCTATTGATAATGATAGATTACAATATTCAGATAAAAACTAGTGATGAAGTGGAGGATATTAACCCAAATAAGCCACTGAATTGCGTTGATATCCAATAAATATAGAAACCTGGCTTTTCTGATATTAATTTAGAATTTTACATGTTTTAGTTCAAAATTTTTTTTACTAAAAACTTGAAAAATACCATAAAATCTAAGTTTTATAAATTTTGAAATTTTTTCATTCAAAAATGTTTGGTTAGACTCCTAAGATTGGAGTAACACCAGGACTTCACAGGAATCAAGCCTCCCAGGTGGGCAGGTAAAAGAATTATCCAAATCCCATCCAAATTCCCTCTTATGGCAACACCTTAGGTGCTGGCTGGAGATTTGACACTCTGAGACTGGTCTTATTTTCTAAAGGACATGCTGAAGCATGTGATTTTAGTTTTCAAAAATGATTTTTTGGTTGTAATCAGAGCTGGTGCATACTACCACCCACACCTCCTCAATAGGGAGTGGGGGCAGATTTCATATATTTTTTATGAATACTCATCATCAGGTCATGCTGACAGTATAGATTCCCAGGACTTTCTCTTGCTACCAATCCTTATCTGCCATTGCTCCTGGTAGAAAATCTACACAGCGTAGTTTGATTTAGCTTTTTACTGGTCAGCCTACACGGATGTGTCCATGTGTAGGGGCCCACAGGAGAATGTCACTTATGAGTTCATCCTTGCTTCTCCAGCAGTGTCCAGTATGTCTTGTTCGTTTTACTTGGATGGTTTGTGTGATAGGAGGTAACTGTCCGTAAAACTGTTTCTTGTGAGGTGCAGTTTCCAAGATTTGTTCAAGACAACACTGGTGTAGTTCCCATCTAAACATTTCACTAGAGTCCAAATGGTGCAGCCGTACAGTACTTTATGAAAACTGATATGTAGTAGAGTGAGGGTTTGTATATTTTCTATGAATACTGCTTTATGAAAATTGATATGTAGTAGACAGGGGATCTCATGCCATACATTCAGTAGGTGGGGACATCGGAACCTAGCACCGCCCTTGTCAGTAAGTGATTACAAAGGGAAACTGTAAAGTTTATTACAGTACTAGTATAGTTTCTCTAATTTCTGACAGGATTATGGGTTTGAGATGATAACATCAGTTGTGTCTTCAAGTTGAGAAAACAAGAGCATCAGTAAACTGAAATCCTTTCAAATCACTCAAGTAAATGAAAGAAAAAAGAAAGAGAAAAGTAATTGAGGGAATAAGTTGAAAGGAAAGAGAAATTGACAAAGAGAGATAGAACAATGCAGTGCAGAGAACAGGAAAGAATGAAACTTATAGTAAAAGAGAGAGTGTGTGTGAAAGAAAGAGAAGGTGTGTAGTCAATACCTAGTCTCCCACCTCTCTTTTTCTTTAGCTTTGAGTGGTGTCCAGTAATGCCTTGTGTTACTATAACAACAGAATTTCTCAATACTGTATAGTGGGATTAGGTTGCATGACCAATATTGAATTTTATATATAAGTAAATTATTTGTGTTGCACATCCAATAAGAAAATGGGTTATTTTTCATTTTAATTTAGGCTTATAGATACTTTCTATTAAAAATGTTAACATTTTCCGTTTTTAGTTGTTTTTAGCTGCTAAAATTTTTGAAGTCATCAAGAAACAGAGGTTAGATTTTAATTAAAAACAAATGAAAGCAAAATTTGCTTTATTATTATCTACTCTATTAGAGTTTTCACATTAGTAATAACTGGTGACCTTCACTGAGGTTCAAGTGACAGCAAGTCTCCTCAGTTCTCTAGCTGATCACAGCAGTGCTGTGGTCTGGACAGTCTCAATACTTCCACTGATAACATGTTCCTCCAGTCTCTTTGGAGTTGTTCCAAGTGCTTTGACAATGATTAGTATCATTTTCTATATCACAGCTTTTCAGTTCTTTAGTAAGGTCCTGATATTTATCCAGTTTTTTACTTTCCTTTAATTTCACTGCGATCTGCTGGAAAGGTGAAGTTCATGAGTTTACAACTATAACAAAGTTTGATCTTCTGCTCAAGATTCAGTGATAAGCTTTTACTTAGAGAATCCCAGGGAATTTGTATGCGTCATTTTAAGTACAAGAAGAATAATGGTATTGATTGATTGATTGATTTTAATGGCATGTCAACCTGTTCAGGGTTATTTTATGCCAAAAGGTTAAGGAAATTTGTACATAGTACATTTATATTTTTGTGTAGTTTCTTAGGTTTTTTGCACACAATTATGATATCAAGTATTCCTATCTAATACAAATAATTTGCAAACAGGTCTATTTGACCCATAGATGGGACCCTAACAGGTAATACCACTCTGGGTCAGAGTGGACCCGGGAGTAATGGTAATGAAGGAGTACTCCACATTTCCAAGAGCTCAAGGATTGGATCCTCACCATCAGATGTATTTTAGTGTCATACCCAGGACACCTCTATTTAGGGCTTGGGTCTTACCCCTCTAATAGGGATACAGTCTGATTTCTGTGCCCTGCCAACAGGACACTGAATGTTGTTGAAAAATACTCAACTCAACAAAGAACAAAATGACCTAATATGCATGAACATAATAGTTGCATTATTTGTTAGGTTTCTTTAACACTTCCAAAGAGAAAAAAAAAACAATTAAAAAAAGGTATTTCTTTTTTGGGTTAGGCTGAGAACTTTTCAGTACTGTGTCATAATTATAAAACCTTTTATAAAACATTTTATCATTATTATTATTATTGAATGAAGGTATCTTTTTCTATTGTATTGGTGAATTGTTTGGAGATCAAAGGATCATTATTGTATATTTTTGTTCTCTTCCCTTACTATCCTAGAATCTTTTGGGCTATAATATTTATTTTGAAATCTTTTACAGGTTGATTTATAGGTGTTTTATTACAGAAACGAATATCTGCAAAAATCAACTTCTGCTCTATTTCTTTTTTAGTGGAAAGCAAATCTAATAAAATTAAATGAATCAACAAAAGTCAATTTTGACTGATAGCTTTTAAAGTCATTTTTTACATATACAACACTGAGTAAACTTGCTAGCATCAAATCTCTAACAATGCAAAGCTATAAACAACAGATCAGATGATGTTATTTGATAAGAAAAAGAAGAAGAAAAAAACTATAGCAATATTGTTAAAAATAAAGCAGTGAAAGTAAAAATCATCAATATCACTATCATTTCTCTTCAATCTTTGAAAGACTTTTGTCTTCCATTATTAATTTCTGACTAGCATTGCTTTCATCTTAATTTTAGTTTCTTCAGTTATATTAGTAGCATTAGTAATTATATTATCTTGAATTTTTATTAGATGTAGCATAGTATTCCATTATTAGTTTTTCACTAGTATTTCTTTCATCTCAATTTCAGTTGCTTTTTATTACATTAGTAGTAATATTATCCTGAGTTTTTTTTATATGATCAAGCATTAGCAACTATTATTAATTTTTGACTAGCATTTCTTTCATCTTAATTTTAGTTACCTTTTATTACTTTTGTAGTATTAATAGTAATATTACCTTGAATTTTTTATAAGATGAAGTATTGCCAATAATTATTAATTTTTAACTAGTATTTTCTTTTGTTTTTTTCACAACTATTTATATTTTCATTCTATGGCCATTATTAAACAGTTTATATCAGAAACAAATAATAAACTCTTGTTGAGACATAAACTCATATCACTTTTTCTTAGTAAGTCTATTTATGACGACGACTCTGCAGCTTGAGTTACAACAGCCATCAAGGCAGATATCAATTCTAACCATATAGGCTTATTCTTTTATTTTTCCCTAACAATAAAGCACTGACATATCTGATGTTTTGTTTTTGCATATTCTAATAGTAATATTAACTTGAATTTTATTATTACATGAAACATTGTTAACTATCATTACAAGGGATGCTCCAAAATTAATGCCTCCTATATATTTCCACAGAAGCTACAACATATATAGGGAGCACGATAACGACATTGGATAGACCAAATTTTCAGCTATAAAACAGGATTTTGTCACTTATTCACCACCATTGGCTATGCCTTTTTACCAGGGATAAACAAGAACCATCAGAGCCAACTCATAAGGGAGTTGCGCTGAAAATAATGCCTCCATTTTTATTACATTGTCCAACAATATCAGAGGCGGATGTTGGTGGTATGGCAGTAGAGGCTGACCTTCCTGCCAATAACCCATAACTTTTTTTTTACCTTGTTACAGATAGCAGCTGAGAAGCAGTCTGGCAAAATTGCATCTGGCAAAATTGCATCTGAAATGAAAGCAGAGGTGAGTCATTGAATTCCTCTATGTAGAAAAACTTGCACCCATTGACATTCATTGATGCTTGCTGCACTTTTATGGAGACTAAACATGAGCACAGTTAGGCAGTGGGTGATGCATTTCAGCAGAAGTGACAGCAATGCGAGTGACAACCCACATCTAACACAGCTGTCAAACTAAAAAAATGGATAGTGCCGCAATCAACTCATTTGCATGAATTACGCTGATCAAAGATAGACTGTGTGAACAATATTTTCCTGATAACAATGCAATCATCGCTGCAGTGCAAATTTTTACAAGCGTGGCATGCAATTGCCTTGTTTATTGCTGGAGAAAATGCACATCTAATAGTGGTGACTACAAAGGAAAATAGTGATTTGTAGAGGAAAATTTGCTCTTATTGTGCTCCCTGTATATGTTGTAGTTTCTGAGGAAATAAATAGGAGACATTACTACAAGAATACCTTGTAATTTTTTCCTAATATTTCTTTAATCTTATTTTAGTTATATTTTTTTAATTTTTTTTATTCTATTTTTGTTTGTTGACTTTGCTTCTAAA
Organism: Doryteuthis pealeii; assembly: GCA_023376005.1. Classification (NCBI taxonomy): domain Eukaryota; kingdom Metazoa; phylum Mollusca; class Cephalopoda; order Myopsida; family Loliginidae; genus Doryteuthis; species Doryteuthis pealeii. The sequence continues at coordinate 48,434,830 of CM042151.1, forward strand.
ATTCATAGACGCTTCCAACACCACATTTCACAAATGCACAGTAGTTCTTACATCATACATCATCAGCTTTTTTATATAGATTTTACTTTTATTTTTATTTTGTTTTTCATGGTAGCCATTCAGTCTGATATCAACTTTTAGCAACTGAGACACTCTCTATTTTTTATAAAATAAAAAAAATATCCATAGAAATATTCCTTCCAGAAAAATGGTTATTTAACTAACTTATAATAAACCTGGATTACGCAAAATTGTTTTGGAGAAAATAATTGAATAAAGAAGTATAAATGAATTTAAAGTGCTTATATTTTAAGAAGTAAGCTGTAGGTTTTCTAAAAATCTTAATAGTTTGGCTTGTGTCAAATAAGCACTTATGTTAAGTGAAATCTCCTTTTATAAAGATTGAAAATTTCTTGGCTTTTCTCAGGTAGCATCAAATTTGTCATCTTCAATAGACAAACCATTTCACATCTGTAAAATTTTAAAATTTTTCTGAAGATGAAGTAGTAATTTTTCACATTGAAAACATGACAGCTATTTGTTTAAAATATTCATGCCTACTTTTACATCAATTAACATACCTATTTAAGCACACACATACACATATATATATTAGATTGTTTAGAAAATTGTGGCTGATTTTATTACACATAGATAATTTTAAATTAGCAAAGAAATATCTCTCTCTCTCTCTCTCTCTATATATATATATATATATATATATTATACATACATACAGACACACACAAGGTGTCTATAAATGAAATACTAGGGTGAGTCAAAAGCTTTGCAATATTTTATTAATGTAAGGGACAATTCAGCAGCTCCAGATGCTTTTGCTGATGTTGTAAAGTTGACGAACCACACTGGACTGTGAGATGCTGAGCTTGCCTGATATTCTCTAAGTTCTACTCACCTTATTTACCTTAGAGCACAATCTCAGAATCCACGGTTTTAGGCCTACCTGACTTTGCATGATTGCTAAGGTTCTTTCAAGTGGAGAAAAATTTATTAAAACATCTGGTTACTGTACAGTGATCACCTTCAACTTTTATACAACAGATGTTTTTGGCTGCTTTCAAGGAGTTATGGCTCAGTTTAACTTATATAGCATAAGTTCCTGAATTAGACTATGTTGCACATTCATCTGTGTGGCTTTCAAACCACAGAGTGAACCAATGCATGTCTCAGCACACCAATTACCATGATACTACCAATCACGAGTACCTTTAATCACATGATATAAGCACCACAAACTAGCACATACCAAAATATTGCAAAACTTTTGACTCACCCTCGTAGTTAAACTTTTTTTTTGTTTTTTTTAATATCTATAATATTGACACTCATGATACACAGTTTGTAGAAAAATACTTATAAAAGTTTATCATGAATATTATTATATCTATTTAAACAGGACTAGGTATTCTATTATCAGTCAAAGAGAAAAACTGTTGAGAAGGCATTTTGTGTGCTTGAATTAAACTAACTGAATTCTGTTGTGCAATTACAATTTACACATTTTTGGAAAAATCACTGCTGACTCAATAATCCACCTATGATTGATAAGAGAAATTAGAAACAACAGGATGTTTTTGTAAAGCTAAAAGTTCCAGGAGACCATCAGTATTTGAAAAACAATTGGAGTATGTTCAAGCTAGTTACCTACCCACAGAAATCCACATGAAGGGTAGGTCAGGAGTTACAAATTTCACACCAGACTGTTTGGAAAATTTCCAGAAATGGTTGAAAAATGATTTCTTATAAACTAGAGTTATTGCAATATATAAGTAACCAAAATAAAACCTAGCAGCATGATTTCTATACAGAAATACTGAACCATTGTGAAGAAGAAGATGGTTTTATGGAGTGTATATTTTTCAACAATGAGTCTACTGTAAGTTGCAGTAATACACCTCAAGTATTTCACTAAAACACAGTGTATTGTGAGTCTTAATATCTTAAAAAGATTTTTTAAAGAATTTTTTCTTTTGTACATATTTATTCAACTCCTCTGCCATATGCAGGATATGACCCAAAATCAATTTTCAAGCAGAGTACAGCTGGTTTGAATTGAGAGTTTTCCATCTAGACTGGTTGTCTAACCAAGGCTAAAGAACTAGTCAGCCTTACTATTTACCCACAGCTCGTGAGGGATAAGAGATAGATTCATATCTTTCCAAGAGCATTAGTATGAAGTGAAATACAAATAGCCTATTCCAGGATTTGAACTCGGATCACCGATTCCATTTCCTATGATGATAACTGTTATGTTAATCTTGCCTTCTGATTTTATTTTGTAGACACTCTATACATATGTTGAAGGATATATAAATATATATATATTCTTCAACATATGTATAAGATGGCTACAAAAAGAAAAAAAAAATTTTTTAACTATTATATATATACATATATAGTTAAGGAAAACTCCCTAAATGCCTTACAATTAAGGAAATTGTTTCTTTTTTTTTAATTTTAAAAATAAACTTAAATTTTAACACCATATACATGTGTGTGTGTATGTGTGTGTGTGTGTGTGTGTGTGTGTGATAATAGGAAATGAAATTGGTAAGCTGGATTCAAATTCTGGCTGAGATTGTTTGTATTCACTTTACACTAATTCCTTTGAGAAAGGCATGATTACATCTCTTTTCCCCACCATCTTTATAAAATAGTAGGGCAAACATAGACTATTTAACCTTTAGTAGGGTAAACAGTCTAAGAGATAGACAACTTTGAGTTTAAACCCCACTCTTGGTCAGCATGGAAGTAAGGCCCATCACTCCCAATGCCTTATAGACCTTGGAAAATACCTGTAATGAACTGAAAAAGATAGCATTAAAATGTTTTGACTCAGAGAATAAAACAATTTCTAATCCAATTTGAAATTAATAATAATAATAATAATAATAGTAGTGAGGTTTCTGTTTGTGCTTACCTTGTTCATTATAATTTCTCAAGTGATGCCTATTAAATCTTAATGATAGATTACTTTTCTTTATTTATTCGCAATTACACATAATATAAATCATTTCAGATTTCATTTTCTTTGTTAATAACCATTATGCTACCTGCACATGATATAATATAGATATAAATATATGCACTTAGTTGTTTGTACATAGAGGGCTTAATTTGTCTTGTTTTTGTTTCGCGTTTATTATTGCTAGGGATAATCCAGGAATTTTAGCTAAGCCTATTTTTACTAATGACTAATGTATATCCTTCCTGTTTCAGACCAAAGGAAAATTTGATTGGCTGACCCAAAACTTATCAAGCCTGGCCTTCTTGAGAATGAAATTACAAACCTGGGCTATTTTCTTGTACATCTAAATTAAGACTATATCTGTCTGACTTTATGAAATCTTGTCATTCCCCTTCAGCTTGTTTATACTTAAGTATGATACTTAACATTTATGCTTCTTTCATTACAATTGAAATGTTTGCAAAGGGCAAGGTTCAATACACTTTATGATTATTCACTGAGTATAAATAAAGTTTACATGAATTTTACAAGGTAACTCACTCAGTTCCCATCAAGATGACTGGATTATTATTAACATATAGAATGGGACTTCTACTACACACACACACACAGACATACAGACACTAATATTAGAGTGTAATATCTGTGCACTCTGTCTAGAATAAGAGTTTTGCTAATATATACTTATGTTATATTCATTTATGGTAATGCGGGGGGGGGGGTAGAATGAAAGAGAGAAAGTTGAAGAGGTGCAACTCACTGACCAGGATACCATACTAGCTGCTTGAATAGCAGGGGTGTAAGAAATGGTAAGTAAACAAGTAGAATTAACAAAGAGATGGAATTTATAAACAGCAATGTATAAGAGGGTTCCCTTTTCCTTATATTAGTTCAGAGGACTTACAAAGAAGCTAAGTCATTGAATGACGGTTCTGTGATGTTGAGTTCTCGGTAAGTTCATGGATGACTTGTTTTGGTTATCCTTTGGTGTGTATATAATGTAAGGTGGTTTGGTCCCTATAGGATATGTTCCAAGTGTTATCCGTGCCTGGCGGTTGAAGCTAGCAAAGGAACTACTGTTTGTCGAAGTCTCATGAGAGTTGCAATAATGAGAACTGGTCATTGTAGAAGGTGGAGTGTTATTTATATAATTTTGATAGGATCAAGAGAGCGTCCAAAGCTTCAGTCTGCGGTGCCTTCTGACTGACCAAAAAAAAAAAAAAGGATTAATTCCTTGTAATGTGATTGCTTACTGGTACATTTGCCAGTCAGTCTATAACCTTGATGAAAAGCCTATGAATCATAATGAGATTTGACTTGGAGTATATATATATATATATATATATATATATATACACACACACATGTGTGTGTGTATGAGCAATTGAGAACAAATGATTTTTTTTTTTAAAGAAAAAAAAAAAGAAAGGATATTTAATAGAAAAACTCAGTATATTTCTTTAAAAGATTGTACACATATTCAACTAAGAAAATCAGAAAAAGTTTATTCAATAAAACTCAGCCTTGAGGATGGCCTCAATTCAACCTTGAAAATGACTCCAGAACAGATGGTTCTTGTTCATGTTAGCTATCTTGTCCACAAGGGTGACCTCCAATGAGTCCTTGGTATTGTGAGTCCACTTGTTGATTTTTCTCTTGATGATATCCTAGATGTAATAGATCAAGGGATTTAAATCAGGAGAGCTAGGAACTACATATTGGAGGTGCCATGATCATGAGAATTCTGTCAGCTATTCATGGGCCACATGAGTCAGGTGGGGAGGAACAGTCTTGCTATAACACATGTGACTTCCCTTGTCTTGTCCCATGTTGGATTTGTACCTGAAGTCTATATGTCTATCATACTATTATTGAGTTGCTTGGGTCATGGTACATGATCCCCTGGACCTACTGGATGAATTTGGCCTTCCACTTAAAATATTTCTTTTTCTTGACTAGAGAGGACACATCTCTACCAGAAGTCTATATCTTCTTCTTGATCTTGAATATGAAGGAACTGGCCACTTTAAAAAAAAAACAACAAAAAAATGTGATTCCCTAACCTCTAGACATAAAATAACACTAAACAGGTTGACATGCTCTTAAAATAAAATCAAAAAAAAGAAAAACACAAAAACAAAACAAGATTCATTCCAATAGAACAGATGAAAAAAAGAGACAGAAAATTCAGCTAAAAATAATGTCTTATTTTTAGCTCCATATGACTTTATGTCTGAGACCACATGTTCACTCGGTTTAATGGTCACTCTCCATGTATGATTAACTTGTTCTGGTTCTCATGCAACTCTAAACAAAGAGAGACAACTTTGCTATTACCATGCTTATTTACAGATCTGCCCCTTGATAGGTACACCTTTAAGTTTTTATTTATTTATAAAAATGTTAATTTTCTTTTGAACATAAGATGTCCGGATTTTATCAATTCTAGTGGAACATTATACAATCAAAGTGTATATTATTAATCATTTAATACCCAATGTAGAGTTGGGTATTAAATGATTAATAATATACACTTTGGTTTAGAAGAAAATTGACTTTTTATTTAAAAAACTTGGTAGATTTGGTACTTATTTATGACCAATATTGTATTTATTTCTTTATGTGATTATATGCAACACTAATAATAGTACAATAAGGTAGACATTAATGTGAGCTTTTTGTGAAGAAATTTAAATAAGGTTAATAAATTATATACTAAAATCTAAAACAAGCAACTTAACAAAAATTAGTTCAGTTACTTGTTATGATTTTATATATATCTTGAGAAGGAAAAACAGATCATCATCATGTTGCATTGACAGCATGGATTCCTATGACTCTATCGTGCCACTTGTCCCTATCAGTTATTGCTCCTACAAGTTGTCCTCACAACATCCAGTATCTGCATAGAACTGATCAATGTAAGTTTTTGCTGATCGGTACACTTTGGTGTGTCCATGTGTAGGTGTCCACAGAAGAACATCACATGAGTTCATCCTTACTTCTCCGATAGTGTTCAGCATGTCTTGTTCATCTAACTTGGATGGTTTGTGTAATAAGAGGCATGTGGCGAGAGGGGGTGCTTCCAAGATTTGTTCAAGACAGCACACAACATCCTTGTATAGTTCCCATCCATTTTGTTTCTCCAAGCATTTCGTCAAAGTCCAAGTGGTGTAGCCATACAGTAACACTGACACTACAGCTTGGAAGAATTCTTGCTTTATCAGAGAGATCTGATTTCCATATGATCAATTATCTGTCTATAGCAGTCCATGTCTTTCCTCTGCATATATTGACCACTTTCTGTAGATGAGATATTACTACCTAGGTATTTGAACTTGTCTACTAATTTGAGAGTCTTGCCATCCAGTGTGACGATGTCTCCATCTTGTTTAAAACACATGAACTCAGTTTTATCTGAGTTCTATTTGCAAAAAGTATTAGATCATCAGTGTAGTCCACATCTGTAATAGTTTCTGTGATATATCATCTGCCTCTTGGTTTTTAGCATGCTTTTTTTTACTTCATTAGATCTTGAGAAGGAGAAACAGATACTACACTCATATTCCAGTTCAAAGTACTAAAAGCTACACTGTTTCTTGAAAGAAGCACCAGGGAGAAATACTTTGTTTCTAAGAAGAATGCACAGATGATACACTCTTGTGTATTACTTCAAGTGCAGATCTATATGTAGATAATTCCATCATTTTGACAGGAACTGTAGTAATATTTAATTATGCATCTGAAAGAGAACTTATTGCCTTAGTATATAACAATCCATCTATCAAAATCTCTCTCTTTCTCTCTCTTAGATTTGTTTACAGAAAGAAAATAATTAATTGAATTGTTGAGGAATAAATAAATAATATTTCCTTTCATACAATATAATTTCCTTTTCAGTGTTAAGTTGGAGGTAGAAGAAAGCGGTGAAAAAAAAATCTATGAATTTCCTAAACTGCATATGATAGGGATTTGTTTATTTCTAAAGATGCTGGATTGTATCCATCAGGTTTGGTCATCAGGTATCTTTCCCATGGCAGATGTCTAGGCAAGTAAATATAGAACATGTTTATTCATGAGCCAAGAAATGAAAGCCTGCTTTTTGGCTTTGCAGACAGGATACAAAGGAATGCAGGGCTCTATGTTTGGATGCAGAAGCTGCCAGATAAGTATCAGCCCGAAAAATACACACTTGAATAAGCATTGGTTTCAAATCCACAAGGTCTTAGTTCAGTTCACATAGATGCTCACCTATTTATATAGTTGATATATATGGTAAATAAAAATACTCTAGAAGCAAACTCCTCTTTTAGATCATTAAGAACACATTTGAAGATTACTGGAAACTTCAGCTTTTACCTCATATGGAAAGTAAAGATTGTTGTAAGATACCTACAGACTTAGACTGATTATATATAGACAAGTATTAAATATTACAAGCATTATATGTTTCTGATGGGTTGATCCAATAGTGCTGCAAGTTGAGGTCTACAATGTAAATACTGATAGACTAATAACTGAATCTTATATATATATATATATATATATATATATATATATATATATAACTGCCTATGATACACACACACATTTACCTGCAAACATATACCTATATATATCAGTCACATCATCTGATCTCATACAAGTAATATAAAATTTTATTGCCACATATATACATACAAGATATGGTCAAAATATATCAAGTTGAATCTGTATTTACTAAGACAGAAATGAACAATAAATAACACATTTTTTAATAGTCCTCTTGGCATTCAACACACTTATTCTAATATACTACTATGATATCGCAATCCAGCACATTAGCTACTACACTACAGTGACTCCTTCCCCTTTATTCTAATATGTTTTTCCATTGGGTGAAGCACCTCTGAAACGCCTCTTTTAATATAGTAGAAAGCTGCACTGTTGTATTTTTTAATATCCTCCACATCCTCAAATATCACTCTTAAGATTAATTTTCAGTTTAGGAAATAATGAAAGTTGAACAGATCTGATAGTATGGAGGGTGCTGCACATGCACAAACCAGTTTTGTTAAAAATGCTGTTCAAAAGGTATCAGGGTGGTTTCATACTTTTTTTTCTTCAAATTGGCACTGACACATCAAGATGAAGTTTAGACATAATTACTTTATTATATAAATGCACAATTGTAAGCCTCAATCTTGATACTTTTTATCACATCTTGTATATGGTTACTGGTTCTGTAATCTAGTTTTGTCTTGAGGATTCCATTCATGTAATATATCTTGCATAAGAATAGCCTAGTGGAGCTCATCTTTCCCCAGGTCTCCTCGGATATGAATAAATGTAAATTTTAAATAAAACACTGACAACTTACACTCTTGATAATGATCAATGGTGGTCAAAAGTACTTGAACTACAAGTAAAAAAAGTTTTGGACAGTTTTTATACAGCCTACAACCATATATATGACATTTAACCCAATAGCAGGAAAGACTTAATAAAAAACTGAATAGATAATGCTTGTCTGCCATATTTCATGAAACATATCTAAATGAGAATTTTGTGGCTAAATATACATTACATACACACATATGTATATGTATATGTGTGTGTGTGTGTGGTTTTTATGTTTGTCTCATGAAATATGGCAAACAAGGATTGTCTAATCAGCTTTTTATTAAGATTTTCCTGCTAGTGAGTAAGATATTACATATAGGATTGAATGCTGTGTAGGTATATATGTATAGGCTCTGGTTTAGCTCAGTCATTAGAACATCTGCCAGTAAATCTAAAGGTTCCAGGTTTGATACTGGTCCCCACTAACTCAGTGCATAAGTAGCACAGCTTAGGTAATCTGATCTGTGCGTTAAAGCATCTGGTAGCTGAAAGTAGGTGTGGCTCTCGATCTCATATATATATATATATATATATAGTAGTAAATTTGCTGAGGTGCTTGGAAGATAAATTAGCTATTACAATGTTTAATAATTAAAAAATATTACTAAACCAAATATTGAAAATTTTGAACAGATATCCTCATAAACATAGATGACGACTTTACAATTAAAAGCATAAACAGATTAAGCAACAGTAAAATATCAAAATAACACACAACATTTCTCCTGTATGCTGCGGATCTATGATAATGCTTTTTGTTTACTTCCATTTGTTTTAATTAATTCATCACAGATAGTTTTTGATCTGAATAGTGAAACCTAGGTAGGCTTTCTGACTACACCATTTTACTAAACCAATTCTACTGTATTGAGCACTTTTATATTCATGAATAACCCTGACTTATTCAGTTATTTTATCAACAGTCAACGTTATAACTCACTCTATATTTCACCTTCTCCACTATGTCAACCCCTCTTCATAAACATATATACACATACATATATGCACACACAAGTACACATATCCATGCCATAAAAATAATGACAGTATTCAAGTAATTTTGCAGTTGCATTGTACTTATAAAATATCAAAAATTTACTGTACATTTAAAAAAAAATAAGAATAATAATTGATCCTGTGGCTTTGCCCTTTTGCTATAGATGAAAACAGAAACAATTACATTTTAAGAGTTAATTTCATACGGTCTTTCTTGTGTGTGTATGACTGCATTCACACAATGTGGGTTAAGCTTGCTTCATGTGTTTAACTGACATCTCAGATTGTCAAACTGCATACATGATGATTGGTAGCAATGTTACAGCCATTCATAATTCCAACAACAGACACTATAAAAATGCAGACTAGACATGAGGTCCAAGTTTGATTTTATAGTGGCTAGCTGATCGCCTTGCCATTTTCTCCATCGATGAAGAGAGGTTGGTTAAATTGCCTTGTTGATCATTTCTGATATAGGGTGATGCAAGATGGGTCTGAACTAGTGGAGCCATACAACATAATAGCACTTTGGAGATGCTTGAGTTTGCAATGCTGATGCAGACCATCATTGAAGGTGTGATCATTGGGTAAACTTACAGGATGCAGTAGAAGCAGAAATTTGCAATGTACTAGTAAGCTGGCCAGATTACTGTGTAATGAGAAATTCTTTTGTTATAAAACACAAGACATGTTCACTTCAAGTCTCTTATGCTACCATAACAGAATTTCTCATTACTCTGTAATGCAACCCAGTTACATGACCAATATATATATAAATATATATAGTCACATTATGTTTTATATATAAGTTGATTTTTATAAAGATATGTGGATGCTCAACATTGGGATTTGGAAAGATTAAGTTTTGATATAATAAAATATAATGGAATAAAAATGGAGCAGAGAGAAAAGTTAAGAATAGTTTGAAGGTAGAACTTCTATTGTTAACCTAATTGTTACAATCTGGATATTGTCAAGAATTCTGACGGCATAAAAATTTCAGTTGCACCGATGAGGAAAATATTCCATTACTGGTTTTATTTGGTTGAAAGAAACACTTTTCCGAGGTGACATATCTGCAAGCTTTGGTTACAAGACTGAATCTACGAAACTCAAATTTAATAATGTTTCTTTTTTTTTTATGATGTTGCTAAAAGAAACCTTAGTGATAATAGTTGAAGCAGACGCAAATAAAGTATTAATGCCCTAGGATAAAAGATGAGCAGGAAATTTTGACAGGAGTAAATATTGAAAAGAGGTCAGATGCAAATGATGACTGAAAATGGTTCATCTTAAGAAGTAACAAAAATTAGTACATCACATTTTCCTTGCCATCATCCCAGATTCATAAAATTTGTACAAAAAATTATACAACATTTATAATCTTAAAAAATTGTTTTAAGAAAATGTAAGAAAACACTAGTCAAAATTAATAAGACTGTTTGAACTTGCAGAAATTCCAGAAAATCTATATAGTAATACACTTATTTGTAACTACTTATCTACCTATCTACCAGATGTGTACGTCACACTTTCAGTTATAGATACATGTATAAATATTAGTGTGTGTATGTGTATGTCCAAGGGGAAGAGAGAGAGAGAGAGGGGTGTATGTCTTAAATATAGTTAAGTGTGGATAGATAGAATGAGTTAAGTGAAACCAACACTCATACCTCTACTCATATGCTTTCACAACATGGGTCAGCATATATTAATACACCTATTGGTAACTACATACCTCCCAAATTACCTATCTATCATTCGTGTATCATTTTTTCAGTTTTATAAACTAAAAGTAGATATAACAATTGATCCCATCCCTTGTCTTCTTCCTATAAATGAAAACAGTTATAATAAATGAAATTTAATCTTTCTAAATCTCAATATTAAGCATGCACATGTTTCTGTAAAGATGAAATGTAATATTATCGATGAGGCCAGAACCATCTTATTTATAAATATACATAAGAGGCTAGGAAGAGAAAAAGAGAGAGAGATGTCTCAAGTATGCTGCTAAGAATGAAAATAATAGATAGAATAAGCTAAGTGAAACCTACCCACCCCCATACTCACAGACTTTAACTACATGGGTCAGCATTTATATCTTAATACACTTGTACCTATCAATCTTGTGTGCCACATTAAGAAAAGGGAGAATAATACAAAAACAATGACTTTTAATTCTTCTATTTTATCCATATTGACAATTTAAATCTTCTCTTTTTCTGCCTCATCCATTTTCTCTTTTCCTACACTCTCCATCCTCCTTCTCCTTTCTCTCTACCATAGAATCATTAAAACAGTCCTTCTCTCTCGTGCATGCTCTCTCTTCCTACTCTCTTAGTCTTTATTAAAATGTTTGGGTTTAGAAAGGCAGCTGTTCCTCCTCCCTATAGTTCTTTCCCTTTCCTTTTCTCCATCCTGGCATGTTTAAGATATATAGGTCTCTTTCTCTAGCTTTTTTGAAGAATTTAATTTAAAAAACGCAGCTGACATGTATATTTATAAGTGAAAGTATGTCACATACACACAAACAATAGATAGGTAGATAAGTACATAGTTACAAACCAGAGTTTAGATATAAAGGTGATTGACACTATTTTACCTAAAAAATAAAATGTTATTAATACAACTAATGTAAAAATCAATTACAGATATGACATCAAGAGATATTGAGAACTGAGTAAAGGGTGAGTTTAAAAGTTTTGTTTTTTGGTTCTGCTAACCAATGGTTATTAGTAGTTCAGACAGAGCATCTGCTACTATTAAAAAGACTTCCCTGAGGCAAAGAGTTTATACTTCATCATTTTTATCTATCTTGTTCCTCGTTATAGTAGTTGTTGAAATAAAAAGCAACTAAAAGTTAAGATGAAATGTGATATGGTTGATGAGACATTTAGCTAATATGTGCAGGTGAAATTTTAAGGGCTTGAGTTAACTAGTGTTGGCATTGATGATTGGCCAGAATGAGCCAATTTTATTAAGAATACTGTCAAAACTGCTTGTCATCTGTGGATGATTGCATGATTAATGTGCATTCTTAATTAGTTTTGTTTATTTGATATGCCAGACTTGGTTGCTGTAAGTTGTGCCTATTTTCAGTGGGATTTCAAAAACCAACATAATGCAAATATGGGTGCACATATTGGAATCAATGAAATGCATAAATCCTAGTCAAGCTGTCAATTGAGGGGAACAGATATATGAAGAGAATAAGATAGTTGAAAGAGCAATCAGTACAGAGATACATTTCAGGGAAAGAGGTGAACTTAGTTATGATTATCATCGTAGGAAATGGAATCAGCGATCTGTGTTCAAATCCTGGACAAAGTAGTTTTATTTCACATCATGCTAATGCTCTTAGGAAAGGCATGATCCATCTCTATTCCACTCCCTCAGCTTATGGTAAATAATAGAACAGACTGTGTACTTTAGCCTTGAGAAGGAAACTCTAAATTCAAACCAGACTACTCTGTTTAAAAATTGACCTTGTGTCAGATCCTGCCTGTAGTAGAAGGGTTGGGTAAATACATACAATCTATAGAAGAAATCAGATGGTCAGAACTCACAATATGAAGAAAAGAACCTCAGACAAAACAATACAGCTTCAAAAATGTCCATATACTATAGTAAAAAGTGACCATACTTTGTAATGTTTCAATCATTTTCCCACAACCTCTAAATGCTAAGAGAATAAACAACAAAAGGCTCCATAAAACAAAGTTTTCTTCTGTCTGATCATCAGACTATAACATTGATGTTTGTTTTGTTCCACACTCCAATAGTCAGCAGTCCCCTCTAAACTGTTGTCTCATTCCTTGTAAATATAACAGCTGTCACTTCTACTATTATAGTCATCTGTCCGCTATATACCAGTTTGCATCTGAGTATATTACACATTTCATATCTAGTGCTATGAGAGTTCTTCCAACAGAAAGATAAATAAACAATAGTCAAAATTAATAATAGTTATTGTGGATGATACT
>CM042151.1:48453182-48613416 GCA_023376005.1 Doryteuthis pealeii
ATTCACCTCACTGTATCCATTTCCTATGATAATAACCATTACACCATGAGCATTTGATTTACAATAAATAAACTGGATCCTTTCTTTGTGTTTATCACATTAGCTAAACCAAATCTTTATCATTTTGTTTAACCATATAAAGTAGACATCTAGCAGAAAATATCCTTCCCAGAAACTAGAGTTATGACCTTCTTTTCCATAATTTTCTCACAACACAACTTTCAGTCACTGTAAAATCAAAACTTTAAAAAATTGTGCTAGATTTATTGCTACAATAAAAACATGGGGCTTGATGGTCTGTTTATATAACTTAGAATTTCACCTGTAGAGTAAGGTTTCAGCTATTCTATATTAAGAAATAGGAAGAATTTGTTTGTTTTCTATAGACAACCAAACAGTTTCATGTAGAGTTACTAAATTTGATAAGCATACTTTGCTTGACCCACAGGGAAGTTTTAATGCCATTTTTTTGTTCATAATGAGGAAAGGGGTGCTCTAATAGGAGTTTCTAACAATAAACAATTATCAGCAAGAAGCTATTTTGCAACAAGACATTGTCCAGAATTTAAATTTCCAAATTTCAAAAGAAATAAAAAAAAATTAACATGTTTTACTAAAATAATTATTCACATTTCATCATCAAGTTATGCTGACAGCACATATTCCCATGACTCTTTCTCACTGCCTGTCCCTATTGGTCATCACTACTGGCAAGTCCTCAGCACAGTATCCAGTATCAACACAGACCTGGTTTAACAGTAGTTCTTTAAGCTGAATATTTAAAAAATTATGTAGTATCATTAGAATTAACAATCTCGAAAAATTGTTTATATTAATAAATCTATGAGACATTTATTCAAATATTTCTCTATGAAATTGTGTGAAATTTTCAGAGAACAATATTGACATTTTTTTTCTGTTATAGGGATTTCTCTTTTATAATAAATTGTTAGTATAAATTTTTGATTGACTACAAATACTACAGAATAGACATTGTTTAAAAAAATATATAATAAGTAGAAGTGATTTTCAAAATTGAAATCCAAATTTTAACCTATTGCCCAGTGTTGTCATTTACTAAGCTTAACTTAGTTTGGCACAGGGTCAAAGTACGGAGTACCTAATGAGAATCAAATTCACTTACAATGGTCAGTTAGCTAAGCTTTTTAACCATTATATCCTGTGAAGTGTTCACTCTGACTTAGTGTAAACAAATACTTCAGTTAAAAATACATTTATTTATTCTACTAATTTTTTAGTTTGTTTATACAATTTATATATTCATGTTTATGATTAGGATGGTCATTCAACAAATAAGGTGAATTTTACCTAAGGAGTTGGCAATAGGAAGCACTGTTTACAGTTACAATTTTTTCAAGGAAATCAATAGTAGTAGGCCCTTTCATGTCCCAAAAGATTCTCAGCATGAATTTCTTTACTGACTGCTATACATGGAAGGTTTTCTTTACCAGTGAGTTAGTGTGTTTCCACTCCATGGACTATCTTTTTCGATTTAGGCTCACAATGGCATAAACCTATTTTTAACCCATTTGTAAACATTCTTCTCCATACACATCAGACAGTCTTCTGTAAATTTCAAATGGTTTGCACATCTCAGCCATCAAAAAATTTGATAACCAATCTGTTCAAACCTGGAGCACTCTGATTTGCCATCATTTTGAATAGCTTCAAAACAAATAGGTTTGCAAGAGTAAAATATGTTTTGCTATAAACCAATTCTAAAAAATGTGGGGTTTACATTTATGGAAAAAAATTCTGAAAAAAAGAAAACAAAGAAAAAGAAAAAAAAGTATTTTGCTTTAAAAAAATAAAAATAAAATAAAATAAAAAATTGCCTTATTTATTGAATGATCCTCATATTTCCAGTCATAATGCTTACTGTATACTTTCTATTAATATCTTTAAGAAATATGCTGACAGAAAATAAATTGCAACACCTTGAAGAAAAATACTGATTTTGACCTGGGTACAGTTTATGTATAGGCTCTGAGTACGATTGATAGCTTCCTTATTTTGAGTATATGGTCATCTACTGCTATCCATCTATATTACTTGAATATTTAATCTATCTATCTATCTATTTATACATATATAAAGGGCTGTTGTGTGGATCTGTATGTCCGGAGGAAAATTCAAAAATAAAACAATTAACGACAAAGTAAATATATATACACATTAAATATCACCAAGGCATGGTTTTTGAGCAAAAATAATGATGATTTGAATTATTTTCAAATACATCTAAAAATTAAATAGCATTATAAAATTGCAAACGATTATTAAACCATGTTTTTTTCTCCTCTACCCAGGCTTTGCCGGGTAGACGCTGCTAGTCTTAAATAAATTGAAATACACATCTAGGGTGTTGCAATTGTATTTTCTATCAGTATATATGTACATTGTGAATCTACTTAATATTGATGTTTTACTTTCAGTTGTTTAATTTCTTTCTTTCTTTCTTTTTATCTTTCAAGTATTTTCTGTTGTACTAAGTTGCATCAACAATATTTTTTGCTTCTGTACAGAATCTTTACTCCAATGTTTATATCTGTTGTTATTATTATTATCTAATTTTCAGCTTTAATCTTGGTTTCTTACAAAACTGAGTCTTTAACCAAGACGGTGAGAAAAAGTAGTGATTATATGCCTTCTATGTATTTATATTTTTTGCTGCCACTTTTGGCTGATATTTTTCCACTAACATTGTTGGTACTCAAGGAGATAAACAGTGCAATTTGTTGTATTTCATATAGGCTGGTGAGACTGCCAGGTATTTTGTTAATGTGTTAATCTGTCCCCCAGCTTGATCATACCCAGGGCTCTCACTATTACCGGTATGGAGGTAGTTTGAATGTGCCACATTTTTTTCAATTTCTATTTCCAGGTCTTTGTATTTACTTATTTTATCATGCTCTTTGGTCTGTTGGCATTGACATATTATTATTATTATTTTACTCCTTGGGAGCTTTTCACACCAGCTCTAACTGATGGATTTTCCCTGGATTATTATTATTAGTATCATGCATCAAAAATTTATGTAATTCATGTTTTTTTTAATAAACTTGTGTAATACTTTCTATATTGTATCATACAATGAACCTTGCTCTTCTGAAAGTTTTCAAATGCTATTGTTTGGCTTTTTCTCTACCTTGCATTTAACGATTTATAATTGATAACTGAATGTCATCCACTTCTGAGTCTTATTTTAAAGGAGAAGTTAACACGTTCTCTGCAATACGAATATGGATAAATCATGCTATATTTTTTGTTAGTGCAAACTAACCCACCAGTGTGTCTATACCATATAATATAGCACAATCCAATGGTGGGTTGTATCGCATTGAACGAGTTAAAATGCTTAAACTAGTTTTGGGCAGTATGATCAGATATCATTTTACTTCCTTCCACTCCCAAATTCTGCAAGTAGGTTCAATAGTTTTGAGTATAAAATAATGCTTCAAAACTGCCAGAATCTCAATACTTGTATCTACCATTATAACATTTGAAACAAAATCTTAAGTTTAAAAGTATTGATAATGATATAATGCATACAGGGTGCAGCAGAAATACCTCCCATATTCTAAATTGTGACCTGTATAGTACAAGTAAACTTGGGCAAGTGACAATGGTAGCTCTATCTAGCTAATGTCTAACCATTTTTTTTCAGATACAAGCAGTTACAAACATGGCTAGGTTTGGTGCACATCATGCATTTGATGTTGAAAAGTTTTTTTTTAAATGGTGAATCTGTAATTGCTATACATGCTCATTTCACGTTATATCAAAATAATGCTCTCTTTCAGATAGAATTTTCAACTCAGCAGTATCGACTTTCTATCTGAAACAGCATCCTTCCAACATAAGCTGAAATGAGCCTGAAAATCTCCCTAGTAGTTATTACAGATTCACCAGTCTTAAAAAATGTTACAACAGCACCTTGCACACCAGTCCCAGCCATGATTGTAATTGATTGTATTTAAAAAAAAAAAATGGTAAGACATTAGCTAGATGAAGCTACCATTGCCACTTGCCTAAGTTCACGTGCACCACACAGGTAATAGCTTAATATGTAGGAGGTATTTATGCTGCATCCTGCATAATAATATTAATAACCTTTGAAATTCTCAGCTCACAAATTTTACAAGCAAACTAATCACAAAACACATTCAAACTTTACTTCAAAGCATAGATGTCTTTTGTATTATTTGGAATTTTTGGACTGTTGTCCTTATATTTATTGCTATATATACAATGTTTTGGCCTATATGCCCACCAGTCTTCTTGAGGATTCATGGAATTTCAAACCTAATCCTTTATTTAATCCATTGGGGTAGATTGTTCTCATTCAATCAACCATGACTAGGTACAAGTGTAAAGCTGTGTTAAATATTCTATGTTATCATCGCCCGTGGTCAGGATTGAATCTGCAACTTACAGATGATTCTCACTTAGAATTGTATTAGAATCAACACTTATATCCATTGCACCATGTGTCTGGAAGGCACATCGGCCAAAAGAATAAAAATGAGGACAACAGTCCAAAAAATCAAATTAATACAAATTATCAACCCTCATCTAAAAAATTTAGACAAATAAAAGACATCTTTGTTTAAAGCTATTCTATCATTCCATTTAAAGAAAGGCTATGAATGTTTGTTATATCAAGCCTATCATTATTATCATATTATTTGAATTCCCTGAATCCAAACTCTCAGGCTTATGATACATAGTAAAGAAGTACTCAACACAAAATATTGGGTTTACAGTGTTTAGTAAAATAGAACTGCATTTAAATATTTAATGATATAGAATAATATGGAATTATAGACAGTCTTTAAATGTGTATAAAATAAGTTTGCAAGTAAAGGTCTGTGAAAACTGAAAATATTTTAGATATGCTCAAATATTGAAGATATTCTCAATAAGAAATAAAATCAATGTTTTTGTCCTTGTGGAAAGAAGAATTCAATATCGATTTTACTTTTTCTTTTTTCAACAGGAAATAAATGATGGTGACCAAAGCCAATTTATGATTCCTGACTCCCACCGAAATCTGATGTCTTCTCTCACTGACAGCGAGGATGGCTGGAGTGACGGAGACATTCGAGGTGCACGACAACTATCAGGTTAGCTAAATTTAGTTTTGAATGAAAATTTTGGTTAATCATTTAAAATTCTGAATTAAACTTGTATACTTTTAAGTATTTTATTAAATTTGCATGTGCATTATTTAAAATTACCATTCAGATTCAATAGTGAATGTTGAATCTGAATAGTGTGTTTTCCTTAAAACATTTACACCTTTATGTACAGATATTACTACACATTATATTTCTTGTACTGTTGAAGTTTTGTTTTTTGTAAAAGAAAGTAAATCAATCTACTTGTATATAAAAACATGATATATATATATATATATATATATATATATATATATATATATATATATTTATTTATTTATTTATTAGTCACACAACCTAGTTTCACTGATAGAGTAATTAGGATTCCCATTGTTATGGCAACATGAGACATTACTCAACCTACAATAAATATATGTAAGTATATGTAAAGTGTAATTCATTTGCTTTTTTTATTTAAATTATTTCATAGAAATTCAAATACATCCATGATTTTTTTCTGCAGAATAACCTAATTAATATTTCCTTTTGCTTTATCCTTTTCTTTCTCACTATAAATTTCTCTTTTCTCTGTTCCACTTTGTATTCTTTCTCTCTTTTTTCAATTTACCTCTGCTTGCAACTTATTCTCTCCATGCTTTCTTTTTCCAATACTTTCTTTTTTCCAATTCTTTCTTTTTTCCAATTCTTTCTTTTTCCAATACTTTCTTTTTCCAATGCTTTCTTTCTTCCTTTCTATTTGATCAAATGATTTGAAAGGATTTCTGTCAACTGATGCACTTGTATTCACAACTCACCAAAAAGACTGATGCCACCATCTCAAACCCATAGACAACAGAATTGTTGATCCATACATAAATAATCTTATCATAAATTTTAAGACCTTTGGTTATCTGATATAAATAATAGCAGTTGGAAAAAAGAATGGGTACTTTTTATTATTTGCTTTGAGAAAAAAATTAAGAAAAAAGAAGCACCCTAACTTCTCTCAAAAAAATTATAGGGGAGAAATTTTCTCAGTAAGATATCAATAAATATGTGTAACCATATGATCATCATTATCATCTTCAAGTTGTGCTGACAGCACAGATTCCCATGACTCTCTCTTGCAAACTGTCACTTCCACACATCATACAGTATCCGCACAGAGCTGATCTATGTAGGTTTTTGCTGATCAGCCTACTCTGGTGTGTTCATATGTAGTTGTCCACAGGAAAATGTCACTTATTAGTTCACTCTTGCTTCTCCAGCATTGTCACCATGTCTTGTCCATCATACTTGGATGGTTTGTGTGATAGGAGGTAAGTAGCCATACAGCTGCTTTTTTTTTGGGGGGGGTGCTGCTTCCAGGATTTGTTCAAGACAGCACACAGCATACTTATTTAGCTCCCATCTATGTTTTTCTCTGTCTTTTGTTAGAGTCCAAGTGATGCAGCTATAAAGTAGCTGATGCTGCTACAGCTTGGAAGAATTCTTGTTTTATCTCATCAGAGAGATCAGATTTCCATATGACCAATAATCTGTCTATAGCAATCCATGTATTTCCTATGCATATGTTGACATTGCATTCTGTAGGTGAGATATTACTACCTAGGTATGTGAAGTAGCTATAATAAATGGTTTATAAGTATGACCACCATCTTTATCTTATTATGATAGGGTGCTGAAAAGTTCTTAGCCCAACCATGAAGGGAATAACTTTTTCCTTTTTATTTTTTTAAATTTTAGTTGATTTTTTTAGATGGGTACAGAAACTTGAGAAGTAATCTGTCAAGTGTATTGAACAGCAGGATGAATATGTGGAATAGCATATATGTTTCATGGCTCTAAATCAGTGGTTCCCAACAGGAGTCCATGTAACATTACTGAGAAAAATACTGAATTGGGGGTCCATGGGGATATTTTAGTTCTACTTCAGAACAATTGTTATAACTGAGAATTAAAATTTCTACAGTAATCTATGCTAAATTAAAATGCTAAAAGTTGAAATATTCATATAGCTATGATTTTTTTATGGCAATCAAGTAGGAGAAAAGAACTTTATATTTGACAGTGTTGTAAATTTAAAGTTACCGAGAATAAACAGAGGTAAAAATCATCCATCTTTTCTCTGGTAACAGACAGTTTTCCTTCAAAATAAAGTATTATCATTTAATATTTCTTCAATTTTTGGTACAATTCCTTTACTTGTTTATTAGTGAAAAATATAAGCATTTTGTCTGTTGGATACCACCCCCCCAAAAAAAATAAGAGGAAAAGGGGGGCCATAGATTAAAAAAGGTTGAGAACCACTACTCTAAAACATTCTCTTCTTTGTTTGAGCCAAGAACTTATCAGCACCCTCTCACATAACAGAAACTACGCTAGTAATTCAAGATTTTATTATGTCTAAAATTGTCTTTATATTATTCTTTAAGAGTGTGTGGATTAGAGAGTGATAAATTATTTTTTGAATCTTCCAGGAGATATTCAAAGGATATATAATGCCATATCGACAAAGATGAATCCAGAATCGGTAGTACAGATCAATATTCTCTTCAATCCAAGCAGCTTATATCAGTAATACCAATAACTTAAGACTCTTTCAGTATTGAATAATAGTTGATTTTAATTTTACGTTTATTAAAGAAAATAGAAAAATCATGTGCAGAATGAATTACAGGTTTTTCTTCGATAGACTATATAAGAGAATTCTACATGATTCAAACACAAGTATCATCATCATGATTGTTTTTGTTCCATTTTGGCTTGTGTTCTTTCTATGTCTCATATCCAGTAATCTTCAAAAGGACTTTTGAACTCAATTTCTTTTTCCAATTTGCTGGCTTTTCAGTAAAAAGGAGTTCATTTTGAGATCTATAAAAAGGTTGTCGGATATGAAGTATGATGCCTGAAGAGTTATTCAGATCTTCATTCTTGTCTTTTTTGGGGGGTATTTTTTTTCTTCTTCTTTCTTCATTATAGTTTTCGTTTGTGTACTTTCAATTTGAAACATGAAAACAATTAAGAGGAGGATGTTGGGCTGAATAAATTGCTGAATTATATAAAAGCCGCTTCTTACAATTATAGGCACTAGATGATATTTCAATGAAATTTAATTTTCTTCTTTGGTACATTTGAATTGTTGGCATTTAACTGTTTACTTGCTCATATGAATTGTTCATCTCATTTAATATTGATGATTAATGAGTGTCTTATTGATAATAATCTCGTTATTATCGCTTTGAAAAAGAAAAGAAAACAACAAAAAAAACTATTGTCTTTCTATGTGCTTTGTATTCCCTACATTAAATTTATAAAGGGCAACTTGTCATAGTGTAATGGTTAGCAAGCTAGCCTTGCAGATAATTATTATTGAATAGTGAGTTTGATTTTTATCAAGTGCCCTATAATTGTAGTTTTGTGCCAAATCTAAACTATGCTTAGTGTTTTAAGGATGCTTTGCACATTGTAATGGTTAGCAAGTTAGTCTAGCAGACCATTGCTTGGGAATTTGATGGGTGTCTTATACTTCTGGTCTTGTTTCAGGCTCAGCAAAAGCTTAGTAAATCAATACACTAAATCTATTTGATAGAAAACTCGTCTTGCAGATAATTACACCAATCTTTTTATTTTCCTCCAAGGTTACTAAAAAACATCCAGCATTTCCCATTCCATGAATTACTGATTACAACATGTCTTTTGGGGAGGAGTGCTTTTGCATAACAGTTATAGTCATAGGAAATAGAATCAGTGATGTGAGTTCAAATCTTGGACAAGATAGTTTGCATTTAACTTTGTGCTACTACCCTAGGGAAAAGCATGAATTCATCAGTTCTACTCCTCACTATGGGTAAACAATATGGCAGTCTTGGTTAGGTAAAGAGTTTAAGAAGGAAGACTTTAAATTTAAACTAGCTTTAGTATGCTTAAAATTTTACCTTATCGTCATATCCTGCCCGTGACAAAAGGGTTGGGTAAATACCTATAGCATATCTTATAGTTCTAAAAAAAAAGTATACGGATGGTTCAATAAGCCAATAATCTGGCACATAGTTATTAGTTAAATATATACAAAAAATTATATATGAGTACATAGATAAATACATATGAGTGCATCATAACTGAATTAAGTGCACTGACAAAGAATGAGATTATATTAAAAAAAATCAATATTTGTAGGCTAAAATAAATGCCTTTTTCATCATCAAGCTATAGACTTATTGATGTCTTATATATGATATTTCAGGTATTATATTGATGACATATAAGACCCCTACTTTTTCCCTTCAAAATAGTTTTTTAAAAAATATCCAACATGTCACATCCCAGAGAATATTAGCTAAATATTGATATGAAATTTTTACTGTGTTTGATCTCTGGAGCCTCCTATTCACCATTGAATTAAGTACTCTGACAATGAAGGAGATTATGTTAAAGAATCAATATTTGTTGGATAAAATAAAAGATTTTTTAGGCTGTGGACATATTGGTATATTACATATAATATTTCAAGTTCCATATCTGATGGCATATTAGCACCCCTACCCCACATTTCCAAAACATCACATAAAAAATCTCTTTCAGATCTTAAATACAAAGTTGAGACATCCAGTAGGTTAATGTTTATCCAAATGTCATAGAGTACTAGTACTTGTACCCAGCTAAATTCATGATACAGGGAATCTACAAAAGAAATAGACAGTTTCAAATATTTATTGCAAAAAAACAACAGAAAAGCATTTAAAACTGATATTCATAATACACAGTTTTGTAGAGAAATATTTAAAGTTTATTATTAAGCCTTTCAGCAAAAACAAGTGTTCAATTGTTATTCAGTATGCCAAAAGCTATAGATGTTGTGAAGGCATTTTGTATGCTTGAATAAAGCAAAATGAATTCTGTTACTTTGTGCAATGACTTTTTACAATACATTGAATACATTTTGGGAAATCACCACCATCTAGACAATTCAACTACAATTGATGCAAGTAATTTGAAACAACAGGATTTTTGTGTAAAGATAAAAGTCCTGGAAGACAGTATTCAGAAAATAAGTGTTACTTACCTCTGCAGCTCATAGAAATACACAAGGAGGGCAAAGTTAGGAAATACGAGTTCAACACTAGAATGTTTGGAAAATTTTACAGAAATTTCTAAAAATGATTCCTTACAAACTGCAATTATGACAGAGTCTAAGTAACTAGAATGAAACGGTATTTAGTGATTTCTGTACAGAAATACTGGAGCATTGGGAAGAAAAATATGGGTTTATGGAATGTCTAATTTTCACCAATGAGTGGACTGTAAGTGGCAGTTATAAATTTCAAGTGTTCCTTTACAAAACTATGTATCATGAATGTTGATATCTTAAATAGTTTGTTTCTTTAAATAAATCTTTGAAACTGTTTATTTCTCTTGTAGACACCATGTATTGTAATATTAAATGTAAATAGAAGAGGGTAATAATGCCATTAAATATAGAAATATTTTTGTAGACACTATTTTATTTTTATTTTTTAAATTTTGTCTTTGGAAACAAAATGATAATCTCTATATATAATGAGCAGTGTGATTTATTTCTTTGTTCATCTGTTCTTAAATTTTGGTAAGATATTGATCATAGTGTTATTCCATGGGATTTTTTTTCTAGTAAAAATGTGTGGTATTTGTATATAATTGAATATATTACAAATTAAATAAATAAATGAATTAAAATTTTTAGAATTATCATCTATACATCTGGTTCTTCTTATTCTATATTTTATTTTAAGACGTGATTATTTTGTATATTCTTTGAAATAATAACTGATATTTTCCTAAGTACATATACTTCACTCTGATCCTATATTTAGGATGACACATGGTCAGCTTTGGGGGTCTACACACACATGTGGATGAAAGACAAACACTGTCCAGTCCCTGCAACTAGAGCCCTGAAGAAATCAAATTACTGTGATCCTCTATTTTAGTGTAATTATGAGGTGCTACCTCAAGTTCAGTCCAGGCATGCCTTATATTTTTGCTTTGTCCTGCCTGAAGACAAGAACATGGCATAATGTCCCACCTCAAGATGAGAACACAACCAAAGAAGACAAATTAAGACTATACTCTGATCCCAGCTGGAAGGCAAGGCTGCAGAGCTCTAATCCTTAATTAAACAGCTTCACATGGGTGTGATATGTGACACATGGCCAGTTTAATGATAGGTCCCATGCATATATGCATGAGCAAGACCAAAAATAACACCTCATGCTGGTGTTGGACTCCTCCAGCCCTCCCTCTTTCTTGCAACAAGGAAGTTGTGGCTACAGGGTTGGAATCCTGAGGACTAAAGTCATTTTAAATTTATCAACATTTTGCCAAAAGACATGGCTGAAGGTGAAAAACAGATACTACACTTGAATCTTAGTTCAAAGGCAGAGCATGCAGATACAACTTAGCCTAACCAAAAGTGATGATCCATACATTAGTAATCCTATCATTTATGGGAATTATGCTATTTTTTGTTGTTTTGTTATTAAATAATAGTTACACCTTTAAAGTAGTGAAACTAATAACTGCATAAATATACAATAAAAACTGAATTCAAAACTTTACTCCTTTACTTTCTTTACCCCTATTTAGCTTTCTATTTGTGATTTCTCCAAAATTGTTCCTTGTTTTATATAAAACATCTTGTACTTATTGCTTTAATGTAAACCAGTAGCTCCAAAATCTTTATTGCTCAGGACACTTTAAAAGCAATGAAATATTTTGGCACACTTTGTAGGTAAATTCAAAAAAAAAAAAAAAAAAAGAATTTAATTTAAGAATTTAAATACATTTTAAAGTCATAGTTAACTTTTGATGGCTATTACCTTTAGGACTCTAACAAAACACTTGGAAAAAAGTTAGATGTGAACTATACAAAGATGCAGCATGCTGTTTTGAAGAAATCCTGGAAACAGCAGTCTACAAAACAGCAACTGTATGGCCATTTACCCCCGATCTTGTAAACCATTCAAGAGAGCTGAGCAAGATATGATAAGTATTGGTAGAGAAACAAAGATTTATTGATTTTATGGACTCCTATACATGGACATAACATTGTTGGAAGACCAGCAAAAACTTATACTCATTAGCTATGTGCTGACACCAAGTACTGTCTAGAAGCCTTACCAAGTGTAATGGCCAATAAGGATGGATTGTGAGAGAAAAATCAAAGGAATATGTGCTGTTAGTATGGCCTTGATGATGAAGATGAAGATTTATACATTTTAGCGGATATAAGAAATATGAAATGAAAACTAAAATGGTGGATTATTTTTCTATTTAATATAATGTTTTACTCCATCAACTTTTGGTTTTCACATATTATTTCTTTTATTCTATCAGACATTTTATCCAATATATCTATTTATTTTAGCTTATATAAAGCTAATTTAAACTACTGAACATTATTAGTAATTATTTTTTTTCATTCAATGAATTAAGAATAGCCATCAATAAGAAACATGGGTGAGATGTTTCTTAGTGACAGGATGTACATGAGAGAAACAGACTCTCATTTCCTCTTCAATTCACTGAAGTCTTTCTTTATTTGCATTTAATGTTAGTACAAGAACAATACAATTCACATAAATATAAAATGGAGAACTGGACTAAAATAGTTAAGGCTTTTTTTTAGCTACTAAAAGACACTTTTGTCTAACAGAAATCTAATATGTATCAATAGGTAACTCTTTATACTTGTTTTTAACTTGTATTAAATATAGAAGCCAAATTCTTCTTAATCTTTAGGAAAGGGTGTTGAATCCAATCATAATATTTTGTATTTAATGATGGAAAATAAAAGTTTAATTTTTGTTACATATGTGTCATATACTTTACTGCAATAGGAATCATTTCTTTTTTGTTGCTTTGCATATACTTTTTCATGGTACATAACTACATCTCAAGGCACATGGTTTGGAAATTACTGATCTAAACTAAGCACAAAATACCATAGTGAACTAAGTGAGTGATGTTTTAAGAAAGAATTTTAGTATATGTTTTTTTTAAATTGGTTAAAAAAAAAAAACCTTACTGTCAATAGAATTTTTTTTTTATCTGAAATTGTTTATCATAGTAATGCAATGTATGAGGTGTGTTCCAATAGAAAAACTTCCTATTTATTTTCACAGAAACTACAACAGAATTATTTATCATAGTGATGCAATGTATGAGGTGTGTTTCAATAGAAAAACTTCCTATTTATTTTCACGGAAACTACAACAGATACAGGAAGCACAATAATATTGGATAGACTAGAGCAAGTTTTAAACTACAAAACACTATTTTTCCATATAATAATAAGTCAAAACTTGGATTGCAGCTGGTTGTATAATCTTTATTACTATTTGTTAAGCTTTACCTAGTCTGCACCCAGGTGTCAGGTTGTTTACAGTATCTAACTTATCCAAATTGGTCACTTATCTAAGCATTGATCAGGCTCATTGTTGCCTTAACTTCAGTGATCTGACAAGAACCCATGCTTTCAGCATGATTTGATCATACAAATGATCTTACAATCTTTGCTGACAATTATAAAATCTTTATTTAAATACAAATTGTTATGATATAAGATAAATCCACATAACAGAAAAGCAATTAACCAATTATATATTTTATATTACCTTATGAAGTGTAAGCATTATTGCAAACTGAATGCAAGCTGTTTCAGCCTAGTTTTAACTTGGTTTGTGGATTCCACTGTCCATACTGCTACCGGCACCTTAAAAAATGAGATAAAAGTTTAACATAATACATTTAACAGATATCAATTATACTATATTGCCTATAAATAACACACATACCAATTGCTTATAAAATTTAAATTTCTTCAAAACCAACTATACCAGGGTTTTATTATTTCTAGTAGATCATTACACAACCCGAACAGTTATTTCTAGGTATTACTTATCAACAATCTCTATAGTACGGAACTTCTGTAACCAAAAATAGAATTGTAACACCAGTGTAACAAAAAAAATTGCTTAAATACATATAAATGGAGAACTTATTAGGGGTGTACTTATTTATAGGTTGTATGATATATATATATATATATATATATATATATATATATAAAGAGAGAGAGAGAGAGAGAGAGAGAGAGAGAAAGTTTTTTTTATTTAGATTAAATTGTATTTTCAAACTTCTAAAAATTGGAACCATATCTGCTAAGTAATGATGCATTTTCTCTGAACTCAAAATATAATACAATATAGAAACACATATTTTGATCAGCACAGAGTGCAAAGCAATGAAATCATTTAAGATATTCACAAAAATACACACACATCTGCACACATACAGACACAAATGATTTTTAGCATATGTACCATAGGGGAGAAAAAGAAATTGATTTTTAAACATTTTAGCTGAGGTGACTCAGAGTTACGCTTGGTGTTAAATATCTGTGTAAGATGTTCACTCCCAGCCATGACTGGATACAATGGATGAAATAACTCACATTATATTAGTTTGATTTCTGATCTATAAAAAGTCTAAAAGAAAGCCAATAAATCTTTACAGGCATTGTTTATAACAATGTATGCATTGTGTATATTGTTATATTAAAACCTTCCAGAGAAGAAATTTGAATTATATTGAACTAGCTGAAATACTTATCTATGCTGCATAAGAGATCAAGTCTTGGGTTGCAGATATAGAGAGAGTAACAGAAAAATATCAAAAATCCCTTCTACTTATTTCATTTTTCTAAACAACTATTTTACAATCTTTTTTGTCAATGAAGAATTTATACCAGTTACAAACAGTAATTATTACTATAAAGATAAATTTACCTAACAGAAAAAGATTTATATTTATTATGTTATCTTTTGAAGTTGATATTTTTCATTGAAAAATGTAATTCTAATAATAATGGAGATTATGTGTGTGTCTGTAACTTAAACAATGTCCCCAACTACCTAACAATTCCTTTAGTTATTTACATTATGTTCTCAATGATTATTAAATAAACATTATTTAATCTTAATTAGCATCTCATTTATTCTTATCTCAGTTAAAGTCTAGCTGAGTTAGATTTGTCTCAAAACAGCCCATGTTATTAATGTGTAAAATCATGCAATGTAGATTATCTATCACTATGAACTAAGAAAGCTTTACAGTGTATTTGGTGTAGATAATCTGCATACTTGTTTTTAACAAAACCGGGTTTAATAGATAATTACTCAGTGTTATTGATTTCTAATATTATTTTTTATTCTCAAACCTATTAAAAGCAATCCTATATATAGTTTTATATAGAAATCAATTAAAATAAAATGAAATTAAGTGTAATCTTTTTATATACATTTTTATTTAGTTTCATTAGTTTTTGCAATTTAATATAATGTTATTACATTAAAATTTAAGTACTTGTGTCTGGAGAGCATATATTATTGCTAGTACTTTTAATTTAAGTGAGTAATAATACTTAAGAGTATATCAATTTAAAGGTTTTTGTTTTTATTAGTAATGTTAGTTCTGAGTAATAATGCTATGTAATTATTTTACATTTCCAGTTTAAAGAACTACTTATAAATTCAGTCAGTAGTGTTTAATTAAATGTGAATAATTATTTGAGCAATAAAAATAATTTTTAAAACTTTTCTTTTAAAAGTTAGGGAATTAAATTTTTTCTGAGAAATTATGTCTTACAGCTGAACTCCCACTGAGTATTGTTTATTGTTAAATGATGAGAATCCCTGCTTTTGACCTGAAGCACATTTCTGAGCTTTTTTTTTTTTTTTTTTTTATTTTTTATGTTAAAACCATCCCTTGTGTTGGGTCTAGTAAGTATGCATACCAAATTTAATTTGGTATCTCTAGATGAAAGCATTTGGCTACCTCTAGAGGACAGACGACTAAACTCTTTCAATTATTCATATAGATAATTGTCATACTGCTTAATAAAACTCAAATCTTCTCTTATACAGACCTAATCCAAATCTTATAGAAACTTCAAAAGAGAGATGGCTTTAAGTTAATTGGAACAATTTCTCCTATTTGGGCCCAATGCCTAAGGGTTCTCTTCACTGGGGTAATGTATTCTAGTCTTGGCAAACACACACACACACACACAACAACATAAACCACTTCACCAGTCACTAAAGCCAGGGGTCTATATTTTAAAAAACATTGTTTGTTTACTTGTAGGTTTACATATATGCATTTTATATTAAAATATGTCAAGATACTTTTTGTTTGTTAACTCATATACACTTTTTAAGTGTTCATTTCATAGAAATATAAAGTAGGTATTTACCCAACCAGTTTGCCATGGGTAGGATGTGACACTATGTTGTAAGTATGTGACATCCAGTGAGGATTCAACTCACTATTCAGTAGTAATGGATCTGCAAGACTAGCTTGTTAATCATTAAACCACGATGAGAAGCCTCCACAGAAATATAAAATACTAGCTTAAAAGCTAGTGAGCTTAGCTAGCTATGTTGGCAGAGATTTCTTTTTGTGATGCATATTGCTGCCGTATCTGATAGGCAAGAATAACTATAGAAGAACTCAAAATTGATCGCAGCATTTCAGTATTGCATTAATATTTAAGTTTATCATTTAAAAGTTCAACAATTCTTCTGCTGCCACTTAATTTAAACATAATTTGATGTACATAGATCCTTAATTTCTGTACAAACAATTATTTCTATTTCATGAGGGACTTTTGCTGGATTTTGCAATTAATTTTGATTATTCCCAAATTTATTTCCAAGTTATAAGAATTTTTATTGTACAAAAACTTTGTTACTCAAAATCATATTAGAAATTGCCAAAGACAATTGCAGTAATTAAAACTTAGGAGTCAAAAATGTTAGGAT
This sequence comes from Doryteuthis pealeii, assembly GCA_023376005.1. NCBI lineage: Eukaryota > Metazoa > Mollusca > Cephalopoda > Myopsida > Loliginidae > Doryteuthis > Doryteuthis pealeii. The sequence continues at coordinate 48,470,185 of CM042151.1, forward strand.
TGCGGATCCAGATTTGAATGTTTTTAATTTGCTCACGGAGTCAGCCATTTTCTAAAATGGTATGATATGTTGGGCTACAGGCTCTAGGAGTAAAGTTAAAAAATGTGACACACTGACATTCACATTTATTACTAGAGATATAAAAAAAAAAAATAATATTTCTCTAAGATTCTACAGGCCATGTTTTGAATCTGGGATATGACAAACATGTTTCCACTTGGACCCTGCAGCTCCTATGGACAGCCCTGCTTTAAAAAAAAAAGAAAAATAGATATAAATAGCCAACTTTTCTTGGTTAGGCAGAGACCTTTCCAACACCCCCTCAGATAATATCTAACTTGAAGATCCTAATCTCATGTAAAACTCAGAATGTTAACATGAAAACAAGACTGAACTTTTCTAATTCACCAAAACTGAGCCTTCTGTACATGCCTGGAGTATATTTTGGGAATAAGATACATATATTATTGATTTGCTAGAGTAGATGATAATACCATATCAAAAAGGCACTTGAAAAAGAAAAAAGAAATAATGAAATATTTATTCAAAATTTCACCTGTGGATTTTCTTGTTTTTTGACATATTTATATTGAACATTAACTTATTTCCTCTGCATGATAGTGTTACAATCAATTATTCTCAATTGACTTTGCGTATGAGAACGTATTTCCTTCTGTTCAATTTGATATGAATTGAGCTATCACTTAGTATTCCTGTGACTATTTTATTCTCTCTGTTTCAAAATCAATTGTCAAAAATTGAGTCTGACCTTGAATACTTTAAGGTTACTTTGAACTAAACTCTTTCTGCCTGAATATTAAACTGTAAAAATCCTGACTGTAAAGATTCTGATATAATTGTTTTTCCATCAATATGTTCTTAATGTTGAATATTGCACTGTTTTATTATCATTTTTGTCAAGCCATTAATGGCAAGCTGAATTAATTTTCAGCAATTTCATTGTTCCATTTGTACTAAGTGATTCCAATTCAAATTATCACCATTTATATTTCCATTGTAAGTTTACACACAACATTTATCATTTTTTTAATGAAAATACTTTATAGTTAAAAGAGTTTTATCAAATGGTTTGAATTTAGAAAGTTTTAACTGATCAGTCATTTATTTTTTATTCTATTTTATTGCAGATGTGAAATGCTTGTTAGAAATACAGGATGGCTACAAAAGAAATAGCTTCAGAAATTCATTTAAAAAAAAACAACTCATATATTGACATTGATGATACACAGTTTTGTAGAGAAACACTTGAAGTTTATAACTGCAACTTACAACAGTCAACCCATTGGTGAAAATTAGACGTTCCATAAACCCATCTTCATCTTCACAATGCTCCAGAAATTTCAGTACAGAAATCACAATGCTTGGTTTTATTTTGGTTACTTCGGTTTAGCTCAGTCGGTAGAGCATCTGCCTAGGAATCGCAATGTTCTGGGTTTGATATTGGCCCTCACCAACTCAGCACATGAGCAGCACAGCTTGGGTAATCTGATCTGTGCAATTAAGTGGGGACCTAATGATAGGTGTGGTGCTTAACCCCAGCAAAAAAAAATCTCCCTGGTCTAGTGCTAGCAAAAAAGAGATAGACTCCATTTCTGTCTCACTGATACCAACAATAGGCCACTCTGCAACTTTTTTTTTACTATATATAGCAAGAACTTTATAAGAAATCATTTTCAACCATCTCTGTAAAATTTCCAAACTGTCTGATGTGGAATTTATATCTCCTGACTGGCTTTCCTTGTGGATTTCTATAGGTAAGTAGCACGAACATGCTCCAGTTGTTTTTTTTTTTTTTTTATTTGGATACTGATGGTCTCCCAGGATTTTTCCTTTTACACAAACATCCTGCTGTTTCAAATTTCTTGTATCAAGCATAGATGAATTGTCTTGTCGGCAGTGATTTCCTGAAAAATCTTCTAAAATGCCATTTCATGACAGTAACAAAATTTGTTTTGCTTAACTCAAGCATACAACATGCCTTCTCAACAACTACAGTTTTTGAAATCCTGACTGAAAATGGAACACCTGGTGCTTCCAATAACCTTAATAATAAACTTCAAGTATTTATCTACAAAACTGTGTATTGTAAGTGTCAATATCTTGAATATGTTTTTTATTCATAAATTTTTGATACTATATTTCTTTGTATTTCTAACTGGCACACCTCTGTCACATAATAGCAGTTACATTTAGTGTATGAAATTTATATGCAACTGTAACAGCTATCATAGGACAAACTTAGTATCATATAAATCAGTAATTTGTAAAGCGACTGATACTGTGCTCTGGGGTATTGTAACCATGTGAAATATATATATATATATATATATATATATGAGAGATAGAGGTGAGAAAAAAGCGGTAGTAAGATGGCATCAGAACCAAGGGAATGTTTTTTTTTTCTTTTTAAAAATTTCCATAAAATCTAAGTTGTAAACCCTTGTATAATATACATACTTTACAAAAAAAGAAAAAAAAAAAAAAGAAATAACAGAATAGTACCTGAAAATATAGTTTTATTTTATATGGTAGTCCAAACAATTGGTTATATCTTTGTAATATGATCTAAATAGCATATACACCACACCAGCCAGATCATCAGACTGGTGGTTGCCACATTTTATCATGTGCAAGAGACAAGGCTCTATGTAAGTATGAGCACAGATGTAATATTAGATTAGTTATTGTTTTAAATTTGGAGTAGACCTAATGAAAAGATATGGTGGGTTATTAGGGACATGGCTAGGAACCGGGGAGGGGGGGCAGCCAGAATGTTGGGGAAGCACTGATTTAAATAAATTAAACTATCCACATCTATGAAATGTAATAATGGGGGTGCTATGGTGAGTGGCTAAAACATTAAACTGAATCATCATAGTAAAAGAATTCAAATTCCATTCGTTCACTTTCAGACTAATACCCTAGGAAAGGTATAAACTTCCCCTTTCCCACCTATGGGTTAAATAGTACCACTACTGTTCTTCTATAAGGATGGATTTGGCATTAAAAAAAGAAATCAACCAAACCAAAGAAATAATGGGTATAAAAAAGAAAATTAAGATTATACTTATTTAAAACTACTACATTCACTATAGGTAATTTATATACAAACATAAAAAATATTATACAACAGAGGTCTAGAGAAAAGAAAGAGATTAGCACTATTAAAAAAACAAAAACAAAATACAAGCCACTTTTGAATGTGAAATTGATTTTCATTAAATCCTTTCATTTTTTTAAATTTTTAAATGACATATCCTACTAGATTGATTGATTTTTAATGGCCATCTAGGTTTATTTTTTGCCTAGTGTTTCAGGAATCACATTCATTGTACATTCATATTTACATTTTTAATGTAGATATTATTTTACCTTTAGATGGGACTCTAACAGGTACTTCTACTTTGGGTCAGAGTGGATCTGGGAGTAATGACGAAACGGTACCCCACACTACCCAGATCTTCAAAACTGGAATCTCACTATCAGATGTAGTTTAATGTCATAATCAGGACACCTTTGTTGGGGGTGGTCTTACTCCTCTGCAGAGGATACAGTCAACATATTCTAAACTCTGCCAATAGGGTGGATATCCTGCTAGAATTCACTGAATGTCTTTTTTGTCTATTATAGTATAACTCAAGGATAGCTAGAGCTATGGCCACCAAATGTTTGAGCAGTTTAGTTTGGAAAATTCCATAATTTAAAAAAGGTTTTAGGGAACAGTTTAACTTATAATGTAAGCATAATATTAAACTGGATCTTTACTTTGTGCCAGCTTAGCTAAACTGGACCTTTTTATTTAATATGGTTAGGTGCTACAAGCTTAAAAATTCTACCTGTAGGGGAGAGTTTCAGCTATTTCCATAAATTCTATAATAGGTTTGTTTATACAGAACTCACAAATATATATCTCAAAACTTGTAATATTAACTTTTTTTTAAAAATATATATATATAAGAGTAGTTTGTTAGCTTCATTTTGAAACCATTCATATCACTATGCACATATAATACTATGGTTAGTCCTACACTTTAGTTGATTGATTAATTTTAATCACATGTCAAGCCATTTGGGGTCATTTTATGCCTAGAAGTTAGGGAGAACTGTGTGCATTGTATGATTAAATTCACATTTTTGTGCAGTCATTTTAGAGTTTATTTGCATTTCTTTCAAATATTTTAATTTTATTGATATGTCAAAATCTTCTGGGTTAGTTTTTTAATATTAATACATTGTATGGTACTAATCATATTTATGTCAATAATATTTGGTATAATTTTATTTCTCTCAATGTCAAAATGTCATCCATGTTGACATTTTCAAATAGGTCTTTCGTATTGTTTGCATGGAGAAAAACATTTAATGAGAGCTAAATATCCACAATATTTAAGAAAATATTTAACAGTGAGGGGTGTTTGACATGTTATATACTGTAGTTGTTCCTTCTGTTTATATGGGTTAGGGGTGCAGGACCCCCATTAAAGTGGAAAATCCAAAAATATCTCAAGCTCTCTGCCAACCTTAACTCTTAACGCTGCATGCAGTATATTTTATAAATTTAAAATTACAGTATCAACAAAGTAGGTTAACACAGGTAAGTAGATATATAGATAGAGAGAAAGTAAGAGAAAGACAATACAGCACACGTACAATATCTGATGCAATACAATGTATACTATGCATATCTATCACAAAAAATGATAAAAAAGTTTAATAATAATAATAATAATATATATACATATGCATTTATGAGTAATTTTTTTCCAATTTTCTTTACATTTTCTAGTCTACACGCAACATCTGCAATTTTCTGCTGTAGGCTGCAAAACTTGAAAAAAAAAATTCCATTTAATTGTTGATGGCAAACTCATGAATAATCAAAACCATGAAAGTTAAACCTGTGAAAGTCAATGTTCGAGTGTGTCATGTTTGAAAGAAATTAATTTTGTACAATTTGTTAGTTGTTATTTTCATGTACTTTTAAAGCACTAAATAAGTTTGACTTTGATATTATCAATAACTAATATCATTATTAATAATACTATAAAATACTAATTATTATCATTATCATCATTATTATAACATGTATAAAATACTAATTATCATTATCATTACAAGTATAGAATAATTAATATCATTATTACTATAGTTCCTTTAATAAATGATAGCATTTACATATGATTAGTACTTTTGCATTTCCATGTTTTTGAAATAATGTCATCAGTCATTGGTAAGTTGAAAATATATAAGAGAATTTGTTGACTGAAATCCTTCCAAATCACTTGAAGAAAGAGAAGAAAAAGTACAGAGTATGAGTTAAAAAGAAAGAAAAATGGAAAAAGAGAGAAAGAACATCAAGTGAAGAGGAGAAGAGAGAAGACTGACATATAGAAAATTATAATGAGAGAAAAAGAAAGAAGTGAAAGAGAAAAAAAGAGAAAGAGATTAAGTAGAGTAATCTACATAGATACACTACTCTTCTCTTTGAGAGATTTGAGTAGCATTGAGTAATGCCATATGTTACCATGTAACAATGACATTTCTCATTACTCTCTAACAATACTAGATTGCATGACCAAGATATATATGTTGGGTTGAGTCATAAATAATTTTTGTTTTAGTAAGCAATAATTAATTAATGAATAATTTAACAATTAATTAATTTCAATCAAATACAATCAGTATATTCACCATTATTTTGACTCATCTCTTGCCATTCATTAGGCAACTTGGTGATTCCTCTTCAGTAAAATTCAGTTGGTTTTGAGCTCAAAAGGTTTTCCACAAACATTTTTACCTGATCATCCACCAGACTTTGCACCAAGTAATTTTCATTCTCTACAAAATGACCTGGATGACAAAGTGAAAAATATGTCATCCAGAGCATGTAGAGAAGGAAAATCATTTGGTGCAATGTCTGGTGAATTCGTAGATGGGGTAGAACAGACCAGCCTAAATCCAATATTATTCCTGTGTGATTCTTGCTGAATGTGGCCTTGTGTTATCATGAAGAATTCATATTGATGAGTGTAGGGGCATTTCTTAGATGTTCATGCACTTGTTGCAGCTATTGAGATTATCAGTCTACATTAAGTGTCTGATTGCAGTTTAAAAACTCAAAATGAACAATACCATGGTGATCCCACCATACACATAACATAACTTTTCTTCAATGTAGTTTTGCCTTTGGGATAGGCTGCAGAGATTCATCCTTGTCAATCCACTGACTTTTGCATGGAATATTATCCTGGTCCGATTCCATTTCTTAATGATACATCACCAGGACGAAATTTTGAAAACCAGTTTTGGACTTGCTGGTCAGTAATGACACCATGGCCATAATCACTACAATTTTTTTTAGCATCTTTGTAGTATTTTTGTTATTTTTAAACTCCAAAAATATTACATGTCAAATATGCACTTTCAGTTAATACATTTTAGGAGTGTGAGATCATAGATTAAAATATGATGTGCACTCTTTATTTACTGAAATAAGAATGACTGATGAAAGCACTCTTTAATCAGGTAATTTCCAGTTGTGTTTAAAATATTGGAAGTTTGAAATGTGTAGGTATAACTTGCTTTTAAAAAACGGAAATTATTTACGACTCAACCCTATATATATGTATATTGTATTCTTTCTATATAAATAGATTTGTCTTCTGCAAGTTTTTTTCTTTCTTACTGATATGGTGACTGTAAAATTTTTCTCATTTTTTCTTTTCTTTTCAGAAATGACTGCTGGTTATGTTGAACCTCGGTCATCCAAAAAAGAGCAGAGCAAATACACGGAGCCTGCACAGCACAGTTTCCTCTTTTCCGATGATAAATGTGTTCCTTCCAGGAGGTTTAACCGACCCAACATTGCTTATGTTCCTGACTGTAGTCAGTGGACAGATGCCAGCCATTCCACAGTGGACAGTGGCATTTCTGACATACAATGAAATGCTTTTCAGATCAAAAGCCCAATTTTTATATAGTTCTATAGGTTACATAATCTGGTTATACAGAACATGCAGAAGACTCTCAAAAATCTGTACAGGCACCAATCATGACGTCTCTCATTTAAGTATCACAGTTTCAAATCCTGCTGATTTTACAAATCATCAATCACTGCCCATGATAACCTCAACATTCCAGTATTTGTTATTATATATATACACACACTATTAAATCCTTTTTAGGATCTCTTTGTTATTTATTATTTGTTTGAGAAGCATTTTAACATGTTTGAGTTTACAGACACTAAAAAAAAAACAAAAAAAAACACAGCATTTTTTTATAAGTTTTGTTTAATGACTGTTACATAAAATACTAGAAAAAGAAAATTCTCAATGACATGTAACACATAATCAAGGAAATTTTCATTAAACTTGTTTAAAAGTTTAGTTTCTTTTTTTTTTTTTTCTTCCTCTGTCAATGGCAGACTGGCTTAAATCTATTACTTCCTTTCATGTACTAAGTACATAGAAAGAAAATATGCATACATGTATTCTTTCTCTTGTAACTATGCATAACTTTCTTTCATTAACCCAGTGAAGCAATGTTATCTGACACCTGGTTAGACTTTCCAACATGGATTCAAGTGAACCTTAGCAGTAAGTTTTCCTCTTACATTTTGGTTTATCTGAAAACAAGATAACAATTGAACATTTATCTTTCATGTTTTATTTTTCAGTATCATTTTACCAGTTTTTATTTTATTGCATTTTGTGACAGTGGTTTCCAACCTACTGCCTTGAGCTCTCTCTATATATATTGCTAAAACTAGGAGAGTTAAATAAAAAAAAGAATAAGAGTACAAATTTTCCTAATTAGCTGAACCCCCACCCATTAGTAGAATTTAAGTAACATCAAAATTTTGTTGTTGTTGATAAATGTCATGAAGAGGTTAAAATGTATGCTCCCCTAACCTGTTGGCCACTGCTTGTACTACATAAGATAAAAATACAACTTTTTAAGCTTGATTTTATGGTGAGAATAAAACAAAATTAGAGGAAAAAAGTTATAACTTTGTTTTTTAGTTAAACAATTTCCAGCTAGGTGTCTTCTTTCTATAGTTAATCAAAAAGATAAAGATTCTGCTAACCTTATAAAAGTAAGGGTTCAATTTAGCATTATTATCAAGTTGTGCTGACAGCATGCATTCCAATGATTCTCTCTCAACACCCATTCCTGGTTGGTCTTCCACTCAGCATCCAGTATCTGCACAGAGCTGATTCACATAGGTTTTTGCTGGTCAGCCTATGCTTGTGTGTCCATGTGTAGATGTCTACAGGAAAATTTCCCTTATGAGTTCATTCTTGCTTCTCCAGCAGTGTCCAGCATGCCTTGTTGTCTTACTAAGATGGTTTGTGTAATAGGAGGTAAGTGGCCAGACAGCTGCTTTTTTTGTGAGGTGCTGCTTCCATGATTTGTTCAAGGCAGTATGCAGTATCCTTGTGTAGTTCTCATCTAACATTTCCTCTAAACATTTCATTAGAGTCCAAGTGGTGCAGCCATACCGTAGCACTGACACAACTACAGCTTGGAAATATTCTTGCGTTATCTTATCAGAGAGATCAGATTTCCATATGATTGATAATCTCTCTATAGCAATCCATGCCTTTCCTATGCATATATTGACACCACTTTCTGTAGATGAGATATTACTACCTAAGTATTTGAACTGGTCTCCTATTTTAAGAAGCTTACCATCCAGTGTGGATGTCTCCATCTTGTTTAAAACACATGAACTCAGTTTTATCTGAGTTCACACAGAGGTCAATACCTCTTGATGCCTTCTTTAAGCTATGCAGCAGTGATTCAACTTGTGCAGGTGTATTTGCAAGACACACTAGATTATCTGTGTAGTCTGCATCTGTAATAGTTTCTGTGGGATATCGCTGGCTTCTTGACTTTTTTAGCATGAAGCTTTTTTCTTTCATTAGATCTACTGATGTTCGTTATACGTAGTTTAGGCATATTATGAATAAAACGGTGCTAATCTATCTGCTTGTAGGACTCCAGCAACAATGTTAAAGAAATTTGTGTCACCATCAAAGGAACAAACCATTGCTTTGGTGTCTTTATAGAGCATTATTAAAGCAGTAACAGTTTCTTTTGGGAGATCATATGCTAGTAGCATTTGCTTCATCTTTCCTCTGTGTATGGAGTCAAATGCCTTGGAGAAATCAACAACCAAAAGTGTTGCCTTGAAATTGCTTGGACCCCCTTCTATGATTCAACAAATAGTCAGAATGTGAGAAGTTGTTGTTGATTGATTTCTACAAAACATTTTGATTTTTCTTAAGGATTTTCTCTACTTCAGGCCGGATGCAATTGCAAAGGGCATTATAAACCTCAGTAGCTATGGCAGTTAGTTATATCTCTGTAGTTTTTAGTGATTCTGAGGTCCCTTTAACTCAGGAATGGGAGGATACAACTTTTTATCCATTTCTTTATTTCATTGTTTATACACTGCATTACATAATCAAAGAAGTGTGTCGTCAAATTTCCTTGTCTTCCCTACTTTGAGGGGGATTTTGTCGAGGCCTGCAGTTTTTCTACGTTTTTAAGACTTCGTAAAGTGTCCTAGCTTGATGTCTAGTTGGTTATTAATGATTTTTTGAGTATTATTATCTGTGATTTTAGGAGGATTTCCAAGCAGATTCTTGAAGTGTTCTTTCCTTCTTCAGAAGTTAACCTCCTCAATAAAAACTTTAACATTTTCTTAATCTAATGTACTACAATGCTCTGGAGTCCCTTTAGTGAGCATAAAACAGACAAAAAAAAAGAAGATATTTGGCCAATTATAATAGGATAACTTTTTTCCTTATTCTAATGATGAGGGAGGGTTGAAAAGTTCCAAGCCCAACCAAGAGTGGAATAGCTATTTTTTGTTTTAAATTATTTTGAAGATTTAATGAAAATTGAGAAAAATGTGCCAATTATGTTGAGCTGTTGGATGAATATGGGAAAGAGCATGAAATGTTGATCTTTCCTTGGTTGGGCCCAGAATTTTTCATCAACACCTTTATGCACAGACTGACCCAAATAAAGATAGCATTAAAATAGATTATAGAAAAATAAGCATGATTTTATGCAGATGATTCTTTTTATATACTAGAAATATTTTGGATTACTGAATTTCTTCTTCATATTCTTGACAATGACTGATCCATTCTCCAGTTCTCATTAGGAACTTCTTTTTTTTTTCATGGAGAAAAAGATATTTAAAAAAGTTCCTTTTTTATGGATTATATAGCTGACAAGGGGGAAAAATCCTGATTGGTTTGGCTCTATTATCCAATAAAAGAAATTTGCAAACCCATCAAATTTGGTAATTTCATGAGCCAATAAGGTTAATTAGCTTTTTTTTTTTGGTTAGGGTTTTCTGAGAAAAAACAAAACAAAAAAAACATTAAAATTAAAAAAATACACATACTCTAGCTGAACGTAAGCAACAAAATTATAGAATCATTGTAGTATGGCAATTAACATAAAAAAGAACTGATTCATTTCCCTTTAACAGAGTTTTTTAAAATTTGATGTGGAGTTTTCTAAGAGATTTTCTGGGTGAGAGTGATAGATTCTATGATTGGCATTTAATGATTCCATCCCTTGAGAAACTATAACAATCAAAGTGAGTGTGATCCCAAACAACTATTATTAAGTTAAAAATGAGATTAGAAATTGTTTTATTCTCTAAGTTAGAACATTTTAAAGTTCTTGCATTAATAAAAATCTTCCATTCTTGCTGTGTTATGGTGACATCCATATAAAAATTAGATCATTAAAATACTGATGTTTGCAAAAAGTTTTTGTAGACATGTTTTTTTTTTAACTAAAATAATCATCCTTTCGAACATGACTTTCTTAATTAAATCTGAAAAAAAAAAAAAAAATAAAAATTACTAATGTAATTCACATTCCAAAATGTGTATCATTTACAAGAACCATAATGCACAGTATATTCATTTCTACACATGTCTAGAAATAAAGACCCCAATCTTATTAAAAATACAAGGTATTTTACAAATGATGCAACCTTCTTTTTAGCAATTTGCATTTAAACTATTCTAACTTCTTTGTTGCTCTGAAAACAGTAGACAATTCAGTCTAAAATAATGGTTTTCTAGATTTTCTGGTTTAGTCAGTTAAATTTTTGGATATATCAAGAACTTTGGCAATTAACAAAGATAATTGGCCTGAACTGTTTTGATCTTGTACATTCCCAGTTTTATAAAATGTATCATCCAGAAGATATATTGACTTGTTTAGAAGTGTAGAATGGAGAAAACTTCACATTAAATGTGTCTTTTTTTTAAAAGATTTACACATGAAATACATTTGTCTTTTGAAAACAAGATAGCTTATGTAATCATTTCAATTGCTAAATACTATTGTTTCCAAGTATAGTGTTGCCATGTCACTAATATATATCTATATATTACTAAAATTCTCATGTCTTTGTGTGAGTGAGTGTAACTGTAACCCAGTGAAAATGGCATATCATAACAAGATTTTTATTAGAGCAATACACTTAAAATACTCTGATCTAGAAAATAAAGTAATTTCCCATCCAATTACAAACTCAATGATAGTTTTGTTGGGTTTGTATTTTTTTGCAGAATATCATTTTTTTAACCATCCAAATTCCTGATATACTACAGAGATAACTATGAAAATGCTAATTAGAATCCTTCACTCCTTCCTAAATAGAAGTATCAATATTATCATGGATTGATTTTAGAATGAGAATCCCATGATTTAACAGGTCATCTAGTTGGTGTAACATCATTTTCATGCATATAAATGTTTACCCTCTTATCCCTAGGGTCACATCCTTTATGAAACATCTTGAATGTTGCATGGCGATATATTATTTTGCAATAAAGAAAAATCCACAGTGTTTCTTAAATTTCTAATTTTTTTTCTATTTTAAGATTTAGGGTAATAAAAATTTAAGGTTGAAGAAATTAATTTCAATAACAATGGTGCTTTCTGGTGAAAAGGTTGGAAACTGCTGTTGTTCAGATTGATTTTATGTCTCTTTCAATTTTTAAACACATCATTGCCTTAAGCACAATTCTTTTATGCATCACAGTATAAACGTCTTATGCTCTTTCAAATGCATTCAGTATATATTTGACAATGAAATATTCTTTGCTTGATTTTTTTTTCTTTTTTCTTTTTCTTTTTTGTCACTTATCTGCAGAACCTCAAAATATCACTTTTAACATTTTATTCCTCAATGCAACATACATATTAAGAGAATAAAACATAAAATATTGTGAACTCACATTTTTTAAAATTCCATTTCTTTTGTATATATGTCATCTCCATCACAATCAACCTGTCATCCATACCACACTATGTCCTCCCACACCCAAATTTTTATATCCATATATTGCTTGAGGTTATTTCAACCTTCTTAAATAGGGACACTCTTATGTTGTGGACATATATTTGTCTGTTACTGTATTCATGCAATTACAATTCAATCTCAAATATAATACAACCCATCAGACTTTTTCAGAACTAAAAATGTAATATATTTTATCCTTGTATATAATCTGACTTCAAAGTAGAGCCAGTTATTTATATTTTTTTAAGAAAATAATGTAATATCACTGTACTGGTTTACTATTGGTTTGTCTGTCAGTCATGGGAAAAGAGGAGAATAATATTTGTATATTCATGATGTATATTTTTCATAAAAAAGGAAAAGAAAAAAATAGAGGAAAAATGTAAAACACATCTGCCTTCACACCTTCCCCATCCAACATTCACTCTCTGTATTCTTATCTCTTATCTAAGACTTTACTTCTCAACTGCCACTACACAAAAAATTCAGATTTCTATAGTTTTTTTTTTTTTTTTTTTTTTTTTTTTTTTAAGTACAAATCTATTTCTCTCTCAACAACTTGACCCATTTAAAAAAAAATTAATATTAAAATCTAGTCTGAATTTCATGTCAAAATTAAAATTTGGCTTGAATTTATCAGATTTTCAATGTTATAAAGATCTGTAAGTTTGTTGATTTGTTAGCATAAAAGAGCAAAAATATTTTTTTTTTTTTTTCTCTCTCAAGTATGATACAACCTTCATTTTTGCCCTGATTTTTATATGAAATTTCTTGAATACACTAGTAAATATAGTAAAACACTCAACATATATTTTTCTTTTGTTTTAGATTCTTTCATTAAATTGACTAGATGAGACTTATTTCTATTTTATTAAAGATATATTTAATTGAGTAGAACACATCAAATTTACACATTTCTAAAAGTACTGCAAGAAAATATATTTTTGTGGATAATTTGGTGGCATCTACATTTCATGTGACCATGGATTTTTGCAAGGATTAAGGTGAAAGTCTAGACAAGACTGACAAATATAATGCAGAAAGTCTCCCTTTCTCCATGCCATTAATATTGTCCAAAGGAAGAGTAAGAGCTGATATACAGTTTAGCTTCCCTATTGTTATATGTATTGTCAGAATAAGGTTGAAGATATCAGATTACTTTAAAGACTAATTCCTGATTTGGAATTGTCCTTCTCTCAAACTGGTATCCCACAAAGGCTAGAGAAACTAGTTTTATCCATAGCTATTGGGGAAAGAAATTAATTCATGCCTTTTCCAAGAGAAATAGTACAAAGGGAATACAGTTTCAGCTAGAATTTGAACTTGGAGTGCTGATTCCTTTTTTCCCAATAACCATTACAACATCCACATCTCCTTAGGAATAAATGAATAACATAACATTCTATGTTGTGAAGTAAAAACATAGATATTCTTTTAAGTATTCATCTACACCAGGTAAGAAATCAAGACTTACAATGCAGATGGTTATCATAACGATAAAATAATTCCTTTATAACATAACAGCAAATGTAGATGGTCAGCTGGTAACTTTGGTCTCCATTAGAGTCAAAACTCCTGAAAAATCATTGATGGAGAAACATGCATGTTTGCATTTAGACAAACATAGTGAAATGAATAGGCAAATATAAAAATCTATATAATTACTTCATTTTTCAGAACCCTATTTTACAATCTTTGTCAAAGATTTACATCAAATTGTTGCAAACGGTAATTCTTACTATAAAAGATATATCAACATAGTATAAAATAGATTTACCAAATATATTTGTGACATGGGACTATTTTTGGTCACATTGTGTTATGATACAGTATGCATTTTTTTTTCAACTAATTAATTTCATTGTTATTGTGATATAACTTTCATAGAATAAAAATGAAAATAGAATGCAATCTATTTTTTTCTATTACATAAGATGAATGAAATATTAAATTGAGAGAAGAAAAAATCCAACCTAGGAGTAAGGAGTTCTTCTTTTTTTTTTTAAATTTCAAACCGTGGGAAAAATTTTTTTTCCTTGAAATAATATTGAAATATTTTTAAAAACACTACTTCAATTATTTTTTAAGTAAATGTAAAATTTTCTTTCAAATTTATTACAGATGTTGCTTTAATTTCTGAATATTAATTACATTTTTACAAGACAGCTGGTTAGCTGAATTAATCACTAACATTTTTCATTCATTTTTTAAAATAGTGTATTAGATTATGTGAAACTACTTATTCTTAATGAGCATGGAAGGTTTGAATGAAAGATGTTGATTGCCAAGGAAGAGGCAAAGAGCTCAAGAAAGATAAGATCAAATAACAAGGTGTAATACAAACTTTTAAAATATTCAACAGATAAAAATTCCATCTATTTTGATGTGCACTATAATAATAATAATAATAATAATTGGGGAGGTTTCACATGAAAAAACTTGGACATGGTTAAAAAAAGGAAACCTCAAGAGAAAAAATAAATCGCTAATAATTGCTGCACAAAACAAATATATATTTACCAACCCCTCCACACGAGCAGGATGTAACACAAGGTCAATTTTCAAGCGGACTTTAACAGGATTGAATTCAGAGTTTTCCTTCTCCTAGACTGGTTACCTAGCCAAGGTTAAAGAGCCCAGTCTGCCCTGCTATTTACCCATAGCTGGAGGGAGAATTGGATTTATACTTTTTCCAAGGGTATTAGTGCGATGTTAAATGCAAACAGCTTCGTCCAGGAATTGAACTCAGGTCGACGAGTCTGAAC
This sequence comes from Doryteuthis pealeii, assembly GCA_023376005.1. Taxonomy (NCBI): domain Eukaryota; kingdom Metazoa; phylum Mollusca; class Cephalopoda; order Myopsida; family Loliginidae; genus Doryteuthis; species Doryteuthis pealeii. Next base: position 48,485,320 of record CM042151.1, read on the forward strand.
AAATTATATCAAAGCAAAAATTGATAAAATGCAACATAACAGCAAATGTAGAGTGTGTGGTGACAGAGATGAGACCATTAACCATGTATTAAGTGAATGTAGCAAAAAATGTACAATAAGAATACAAAGCTAGGCACAACTGGGTTGGAAAGGTGATCCACTGGGAATTATGCAAAAAACTAAATTTTGACCATACAACAAAGTGGTATATGCATAAACCAGAATCTGTTCTTGAGAATGAAATGCATAAAATTCTCTGGGACTTTGAGATTAAGACGGATCACCTTATCCCAGCCAGAAGACTAGATCTAGTATTGATTAATAAAAAAAAAGAACTTATCAGCTGGTAGATTTTGCAGTTCCAGCAGATCACAGGGTTAAGATGAAGGAAAACGAAAAGATAGCCAAATACCTGGACCTTGCCAGAGAATTAAAGAAGCTGTGGAATATGAGGGTGAAAGTGATATCAATTGTGGTTGGTGCACTAGGAATGATCCAAAAAAGCTTGGAAAAAAACTGGAGGAACTGGATATCAGAGGAAGAATTGAAACTATCCAGATAACAGCATTGCTGAAATTGGCTACAATACTTAGAAGAGTCCTGGAAACCTGGGGAGACTTGTTGTCACTCAGACTCCAGTGAAAGACCATCAGCTAACGCTGGTGTGAAAAACTCACAGAAGAGAAAATACTACTACTACTACTACTAATAATAATAATAATAATAATAAATGGAGATATAAAATGAATATTGATTTTTCAGGAAAAAAATATTAACTTTTAGAAGTTATACTTAAAATGTTACTTTCAGAAACAGGCACTGCATTATATTGCTTGTTTGGAAATATAACATTGACCAGGATTTAATGTCTTCCAAAAGTTTAACCATAAAGTGTTTAAAAAAAACATTGATCATTGGACAAATGTTAGGAAATTGACTGAGACACAAGTGATGATAGAATACAGTGCCTTTTCAGTGAAGAGAAATTGCATTTTACACTCTGCTTTTATTTCAACTGCTCTTTCAAGTAAGTTGTTGTTTGCTTGTATTTTGTGAAGAATAGAATGGCTAGAAAAGGGAGAGTGTTGCTCAAGTACTGGCTTAAGGCCATATGGAATAACTTTATGATTTTGTGAAAATGCATTTATTTAGACAAAAATTAGTAATCTTAAGACAGGAGGTCAGTTTATTAGCTAGTTTTCTATGGGAAACACATGAGGCAGTCAGTGGCTGGAGATGCCGCCATTAGACACCCATCACACTTGGTAGGACTACAACATTCTTCATTGTATATACACACAGACACATAACATACACACATAGAAAATATAGGCATGAATTTGCACACTGGTATACACATAAGAAAGCAGTAGTGAAAGCACCACTGTACATTGCCAGAAATATTGCTTGACAAATTCCTGTGGAATTAATATCACAGGTAAGTTTGATATTTGTTGAATCCCTTAAATATTTTTCAATTGGAGTCTGCTTGTATGTATGTGTCCCTAGATCCACATGCAGAAATATCTTCTTGTTATAGTCAGATGTAGGCAAAATACTTTCTATTAGCAGTCCAGTTTCTTATTCTTTGTAATGTAGGATATATTGTGGATGTCTTGCCAGTGAATGCAAAGCCTTTAGAATAAGCAAGAGGATAAAGTCTTTTCTTATTTCATTTCTCTATATTTGATGCATTGAAGAGGTTTTCCTAGTTGTGTTAAAGAAATGTAAATAGTAAAAAGACATTCTAATCCTGCTATAAATTGCCTAAAAATGCATAATCAATTATTGTATGTGATTGTGAATGTGTATATTGTCAGTTTATAGAAAGAACATTTTGAATAAGCTAGCTGTTTAGTTTCTTTATCTATATTGATAGACAGCATTAGTAAATTTTCTAACATAATATAACTTTTGACTAAGGAAGCTTAATCAGTTATGTGCATTGTTTTTAGATGTTGAATATTATTTCAAAAGTTTCATTATATAAAACATAAAATATCTGCTTCTTATACAGGCTTTCTTGTAATTTTTACAGTTAATGTTAAAGTTATTAGCATGGACTTTTAATGTATATCAAATATTTGATCTTTCAGACTTCCATTTCAGATTGAAGTCTTTCTTGACCCATTTTTATTTGTATTTAAGACTTTTTCTGAAAATGTTCATGTTCAAGAAGACTTGAATTTGTACTTGTTGCACTGTATGTTTTATAAGATGTCCTGAATTTAGAAGTATGTTAGGAGGACTGAAAATGTCTGTTTTTCTAAATTAAAATTTCATTGAAAAACAGGGAAAAACAAACACATTTTATACCAATATGTTTGTATATCAAATATGGCTGCAGGTATAAGTGAAGTGAAAGCTTGCTGTCCTCTCTTAGATATTATTGTTTGATGTCATGTGAGACTAGGGCCACTTTCAGTGATTGATTTTTGTCTGCAGCTATTTGTGTATCATGATTCTTGATTGTGTTATTGTGTACCATTATGAACTGATTAAAAAATAACATAAAAAATAATGAGATATTCAAGCAGTATAATGTCTTCAGACATTGATTTTTCATTCATTTTTTTTATTAGTACTTTTTATATCTACCCTCTCCAACTGCCATTTTAAATATATGTCCAAGTATAAGAATACATTTTAGTCTTATTTTGTCTATTTACATTATTTCTATTCATTTTGAAGCTCTTCTCTCATTATTCTTGAAAAAATATTTTTTCTCTCTCTTTTCTTCAATATTTTCCTTTTCTATTCATTATAATACAGGTAATTGTTTTGTTGTGAAATGTTTTCATTTCATATAACCTTAGCTTATTATAAGATAAAATATTTTCATCTACAATTTCAAGACATTTATATCAATAACAACTGGGAAAAGTTAGTTTGTCTGTCCTTTACAGATGGTCAAACATTGTGATTTAGAGCTACCAAGATTTTAACATAAAAAATTGTGTTCTCATTGATAATGAGTTATTAACATCAAATAATAATCAGTATGAAACCATGTTGCTGCAAAATGTAACTAATTATAGAGTATTTGAATATCCAAGCTATAAAAAAAAATAATAATGAATTATCTCACTGAAATAATTATTCACATTTAATTAAACATTATTAATTATATTTATTGGTAGTTCTTAAAGCTTAAGGAGAAAAATAGTATTATTGCTGAGTAAGGATAAACAATCAAAACAGAAATGATAAAATTGAAAAATCTCTTAAATGTCACTCACCTAAATTAAAAATATTTCTTGACAAAACTCATTGAAATTTTTCACAGAACAATGTTAGCTTTGAATGATAATATAAAAATATAATTGGTAAATCTCTTATAGTATCAATTACCATTTACCAAGTTTTTATATGAATTTTCAATTGAAAAAAAAAACAAAAAAAACATTGCTTAGAAAAATGAAATAAGTAGAAGGTATTTTTTCTAGTCTCGCTGTGTTTACAATAAAAGTCTTGATCTCTTACCTGGCATAGACAGATATGTAAGCTAGTCCTTTTAATATTTCATTAGAATTATTCTTTTATTTTGGTAATTCGAAACAATAGTATATATATATATATATATATTGCTCTTTTATTTATTTCATTTATGAACAAAGAAAGAGTGAGTTTTATATTTTAGCTATTCAGTGTATCTTTTTGTAAGATCTTTAATAAGCTTCACATGAGAATTTGTAACATTTAAAAATATTAGTATCATTAGTGTTATTCGGACTATTGTCCCCATCTTCATTGTTATTTGTACAACGTTTCGGCTGATATACCCTCTGGCCTTCTTCAGGTATTTCTTCTCGGACTCGGGAACCTTCTTTTCGAACTCGGGAACTTTCTTGTCGTATTCGGGAGCCATCACGGAACTTTGAACCTAACCCTTTATTTATTCCACGGGGGTATCCTGTTCTCATTCCGCTAACCATAGCTGGGGTAGGAGTTGTGCTAATTAATTATTTTTCTAACTGCTTTCGCTCAGGATTGAACTCGGGAACCAGAGATAACTGTCACTTAGAACTGTCTTTTAATCCAACTGCCTAATCCACTCGGCCATGTGTCCAATTGGACAAATGAGTGTGAATTTTGGGAACTTATAAACCTAATGTCTTGATTTGGCTAAAATATCTACCTATTTTACTTATGTATGATTTTTTACCTAGACTCATATTGTGTTTTTTTTTTTTTTTTTTTTTTTCTCCACCTCAATCTGATCTAGCCTTCTTAATTATGGGTTCCCATATTGTATTCATTTCTATGCTAGGTCTACTTAACAGCCCAGTACAGTCCGAGAAGGTTCCCGAGTCCGACAAGAAATACCTGAAGAAGGCCGGAGGGTATATCGGCCGAAACGTACAAATAACAATGAAGATGGGGACAATAGTCCGAATAACACTAATAATACTAATCTTCAAGCCTTATCTCAAACATTCAGAGAAATAGTTTAAAAATATTGTTTTAACATTACAACATTTTAATTAAACTTTGTACTATTATTTTTTCATAATTCAACCATCATTCTTTTTTTGCTTTTTAATTATATATATATATATATATATATATATATATATATATAAATATAAATATATAAATGAATAAATTTACAGTTTAATGATGTATTTGATTACAAAACCATTTATTTTAGACAACATTTTTTATTTTTTAATGTTATCTGTTTTGTCAAAGCATTTATTTTTGTTGAGAATATTAATCAGAGACTGACAATTATACAGTGAAAATTTCCTATAAAAATTTACCTAATAACTGAGTCAGGCTACAGATTTATTGATGCATTCATGAAGAGATTATTATATGAATACAGATACAAAAAAATGAAGCATTTAAAATTGATCTAAGAATCACTCAAAATATAATATTTAAAAATTGTTTTTAAATTTTGATCTTATTTTTATATTTATTACATTTGAAATGGTTTTTTAAATAATTAAGGTTTCAAAATAATTATGATTCATGATCTTTTCTTTTATATCGAAAATAAAGTTGTATAAAATATTATTTCAAATTTCAGATATGATAACAGCCTTGTCAACTCTTATCCTGCCATTAGTATTTGGTTTTGGCTCCTTGTATCAACTATGCTAGTGTCAGCACTAATACTGCTCTTAGTCCTACACAGAGGTGCCAGTGTGGACCTGATCTATCATGTACAAGAAGGAATGAGCCCAGGTTTGTACCTGGGTAATATTGCTGCCGATTCACACCTGTTGGACTCAGTAGCACCTAAAGATCGAAACCTGATAACATTCAGTCTCCTGCAACAAGGTTCAGTTGGCAGTTCACAGTTATTCAGAGTGTCAAGAAAATCAGGGAAATTTTATACAACTCAGAGGCTAGATTCAGAATCTCTTTGTACTTACAATACAGAATGTTATGAAATGGTGGACATTGCTGTGAGGAGAGCAGAGTCGTTTATGAAAATTTTGGAAATCAAAGTCATTATTGAAGATGTTAATGATCATAAACCAGAATTTCCTCAAAAACTAATCAATATTGAATTCTCAGAAGGTGATAGAAAAGGAATGAAGAAATTAATACCAAATGCAATTGATAGGGATGTTGGTCCACTTAATTCCCAAATTGATTATCAACTTATGAAAAATAAAAATGAACCTTTTAGTTTGGCTGTCTCTAAAAGAATAGATGGAACATCAAAACTCCAGATAATATTAGATGATGGTCTGGACAGAGAAGAAAAAGACACCTATCTTGTTCATGTAATTGCAAAAGATGGTGGTAAACCTTCTAAACAAAGTGTTTTAGATGTTCACATTACTGTTACTGATGTGAATGATAATTTCCCTACTTTTTCCCAGAATGTTTATAATGTCACAGTGAAGAATGAACCAAGTGAAATATCTCCAATTGTTATATTATCTGGCAAAGATCTTGATTCAAAAAAATATGGCCAAATTAAATACCATTTTAGCTCCAAAACATCAGATATTGCAAAATCTCATTTTAGATTAAATGGAATAACTGGAGAGATATTCTTAAATAAAAGATTTTCATTTGGTGAAAAGCTAATATCAAAATTATATGTGGAAGCAACAGATGAAGGTACACCTCCATTAAGTTCTATTGCAATGGTTCAAGTAAATGTGGTCAATGAAAGGAACAATCCTCCAAAAATTGATGTGAATTTTGTATCTGCCTCTGAAGGACAAACTGCCACAATTTCTGAAGACATAAAAGTTGGCAGTTTCATTGCTTATGTGAAGGTCATAGATGAAGATTCTGGACGCAATGGAGATGTCACTTGTAATTTGAATCATGATGAATTTCAACTTCAGAAACTGGACACCAAAAAGTACAAGATAATTGTAAAAAAGCCAATTGATCGAGAGGCACAAGATCATCATGATATCGCTATCACTTGTCAAGACAAAGGATCTCCACCTCTTCATAGTGAGACTAAATTCTCTGTCCAAGTGAATGATGTTAATGATGTAAAACCCCAGTTTGGTGATCGGACAATTAAACTATCAATCCCAGAAAACCAGAAAGCCAAGTCGCCAGTTGGTTGGATCAATGCCACCGATCCTGACCTGGGTCCTGGAGGAAGATTGACCTATTCTCTTTTAACAAGCAACAAAGAACAGTTTTTTCCATTCCGCATTTCGGACAATGGTTTAATCTCCACAATTATGTCCTTGGATCATGAATTCCAAAATCTTTACAAGTTTCAGGTTTCGGTTGAAGATAATGGGACACCACCTTTGAATAATACAGTGAATGTAGAGATTGAAGTTACTGATGAAAATGATAATGCTCCATATTTTACATTTCCCAGTGTAAATCCTTATAGTCTGGATATTGTATATTATCCACATCACTCAAAGAACATTACAGTTCTAAAAGCATCAGACAAAGATAGCCTGGAGAATGCATTTTTGAAATATGAAATCCATGCTGGCAATAAAGCTAAGATATTTAAATTGAACCGTTACACTGGTATATTATCATTCAATCGGGAGATCAAGCAACAAGATACAGGCACATATGACTTACAATTTGTTGTGAAAGATAGTGGCATTCCTGTACTGTCAGCAAGCACTAATCTATCTTTAATATTAAGTGTGAGCAATGTAACATCTGAATATGTATTTAATTCTACCAAACCCCAATTAAGTGACAGGATCCATCAGTATTTACTGATTGTTATTGTGTTGGTGGCTGTCACTTTAGCGGTGCCCATTACGGCAGGTTTTTCAATCTGCTGTATTCGATGTAACGATCGCAGAAAGGCTGCACGCAAGGCTGCAGTACAACTCTCCAAGAAAAATTATAACCAACAGAGACATTTAATTGTCCATCCGCATTTGTCTGCTGCTTGGTCCGATGCTCCAGTGGTAAGGCCAGCTAATACAAGTCGGGCAAGGCCAGCTAATACAAATCGAGCAAGGCCTCCTCCACCAGTTCGTCAAAAAAGTACAGTGCCCTCTACTGATAAATATACTAAAGGAAGAAAGAGTTCAGTCTTACCAATGAGGCTCCCAAAAGTTACTGATGCCATTTATCAGGTAAGACCTTAATGTTCAATTTTTTTGATTTTTTCAAAATCTACACTATTTTTATAAAAAATCATTGTAGTACAAATTGCTAACAATCTGTCCATAAAATTTAATAAATAATGCTTCTTCTTATATTTGTTACATTTGTACACACACACACACACACAGACATATACATATATCATATATATAAATATGCTTGGCACTACTGGAGAAGCAGAGATGAACTCATAAACAATGTTCTCATGTGAACTCCTACACATGGACACACAAGTGTTACCTGATCAGCAAGGACTTATATCAGGTATGTGGATACTGACTGCAATCTAGAGTACCTTTCAAGAATGATGGCTGATAGGGATGGATGGCAAGAGAGCCGAGGGAATCTGTGCTATCGGCAGGAGTTGATGATGATCTATTATATACCAAATGTAACAGCTGTTATGGGACAGATATTGCAATTCCTTTGAATTATATGCATTTCTATCTTTATATATATATATATATATATATACTTATTTCCATGTGTTCCTGAATAACTATTAAATTGTTAGGATGATAATAGTTGATTTTACATTTCAATATATTCATCTGTGGCACAATTTGATGAAAATCTATTCTGTATAGAGGAGTGAATTCTGTCAGATTTATGTGACAAGTTTTTAGAGGGTTAGATTTTCTCTGTCTTTCTGAATATGAAATAAGGATGTTCTTTCATGGATACATGACCCAACATTTCTTTCTGTTTTTGGCCTTGAGCAAAACAACTTAATCATATGCTCAATGCATTATGAAACAGTTGTAAACACTTCTAAATACTAGTGTACCTTTGCCATAAAAATGATGATATATAAAATATTTTGAGTCCTTAACATTTGAGTCTTAGAATACATTTCCAATAAGAGTGAACTCTTTTTTAGTTATCTTAAAAAAATCATAAATATTCAAAATTTTTAAATAGATATTCACCATAAGCAAGACCTAATTAGTCACTACTCAGTAAAAGGTTACAATATGGTGATTAGATGTGGTACATATTTACCCAACTTGTTCACCACAGGTAGGATGTGTCACAAGTATGGGGCATCCAGTGAGAATCAAACTCACTATTCAGTAGTAATAGATCTGTGAAACTAGCTTGCTAACTATTATACCATGATGGGTGCCCAGGTGATGAGATTTGGTAAATGTATAGAAAAAATGATTGTTGAGTAAAGGTAGGAATATAAATGGATGGATGGGAGTGTCTAATGATCAATGAAATACTTATGACCTTTAGCTCTTCAAATTCAAGGTCAATATGTTGTTGGATTTTTCCCACATTATGATTGTTTTTAGAAAAAAGCTGTTTGAGCAGAACTTGTGCTAAAAATGAAGAATGACTAGAAAGTATGGATGAGATTAACTTGACAAACTGGATTGTAACAGCACTCATTCTAATGGCAGGTTTATTTTTATATTCATCTAAGACTATTGCCTGGTTGGTTTTATGACATGTCAATCCTTGTTGGGTTATTTAATGCCAAATTCAGTCTTATTTTTTGCAAGCAACTATATGGTTTCAAAATAATAATCATTTGTAAACAATTACTGCTTCAAGTAACTATTCTTCATATAAATAATTTGCACACAGTTATATGGTTTCAAGTATTCCTATCAATAACTAATCTTTTTTTAAACATATCTATTAGATCCCTAAATAGAACCCTAACAGGTATTACCATTCTGGGTCAGAATGAACCTGGGAGTAATGGCAATGAAGGAGTGACACCACACCCTCTAGAGTTTCTCTGTAAAGGATACAGTCAGCATATTCTAGGCATTGTTAATGGTAAGCTTGAAATAATCAAGACGGAATGAGGTGTGCATTAAAGTGCATTTCCAAATATAACATTGTATTCTACACTGTGTATGATATATAATTTATATATGGGTCAATAGACTGTGAAAGGTTAATAAAAACTAATTTTTATCTGTATTCTTTGGTTACTCTTTATTAATCTCTCACTGGTGCTGTAACCTGGTTTGGTCATTGGAGCACTTCTCATATATAGCATGTCAGGAATATCATAGTGGAACTCATCCTTCTCAAAGTTTACAACTAGTTTGAATTTAGTGTTTTCTTTCTCCTAAACCAGTTGCCATACCAAGATTAAAGAGTCTAGTTTGTCCTACTATTTACCCATAACTGGAGAGAGAATATCTAGATGTATGCCTTTCTTAAGGGTACTAGTGCTATGTGAAATGCAAACAGCCTCGTTCAAGATTTGAATTCAAGTAGCTGAGTCCACTTCCTATAATGATCACCATAATGCCATAAACGCCTCTACTGTTATTAATACATTTTCTATAAAATCCACCTGTTATAATACCAAATTTGTTATGAAATTATTCTTAAATCTATCAAGGGTGCAGTAATAATACGAGTCTACACTATATCTATATATGTAAATCTGCTGTGTCTAACTGTTTGTTTGTTTGTCTGATTTTGAGTTCTATATAAAATCACTGTCACTGAACCAATCACTTCTTTCCACCTCAAAATTTTAGAGTAGCCAAAACTAGCTTCACAAAGGTGGAGATTTTTTCCTAATGCATATTTTGCTTTAAAAATTGTTTATCAAAAATAAAGAAAAAAAGAATATGTTATTAGAAAAAAAAAGATTATAACTGAATAATTATGTTTTGTTATTCAGTTTCAATCTTATTTAATAATTTGTTTTCTTTTTTTAATAAATGGTTATTTTGTTGATAACTTTCATAATTATTCTTAGCTGTTATGGTGTTATTAAAAATACACATAAAAGTTGAAATGTGACAATCAATGCCCACTATAATTGTACTTTACAAATTGAATTTCAGCACAGATTATCTATAATGATCTCCTTTTAAAAGAATTTGAAAAAAAAAATCATTTATAAAAAAAACATCTGTTATCAATTTTGACCTTCTTGCAAACTGGCAACATTAGCTTTATTATAAATCTAACAAATTACCTAAGAATAAGATGAATATATTTACCTACAAAAATAAGCTGCCTACTTCATAAAAACTGAATTTTCAGTTTTTCATTTAAGTTTTTCTTTTTCTTTTTTTTTCTGATATGTTATCAATTCACCTCCATTTTAAAGTAGAAATTGACAATTTAGTTCAGAATGTTATTTATAGTTTAAATCCATTCAATTATTATGCATATAGTCAGTGGAATTTCCACAGGTACAGCCAGTTATTATTATAAAATAATTGTTCTTTTCTATTTTTGTTAATTCATATTTTACTAATAATCTGTTTATTTAGGTCAATAGTATAAAAACCATCATATTCAGTGAAAAGAAATTATGGCAGATAGACAGCTATGTACAAACTTGATATACAGAAGACCCCCAAAATATATATTTACCCTTGCTAAATTACATACACTTAGAGTAATAAACATTCTTTTATCATTATAATTACCTGGTAACTACAAAATCTATTTTAACAATGTATTTTGGTTTTTGTTTGAGTTTCTTTATATTTTGATTCATCAAGTTATATAAAACATTCAATTTTAATCTAATTGTAGAATTTTTATAAAATCTCCTTTAATAAATCAGTGGGGAGTCCCCATGTTGTATTGCCTAAAGTACTGGTCTCTGACATTATAATCACCAAGTTTGAACTCCATTTAATTGTTCAGGACAACACCACTCATCAATTTCAATATGACATTTTGGTATTCAAGATTCAGCACTATACTACTTAAAGTTTCCATAAATTAATGTTATTCAAGTTGCAATAACATTGATTTTTCCCATACAAATTGGGTTCATTTAGTTTCAAAGAACAATAGCATTTCATAGAAATAGAATTGCACTAAAATTTCTGTATGAGTTTATACTAAATTAGTTTCCTGAAGGAAGATCATTGTTTTAATGTTTCATAGGAATAACATTAATACATATTTTAATCAAACCAAATTTTATTGCACTGATCCATTAACCATGTTACTACTAGACTATGCTTTAGTATCATGAATGTGTAGAAATATTTTTTGCAAACAAAAAAATAAATATATAAATATGCCTGGCATTATCTTATAATTGAAGAGAGAGGTCACATATTAGCAACAGCAGCTGGACCTTAGAAAGTGTACATTTGAGAAAGGTTTATATAATATATCAATTAGCCTCCTGTTTCTTATAGTTACAGACAAAATAAGAATATACAAGTACATGTGGCATTTTGTTATTTAATATTATTTCATGTTTTAGAATGTTTCTTCCAGTTTTTGTTAAAGATTTCATTGATTCTGATTGACTACTTATTATTGGTATGTTCTTTATAGAATGTTAATTTCCGTGTATATTCTGCTGAGAACAGAGTCTATTTTAAATATCTTAGCTTTTACATTTGTTTCTTAATATAAAAATATATTTTTATTTGAAAGATGCAATATTCTTTAACTCATCCCCAACTCTGTATTGCAAATGTCTTCCATTTTCACTGCTATGTTCCTATTGTCTTTTTATAACTCCATCTAGTTCTTTTACATATTTAAATTGATATTGATTAATAAATAAGGTCTTCAATTCTATAAGACAAGTTTCAAACCAGATACAATAATAAAACTGGTATGTGGAAAGATTTCATAAAAGATTTCAAGTACCCACACTTTAAAAAAATCTAAATGGATATAAAGGGTTTATCATTATATTTACACAGTAAATCAAATCACTAGCTAATAACTTTTTAAAAACTAATATAAAAAAATGGTCTAATAATAACTACATAAAACTTAGTGAGCATAGCTGACAGATGGACAAAAAAACATTTGATGAATTACAAGCAGGTTATGATGATAATGAACATTTTAAGTCTTTGTCTCTCTTATTTTCAATCTCAGAACAGTTGTTATGGTTACCAGGATCATTAGAGTAGGCAGGTGTGTCAAAAATCACAACAATTTAGATAAGTTTTATCATTAACCAACATGTTGCATGTTAACCATGGGTTTTAGAGATTGTTACACTTGCATGCACAAATAAATATTTAATGAAATCATTTACAGAAAGTGCAAGTGTTGGGTTGGGTAAGAAATAAGTTTTCCAAACTTATAAAACAAGTTTTATGTATTTATCCAACTCCTCTGCCATAGACAAGATGTGACACAAGGTCAAATTTTTCAGTTGTGTAGTGTTGGTTTGAATTCAGTTTTCCTTCACCTAGACCAGTTGCTGTACAGAGGCTAAAGAGTCCAGTCTTCCCTACTATTTACCCATAGCTGGGAGAAGAGGAGATAGATTCATACCTTTCCCATGGGCATCCAGTATTTGAAATTGGGATGCTGTGTCCATTTCCTAAGATAATATCTGTTAAGCCATACCTCCTAAAATAAGTTTTAGGACAGATAGAATAATGAAACTGGTATCAAGTAAATTTATTTTGTCTTCAAAATTACAAGGACATAGTACTCATGACTAACAAATGTTATTACTCAATAGTATCACACAGTGAATTGAAACTAAGCTCACCTAAACATTCCAAACAGACTTCTCTCTATTCTTAGTGATACTCGGTGGTAGGCCACCTTACTTATCAATCAACACTACTATATTAATGTAAATATATAAAATAAGAGTTTGGCCTGTAATTGTTATTACAATGAAAAATGAAGGAATATTTATTCAATCAATTTTTTATATAAGATAGATGGTGGAAAGCTTTTTGGTTATAACAAAAACATGGGAAGTAACAAAAATTGGTTACTTTTAATATTTCAGAAAATTCTCTGTCCTTTATAAAAAATGAGGATGAAAATTGACAATTGTTTGTATGTGTGTGGTTGTTATCAAAAATAATAATAAAGTGGGTTTTTTTTCACTAAGATATAAATCCTTTTCTTTAACATGTATTTCAATGTTTTTCTTTTTAGTGTCTTTGATGTTCATTTACTTCTTTTGTTTATTCATTGCCTCATGCCTGGAAGTGTGACATAAACATCTGGATGATGGCCTTTTATTTCATATTTTAGTGTTGAAAAATACTGTTGGTCTGGTTGCAGTATTTGTAAATGTAATGATTGTTATAGTATTAGGATTGTAATGTGTAATGCATTTTTAGATTATAATGGATTTTTTGTGTTGGTATGTGAGATTATTAGATAATAAAATATTTTTATGCATTCAGCACTCCAAGTCTGAGTTCAGTCCCGATTCATGTGTATTAAATTTTAGAATCCATTTAGTTTCTTTTTGTTTGTGTGCTTGTGTCGAGGGGAATTTTGTGTCTATTAATATGCATTTGATATTATCCAATGTATGTTCTGATTGATTGAAATGTTTAGCAATTGGTGAGGAGGAGTATTTTTGGCAGATGGTTAGTTATGATTGTTGAATCTAAGCCTAAAGAGTGTGTTTGTTTCCCCTATGCAACCACTGTTTTTACATTTGGTACAGAAGATGAAGTAGATTACATTAGGGCTGTCACAAGTAAGGAGGGGGTGATTGGATTTGGATTTTGGTGTTTGGTATGGTAAATGGGGAATCTACCACTAAATGTTTACAAATTAAACACCTGGGTTTATTGTATGTATAGTTACCCTGATGTGGGGTGTTGTGTAAATATTTTTTGGAGGAGGTGAGCATTGCAGATAGAATGGTGGTCGATTATAGATGGTTTGTGGAAGGTAGATTTGATTCTGGGGTCCGATTGTAGGTCGGTGAAATCTTTTATTAGAGCATGGGTAAATTTCTACAGGTGTTGGCCATGATTAAAGACCATGGGAATGCGATCATTGGAAGTTTTGTGCTTGTATTTGAGGGGCTTTTGTCTATATAGAAATGATGCTTTGTTTATAGCTGTTTTGATATGTTTTATAGGGTATAGATATAGTAGGAATTATTGAGTTGATTTCATGATACAGTATAGGTATTCTTGGAGGACTGAAAAAATATGTTTTATATGTATGTGGTAGTTGTTAGAGAAAGTTGGTGAAAGTCAAGTGGGTTGTTTCGTCTTTGTGGTCATATAAAAAAATGTCATCTATGTATCTACAGTAGTGAGTTGTTTTTAGGCGGTAGTTCTGAAGTAATTTTGTTTCTTGTATATGAATAAATATATTTGCATAGCTTGGTGCCATTTTTGTGCCCATGGTGGTACCTTTGATTTATAGGTAGTGTTATTTGTTAAATTAGAAGTTACCATGGGTTAGGATAAAATTTATTATGATGCATGTCATATATTTAATTATTAGAGATTATTGTTTGAAAGGAATTCCTTGCAAGCTTGGATGCATTCGTTAAGGAGATGTGGGTATATAGTGCAGAGACATCCATAGTCACTAAGATAACTTCTTTTGGGAGTATACCTATTTGTTTCATTTTGTTGAGGAAGTGTGTGGTGTCTAATGTATCTAGGAATGTTAAGAAGTAGGAGCTTGAGTTTGTGGTCAATATATCCTGATATGGATTCTGTGAGGGTGCCAATCCATAATAATATGGGTCTGCTTGGAGGTAAAATGTTGAGGGATTTAGAGAGTTGGTAAATATCATGTGTGTTGTTGGGGAGGGGTGCAGTTGGGTTTTGGGTTGGCTTTGGGGTAGTTTGTGTAATTTATGGGTGGTATAGAATATTGCTGTTGTAGGGTTTGTGAGGATGTGAGAACACATGGTGTTTTTGTATGAGGACTGAGGTTTTGTCTGAGTTAGTTCTGTTTTATATGTATCAATAGGATCTACCGGAAGTGGAGTCAAGGAGTTGTGACTGCTTCTGAAATGTAGTTGGTAGTATATCTATCAGTATTTGTGACGGAATTCACCTTGGGTTGGTTGAGCCGGCTCCACCCAATGAAATCCCCATATCCTGAATGAAGGCAATCCAATGCAATTGTTGATATGAGCATCAGCCATTCGTGGTTCCATCGATGAACTCCATAAAAGCCTGGGCTCAGGATCAACTCAGCATTTTGCTTGACTGTTTTGAGCCTGGTTTTCAGTTGACCCCCTTGCATTTCTTTAAGACCTGCTGTAGTATTGGGTCGATGGATTCATGGAAGATGTCATCGGGTTGTTGATAAAGAGCATGACCGAGTGAAGACATCTCACAAGAAGAGCCTTCTGAATGGAGGAGATTCTGCATCTTGCCTGAACAATGGTGTTATAGATGAATTGTTGCCATCGAACACGGAGGATGTGGCAAAGGCAATAATGGTCAAACATCCGAACATTGCACAGATCCCAAGCCCTCATTGGCCAAGTTTTGCAGCCATACAGGAGTATGGTGGGAACAAGAGCTCACTAATGCATCTGTTGATGTCCTTTTCTTCTTGACCTGTTGCAGTGACTACTGAGCTGAGGTATTTGAAATTGCTCACTTCTTTGAGAGCTTCCTCATTGAGAATGATCGGTGGTTTTTCTGTAGGAAGAAATCCTGCAATTAAAAGCTTGGTTTTCTGTACATTGACTTTTATTCCAAGTTTGAAAGGATAAAACTGAAGCGCATCAACTGCTGATTGGAGATTGTCAAAGTTCTCCGTAAAAATTGTATATGTTGTCCACATACTCCAGACCTGACAGGTTGAAATTACAGTCAACAGTGACATCTGGGACGTTTGTGAGTGCATAGGTGATCCAGTTGATTGTATAGTTGAACAAGGTGGGGGGAGAAAATGCAACTTTGTTGAACACCAGAGCAGATGTCGAAGAATTGATTCCTAATCATACACAAGGACTTTTGTACAGGTGGAGGTATAGTAGGCTTTCAGTAGATTAAGAAGTTTCAGTGGGATACTGTCTGCCTGCATAACTTCCAAAGAGCTCCATGGTCAGCAGCGGCAAAGTCAATGAAGCAAACAATTGTTTTTTTTGTTTGAAACACCAGCGATGCTCAAGCACCTGATGATGTGTGAAGATCTGATCAGTGCACCCCCTGCCAGAGCAAAACCCGCACTGATTTGGTCTTGTATGCTAGTAGCATTGGTGTTGAAAGCATTTCAACAGTATTGTTGTGAAAATGTTGGTATAAATTTCAATCAAGCTAATTCCACAATAGTTACTGCAACACTGTTTATCGCCTTTCTTGTAAAATGAGAGAAAGACAGCATCACTCCAGTCAATGAATTCACCTAGTTGGTAGTGTCCATGATAGTGATGGTTCCTCCCTTATATGCAAATATGATGAATGTGTCTTTGTTGTTTTTTTTAGGGTATCGATGGCTGTATGTTCTGTCAGAGAGAGGGTGTAGTTTTTGTTGGGGCGTCCTTTGTCGTGGAGAAAATTATCTAGGTGGTATTGTGCTTTTTTTATATATTGGTCAATATATGGGTTTCATGTACTTATTTTCTTGGATGGTGGAGGGTGTTAAGTAGGGATGGATAGTATAGTGTTGTGTCGTTAGGGTTTGTTGTTTGTTGTCATAGTCCACAAAATATCCATTAAGTTTTAATCTTTGTAGGTATTTTCCATGTCATAACAAAGGTCAATAGGATTCAGATGCTGTGAAGGACAGAAATATATATATATATATATATATATATATATATATATATATACATACATACAAACATACATACATACATACATACACACACAAGTCCGACCACTTTTGATTGCTTGCTTAGAAGCTACCATATCTAGAAAAAAAAAGACAAAAAAAGCCAATTGTATGAAAAGAACTATTATATCTAAATTTGAGATGAGTTGTTACCACTCACACTATTCACAGATGAGGACAATAATTCAAGGTGTGTAAATAAAGTATTGTCATTAGAAATATAAGTTTTATAAGATTTCAATATTGAGTAACACCTGAGCTTTTAGCCTAAAGTATTGTACTTTCTAGAAAGTCTTGCATCAGTAAACATTTTTGACTTTTAAATGGTTCTCCTAATTGTAAAGAAAATGAACCCCCTCTGCCAACAAACTTCATTCCTTTAGGTCTAAATTATTGGCATGTTAAACTGCATAGAAAATCACAGTTAATGGTAAACAATTGTGAAAATTACACAAGTAATCTTCTATCCTTCATAAACCAACAGACATTTCTTGCCATTATGCTGTAAAAATGTTCTTTCAAAGAAAGAATGAGTCACAGACACTTGAAAGTTAACATTAACATGAGTATCAGGAACAGTATCAAAATTGCACTTTGGTGTAGATGTAATCTTCATTGATTTTTTTAACAGTACCATGTAGAAATAATTTGTTTGTTTTTTTTTTGTTGTTTTTTTTTTAAATGCCTGTATTGCTTATATGTCTGAGAAGGTTTATGTTCAGTGTTTGTCTTGTCTACTTTGGTATGACTGTGCTGTTATTTTCTCTTGTGAAGAGAATTTGTTATCAGATGATTTGTTCTTATTTTGACAGCAGATGTTGCTAATAGAGATGTGACTGAAAGCTGAAATAGACAAACTTAAAATATACCAACTTAAAATTGGATTTGAGGACGAAAATTACATGAGCTTGTTGATACAAATTTTATTGCTATCATTTCATCTTCTGTATTTAGCTTGATTCTCAAAAATAGTTGCCTATGTGTTTCTTTTACAAAGGTCATGATTACTTTACTGAATATTTTAATCATAGATGACCTGGGAACTTGGTTTTCATTATAACAGCACTTTGTGATGACATTAATACTTTTATTTCTACAATAATCATAAGTGAAGGATTCTAATTAGTATTTCATAGTTATATCCATTATATCAATTCTTTATCAATATATAGTAGTAAAGGATTCTAATATATTATCAATATATTAGGAGGGAAGGATTCTAATTAACATTTCATAATTATATCCATCATATAAAAAATTTGGATGATTAAAAAATGATGTTCAATACAAACACAAAATCACAAAATTGTCATTTAGTTACAAATTGGATTTGAAATTGCTTATTCTCTATTGTATTGCACTAATAAAAAAAAACTTTGCTATGATGTACTATTTTTGCTGGGTTTTACACACACACACACACACATATATATATATATATATATATATATATATATATATATACACACACAAAATAATGAGTATTTTAATGATATATAGCTATATAGATTAGGGTCTGTCCTAGGGTTTTAAGACACCCTGTGTAATATGAAATTTGGTGACCTTTAAAATATGGTACTATTCCTGTTTTTCAGTGAAAAAAATAAACATATAGAAATAAAATATTATAATAATCAGGTAAAAAAAAACAAGGCCAAGGTGAATTGTTGCAACCCCATGATGAAAACATTTTCTTTTTCATTATTTTTTTTAGAAAAATCTCTTGATCACTATCAATTAAGCACTGAAAGATCTGATAAAAAATGGGGTAGGGACTTATTTTTGGCTAATTACGAGGGGGTTCAATTCCCAATTTAAATGTCTTGTAAAATTCACTCAAATCTGTGCTTATTGAAAATAACAATTAGTACTTATAGAAAATATCAGCTCTTATATTTCTATGGTAAAATTTAAAATGGAAGTGGAGAAAATTAACATGTTGGACTGACTGAGAAATGGAGATATAATAGAATTTTTATTAGAAAAAAAAGCAAATGAGAAAATATGTGATTGTAGCAAGCAAATGGGTTTACAAAGCTCTTCATCTGCAAAGGACGGAGTAAAATAATGATGCTGAACATCAAAAAAAAGTATTTTTGGTAAGAACCAGTACATTTATGGAAAATTTTGCAAGTACATTTTCGATTTCATCTGTGAAGTGCCACCTACCCTAATCCTAAAATTTTTCCATAAATAACTAAAAAATAGTATTTGCTGATATGATATTTTCCATAAGCACAGCTCAGGGTACATTTTACAAGACATTTACATAGTGAATTAAACCCCCTTGTAAGTACCCCTTCAATTTTTTTAATGGATTATTTGGGGCTTACTCAAAAGAAAATTTTTTAAAAAGAATTAAAAATAGGCAATGTTTGCTGTGGGTTTGCAACAGCCTGGAAATGTAATAGAATTGGGGTTTTTTATAAGCACTGGTCAATGTGCATTTTACAAGACATTTACATAGTGATTTGAACACCCATCATAAGTCCCCCCACCAATTAATTGATAGTATTCAAAAAGATTTTTTCTAAAAATATGAAAATGAAAAACAGCATAATTCATTTACATTTTAGCAGATTATATCACATATGCATTTACAGTCCAAACTTCCCAGTCATTAGGAGTGTTAAGATTTTCATGGTTACAACTTGGTGAAGGTAGAGGAGACTTTGGAGAAGTCAGAGAGAAGCAGGTTAGCTTTATTTTGCTATGCATATCTTAAAATCCTAGGCAAGTCAAAACTCCCTGGGAACTCGCCCCAGCCATTGTGAACACTCTAAGGGACTTTTCTTGTTTTGACTGTTTTTATTGTTTATTTCATTTTCCCATCTTTAAAAATTTGTATTTGGAAGTTTCTATTGTCTCAGACACAAAGTAGGTATCCATAGTACTTGGCACCCTTAGTAATTGCCTATGTGACTGGTACATTGGGTTGATTGTTGACTGGTTTGTATTTTATTATTTTTCATCTTGGAGTTCAATGGAAACTTCTCAAGAGTTCCTGCATGTTTTTTAAGCTTATTTAATACTTGGCATACAGTATCTTTTAATGATCCTAGTTTGTCCAAATGTTTTTGAGCATTGGTGCTCGGGTTCTCCTTTACTTTGCCTTTTATAGTACTATAAGGCTTTCTTTGTCATCCACTTCTGGGGGTTTATTTATAAATAACAAGTTAGCACTATAAAAATGTACACACCAATTTTGGGTTGAAGGGTTAGATATTGTTTTATTTCTTTCCACTTTCTGAATTCTGCAAGCAGCTTCTAATAGCTTTTTAGGCCCAATTTAAAAATTTGCCAAAATTTCAATACTTGTTTGCACAATTATAACATCTGAAACAAAAGGTACAGATGAAGTGTACTACTGCTAATAATAAATTAAAATATTCTTGATACACAATAATAATAATAATAATAATAATAATAATAATAATAATGAAGCTATAGAACATGAAGGTGACAGTGATACTAATTGTAGTTAGAGTCCTTGGAATGGTCCCAAAGGACTGGAAAAAAGACTAGGGAAACTGGAGATCAGAGCAAGAATCAGGACCATCCAAACTACAGCACTGTTAAAATCAATTAAAATATTTAGAATAGCCTAGGAGACCTGCTATCACTCAGATTTCATTGAAAGACCATCAGTTAAAACTGGTATGAAAAACTCGCAATGTGTAAAATAATAATGATGATGATGTATTTCAGACCTTACTTAAACTTCAGAAATTAGAAGAATACACAAAACAGAGTAAAGAAAGATTAATTATAACAGCCAAGAACTACAACAAATATAACACAAGGACAAACAGAAAAACAGGAATTTAAAAAATCAAGAATACAAAAATGGGAAGAAAAACAATTACATGGATACAATAGAATACAAACTAAGGAAATTGTACATTAGATAACTTGCACATGGCTATGCAGAGAAAACTTAAAGAGAGAAAATGAACCGCTCTTAATAGAAGTGTAGACTAATGCCATAAGAACCAATTATGTACAAGCTAGAGTAGATAAGACTTGGAAGAATAGCAAATGTGGATGAGAGAGAGAGAAAGCAAACTGGCACAGAAAGAGTACAAGAGCAAGCTTGATGTGTTGGGGAAGGTGATCCATTGAGAACTGTAAATGACTGAAGTTTGATCAATGGTACCTGCACAGACCAAAATCTATCCAAGAAAATGAGACACAGAAAATTCTCTATGATTTTGAGATCAAATAGATCACCCAATCCAGACCAGAAGGCCAGATCTTGTGTTAGTTCACAAAAAAAAGAACTTGAGAAAAATCCCAAAGATTCTCAAAAAAGAGACTGGGGAAACTGGAGATCTGTAAAAGGATTGAAACCATCCAGACCACAGAACTATTGAGATCAGCTGCAAGAAAAAGGATTGAAACCATCCAGACCACCGAACTATTGAGATCAGCTGCAAGAAGCGAGACTTTTCTTTTCCCTTTAACTCCAGTGATGGCAACCAGATGGTATGAGTGAAAACTCACTGAGTAAAATAAAAATCATATGCATAAAAAGAATTTTAATATTTTCAATAAACCCTCATATAATAATAATAATAATAATAAGAAGAAGAAGAAGAAGAATAATTACCTGAGGAGACTTGTTCTCACTCAGACTCCATTGAAATACCATCAGCTAATGCTGATGTGAAAAACTCAAAAGGAGTGAAAAAAAAGAAAAAAAAAGTTGTCAACTAGCAGGTTTTGCTATTCTGCAGACCATAGAAAAAAAGAAGATAAAAACAAAAATGATAGACAAATACTTGGATCTTGCCAGAGAGCTGAAAAAGCTGCAGGACGTGATTGTGATACCAGTTGCAGATGTTGTGCTTGGAACTGTCCTCAAACGCTTGGAAAATAGACTGGAGATTGGACATAATAAGAAGACTCAAGATCATACACACCACAGCATTGTTAATTCAAATGAGTTCAGGAGACCTGAGGAGACTTGCTGTCACTCAAACTCCAGTGACAGACCATCAGTTAAAACTAGAGGGAAAAAAACTAGCAAAGTGAAATGATAATAATAGTGAAAGACCACTGGTGTGAAAAACTCATAATTAATGATAATAATAATAGTAGTAGTAATATAGTGGTAGCATAGATATATACATGAAATAAGCTTTAGATATGTAAAAATTAATATAATTTTGATACACCTTAATATTTGCAATCTTGTATTAATTTGTACCTAATTCTTTAAAAGTGTTCTCTAATACATAAATCTTTGCTAATCTTTTCATGACTTGCACTATGTTTGGCTGTTTCTACAGTTATAAAAATTGATTTATTTGAGAACAGTTCATATGACATACATACTATGCTGATATCAGATCAATTACTTATTCCACTTATTCTCCATAAATGACCTTTTGAAAATTTTCCACACTTCCACATATCTGATTTTTATTTTTTGTTTGATAAACGTTTTGAGAATTTTATTGATCTTTATATTTCATTGAAATATATCTATACTACTATACCAAAGTTTGCATGTTTGCATGTCTGAGATTCACAACCAAAAAGAAAATCTGGGATTTTTTTACATGTATATTGACTTGATTTTGGGATCCATTGTGAACTATGAAAAGTTGACTTCTGAAGACAGTTGTTGTCACTGGAGGTCATCAGATTACAAAATATAGTGTTTCTGGACAAACTCAGTGAGATAGAGACTTTGATATAAAGCATAAAAATGATTTTTCATCATAGAAACAGTAGGGTCAATGAAATCAAATCCATGTTTTTTTTATAAGGCCAACTATATGTTGGATGTTCATAAGTAGGTGGTAAAAATTATTTTACATATTTTCAAAAGGTGAAAGAAAATGAAATATTGTGTACAAAAGAGCTCACTCAAAATAGTAATCAGAATATTTTATTAATTTTTTTAAAAACAGATATGAATAACAACAACAAAGAGCGGTGACATAGATAGCCTTTAGATGTGTACAAGAAATAAACTATAGAGTAATGGTCTGTAAAAAAGAAAATATTTTTGATATACCCTAATATTTTCAATCTTTCATTAGTAAACAGATATTACTCTTTAATGTATAAATATATAATTTAGCTAATTTTCTAAAGAAAATCTCATAGAAATACAAATATATAGTCGAATTTTTCCACAAGCAATAATTGTATCTATATTAATATATGAAAAGAGAGTCCCTTTGTCCTTTATACCAGCTATGGAATAAATAGTACCACTACTGTTTTTCTATGAGGATAGCTATTGCTATTTATTTTAAATAAACTGCAAAGGTTTATATACCATTAAAAAAAGAAACCAACCAAATGGTTTGATGTAGAATAACCAAATTTGTTAAGCATACTTAGTGAACAGGGAAAAGATTTTAATGTAAAATAAAAACAAAACAAAGAGTTCCTGGAAATTTTAATGTAAAAAAAAAGAAAAAGAAAAAGAAAAAGAAAAATGTTCCTCATAGGTAAGAAATGTTCTCATTTAGAGGGCATCCCTAACAACAAATAATAATCAACAATGTTGTTACAAGATGTAACTACTTGAAATAGTTTAAATTTTAAAACTGCAAAAAAATAAAAAAATAAAAAAATATATATATATATATATATTTGTCTTACTAAAATGATTACTTAGATGTAATAAAATATTACTAATTTGGTTTATATGTATACATTGCATTCTTACTCACTGGGAACAAATAGTAAAAATGCTTAAATCAATAAATCTCTGTCAAGGATTTTAATTTTAATTTTTTTCACTGAACACTTATTACGCACACATGAGTATGTATGTGTATATATAAATACATATTCATAAACATATATATACATGCACATATATACATATATATCAATTATCAAGTAATACTAACACTAGCTAAAGTATTATAACTATTAAACAGATTATTAAGCAGAATATATTCATGAAAACATTAACCATGTTTCAGAGTTTACATTAAAGTAAAACTTGCCAATAAAATTCTTCTTTACTCCATTTTATCACACACTTGCTGTAAACTATTGATCTTTACACATTTTTAATTGATTTTGTCTGCTCGTTGGAGTGGTTTTCATTGAGCTAACAGCTAGACAATTTGAATTGTCTTTAAAACCAGACTTTTTGTAACCCAAGTTATTTTCACTTTTTTTTTTTTATTATTATTCTAAACTCATGTTTAACAGGAAACTTCCCACTTCAGAATTTAAAAAGACAACTTGAAACTGATGTTTATTCTTTGGGGAAAGAAAGAAATTAGTGCTATTTAAAAAGAGAACATTTTTTTAACATGACACATGTACATACACATATATTAAATTAAAAGTTATAATGAACAAAATACTATCAATTTTAATTTTATATATACTCACATAAAAGCCATCTACAGTGGTCATTAAGCTTGTTGTCAAGGCACACCTACTTACAAAATTTATATGATAATTCCAAATGAATAAATAAATGAGGTACATACTTTATAATTGGCATTTAATAGTTATCTCCATCCTAAAATTGAGTGCAAATACAAATTAAAACACTATCACTACTAAGTTGCTAATTAAATTGAAATTCTCTTTATCCTCTAAGTTGAAACAATTTCACATTATTGCACTCATGTGCCATTTTTGCTGTGTTAAAGTAACATCTATTTTTATATATACATATTTAAGGATATCTAATATATGTATTTACAAAATCATTTGCAGGTTCAAGGTCAATTTTAAGCTGAGTTTAACAGGTTTGAATTCAGTTTTTCTTCTCCTAGACCCATCATACCATGGTTAAAAAACCCAACCTGTCCCACTAGTTACCCATAGCTGGAGGATGGAAATAGTTGGATTCATACCTTTCAAAAGGGTATTAGTACTATGTGAAATGTAAACAACCTTGTCCAGGATTTGAACTCTGGTCACTGTGTATATTTCCTATGACTATAACCATTATACAATATGCACCTCCTATTTAATACACATAGGTACATCAATAAGTCTGCAGCCTAATGATAAAAAAGTATTCATTTTACCCAACAGATATTTCCTTTTAGACATCATCTCCTTCCTTGTCAAAGCACTAAATTCAGAAGTGAATATTAATCTTATAGATTGAACATTAGACAATGAAAATTTCAGATCAAAAGTCAGCCACTGATGCATCCTTGTATGTAGTTATATATGAACACATCTAATTCTTTGTATTTATTGTTCAAAGTGTCTTTGATTTTTGATTTTTTGACAGGGGTTACTTTTTATCATAATTTGTATTTTATGGAAAGAAGATTCATGACTTTTGTCAATGTTATTGTGCTTTCAGGAAATAGATGATGTTGAAGGAAATGACCAAAGGCAATTTATGATTGCCGATTCTCAAAGAGAATTGATTGCAACTCACACTGACAGTGAAGATGCCTGGAGTGATGGAGATACACGAGGAATGAGGCGGCCACCAGGTATGTTCTTGCAAATCATTTGCAATACAGCTGAAGTAAACATTACATAAAATACTTTCTACTGAGCAAACATTTCTTTAGCATGCATCAAAACTGTACACAATCTTTGTAAAAGTCAGGATTTGATAGGTACATTTTAAAATTCTTATATATAGTCCATGGTTTAAATCTAAAATTATTTGAAATACTGTTTGCATGTTTATATATATAAAAAAAATTTTTTTCTTTACACTTGCCTTGTGATAGTCTTCAAAACCAACCAACAAACCAATATAAACACAATGCTTTTATATAAAATTACATTTCAAATGTGTCAGTATTTACAGAGAGAATGCTTAATACCTGCGACAGAGCACTATAATGCATAACACACATGCACCGACATATATGTATGTATCTATCTGAAAGTTCTTATAATACATTGATGAACTCAAACTAGTACTTTCATTTTGCTTGTTATTGCTATAATTTTTAAGCCACTCTCCCCTCTATTATAGTAATATTCTTTGAATTTTGGACCATTTCAAAATTCCCAGAAGCTTATTGACTGCAGTAGACAACAACTTTGCCAACTCAGCTTCAAAAGCATTAATGATATCCCAGAAGTCCAAGCAGGAGTCCCTGTGGTGTAATGGCTAACATGCTGGACACTGATATTGTAGTAAGCAAGCTCAGATGCTAGTTGCACTATTACATCCATTTTCAGACTAAATACCCTTGGGAAAGGTATGAACTCCCTCATCCCCATGGCTATGGGTTAAATAGTAACACTACTGTTCTTCTATAATGAATGGCTTTGGTATTGAATAACCCATGAAGGTGAATTGCCAAGAAACCAAACCAAACCAAACAGAAGTCCAAATAACACCTCTAAAGCCACTAAATATGGGTTTCCAATTGATCAGAGCTATATTTGTTATTATCTTACACACCAGTAATATTTTTTTTTTTAACATTTTACTTTAAAAAGTTTTTTCTGTGATATAATCACCACTCTTATAGCTGAGTTAATAAAGCAGCTAGTGTGTAAAACAGGGTTTTCCTGAAATAGAAGCAAATCACTCTTGTAGAAGTGATGACCCATGTGAGTTGCAATAAAAAAAAAACAACTAGCAGATAACGGATAATACTAATCAAAATTATTAATAATTATGACAATTAGTTAAAGTGTGTACTATATTTTAGACTTTATTTACTTAAAAATATCCAAAGTAAATCTACTTTAGCAATTTTAATTCATCATATTATTCATTCATAACTATCCTGGGGGGGGGGGGCTTTGCATTTTGTGCTCATGGGTGTATATATCTATATTAATAATTTGAAAGATTTTGCTTGTCTGTCCTCTATAGATTGCCAAATAGTTTGATATAGAGCTGCCAAATTTAGTATGAATACTTACTGGACCCAGAGAAAGGCCATGACATGATTTTTTTGTTTCTGGTGGGAAAAGTGGGTCATGGGCTGTCATGAAGAAGCTATCTCTAATAATAAAGAATAATCAGTGGGAAGTCACATTGCTGTAAGGCATAGCAAATCATACAAACCTTAAATTTTCAAAGAACAAACAAAAAAACAAATTATCTTACTATAATATTTATTTACATTTAATTATACATTACTAATTAGGTTTACAGTTAGCCAGCTCACTATCAATACTAAGTAATCATTTTATTATGATTATAACCAGCTGCAATCAAATTCATTACTTTTTATTTAGCATCTGCTAATGTGTATATGCATATGCCTATAAGTAGATTAAAAATAAATGCTTGGTTGCATAGAATGTAACACTATATATCATCTGATTTGATATTAGTTTCATGAAATATATCATGTATTCTTGCAGCTTGGTTTTGTTTTCTATAATATAAGAAAATAATTATAAAAATGCATGTTCTACAAAGATCATCATATTAGCAAGAGATCCTAACTACTGCAATGTGCTGAAGAGGCCAATCTAGTCAATGTGGAATATTGATTTTAAGTACTCCTTGTTCGTGTCTTTTTTTAGAACAGAGGGTTGTTTAGGATCAAAATATTTATAGGTCAATTATGTAGCTATGTGAAGTTGTTTTTAGAGATAAGGGCACTGTGATCGCATGCCAAGAAGGACACTAAGTATCCAATATATAGTTTGAACTTTCACTGGTTCACAAACACTGGTTTTCTGTGTTCTATTTTAAGACCTTATGAATCCTATTCTCAAATCTGCTTCAGGTCCCAAAAGTAGCTAGCCAGGTATTTTGTTCGGTCCAGTAACATATACAAGGGTTGATTGATTAGTAAAGTTTCCTGTCCCACAACATTGCTAATAATGAAGATAAAAACATATTTGAATATGCATCGAGCAGAATATAAAGTCCTCTTCAAGCGTGCTTAGTGTCAGTTTATTGTGTGATAGTTTTGAACAATAGCAATTGTTAGTTGTAAGTACTCTATCTGAGTTGTATATAAAGCAGTGATCACTTATAACACTTTAAGCATTAGAAGGTTGTATGTCAATCAAAATCTACAAATGTATGAAAGCAATTTGTTTTGAGACTTTGTGAACACTCAAACAATTCATCCACAGAATAAGACCTGAAAGGGAAAATATTTTTGGCATCATGACAAGACAAGGCTGAAATGCAGGTAACAAATGATACAAACAGTGAGAAGCTGGAATATACACTTGTTGCACACCCATAGTACAGTCCCAATTTGGCATCATCAGACTTCTACTTATTCCCAAAATTGAAACAGCACACTGAATGTTTTTTAACTGATGCTGAATTGGATAAAAAGTTAGCCAAAAACTTTCTTCATGGATAGAATGAAAAAGTGGAAAATATAAAGCACTAAATAGTGACCACATTTAAAATAGAACTTTAAATTTTGAAGGAATAAATGTACTTCCTTTCGTTATTTTTGGAGGCATACTTAGTATAATGGTTATCGTCATATGAAATGGAATCGGCGAACCAAGTTCAAAACCTGGACAAGACCATTTTTACTTTCAATTTGCATTAATGACCTTAGGAAAGGCATGGATACATCTGTTCGCTTCTCAGCTATGGGTAGCTAGTAGGACAGACAGGTTTCATTAGCCTTGGTTAAGCAAACAGTCTATGTGAAGGAAAACTTATTTATACCGGCTTTACTTCACTTAAAAATTAACCTTGTGTCCCATTCTGCTCAGTGTGTAAGGATTGGGTAAATAATACTTCCTTTTGACATAAATTTCATTATGGTAGAACAATAACATTTTTGTCTCAATAATAAGCCACAATAGAAATTGGGAAAATGTTTTTAACCGCTTTATTTTTCTGTACAACTGAGATAAAATAACAAATGCTATTGTTATACAAATCATATCAATATTAGTAACAGGGAAAAAAAATTACTGCAGCGCAAATACCTACTTTTGGTAGCATATATCAAAATGTAACTAAACTTTTATGAATAAGATTATACAATAGTACAGTATTTTGTGGTTAACTAAAAAAAAAATAAAAAAATTAAGAAAATTAGAAAGAAATTTGTAGATTATTAAATAATCTAATTCAAGATCCAGTCTAAAAGTAAGATTTTTAATAAGTTTCAATCAAATTCAACAATTTCCATGGAATTAAAAGATCTAAAAATAAACAATAAAAAAAATTTAACACTTAGTATCTAGATTTTTCTGAACAATTGTCATAACTTGGTACAATTAAAAAAAAAAGACTGACTCAAAACAAGATTTTCTACAAGTCCACGTAATCTATATCAAAATTGGTTGAGATTTACAAAAGTTATTTCAAAAATTAAAATTGACTTGATAATATTAAGAGCACAGCATGTCTAATACTGTCCTCTGTAAAAGTGTTCTCTTTCCTATTTATAACCAATAATTAAAATTTCTAAAAAAATATATAATTATCAATATCTTCTATTTAATTGTCCTGTCTAATAAATTCATTCTTCCTCTTTTTCAGTTGTTACTAATGCAGATTACGTTGAGCCACACCGGTCAAATGATCAAACCCACAGCAGATACATGGAACCTGTACAGCAGAAGTTCTTTTTCCCTGAAGATAAGATTATTAGTTCAAGGAGATTTAACAGACCAAATATTGCGTACGTTCCTGATTGTAGCCAGTGGCTTGATGCCAGTCCTTCTACAGTGGACAGTGGTATTGCTGACATGCAATGAACCTTATTCTTGACAAGGAGAGGAAAACCTTTTCTTGACAAATCATAGCTGAATCCATTTAGATATGACTTTTCAAAATACAATCCCAAATCTGTAGAATGGTCTTCATCAAGTGTCTCATTGAAATATCAAACTTCCATGCTCAGTAATAAAATAATAAATGATAGCACAAAGCTTTCAATAAGATGATCACATGAGTGTTGAAGAAAAAAAAAAAGACATCTCAAGGGAATCTGTTTTGTTTATTTCTGAAAATTTGTTTTTAAAAACGACATGATCAAATGTTTGATTTCTTTTCTTCCTCTTCCTTTCCATGGCAGACTTGGCAGAGAATGTAATCTTCTTTGTTGTATACAAAAAGAAAACCCCAATCCACACACACACCTTCATCTATACCCTCATTCATTTCCTCTATCATTCTCAAATCCATTAATTCACCCACTCATTATTCTTTCCAATGCATTCATTTCGATTTTCCCCAATCATTCTTTCATTATCTTATTAATTCCCTCATTTTTTTATCAGTTCACTAAGAGGCAATTTTCTGATAGGTGAAAAATCTCTATTTATCAAAACAGTTTAACAAATTTACAAGGTAAGTCTTCCTGTATCAAATTTCATATTAGGTATGACAAAATTATTATGACATCAAATATATATCACTTATTTTATTCTATCAAGATGAAAGAAAACAACAAAAAAACATTGCAATATTTTTATATTCTTATTTCAAATAAGATCAAATATTAGGATCAAAATATTTAAAAGTCAATTATGCAGTTATATGAAGTTATTTATAGAGATAAGGACACTAAGATCACATGCCAAGGAGGACACTTATGTATTCAATATATTGTTTGAGCTTTCACTTAACAGACTAAATATTGCTCATGTTCCTGATTGTAGCCAGTGGCTTGATGCCAGTCCTTCTACAGTGGACAGTGGCATTTCTGACATGCAATCAATGTTATTCTTGACAAGGAGAGGCAAACATCTTTGACAAATCATAGCAGAATCCAGTTAGACCATAACTCATAATAACTACTTCTATATATTTCCAATAAGATTGTTATGAAACTTTTTGTCTTTATTTATTGGCATGTATAGAACCGAATATGCTACACATCATAGCTATTGTAAATGATACATGTTGCACTTCTTAGGGAATTACTTAAGAACTAAAGTGATTTAACATCTAATCAGTATTTATAGTATTTTATCATACAGAGTATTTCATAAAGGACACAACCCTAACAATAACAGAGTATAAGTAACATGCCCATAAAGTTTACATTACAATATTAGCCATATGGCCACATTGTACATGGGGAAAAAACAGTATTTAATTGTTGAAATGATTACATCATGTGCTAGCTACATTCAAGCACCCATTCTTTTATGGCTATACTGTTTTCCAATGCCAAATGTATTTCAAGTATAAATCTTGTAAATATGTAAAACACAATTTTAATATGAAGTTTTCTCCATTCTACACTTCTAAACAAGTCAATAATATTTCTTCTGGATGATAAATTTTATAAAACTTGGAGTGTACAAGATCAAAACAGCTCAGGTCAAGTATCTTTGTTAACTGCCAAAGTTCTTGATGATATATCCAAACATTTAACTTACTCAACCAGAAAATCTCTTAGAAAACTATTTTTGTAGACTGAATTTGCCAAAAATATGGTTGTGTCTTTTTTTAAATAGCCTGTATCTTCAATAAGATTGCTTGAAACTTTCTTGACATGTATAGAAATGAATATACTGTGCATTATAGTTTATGTAAACACATGTTGCATTTCTTAGCGAATTACTTAAGTCATTTTTTTTTTTTTTCAGATTTCATCAAGAAAAAAATGTTCAAAAGGATGATTATGGAAGTTAAAATTTTACCATAATAATAGTCTGCTAACCTCTATATTATAATTATTCAATTTTTTTTACGTATGCTACCATTACACAACTTGGCATTAAAGAACCCATGGCATTAAACAAATAAACAAAAGTATAACACAGCAAAAATGGTACATCATAGAGAGTTTTTTGTTAGTCCAATAACTTGAAAATGTTTTAACTTAGGGAGTAAAGTAATTTCTAATCCCATTTACAACTTAATTATACTATGAAGTCTTTTTGTGCTCACCCAGAACAGTTTATTTTTTCAAGGGAGGCAACTATTAAATTCAAATTCTAGATAACTTCCACTTATTTACAATTATAAATTCTATGAATAAGATGGAACTCTATATTGAGGTTAATAATGGCCACTGAAGACAAACTTTAAGAAAATTTAAATAATAATAATAATAATAAACATTATGTAGTTATGGATTTGGATAACTGGGAATAGGGGAAATTGATTATTCAAAAATACATTATATTGTACCTTTTTTTTTTTTTTTTAGTTGTAAAGCAATTATTAAGTTGATTAAAATCAGTTCATGATTAAAAAATGAAATATGGGAATATTATTATTTTATTGATATATCACAATTTTCTACCTGCTCGTACCTTAATTACCATTAAATTAGGTGAAAAATAAATTGAGTCTTAAAACAAATTAATGGAAGCTGTTAATATATATATATATGTATATATATATATTTTTATTTTTTTGAAAAAAATATTGATTTCCCTTCTTGTACTTAGAATATTGGTTTGATAAGCAAACATACATAATATTGATTGTTGGAAAACCTCACAATGACCTTGATTTGATGTCTTCCAGAAGTTGTACTCTAAACTGTGGATAAACTTTTACCAAAATTGTTAAAAATGGTACTAATCACTGATGGTACCATTTTAGAAAATTAACTAGATACAAATGATAAAAGACTACAGTGCCTTTTCAATAAAGAAAAATTGCATTTTACAGTCTGCTTTTATTTCAACCACTCTTTCAAGTGAGATGTTATTTGCTTATACTGTCTAAATGAGAAGATAAGAATGGTTAGAAAAGGGAGAATGTTGCTAAAGTACTGGCCACATGGACAACTTTATGATTTTATGAAAATGTATTTATTTAGATGAAAATTAGTTATTTTAAGCAGGGGGTCAGTTTATTAGCTAGTTTTCTATGGGAAGCATATGAGGCAGTCAGTGGCTGGAGATGCCGCCATTAGACACCCATCACACTTGGTAGGACTACAGCGTTCTTCATCATATACACACAGACACATGACATACACACATATGGAAAAATAGGCATGAATTTACACACACTCATATACACATAAGAAAGTAGTAGTAAAAGCACCACTGTACATTGCCAGAAATATTGCTTGACAAATTCCTGTGGAATTAATATCACAGGTAAGTTTTGTTATTTGTTGAATCCCTTAAATATTTTTCATTTAGAATCTGCCTGTATGTATGTGTCCCTATATCAACATGCAGAAATATCTTGTTTTTATAGTCAGAGGTTTGGCAAAATACTTCTATTAGTAGTCAAGTTGATGCCTTATTCTTTGTAATGTAGGATGTATTGTGGGTGTCTTGCCAGTGAATGCAAAGCTTTTAGAATGAGCAAGATGATAAGCTTTGTCTTACTTTTTTCATTTCTCTATAACACTAAAAACATCTTAGTAATATTGAAAAAATGTAATAATTTTAAAGACAATAATTCTGTCCATAATTCCAAAAAGTAGTAGTTAATCAAACATTCAGCAACTGCATTTGCCATATTTTTCATTTTGCCTAAAATATTGCTTGTTAGTAGCATTTATCTTTTTCCTTTTAACCAAATCTGAAATTCAAATAACATTTATTTAAAGTTACATTTGTGGTTCATATTTTTCTTATATAATATCAATATAGATCTATAATTGCTCTGATTGATGTTATTTTAGATATTAAAATAATTAAAATATTTTCTACTGAATGAATTATATTGAAAAGTTCAAGTATAACTTATATTTACTATCTTTATGTATCTATTATGCTTGACCCCAAATATAAGTTAATGTTCTTCCTTGAATATTAGACATGATATATCACTGGTGCTTTTAATACAACATTTGATTTTCTTTCATTTCTTGAGTAAAATTCAAAGGCTATAAATGATGATAATGTGCAAGTGTATGAATAAATTATCACTTTAATTATGTCTTCTGTAACGGCATTTGAAGGTGCTTCTATACAACAGACCGTGTGTGTGTGTGTGTGTGTGTGTGTGTATATATATATATATATATATATATATATATATATGCACATACACACACATGCACGGGTTATTCAATAAATAAGGGTGATCTTTTTGAAAAAAGTAAAATTAAATTTGTTTTATTTCTCTGAATGTTTGGGGTGAAATTTGTTTTTCAGAATTTTTTTCCATAAATATAAACTTTACATTGTCTGGAATTGGTTCATAGCAAATATTATTTTGAAGCTATTCAAAATGGTGGCAAATCAGAGTGCTCCAAGTTTGAGCAGAGGTCTGTTATCAAATTTTTGCTAGATGAGAAGTGCAAAACATGTGAACTTACAGAAAAATGTCTAATGTGTATGAAGAAGCATATTTTTAGTAAAAAAAAAAAATCTTTACAAATGGGCAAAACATGGATTTGTCACTTACAAGCACAAGCAGAAGGCAGTTTATGGAATGGAAACACTCCCTCTACGGTTAAGAAAAAGTTCTGGACACAGCTGTCAGTAAAGTAAGTTATGCTGGCAGTCTTCTAGGATATGAAAAGACCAATCATTATTGATTTCCTTGAAAAAGGTATAACTTTAAACAGTGCTTAATTATTGCCAACTGCTAAAGCAAAATTCACCTTATTTATTGAATGACCTTCATATATATATTATATATATATATATATATATATATATATTCATTTTTAAAAATTTCTACACTGATGAAAACGTAGTATTTCAAAATATGAATTATCTCTGATATAAAGCTTTTAAAAGAGTCTAATAAAATGAGTGGCTTATTTTATAAACGTATCAAAAGTATGATATAAGACTAAAAGTAATTTTAACTATTCCTGTATTGAATATGGCTAAGGATTGAAATTTTAAAAAAAAAAAGATTACATTCAGACTCAACAATTTGAAAAATATGCTCCTACTTATTTGCAGAAATAAATCTGTCAGGATTATCTGTTACATTTATATTGGAAAAAAAATGTTTGTAATTTTCATAATCATAACAAATTTTAATAATTTCATTATTTAATTTTGCAATCTTTATAGTAACATTTCTGGATTGTCACAGCAATTAATACCAAACTAGAGCAATTCAGTTTTTTCAAGGGAGATTATTTAATAGAGGTATTGTTGTTTGGGTCTGGAGGATAAAATGAACAGATGTGATTTTTAGAGCTCTTTTCTTTCATCTAAACTGCTGCAGTTTAGATGAAAGAAAAGAGTTGGAGTGTCTGAAATGAACTATTCTATAGATGCATTCAATTTCTTTTTTTAAATTTATCATTTTACATATTTCATATTCTCTATCTATTAGAGAATTTTCATTGAGTTTGCTTCTTTTCTTTTTCATTTTTCATTTTTTACTTCCTCTATTTATCTATTTCATTCACATATTTTTTGATAGTTAATGTAAAGATCTGGTAATTATATAACAGTTTACACTTTCAATACTAATTAACTTTATTATTTAATTAATCACTGAATAATTTCTTAGAAAATAAAATGAAATAACTGCATAAATGCCTTTTACTTGTTTTACAGAATATGTGTTATGAGAACAGGTGGAAAGAATTAGTTTTAATAACATGACTTAATATAAAATATTTAGGAGTGGTTTATAATCATTAACCATGTCTTCTTTACTAAAACAAGGTTCACTGACCTAAAAGGTCATAAACATATGGTTGAAATAAACAGATGTAGATTAAATATCAATTTGGCAAGTGTTGTAGATCTGTGAAACTGTTTACCAGAGTAGGTGGTTATCTCACCTGGTTTGGATACATTTTTTTTTAATGATAGTTACTGAAACACAAGCAGTTAATGATTTTAAATTTGAAGTAAACTAGATTTATATTTGATCTGTGCCTGTATACATTTTCACATGAATAAATATGTTATGTAATTTAAAAACTAAAATTCAATTATAGCTATGTTCGTAGAAAGTCTTCATTTTCACTTTATTCAAAATCAGAATTAATTTTTTGAGATCATAAAAGAAAGTTAGCCATATTTGACAGCTGAAAAAATTCAATATGACAAAATCATTATTTGAAATTGATATGTTTCTTAACCCAATTCAAAATACTGTGAATTAGCTGCATGTATGCAAATTGTATTTACAGTCCGTGACACCATTGAGACCTATATCATGTTTTACTCAGCAAGTTTTTACTGCTAGCTTAACCACATTATATCATTGAATTGAGCTCATTGAAATCTTTCTTTTACAAATAAAATATATTTTTCTCTCCCTCCACTTGTCAAAGCTATACTTATCTCCCACTAACATCAAAGCATTGTGTTACAAAAAATTGCCATAATGGTGTTAATTTGACATAATATTCAAACACTCAAAAAAATGTAAATCTGTGTCACTCAATATCTCACAAAACAACATATTACAACAATTTTACAATGTCATCATCATCAAGCTATACTATATTTTTATACTATATTTTGAAGACTCTTAAAAATCATAAAAGAAACAAGTATATAGAAAGCATGTACCACTTGTAAGAGTCTTCAGAGTGTAGTATTGCTTCTTGATGATTATGATAACAGTAAACTATTAGTTGCAGTAAGTGGTTATCAAGCACTCTTATAGATACTTGAACCTTTAAATATATATATATATATAAAGCAATGATTCTTAAATATAAACTTTTCTTCAAAAATTATCAATCAATTTTTCTTGATACTTTCCTGACATTGATTTTTCTTAAGTAGAAAATATATTTTGGTGTTTGGAAATTTCATTTTATAAGTAGCTAATCATATAACCAATAATTGTGTTGAAGATAAATTGGTGTGTTTATACCCACTGATTTTTTTATTAGGATCATTTGTCCCCTTTTCTGAATTATCATAATACAAAATAATCTTTTGGCCTTCAGTTCTCCTTACTTCACTTAATGGAATGATCTTCTAATCTTGAATTCTTACCAATTTCATCACACTGTAGCATAACATTATATATGCATGTTTCTTAGGGAGTTCTATCTTGTAATGGTTAGCAAGCTAGCTTCACAGATCCATTAGTACTGAATAGCAAGTTTGATCATCGCTGGATGCCCCATACTTGTGACTTTGTGTTGAATCCTACCTATGGCAAATGAGTTGGGTAAATACCTACATGCACGTTTCTTTTAATTTACTACAAATTTTCGTTTTTTTTAATATTTCTTGTATATTTATGGCACCCAATATTTCTAGAATGAACATTGAATTGGTAAAGTAGGCTCTTCTACTTTGAAATTCCATACCAATAAATATTTTTTTGTAGTATTACCATCATCCTAGATTCCCAAGCCATCAATGCCTAAGAGGCCTAAAAAGTATAAGGCAAGCCTCCTGGAGCCCCTTCTACCTGGATGCACCTCCCCATTGCAGTTGAATCAAGATCAATCCCTGATGTCTGAGATGTCCCTTTGTGACATCAGATATGCTGAGGATTTGTTATTCCTACCCACATGTCTACATAGAGATCTCCAAAGTAAACTCGACCTTGTGTCAAATTCAGCCCAGGTAGGGAAGCTGATCAATAACATGATTCAAAATATACTCAGTGGCAAATAATATAATTTTACATGTTACAAAATTAAAAAATATCACATTAAAAGTAAATGAATGCTTTTAATATTAATCAAAATTTTGACAAAATTTAATATTGTTTAGTTTTTTTGTCTGTGCAAACTCCTGACTTACAAATTTAAATTTATATATCTTCTGT
The DNA here is from genome assembly GCA_023376005.1 of Doryteuthis pealeii. Classification (NCBI taxonomy): domain Eukaryota; kingdom Metazoa; phylum Mollusca; class Cephalopoda; order Myopsida; family Loliginidae; genus Doryteuthis; species Doryteuthis pealeii. The sequence goes on from CM042151.1 coordinate 48,522,899, forward strand.
TAATCTGTATTAATGATTAGGAAGAGTTTGTTTGATAACCAAACAGTTTGATGTAAACCTACCAAGTCTGGCATGCACACCTATGGGAACTAGAGGAAAGTTCTATCATAGAAACATTTTTTTTTTCTTGAGGAAAGATGGTCTCTCATCAAGAGGAGGTCTACAACAACTTGTAGTATAACAGTTATCGTCATAGAAAATGGACACAGCGACCTGAATTCAAATATGGAATGAAGCTGTTTGCATTTCATATAGTGCTAATACCCTTGAGAAAGATATGCATCCAACTATTCTCCCTCCGGCTATGAGTAAATAGTAGAGCAGACTGGGCTCTTTAACCTTGGTGTGGAAACTAGTTTAGGAGAAGGAAAACTCTGAATTCAAGCCTGTTAAACTCCACTTAAAAATTGACCTTGTGTCGCATCTTGCTTGTGTGGAGGGTTGGGTAAATACATATGAGATTAGATAATAATCAGTGGGAAGTTAAAAAAAAAAAATGATTCTTGAATTTTTTTCTTTAGAATTTTCATTTTTGTATATTTTTTCATTAATATTAATCTTTATTTGCTTCAAATTCAATCAGTTTGAAAGCTGTAAATATTGCAATATATTAGCAACCTGGTCACACTATTGTATAATGAGAATGCAGAATTCATTATGCAGTAGATGTATACTGATCAATGATTGACTGTTAGAATGAGATTGATAGATACATTTGAAATTAACCTTTGTATTGAGTATTTCAAAAACTTTCTAGAATATATAAATGTATTTATTCATCTACAGAGATACATTATAGCTTAATGATAAAAAAGCATTTTACACAATAGATATCTATTTTTCAAAATAATCCCCTTTGTTGTGAATGTAGTTAATTTGGTGGAGTATATTAATCACATCGATCAAATATTACAATGAAAATTTCAGAACAATATTTTGCTGATCAGGTAATAAGTATGTATTAGATTTTCTAAATTAATTACTATAGAGTGTTTAAACAATTTCTTAGATGAATATATAGTGGATAAATTGTTTGTGTGTATACAAACTATTTTTTTCCTCAGATAGCCTCTTGTCTGATGATTGATTTTTTTTTAAACACATCAAACTACCAGTCACAGAAAACAAAAGGAATGTGAGGTAACACTTCTTCAGTATGTATATATATATATATTATATATATAAAAAGAGTATATCTTTCCTGGGCTGGTCAGGTGAGTCATCTGAGAAAACACAAGGATACGGTGTCAAATGCTATTGGCACTCAAGTAGGTTTACTATGTAGTAGATTCTTCAGGAGTCTTAGTGGACTGAAGAGTCATCTTTGTGCTCGCACCCTATCGGGTGCTTGCAAATAAAAATATAATAAAAAAAGACAGAAACAAAGAACAGGAAATAGTCTTACTCATGCACGAGTTGACACCCTATATATATATATATAAAATATATTTATGAATATATATATATATATTGGGCTCTCATAACAGGCAAGTGTGGCAGGGTAAGGTCTATGACTCCTCATATCTTACAGTCCTTGAAAAGGGTCTGAAAAAACTATATATATATATATCTTTAGCATCTATTTTACATTTTTTTCAAATTTTCAAAAATTGAATTAGTTTGTTATACCTTCATCAGATAAGTAATACTTTGCATATTGATTTTATGTATAGGGCTGTGTATGTTTATTTCCCTTTTTCTGGATATGTGTATATATGCTGTCAATTTTGGGTTTGTGCAGAATTATTGCTTGAATTTTTTCTAATTCTCTAGTACATGTGGAAGTAACCCTAAATCCAGAAAATAAAAGAGTTAAAGAAAATGAAATATTATATGCCTTAATCGACCATATTACTTGAAATCAAGACTGAATATAGCCTCAATCTTCATTAACCTATTAAAACATTTCCTCAATATGCATAAATAAACTAAAAAATTCTGCAAAAAAGAACAATAATAGTTACTGCACTACAAACAGCAAGGTACAAATAATATGAAAAAAATAAAAGCTAATAATATCCTGCAGACCAGATCAATGCAAGAAAATACAGGCAACTGCAGAAATACATATGATTGCTTCAAAAAACCTCATATGAAACTAATATTGACATAGCAAAAAATAAGATAGCAATAATAGGTTTTATTAACGGAAAAAGGCATTATTCAACATTAGTATACCTTTAGATGCACAACTCAAAAGAACATGAAACAGGTCTAGATAAAAGTTTGGAAATGACAATCAAGGGTTTATGATTTCAGCATCTACTAAAAGATGATTGATGTAATTTAAATGGCACCAGCTTGTGGCTTACAGTAGAATACATTTATCCATCTTGCATAAATATTTAAAACATCTTATAAAAATAGGAGCATGAAAATGAGATTATATGAAAAATGTTCATTGTGTATACTATTGAAAAAGAAAAGAAAAGCAGCAATGTATTACTAGCTGAAGTACCCATCAATGCTAAGTCAAGTATTGGATCACAACTGATATCAATGACAATAAAATGATTCCTTATTACTGATGGTGAGCTAGTAATTGTGGTTTCTATCAGTCAAGTTTTACTATATATATATATATATATATATATATATATATATATATCCACAAGAACCCAAGATTTTTTGAAAAAAAAAATTGTTTCTAGACACTCTGATGGTATCTTCAAACAATGTTTTCATTAAATTCAGTAATACTAATAACCTCTTCTACTTATTTGTCTAAACCATGCTTATTTTACAATCTTGTTAAAAATTTACACAAATGGCTATGAACACTGTTACTATAAAAGAGGTGGAGTGCCAAACCTACCATCAGCTCCTCACTTTACCGCACAGATCCCTGGGCTACTCATACTCTGAGTTGGCGAGGGCTGGAATTGAACCCAGAACCTTGTGGTTCCTAGTCAGACACTTTACTGACTGAAACATGTATCCTGGCCTTCCTCAAGTGTTCTCTGTCTATCCTAGCATTGTAATGACCCAACCTGGGAAATCATTTTGAATAGTATGATTGTTGATCAAACAAGGCATTGAAGAACTTTTGAAGCTCTTATTCATTAATGACATCATTGTTTATGCACGCCTATCAATATGAAATTTGGTAGCTGTATTTCAAAGCACTTGGCCATCTATACAGGATAAACACTTTCCAATTATTAGTAATTTCTTATTTATTCCTAATGATGCCTTCTTTCTATCCAACTAACATTGCTAACACAAAATCTATTCATCAGAGTTGACAGATTGGACTACAAGAGCAGAATTGGGCCAATTGTTGAAAGAACATGTTTCTAAATTTTGAATTTCACTCCTTATGACTTTTTGTGCTGCTTTTGAAATAAGCTAAACTAACTTGGGTTACTAATGAAAAGGAAGTCAATGATTGTTTTTTAAGCATTTTATCATTTAAAGAAATATAACTTTTTGAAGACACATTAATAAGTTGTCCTATTATCTCATGTTTTATTAAATATATGCTGTGACATTAAAACCATTAAAATTGTGAAGTGTATTCTATATATTAAAATGAATTACTCTGAAAAACATATCAATTGATACAAATATTGAACTATTTTCATTACAATAATCCTTCAGCTAACTACTTTCAGTACTTTAGATCTGACAACACTGAACAATAATATTCTGGTGATAATTATTAATACAGTATTGTTTCCATACATTTCCAGTGGTTTTAGAAATGTTATGTAGCAGCTAAGGAGATATCTGAGTTAAAAGCAGTGAATATTAAAAGAAAACTTATCATTGTTATCATTATAGTAGCAGTAGTAGTAGAAGTCTTCAGATAGCTCATAAAAATTCCAAGGGAATATAAATCCTCTTGGATTTATATGAATAAACTATTCCCTTAATATACAAGGAATTAGATAAAGATGAGATTCATAGGCTATGCAAATGCTTGTTTGCATAAACAACATTATTCCAAAGAGGAATAGATAAATGATCTATATATCTGTGGGCATATAAAACAACTCATTCCTTGTTTGATGATCTCAAAGTGAATGACCTGATGTACACATACATGTGAAACAAATAACCTTATATATTCTGTTGTTTTCAATAGATTCTTTCTTTATGTTTAACTGGTTCATTACCAGAGAAAAGACTGGACTCCATGTTGTGGCTTTATATCAGTTTTCTTAGGAAGTGCATATCTTTATTGAATTTTGAGCTTTGAAGATAAGCTTTTCATGTAAAAGATAGATTGTATGTAATGCTTTTTTTTGTATTGTAATGTTCTGAAATGCAAAATACAATAATGATAATAAGTACAGCCATTTTTAGTTTCAATGTTAAATGCCTTTAAGGTTTTTACAAATTATTAACTTTTAAATACAAGAGATAATTATATTTCTTTCCTTTCTGGGTCATTTATTTTTTTAATGTTTAAAAATAACCATTTCCTGTTTTATGTGTTTGATAGTAAATGACATAACTAAAACTGAAAAAATTAATCCATCTTTTAATATCAATCTGTACAAATATTACTATAATTTACCAAATGTCTTTTTTGTCCATCTATCATTCATTGAAAAGCTCAACTATGCTCATTAAAGTTTCCGTAATTATGAATGGGACCCCAAAACATGTATTTAGCATATTAGCTTTTTATGATTCAAAAAGTTTTTAGCATGATCAATTTATAATGTAAGCATAATGCTAAACTGGATCCTTTCTATGTTTGACACCAAATCTGTGTCATTTTGCTTAACTGTATAAAGTAGACATCTAGTTAAAAATTTCTCAGCTTAAAACCAAAATTATGCCCTTTTCCCAATGACTATTTTCCAGTTAACAAAGAATCAACACTAAGAAAATTCATATAGTTGTATTTAGATTTGTAGTATGAACAATGATCATCAGAAGGTCACTAATAATAAACCAGTGAATGACATTTATAAGTCATAAGGAAAATAGTTTAGTGTTATTATAAATAAACCAAGCCAGTAGGACAGGTTATCAGCTCGTTCCTGATAATTCTATATAAAATTTTTAAAGCTTAGCTGCTTACTTACTACTGCCATCTAAATCAGTAAATACATAGATATGCATATTTATGTATGTGCATGTATATGAATATACCTAGCTATGTCTTAAATCAAACTTTAAAAATTTAACACTGGGAAGTGTTTTGTGAATGAATCTCACTAGCGATTGATAGTAATCAGGTGCTTTGTAAAGTTTGTCTTTTGTTCCTTGACTTGACAGATATTAACACATAAATCAGCATTCCTATACTAGTTTTCAATGATAATTCATTCAAACAAAACACACATACATTATTGGTACTTGTCACTTAGTTGAGTAATTTGTACCTAAACTAGTTTTATTACCAGGTGAGAATGGTAGCTAGACAACCAGCAGGATGAAAAGTAAAACCTATAAAAGAGCAGATTAACTTTTGTAGAGCCAAGTGCCATCTAGCATACAAACATTTACATAGGAGGCAGACTCCATAGTCTTGGGTAACAACTGCCGAAAGAGAAAGACACTCCAACATAACATATGGCAGCTTATCCTTAGGTGTAAAGGTGGGGTTGGTCCTGTGTTAACAGTACTCTACTCCAGCTTGAGGAATGAAAAAAGCTGTCACCAGATGATAACTCTGGGGTTAGGTATTGTTTTGGGCCAAAATATCATTTCCACTAACCCAGAGCACCCCAACAGTGCTTTACAATACCACCAAACTTAGTTGGTTATGTGTCACATTGAAGGAATGTCAGATCAAGATGTAGCCTCTTCATATAGTCTTTAAATGTATTCACAACTTTCCAGCAATGGAGCATTAATTCAGTGATGTAAAATTTGAATTAACTGTCAAGATGACATGTCATTACACTGAATGAGAATAGAATTTTCAAGAAATTCATATGTGAAGTCAGTGTACAAGATATCAATAATGAATCATTAATTCAGTGATGATAATTTGAATTATATAACGTGATAATGTTATTGGAAAGCCAAAACAACATTCTATGTAGTTCATGTTCAAACAACCAATTTTAAACTGGTAACTCATTCCAATAAACAAAGTGTGTATTGTGAAGAACTGACTCTGAATAATTATAATTTATACTGTGTTATAAAATGATGATTATTCCCTCATGTGCACATCATAGATTTTTGATTCAAATAAGTATATGTTTAACTAATATATATTGTGATAAAATCTAAAATATCTTAGTTTATGAATTTATTGAGAATAATAATAGTGTACAGTTTATAATTTTACAAATCTAGCTATATTTACTATATATGCATGTGTATTTATATACAGGAAATGCAATCACCAACTAGTATATACAAGTACATTCTTGGTTTCTAAAATTTCTACTTATCCATTAAAAAATAAAATGATATGATACCAAATTCCTGGAAATTAGTAGATATATATCAAACCCCCAGATCTATATCACTGCATATATGTTATTTAGTTTCTTTTCATAAATAAAATTATCTCACAGGAAGTAAAACATATTCATGACTTTGTGTCAACGAGTTTAGGCAGAGGATAATTTCTACCTTTATTCCATTTTACCTTTATTCCATAAAATAGGTGCTGACAATTTAAAAAACAAATTGGTATGATATAAAATATTTGGAATTTTTGTGTTGAATATTTTACATTCACAATTTATTTGATTCAGCTACAATTTTTGGTGCTCCAAGCACTTAAGTCAACAAACACAGTTGTGCCAGTGTGGACCTGATCTATCATGTACAAGAAAATGAGCCCAGGTTTGTACCTGGTAATATTGCTGCCGATTCACACCTGTTGGACTCAGTAGCACCTAAAGATCGAAAACTGATAACATTCAGTCTCCTGCAACAAGGTTCAGTTGGCAGTTCACAGTTATTCAGAGTGTCAAGAAAATCAGGGAAATTTTATACAACTCAGAGGCTAGATTCAGAGTCTCTTTGTACTTACAATACAGAATGTTATGAAATGTGGACATTGCTGTGAGAAGAGCAGAGTCGTTTATGAAATTTAAAATCAAAGTGAAGATGTTAATGATCATAAACCAGAATTTCCTCAAATGAATTTTCAGAATAGAAAAGGAATGAAAGAAATTAATACCAAATGCAATTGATAGAGGATGTTCCACTTAATTCCCAAATTGATTATCAACTTATGAAAAAATAAAAAAGACCTTTTAGTTTGATTTCTAAAGAATCGCGATGAATCTTGACAGAGAAAAGCAGAATTCTTACCTTATTCATGTAATTGCAAAAGATGGTGGTAAACCTTCTAAACAAAGTGTTTTAGATGTTCATATTACTGTACTGATGTGAATGACAGTCCTTTTTTTTCTCAAAATGTTTACAATGTCACAGTGAAGAATGAACCAAGCGAAGTATCACCCATTGTTATTTTGTCTGTCAAAGATTTAGATTCAGGAACATATGCCAAAGTAAAATATCAGTTTAGTTCAAAACAGCAGACATAGCAAAATCTCATTTTAAATTAATGAAATCTCTGGAGAAATATTTCTTAAAAAAATTCTTATTTGGCGAAAAATTAGCTCTAAATTATACATTAAAGCAAATGATGGAGGTACACCCCATTAACATCGATAGCAATGGTTCAAGTAAATGTGGTCAATGAAAGGAACAATCCTCCAAAAATTGATGTGAATTTTGTATCTGCCTCTGAAGGACAAACTGCCACAATTTCTGAAGACATAAAAGTTGGCAGTTTCATTGCTTATGTGAAGGTCATAGATGAAGATTCTGGACGCAATGGAGATGTCACTTGTAATTTGAATCATGATGAATTTCAACTTCAGAAACTGGACACCAAAAAGTACAAGATAATTGTAAAAAAGCCAATTGATCGAGAGGCACAAGATCATCATGATATCGCTATCACTTGTCAAGACAAAGGATCTCCACCTCTTCACAGTGAAACTAAATTCTCTGTCCAAGTGAATGATGTTAATGATGTAAAACCCCAGTTTAGTGATCGGACAATTAAACTATCAATCCCAGAAAACCAGAAAGCCAAGTCGCCAGTTGGTTGGATCAATGCCACCGATCCTGACCTGGGTCCTGGAGGAAGTTTATTCTTTTAACGAACAAAGAACAGTTTTTTCCATTCCGCATTTCGGACAATCTCCACAATTATGTCCTTGGATCATGAATTCCAAAATCTTTACAAGTTTCAGGTTTTGGTTGAAGATAATGGGACACCACCTTTGAAATACAGTAATGTGAGATTGAAGTTACTGATGAAAATGATAATGCTCCATATTTTACATTTCCCAGTGTAAATCCTTATAGTATGATATTATTTAACTAAAAGCATCAGACAAAGATAGCCTGGAAATGCATTTTTGAAATATGAAATCCATGCTGGCAATAAAGCTAAGATATTGAACCGTTACACTGGTATATTATCATTCAATCGTCAAGATACAGGCACATGTATGACTTACAATTTGTTGTGAAAGATAGTGGCATTCCTGTACTGTCAGCAAGCACTAATCTATCTTTAATATTAAGTGTGAGCAATGTAACATCTGAATATGTATTTAATTCTACCAAACCCCAATTAAGTGACAGGATCCATCAGTATTTACTGATTGTTATTGTGTGTGTCACTTTAGCGGTGCCCATTACGGCAGGTTTTTCAATCTGCTGTATTTCGATGTAACGATCGCAGAAAGGCTGCACTGCAGTACAACTTCCAAGAAAAATTATAACCAACAGAGACATTTAATTGTCCATCCACACTTGTCTGCTGCTTGGTCTGATGCTCCAGTGGTTAGGCCAGCTAATACAAGTCGAGCAAGGCCAGCTAATACAAATCGAGCAAGGCCTCCTCCACCAGTTCGTCAAAAACGTACAGTGCCCTCTACCGAAAAGAAGAAAGAGTTCCGTCTTACCAATGAGGCTCCAGAAAGTTACTGATGCCATTTATCAGGTGAGCATAATATCCAAGAGATAATTCCTTTTTTTTTTTTAAATCTTTTTTGTCTTCAATGTGTATAATCTATTGACTGCTTAAGTCTCTATTATAAACACTTACTCATACTTTTTTCATTACAGTTCTAACTAAAAACTCTAATTTTATTATTCAATACATACTGAAGTAGAAATATTAATGTGAATTTCAGACTCATATAATGCTTTCATTATTTTGACAAATTATTCATTATTCATTTTTGTTCTAAGTTGCAGAAATGTGCTTTTTTACATCATTTATTGAAAGTCTATAATGGGTGTTGTAATATTGGAAAGGAAAGGTCTTGATTAGCAGAAAATAGAAGAAAATGATCTAATATGCTGTCCTGCGTATTTTTTCATTGAATGTGGACTTTCAAATCTAATTTTGAGACGATTAATGATTAATGCTCTATTCAGCTTTGATGCAGTGTTTTCTACTCAATTATGAATAAGTTTTTATATAAGTAATTCCTATTTTTTTATGGACTTTAGATATGCATACTACAATGTGAGCTCTTGAATTGTGTCCATTATGCAAGTTTCTTGTATATTCTGATGATTATTCAATTATCTTTTAATCATTTTATAGATTTATAGCTGAATATTTTTAGCAAGTATTAGAAGAAAAATTCTAGGAAAAATGTTAAAAATGAGAGATGTTTTATCATTGCCATATATCAAAGAATAATTTAAAAACTATCTTTCAGTGTTTTTTTATGATGTATGCAGTGAAACTTTCATAGCACAGATATTATAACATTCTATAAATATATACTTTTCTCTTGTGTCAAATTGATTAAAAATTGGAATTGTTAATTGAATATTTGCTAACACTCATTTTTGAATCCTAAGTGGTCTATAGTGAGTTGATTCTACAAAGTACTGTTTTTAGATTATTCTGTTTTAAATGAGGTATTTTCTTTTTTAAATAAAACATGTTTAATATTGACATACTGGATAATTACAGTTGTCCCCCCTTATCCATAGTTTTGCTTTCCGTAATTTCAGTTATCCAAGGTCAACCCCAGAAATAAACAATTCATAAGTTTTACTTAATAATGATATTTCCAAAAGATAAGAATAGTGATGTTGGGAATTTATATAAGTAAAAAAGAAGCCATAAAAATGTTTCCTTTCAGTGAAAAAATTAAAGAAAAATTTGTATGTTGAGGTATCTAAAATGTACAGATAGAATGCATCTTCTATTCATCACCCAACTCTTATATTGTTATAATTGTTCTATTTTATTAGTAGTAATTGTTATATTTCTTACTGTGCATAATTTATAAATTAAACTTTTTCATAGAGATGTAACCTAGTATATATATAGGTTCAACATTATCTTTGGTTTCAGGCATCTGGTGAGATTATTAGGACCACTGTATGTGGTAGATGCTCTTATAACCAGACTAACTTATCAAACAGTTTGATTTTTCTATCTTTTTTCAATATTTAAGTTTAAGAAGCCTTCTTTAAAAGTTATATTATTACAATGAATACTTTAAAGCCTTAATTAAATATTATTTACTCAAGTATTGTCCATTATTTGATGGTGTTTGGAGGAATATACTTGCAACTGTAAGTAATATCAACTTTTATTATTTTGGTTATTCATACTTCATCTATTCCATTTGACATTCATAAATTTAAGTAGCTTTTCATCATATACAGTTAAAAAAATTTAAGAAATAACAATATAACATGTTTAGTGAATTAAAAAATAATGAATATACAGAGAAATGCATTTTTAAGGAACAAACTATTTTGGCTATACTTAAAAATAGTCATGAAAAATATAAAATGTTATCAGTACTGGAGTCATGAAAAAAAAATTAAAAAAAAAAAAGAATTCTCTAGATATGTTATTGAACCTTCATTTTTATCAATTTTTGTTAAAAAATAGGTAGTGACTGGTAACAAGAATATATATATATATATATACGCAATATTTCTTCACATAGAAATTTTTCTTTGAAACTATCTGGAAAAATATTAATCAATTTTTCTTGATACTTTCCTGACATTGATTTTTCTTAAGTAGAAAATATATTTTGGTGTTTGGAAACTTCATTCTATAAGTAGCTACTCATATCACCAATAATGTGTTGAGGATGAATTGGTGTTTTATACCTACCAATTTTTTTTATTAGGATCATAAATGTATGTGTATGCATGTACATGTGAAGAAACATAAGACTAAAGCTCACATATATCAATCAAAATATTGAGATACTAGCAAAAAACCATCAAACACAAGGGTCAGACTGGATGAATAAGTAAAGCATAATTTTAGTTTCATTAAGAATTAGGTGGATAGGCAACTTGAAAAATAAGTAATAAAAAATTACCAAAAGGTGAGAATGGGAAAAAATTGAGAAACCCTATATTAGATCTACACAGTACAAAAAAACCTATTGGCATACAGTTCTCCCTGCTTAATTTAATGAAAATATTTTTTCTGCTTTTGAATTCTCACCAATTTATCATATTATAGCACAATACATCCATTTTACTTCTGATTTATTTACTGCAAAATATATTGGTGTATGTGTTTTTTAATCTTTTTATGGTGTAGATGTTTTTAATTTTTTTTTTGATTTATGTAATGCTCTGCCTATAGAATCTTTTGGTGAATCTAGTTCTTCATGAGTTCTGTTCTATATTGCATTTTAAAGTTTCACAATCAACAACTTGTGTACTTTATTTCACCACCTTAAAATGTTTAAATCAGTTTTAGGCAGTACAGTCAGATATGCTTAATTTCCTTCCACTTCCCAAATCCTACAGGCAGCTCCAGTAGCTATGAGGCCAAGTTTAAAATGAGGCCTCAAAATTATCAGAATCTCAATACATGAATTTACAATTATAACATTTGGACAAAAGGTATAAATATCACTGATGATAATAACAATAATTATATATATATATATATATATATATATATATATATATATAAGAATATTAATAATGTAGTAGATTCATTAAGAAATGTACATGAAATAATCTTTGGGGTCAAGTTCTATAAAAAAAAATGAGAATATTTTTTATATATCCTAATAAGTTATTTCCTAAATGCAATTTTAAAATATTTGAGGTTTATCAGCTATAACAATTACAAAACTTATTTAGTTATTTACTATCTTCTGGCAAAATATTTGCATTAAATAAATCCATGAATCAAAAATAAACAATTCTAAATATTTTCTTCTGAGGAAAACATTTTTGAGTATGAATAATTTCGAGTCAACTTAAAATATTAAGAACATTTTTCATTTGTTTGAAATGGTTTATTGAGCTAACAGAGAAATCTGTAAACTACGATCAAGAAATTTGAAAAATGACATTAAGTGTATTATTATGTATATACCAGAATAGTATCCATCTTTAAACAAAATTTACACTGTTGTTTGTGAGTCTGTAGAAAAGTACTGTTTATATGTCAAATCGTTTTTAAAAAAATATAAAGAAAACTACACAAATAATTGTGTAGAGTATCAGCAGTTGTTTATGAAGTTTCTATGGAAAGAGAGTGGTGAATTCAACTTTTTTTAATCCCGAGGTTCTCATAATTTCAATGTATAAAAATGTTTCTAAGATGCAGAAAAGAGGTCTGAAGATTTTTAATGGAAAGTGTAAATAAAAATACAGTATCAAATGAATATCATATCTCAAGTATAGAACATTTGGCAATAAGTTTTAATGAAACTGTTTTTATATACTTACTTTTTATAGTTTAGAAGCCATTAAACTCAATGTTAGATCAATTTGAATTTATATCATCTATATCATTGATGAAACACCAACCAACTTTTTAAAAATCTAAGAAAACAACTTGAAAAAAAAAAAAAAAAAAAAAAAAAACTTGTGAAGATTTTGTGTTCACTTTGAAATTTTATCATTTTGATTATTCAATTTTGAAATTTACGTTAAAAAAGTAATATTTTGTATTTCATATTTCAGTTCAAAGCTGAAAAAGATCTTGACGGAAGAGGAAAAAAAAAAAAAGATACTTGTGAATTAATAACACTATTAAAATAAAGGTATCATTACTTTAGGAAGTAATTAGTAATTTTTTCATTTTCTTTTCCTCTTTCAATGTTATTTATTTTTTTAGATTTTAATTACAAGAATATTTAATTACATTAATTTGTATATTATATACTTACTTTCACATGCCTTAAGAGTATTTAAGGGTTTTGAAGTAGCTCTTATATCTCCGTAATTGTAGGCAAATTGTTGGACAAAGAAGACAAACACACAATGGAAATTTAATAGATGTATTGATAAATAATACAAGAACTTGTTGCAAATTTTATTGGTATTTGCTACCAGACTTATCTGAGTTAAGTAATGTTCTTGGAGTAGTGGTGATAACAGGGGTATTCTGTTCGTTGGTAGGAAAGTTGTTAGGACGCTTCTTCGGACGTTTCTCGTTCTTCCTCGTAACCAGTTCTGTGATAAGTGATGAGGGATGCTATTTTAGAAGCTTCTCGCCCGGGTTAACAGTTCTTTAAATGACGGTGAATGGGCCCTTTTTAAGTAGACTATTTGGTCTTCAGCCTTCTATAGTGTGCTTTTGTGCCTTCGAAAATGTGCTGTGAAAAAATGCCTCCGTCCAGGTCAACGGTCCGTAGATAAGTAAACCCTGTTTTTGGGCTAAGTGATGAGTGAAGTTTAGGGACCACTATTTACACGACTACCCTCAGTGAGTACTCCATGATAAGTCCGCCCTGTTTTGGGCTTGGTGTTGAGAGCTTTTAGTTTTTACGTCTCTCCTCCAGTAACTGCTATGCGATAAGTGAAGTTTTTGGTTTTGGCGCCAACATACGGTTTTGGCGATTCGCCCCCTAGTAGCAGGGGGAGATAATTAACTATGGAATTTCCAATAGCCTTTAAGGTATTAGGTTATAATCTAAGACATTTAGAAGCACTGTAATTGAAATTTAAAATTTTTTTAAATCTATACCTAGAATTATCTCCTATGTTGACATATTCAAAAATTAGATCATTTTATCAGCAGGTTTTAAAGGTTTATGCATATATAAAGTTTTGTGGAGTTAATGATCCATCCTTTTTTGTGATGCTTTGATGATAAATGGCCAAATGGCCTCAATTAGGGTGACTATTAGTAAAAAATAAAATAAAATAAAACTCAACTGACATTTACACCTATAGAATTTTCTTGTTTACATTTATAAAGAAATAATATAAAAATGATGTCATCATCATCATTTTTTTTTTTGTCTTGGAAATCAATTCATGACTTTTGTTGATGTTAATGTACTTTCAGGAAATAGATGATATTGAAGGAAATGACCAAAGGCAATTTATGATTGCCGATTCTCAAAGAGAATTAGTTACAGCTCACACCGACAGTGAAGATGCTTGGAGTGACGGAGATACACGAGGAACGAGGCAACTACCAGGTATGTTCTTACCTATGATTTGCAACATAGCCAAATTAAATATGATGCAAAAACAGAACTTCATTGAATTCATAATAAAATAATGAATTTGAAATATCTTTGTCAATTCAGTTCTGATTTTAAGGTATAAAAAAAGAGCACCAGTTGTTTAGACTATTTTAAAATCTTGGGTTCAGTCTCTGGATATGTACCATGAAAATTTCATATAAAAAGTAACTTAATGTAGATATCTATTTTTTTGCTTTGGAAATTTTCAGGTTTAAAAAATTAGGCAGATGTTACATTTGATGGTAGTATATATGTATGCTACATGGGGGGAGATTTTATAAATGTTTAGCTATATTATATCTTTGTACAGATGGCAAATGAGTTTTACAATCATATGTATCTGAGAGTGCAAGCCTCTGTTAATACCCAAGGTGGATATACAGGGAATTAATACAGTAGGAGTATTGGTGATAATGCCCTTATTTTGGAACCTGTGCTTGCTTGTCATCATTTATTATATATCATACAAGTTGTCAACAAAAGAAAAAGTTTCAAAAATATATTTAAAAAAGAGTATTTAAAATACAAACAGACACTTTACTGGGTGTTGTAGAGAAACATTTGAATTTTATTAAGGCTTTCTGCAGTGTTTTATTGTCACTCAGGATTCCTAAAACTGTACCTGTAGCATTACAAGCATTTAGCTGAAAAACGCTGACATTTTTAAATTTGCGACCTTAATCAGTTCAATTTGCAATTTCTCGAGTATTTCTTAACCAATCTTAAAAAGATTTACATGGTTAGAAAGAGAATAGAGTAATCTTTCTAAATATGTATCTTTTATCAGTTTTCATCAATTGAATTATTTTTTACAGCGAGTTAAAACCGTATTTTCGGTCGAACAGCTGAAAACAAAAATATGACTGTTTTTTTTTAGGATAAATTTTACATGCTGTTTTGTTTTTCAAAATCAAAGTAGGTAATCTTTATCAATATTCTTGAAATTTTGCACTCAAATAGAAGACACCTGGAAGTACAAACAGGTTTTTTTTTTGTTTCTAGGATCCGTGGAAACAAAAATATTTGATGGCAAAGTTAAAGGTTATTTGTTTAAAAAATACGAAAGACGCACATGGTCTGTAAGATTAGAGACTTTCAAAATTATTTTCCTATAAAATTTGTGAAATTTAAAGATTGCTAAGTGCTTTGCGATTTGATCCGAAAGTTTTGATTTTGAAGAAAAACCTCGAATTTACGTAACTTTCGGTTGTAACTGACGTCACAAATCTGACCTTATTGATTTAAAATCACAATTTCTCGTATATTTATTGTTCAATCTTAAAAATATTCATATGGTTGAAAATAAAATAAAACAATCTCTCTAAATACGTAATTTGTATGTGTTTTTATTAATTGAATATTTTTTTACAGCGAGTTAAAAACGTATTTTGCTTAAAAAAAACGAAAATGCGTGATAGGAATTTTTTTCCGAGAATACATTTTACACTCTACATTTCTTTGGAAAATCTAAGTGGCTAATCTTTATCAATATTCTTGAAATTTTGCATTCAATTAGAAGAAACCTGGAAGTACAAAAGGGAGCTTTTTTTTTCTTTCTAGGACCCATGGAAGTAAAATTACAATAGTGCAAACTCCAAGACTATTTGTTCAAAATGAGGATGATTAGCGAAAAAGACGCACTTTGTGTGTAGAATTACAAAGTTTCAGAATTATTTTGATATATGATGTGTAAAATGTAAAGATTGCTAGATGCTTCGGGATTTTGCTTCAAAAGTTTGTATTTTGAAAAAAGATCTCAAATTTATTTATCCGACGGGCGTAAAATCCTGTCAACAGTTGAGAATGTGCTTCACAAAATCAGACCATATTGATTTAAAATCACAATTTCTCGCATATTTATGGTTCAAACTTAAAAAATATTTTTATGGTTGTAACGAAAATAAAATAATCTTCCTAAATATGTAATTTGTATATGTTTTTATTCATTGAATTAGTTTTTACAGCGAACATGAATTTATCCGATTTGAAAAACAAACAGCTTGCATAGTAGTAGTAGTAGCAGTAGTTTGTTTTTTTTTCTTACGTTCTCTTTTCCACATTCATTGCATAAATATTAAGAATATTTTCATACTAAATGGTTTTAAAGAACATTGAATTGTTAAAAAATAATATTCCATTTTGAAAAGAATTTTGTCAGACTTTTATTTTGAAAAATGGTATTTTTATTTTAAATAATTGAAGTTCGATATTCAACATAAATAAAACATATTCATGGTGGTCTGTTTGTATTATTAGATATACAATTGTGCTTGATATATATGTAAATATAGATATGATCAAAAGTAAATTCGAAAAATAATTCTTTTCTAATTTTATTTTTATTTTATCTTATTTATTTATTTTAATAAATAAATAAGATAAAATAAAAATAAAATTCGAAAATTTTTTTTTTTTTCGAACTTTTGAAAAATATTTACCTTTGAAAATTTCAAATATTTACTTTTGAAAAATCAACCAGTGCAAATTCGTAAACGTACGGACAATGTACATTTATTTGAAATGTACATTGTATATTTCAAAATAAACTATGACCCAGAAAAAACAGAACCCACAAATTTTGTAATAAAACTATTAATTTTAACTAGGGGGGGGGGTGTTAGGTTTAGTTTAATGGGAAAATAAATAATTTGGGTTCTGTTTTTCTGGGTCACCCTGTAATATAATGGGATTTTGATGAGAATTTAGCAGTAATATAATGGAATTTTGAGTATGATTTGCAAGTTTTACCCAATATTTACTTAACATTAATTTTTGGCATGAGAATTTTCAGATTCACACGAAAAAAAAATTCGATAATTATTGTATTTTATGAAAATTTCTGCAACGACGAAATTACTTTTCTTTTTTTTTTCCTGAACATTTTTTTAGGTATGTTTTAAAGTTAGTAATCCTTAACTTTTTCCTCGTAAATTCCTACCATAAAATAAACTGAACCCTCATTTTATGTCCGTGTTTTTGCAATGTTTTATTTTTCTTCAAAGTGGTGTTATTTATTTGAATTAATACTATACATGTGTATATATACATGCAGTATTATGATGAAAATGTTGAATAATTGGGTGTTAAACTTAAAAAAAACAAAAAAAAACGCTATCTGTATCTCTTATTCTCTAAATAATGGGTTAAAGCATAGAGATACATACAATTTGAGTGCATAATCAGAAAGAACATACAATTTTACATAAGAATACCAAATTTTATCAAAATTGCTCCAAAAATAAAGAAACGGTGAAGAAATCACTGAATTTTTTTTTTTTTAAATGGTCCGTGATTTGACATATTTTTGAAACAAAATCATGTCCACATTTGTACCCCCAATTTCGGGGCTTTAAATTCTCATAACTTTTGAACCACTGGGGATATTTGCATAATTCAAACGGTTCTGAACTCCATTTACACAGCTCTATATAACTAATGTGATTAAACAACAATAACCTTAAATAAAAAAATCAACTGGGAATGCTAGTACCTGTTGAGAAGGTATTTTTTGTGCTTTAATAAAGCAAATCAAATCATATTACTGTCTGGCAACAACATTTTGAAATATATTTTGGAAAATCACTGCCAACTAGACAATTCATCTCTGATTGTAGAAAGTATTTGAAACAAGATGTCCTGAAACACCATGAGTATCTGAAAAACTATTGGAACATGTTCATGCTGGTTAATAATGCAGCCCACAAAAATCCACAAAGAAGGTTGGTCAAGAGTTACAAATTCTATACCAGACTGGAAAATTTTGCAGAAATGATTCCTTGCAAACTGTAGTTATTGCAAAGTCTGACCAGAACAAAACCACACATCATGGCTCCTCTATAGAAATGCTGGAACATAGCAAAGATGAAAATGGGTTTATAGACCATATACTTAAATCTCTCTCTCTTTTATTTTTATTTTTATTACAAAACTATGTATCAAAAAATAAGTATCAAAATCTTCAATATTTAGAAAGAATTTTGAAACTTCTTTTGTAGACACTGTGTGTGTATGTGTGTGCATGTGCACATTTATGCAACAATAAATTTATAGTCTAATGCTGGAAGAAAAAAAGCATCTATTTCAAATAACAAATATTTATATTTAAACAGCTATTAATATTGGCTGCCATGTTGGTGAAACTTAGAATACAACTAATGCATCCCCTGCAGAAGGGTAAAATCCCACTGCTAAAAAGGGTGTTCTGAATATGAAACTAAACTGTATTTGATCGTGAGGCTCCAGTTCTGAATTGTTGCCAATACTTATGTCACATCTGACCTAGAGCGGTAGTACTTGTTAGCATCTCACCTCTGGGTCAAATAGATATGCTTGAAAATTATTAGTATTTAACAAAAATATCTGAAACCATATAATTGTGAAAATTGTATTAGTAAAACTTAATTGGAGTTATAACTGTTGACAAATTATTAGTTACTTAAAACTATACAATTACTTTAAAAAACTGGTTTTGACAATTAAATAAAAGGGTGACATGCCATAAAATCAAACAAAAAATAATATTCGGACAAAATAGCATCTACAAGTTACACAAACAAAACTGATTTTCTAATCATAGTTATGCTCTTTTTTTTTTTTAATTATATAACAGCATGAAGCTGTAAACAGTTATAGAACAAACAGAGTCTATGAGTTTGTAATAAAAACAAAATTGATTTTCTAATACTCAATAAAAATGAATGTAGGCTTTTAGAATGCTTTCATATTTTAACTAAATATTTAATCTAACAATGCTGTCCTTTTCTTAGAATCAATGTCTTGTGAAAGTTGTGTTAATCATACCTCAATCATTCTAAATACAAAAAAAAAAAAAAGAATTTGAGATTGATATAAAATACATCTATAAACATCATTCACTTTTAATGATTTTTTAGAGACTCAATCAGCTATTAATGTACTTAAGTTGGGAGGTCAACATTGGATATTGATTTTGAAAGCTTCTTGTCTGCAATGGTGTTGACTTTATATCATATAAATGGTTAATCTGGATAAACATTTTTGGAAACCATTTGCAAAGATTTATGGAGTTATTTATAAAGATGAATAAAGGAAATTTATAAGGATGTAATATTTTATATAAATCTTTCACTAAATGGGTTAATTTTAAAAACTTTGTCCCTTGAGAAAATAGTGGCACATTCTTAACAGCTAATCCAACTTGTGACAATTTTGTTCCATAATGAAATTAATAAAGATACATATAAATACTAATTTGGGTATTAGTCATTGTTTGAGAAAAAAAAAGGCTTGTAGGTTGTTGTTTTGTGACTCAATAGCTATTTTGAAAATTAGAGTCTAGCTTGATACAGAAGCTTTTTATTAAAAAAATACATATTTCTATAATATGTAAGATATGGGAAAGTACCAGAAACTTCTGCACCTGCTATGTATTTATCCAACCCCTACATATGAGCAGGATATAACACAAGGTCAATTTTTAAGCAAAGTTTAACAGGTTTTAATTCAGAGTTTTCCTTTTCTTAGACTGCTTGCCAGATTAAAGAATCCAATCTGCCTAACTATTTACCCATAGTTGGATTCATTCTTTTCTCAAAGGAATTGGCGCTATTTGAAATGCAAATTGTTCAGGATTTAAACTTGGGTCTTCACGACCATTTCCTACAATGCTAACCATTACACAAAGAGCACGTACACTTCTGCACCAGCTAGAATGTTTCATTATATTTCTGACATAATATGGGAGGTAAAGTTTCATCGAGAAAATTTCATACTCTTAAACACCCAATTATATTTCTATTTAACTTCCAGTGATTTCAGATCGGGACTAATATTATCCATCCCTACAATTTGCGAGGTTGAGAAACCTTTTTGTCTTTTATTGTAAATTCATTATCTCTCTCCATTTGTTTTAAAAATAGCGATTTTAACCTGAAATAGGCCGGTATTGACCTTAGTGATCTTGGGAGTTAGCACCAAGTATCTCATGTTCAATCTCGAGTTGATTAATAATATAGATTAATTTTCAGCTTTTAGGGTCCAACCTTTTCATTGTCAATAATATGCATACAACCAAACAAGCTATTAAATTCAGACATTGCATTGGGATATTTTTTCAGCCAAATGTTTTAGTTGTATAGTAATATAAAGATGGACAGAAAACTATCAATGTATTTGCTAAGATGTCTTGAAAGGATTTGGGTGTAATGATGTTCTTTTCATAATAATCTCCCTAACATAAGTTCTGAAATAACATATTTATTCTCACTCTTAATGAAGAGTCACAGTTCTAATTTTACTACAAGTCTACAAATGTGATGGTCTACCCATTTCTGTTCAACTCATTTTCCATATTTTCTAAAAGGTTTTCTTAAAATGTTTGTTTTAAACTTTTATTTGTTTAAGTAACTTAGTTTGAATTAGAATAGTTTCAAACAAAATATGTGCTGTTTATGAGAAAATGATTTTTCTCTTTTCAGTTGCCCCTCATGCAGATTACGTTGAGCCACATCGGTCAAATGAAGATCAAACCCACAGCAGATACATGGAACCTGTACAGCAGAGGTTCTTTTCTCCTGAAGATAAGATTATTAATTCAAGGAGATTTAACAGACCAAATATTGCATATGTTCCTGATTGTAGCCAGTGGCTTGATGCCAGTCCTTCTACAGTGGATAGTGGCATTGCTGACATGCAATGAACCATGTTCTTGACAAAGAGAGGAAACAAATCATAGAAGAATTCATTTAGACATGACTTTCTGTAGAATGGTCTTCATAAAGTGTCTCATTAAAAATATCAAACTTTCGTGAAATCATTGACCACAAATCATAAGTTCTTCTACAAATGAACATAATTTGGGACTTACTCCTCCCCTACTACCTCCAGATAAAAAACATGCATTCCTATATTGACATTAATATATTCTAATACTTAGTTTTGAACATTTCCAACCTTCAGCTTCTTGTTAATCTCTTATTTTTTTCAACATCTGCTTTGACCAATGACTGAAAATGTGAAACTTTCTACTTTTGAAGAAAGTGTAAAGCATATTTATAGGTAAGTCTTATTATTGTATTTTGAGATAATTTGTTTTCCCTCCTTTATCAGTTTACTAGTATACAGGTACATCAACCAAGTTTAATCAAGGTTGAATTGCAACTGTAAAACAAATTTTGTTATTTATTAAAAGTGTACATTGAACAGTCACAAACAGTAACTGTTACTATAAGAAATAAATTTACATAACAGAAAAAGATATTCATCAATTACATATTTATATCATATAAAGTTAATATTATTCTGTGTAAATTTACATGGAGTTTTGTAGCAAAATATTTTTTTAACGTAAGAGGTTGGTCAATTTAAACATATTTTTTAAATCAAAAATGTTAGTCCTAACTAAACAATAATTCTGTAGGATTATTTTTCATTTCAAGATTGAAGAATTATATAAAAACCTTATTAGTAATTTTTAATTAAATGTAAATTTTAGCAGGACAAATAACTTGATAATTTTTCTTTTGATGTATAGAAAGTTAAATTCTGTATGATTAGTGTCAACTCACAGCAACAAGGCTTCCCATTGATTAATTAAATTGATTTTAGAATCAAGACATAAATAAACCTGTATCCATAGATATTTTAAGGAAACTGATTGCTTAAATAAATGTGTTATAAGTTTCTAATTCATATCTTTATTTCTTCATTTTTTCAGTCTTTCATTTTTTTTCAATTTTCACTGCTAATATAATAAATAGTGACTGAAAGAAAATGTCAATCCAATTTAAAGGTAAGACTTATTGCATTTTGAAATAACTTGTTTGCTCTGCATTATCAGTTTTGCAAATAAATCAGTTTTTGTTGATATGAAGTGTCTTCCAGCTTTTAATGCCACAAAAAGTTTTTAATATAAACTTATAAAAATAATCTCATGATTATTAATTAAATTTGAGGTTTTTGGCTTTTTGACGCTCTAGATTCAAGTTGCATAAAACCATTTATAAGTACAGGAATGCAGCAATAAGGAAAGAATATGTGATCAGAATATAAAGTAATTTACAAGATATAAGGGAGGTAAGTCAGTAGAACATGAAATGTTTTAGACAAGAGAGAAAACACAAAAATGCAGGTATATTATATTAGTACCTCATGATGTATGAAGTTGCAGTTTATAATGATATGTTTAAAAAATGTGTTTATTATACAGCACTACATAATGTTCCAATTTTTTTTTTTTAACTGTAGTGTTCAAGGTTTTACTATAATGGCTTTTCAAACTAATTCCTTCCAACCAAAAAGAAAGATTATCATAAATGATAAAAAAAAATCTTCCTAATTGATATGTATTAGTAAAAACTATTTGTAATGCATAATAAACATTAAAAACATGAAGAGAAGAAAAAGATTACTTTGAAAAAGCTACATTTACTGTAGAAATAATTCTTCAGTATAGTTTGCATCATTTTATTTTGATGTTTTCAAATATGTCTCTGCCATAATCTGTATATGCAATATCATTTATTTCATATAAATGAAAAGCTATATTACTAAATTATTTTACATGGATTTAGTATACACAATAATTTTTGTGAAAAACATCTAGGCATAACTTATTAAAAAGTATAAATCTATTTACTTTAAATTAACCAAGGCATCAGTAAAAAAATAAACTCTGATTTGATTGTTAGAATGTGGTCAGTTTTCCATTTTTAGCAAAGTGGTGTAAAAGCACCTAAACCAATAAGTAATATGGAAATTATATACAAAATTGCTAATATTATCACAAAATATATTCTATTTTTTTCCATTATTAGAATCTGCTCAAAATGATAAAATATACTAAATTTACTTTTATTAGATTTTAGTGTCTGCATGGAATTTAATACCTGGATTTGTAAATTGTCTCAGTTGAGGTGGCAGCAAGATTGACTACATACACACAATATATATATATATATTATATATATATATATATATATATATATATATATATACACACACGCTCTATTATTACACACACACAAATATATATATATATATATATATATATATATATATATTTCAGCAAGTCTCCATTTTTTAAATTAATTTTCTATTATTTTCATGCAAATGTATGGATGTTTGATTCAAGTTTGTGCAGAAATTGTCCAAATATTTCTTCCTGAGTGCTTTCAGTCATCATTAGTGATTTATAAGATACTTGTTTGTTTGTTTTTTTCACAGAAGATTTAATGTTTTTCTTTCTTTTTTATGGTAAGATTATGTGATCTTCAATAAAACCTGCTTAAGTGGAAAAATGTTGCCAAAATATATTTCCACACACTGTTGGAAAATTACAGCTGGAACATGTGTTCCAAAATATTCAAGATTATTATATATGTCATATAACTGTAAATAAATATATATACAGATATGCATAGGTTCAAAAATAAGAGACATAACAACAGTACACATATTTCATGTACATACAGGATAGCTCAGTCGGTAGAGCGTTCGGCTAGAAAGCACAAGGTTCCTAGTTCGATACCCACCCTCGCCAACTCAGCATATGAGTAGCACAGGGATCTGTGCGGTAAAGTAAGGAGCTAATGGTAGGTGTGGCGCTCCACCTCAAATGCTAAAAATAATCTCCTTAGTCTAGCGCTAGTGAAAAGGGGATAGACTTCCTCGCTGCATGGCTGATACCGACATTAGGCGCCCCGACAACTTTACTTTTTTTAAATATATATATATATATATATGAATGATATTTAAGAATTACTATCTGCTACCTAAGAAATGTCAAACAATGCATCATCTGAGACAGTAATAAAAGAAATAACAATGAAGTTATTAACCTTAATAATTTATGGATAAAACATTATTTATTAAAAAAGAAAGGAGAACATATTCTATTTCAATTATAACTATTTTTCTTTCTTAAACTAACATATTCTCACACTTTACATCAAAGTTGAAATGTTTAATATCATATTTAAACCAAATAATTAAAAAAAAATAATACATTGGTATATAGAGTATAATTATAAACATTGACAATAAAACAATATTGCTAGATTAGAAAAGGTGTTTTCTAGAAAATATTGATTTCTTTCCTTCCAGAAATTGTACTTTAGATATTAGTTTGATAAGCAGGCATAGATTATATTGATTGTTAGAAAGCCTAACATTGATCTTAATCTGATATCTTTCAGAAATGGTACTCTAAACTTTTGATATAATTCTAAAATGGCATTGTTTAAACAAATTATGTTACAAAATTAACAAAACACAAGTGATGAGAGACTACAGTATTTTCCCAATGAAGAAAAATTGTATTTTCAGTCTGTTTTATTTCAACTGCTCTTTCAAGTGGGCTGTTTGTTTGTTTATATTTTGAATATGAGAAAGATATAAGAATGGTTAGAAAAGAAAGAATGTTACTCAATAGGTCATTTTAAGATGTTTTTAAAATGTATTTATTCAGACAAAAATTAGTAATTTTAAAGCAGGGGGTCAGTTTATTAGCTAGTTTTCTATGGGAAGCACATGAGGCAGTCAGTGGCTGGAGATACCGCCATTAGACACCCATCACACTTGGTAGGACTACAGCGTTCTTCATCATATACACACAGACACATGACATACACACATAGAAAATATAGGCATGAATTTACACACTGGTATACACATAAGAAAGCAGTAGTGAAAGCACCACTGAACATTGCCAGAAATATTGCTTGACAAATTCCTGTGGAATTAATATCACAGGTAAGTTTTGATATTTGTTGAATCCCTTAAATATTTTTCATTTACAGTCAGCTTGTATGTATGTGTCTCTATATCCACATGCAGAAATATTTAGTTGTTATACTCAGAGATAGGCAAAATGCTTTCTATTAGCAGTCAGGGAGATGATGCCTTATTCTTTAAAATGTAGGATATATTGTGGGTGTCTTGCCAGTGAATGCAAAGCTTTTAGAATGAGCAAGATGACAAGTCTTTTCTTACTTATTTCATTTCTTTATATTAGTTAATATGAAATACAGAAGATGTTTTCCTAGTTATGTCAAAGAAATGTAAATATTGAGACATTCTAATCCTGCTGTAAATAACAAAATCAAAGTAGTGCTTTTTTCATTATGCTGTTATATTCAACAGTTGCATTTGTTATATTTTTTTTTTTTTGTCTGAAATATTCTTTCTTAATTCATCTCTTTCCTCTTATCTCATTTGTAAAAAATCAAAGACATTCTAGTTCTGCTCAAATTACCAAAAAATTGTATAATCAATTATTACTATATAATATTTCTTCATTAGATGAGACTTTCTTTAAAAATGTGAAGCAGGGATATTTTAAACAATTCTGTGTATGGCAGCAGATATCAGAGTGTTGTTCATTAAATATCATCCTAAAATGTCATATGACAGTTTTGTTTGATTCATATTTATAAAAAAAATGCAAGTGTTTAAATTTTAACTATACATGGTATGTTTTTAAAGTGATTAATTATAATTAACATGTTTACTTTAAATTCCTTTTTAAGTATCCACTTATGATTTATGATTCTTTGACTGTATAAATTATATCCTCCATTTCTCAAAAAAGATTATTACTGTTTTTTATAAGAAGACAGATTATATTCTGATTTCATTTAAATATTTTTTTCATTTCTATTCAGTTTGCTTTTTCTATTTCTTATAAATTTTTACTCATATATTTTCCTTGTTGTTTTATTTTTTTACCTAATGAGATTATGTATATTTAAAAAATGTTTTTCCTTCATTTATTTCATCTGCAAAAATATATTTATGAAAAGGAGATTGTATTAAAAAAATACATATACTGGCTTATACATCCAAAATTAGTTTACAGTTGCTTTAATTCACTTGGCTGTAATTTGTATAAAAAAATCTTCTTCAGAATGGAAATAAATTATACCAACAATATTTGTTACATTTAGTACATGAAATGTACATGCAATTTTAACAACTAATAGAGGTAGTACTAATTTAATGAATTAAATTATTGTTCTCATATAAAAAAAAATAATAAAAAGAGCAAGCCACTTAAGTGTTATCTGATAATTATGTGTAGACACGAAACTCAAAGTTACAGGAAAAAGTGTACTGCAAAGTTATTTCTAAATTTTAGATTTTAAAGCTGCTCTGCTCTAAAATCATTGCCCATTTTTTAGATATTCTTTAAGAAAAATGTTGAGCTTAAATTTTTGCCCAATCTTATTATATATGTATATATAATGAAGTTGGGCAAAAATTTATTAAGATTAAGATTTTTTTACTTATCTAAAACTACTACCTCTGTCTAATAATATTGTAATATTTACTGTATGAAATTTATGAGAATGTAGCAATTATAAGATAAAAATAGTATCATTTTATTTAGAGTAAATATGCTGAATTTTGCTATAAACCCAGCATAATTTATATAAACTTTATACATTTGAGATTTTAAAATTTGATATAACATAAATAATTTAAATCAGGATGTACTTTTATAATATACATTTTCCTTTCGTTGTTTTACCATAAATCTCTTTTGATAGATAAGCCCCAAATGTGAACAAGAATGTGTAGTAATGTAATGAATAATCAAATCTCTGTATTTAGTTGATGAGAATAAAAAGGGATGAATTATTAATTATCTTTTTTTTAAAATACTGAATAGTAATTTTACTCTTGTATTAACACTGAGTTGTTTCTTGTGTTCACTCTGAAAAATACACTTTAAATGACTGAACCACTACTTTAAAGACTGAAATCCAAAATAACCTTTTTTGGCATTAAATGACCCACAGAGGTTAATATGCCGTTAAACAAAACTCACACTTAAATAACTGAATGTGACTTATTACTGAACACAAACAAATCAGACTTCTAAATATATATGCATTAATCTAAATGAACCAATGTGATTTACTGTGAAATTTGATTAAAAGTTAAAACACTTTTGTTAGAAAAATTTGGTTCTAGGTTCATATTATTTCAAGAAGGATTGAAAATAAAACCCAGAGGTTTATCCTCTATTTCTGATCCATGATGATTATAGAGACTGATGGTCTGAAAATTGCAATAACAAGCAACATAAACAAGATGAAAAAAAATAGTTAAAAATAATAAATAAATAACTTAATTTGCTCTCGAGCATTATTTGGTTAGAGCAAGCCTTGTTCTTGTACTCATGTAATACAGAACAGAAAATTGAATCAGATATGACTAGTCACTGAAGATTGCAACTTTGGGGCAGCACATTCACATTGCATGAAAGGTAAGGTTGCTGGTCATTCGATACCTTTGTGGCACAGGCCTCTGGGAATTAGGCAATTTCTGCCTCTACCAAACATATATGTATAAAATTTTACATTAAGCATCACTTTGTGTCACATTTGCCCTTGTGAAATGAATAAATTCCAACATCAGGTGATGTTTTATAAGTTCTCTTTAGAACATTTCTATTAACATACTTAACTGTTTACTAAATTGTAATATTGGAAAGGATGAAAAAATTCACAACTTGTTAATTTTTATGTTAAAGATTATAACAAATAAGTCAAATCTTTATTATATTGATTTTTTATTAGATGAAGCATGGTCAACTATTAACTTTTTTCTAGTATATCTTTCATATTAATTGCTTTTCATTGCAAACGCTTATTGATAATAATAATAAGCAGTTGCAATAAAAAAAAAATCAACAAAAATTTCGATGAAAGAAATATCAATAAAAAAATTAATTAACTTTATATAGTAAGTTTTAAGGAAATAGATTTCATACTTAACTAAATAATTGCCGTGTTTCTATATCGCTCAATAAGTATTAGTCCTTATAAAAGAAAAGACAAGTTGCAGAACTATTTAAAATAAATGTTACTTACCCATGCTAAAAAAATGACAGCAATATTTAAATGATTTTTGCAATAACATTGCTATTAAAATACAAAAGCTATGCTGCTATGCATTTTTCTTGTACTTTCTGAATTTTAAACTAAACTCACAGTAAAAGTAATAATTGATTTTATGTATTACCACTTTACTATAGTAAATGAAACTAATAAATATATATATTTAAACATTTTAATTTAAAGATTATTTATCTGCAAAGATAATCACAATATTTTTGTATACAAAACAAAAAATAAGGATTTAGTTAAAGTAATATACTAGCCACAGAGTAAAGGCCAGTTTTAGTTCTATACTTAAATTGAGGATCAATTAAATCCTTTAAGATTTTAAAAAATGTTTGAAATTTTCAAATCTGATATGAATATCTCAGGTCACATTAGTAGGTACAGATAATGATCACAATTCTAACCAACCTTGTTATGACAAGCATATGAACAAAAGAATGACAGTGAATCTATAGTAAGACATATCTAGTCAGTGTTTTCACTAACCCTTTATTGCAAAAAATAATCTATATTTTAAAAATAATTTAATAAAAATTGACAAATGGTACTCACTAAAAAAGTTAGATTTCACTTGATACATATATTACACTTTACTTAAATAGTAAAGTTCTTGTAAATTTCTTTTCAAGAAGTGTCTTTTATTTTAAAATACATCATTTAAATTTTTTGTTGATTTTCAGATATGATGATTTCCAGATTAGATAAAACTTTTCAACAAGGATTAAATTTTACAGTCAAATATCAACCATGTTAGTATCAGTGTCTGTGTTGCTGTTGTTTCTACATGGGTCTGCCAGTGTAGACCTGATCTATCATGTACAAGAAGGAATGAGCCCAGGTTTATACCTGGGTAATTTGCTGCCGATTCTCACCTGTTGGACTCAGTAGCACCTAAAGATCGAAACCTGATAACATTCAGTCTCCTGCAACAAGGTTCAGTTGGCAGTTCACAGTTATTCAGAGTGTCAAGAAAATCAGGGAAGTTTTATACAACTCAGAGGCTAGATTCAGAGTCTCTTTGTACTTACAATACAGAATGTTATGAAATGGTGGACATTGCTGTGAGGAGAGCAGAGTCATTTATGAAGATTTTGGAAATCAAAGTGATTATTGAAGATGTTAATGATCATAAACCAGAATTTCCTCAAAAACTAATCAATATTGAATTCTCGGAAAGTGATAGAAAAGGATTGAAGAAATTGATACCAATGCAGTTGATAGGGATGTTGGTCCACTTAATTCCCGAATTGATTATCAACTTATGAAAAATAAAAATGAACCTTTTAGTTTGGATGTTTTCTAAAAGAATTGATGGAACATCAAAACTTCATATAAAGTTAGAAGATAATCTTGATAGGGAAGAAAAAGACTCTTACCTTATACATGTAATTGCCAAAGATGGCGGTAAACCTTCTAAAACAAAGTGTTTTAGATGTTCACATTGATGTTACTGATGTGAATGATAGTCCTCCTGTTTTTTCTCAAGATGTTTACAATGTCAAGTGAAGAATGAACCAAGTGAAATATCACCAATTGTTATTTTGTCTGTCAAGATTTAGATGCTGGAAAAAATAAGCAAATTAATATTATTTTTCCTCAAAAACTTCAGATAATGCCAAAGCTCATTTCAAATTAAATGAAATGAGTGGAGAGATCTTTCTAAAATAAAAGGTTTTTTTTGGTGAAAAGTTAATATCAAATTATATGTGGAAGCAACAGATGAAGGTAACCCTCCATTAAGTTCTATTGCAATGGTTCAAGTAAATGTGGTCAATGTGAAGGAACAATCCTCCAGAAATTGTGGCAGTTTTGTTCCTTCAGAGGCAGATACAAAGATTACACGATCAAGTTTTGGAAGATTGTTCCTTTCATTGACCACATTTACTTGAACCATTGCAATAGAATTATAATGGAGTGTACCTTCATCTGTTGCTTCGCTACATATAAGTTTTGATAATGTTAACATTTGTTCTAACCAATAAAAACTTTATTTAGAAGATCTTCTCCACTATTTCATTTTAATTTGAAATGAGCCTTTGGCATATCTGAAGTTTTGGAGGAAAAATAATATTTAATTTGCTTATTTTTTCCGAGCCATCTAAATCTTGTGACAGACAAAATAACAATTGGTGATATTTTCACTTGGTTCAGTTCTTCAGTCTGTGACATTGTACAACATCTGCGCAAAAACAGGAGGAGCTAATCATTCACATCAGGTAACATCAATGTGAACATCTATAAACACTTTGTTTAGAAGGTTTACCGCCATTTCTTTGGTCATTACGATGTATAAGGTAAGAGTCTTTTTGCTTCCCTATCAAGATTATCTTTCTAAACTTTTAATGAAGTTTGATGGTCCATCAGAGATTCTTTTAGAAACATCCAACTAAAAGGTTCATTTTTATTTTCATAAGTGATAATCAATTCGGGAATTAAGTGGCGCAAGCATCCCTATACTGCATTTGGGTATCAATTTTCTTCAATCCATTTTTCTATCACTTTCCGAGAAATTCATATATTGATTAGTGTTTATGAGGAATTCTGGTTATGATCATATAACATCATTCGATAATACTGATTTCCAAAATTCTTCATAAATGACTCTGTCTCTGCACTCACAGCATGTCCACATTATCATAAATTCTGTAATTGTAAGGTACAAAGTAGACTACTGAGATCTAGGCCTTCTGAGATTGTATATAGAACTTCCCTGATTTTTCTTGACCCTCTGAATAACTGTGAACTGCCAACTGAACCTTGTTGCAGAGACAAAGAATGTTATCAGGTTTCGATCTTTAGGTGCTATCTGAGTCCAACAGGTGAGAATGCAGCATATTACCCAGGTTATAAACTGGCTCATTCCTTCTTGTACATGATAGATCAGAGTCTACACTGGCAGACCATGTAGCAAACACAGCAACACAGACACTGATACTAAAATGGCATGGGTTGATATTTGACTGTAAATTTAATCTTGTTGAAAAGTTTAATCTAATCTGGAAATCATCATATCTTGAAAATCAACAAAAAATTTAAATGATAGTATTTTAAAATAAAAGACACTTTTGAAGAAATTTACAAGTAACTTTAGCTATTGAAGTAAGGTGGTAATATATTGTATCAAGTGAAATCTAACTTTTTTAGTGAGTACCATTTGTCAATTTTTTAAATTATTTTTATAAATATAGATTATTTTTTGCAATTAAAGGGTTAGTGAAAACACTGACTAGATATGTCTTACTATAGATTCAGCTGTCATTCTTTTGTTCATATGCTTGTCATAACAAGGTTGGTAGAATTGTGATCATTATGCTGTACCGCTACTAATGTGACTGAGATATTTCATATCAGATTTTGAAATTTCAAACATTTTTTAAAATCTTAAGATTTAATTGATCTCCAATTTAAGTATAGAACTAAACTGGCCTTACTCTGTGGCTAGTATATTACTTTAACTAATCTTATTTTTTTGTTTGATACATAAAATATTGTGATTATCTTGCAGGATAAATAATCTTTAAATTAAAATGTTTAATATATATATTTATTAGTTTCTTTACTATAGTAAAGTGGTAATACATAGAAATCATTATTACTTTTAACTTGAGTTTAGTTTAAAATTCAGAAAGTACAAGAATGCATAGCATGCATAGCTTTTGTATTTTATTAGCCAAATGTTATTGCAAAAATCATTTAAATATTGCTGTCATTTTTTTTAGCATGGGTAAGTAACATTTATTTTAAATAGTTCTGGCAACTTGTCTTTTCTTTTATAAGGACTAAATACTTATTGAGCAAGATCATTAATTTTTTCGATATAGAAACACGGCAATTATTTAGTTAAGTATGAAAAATCTATTTCTTAAAACTTACTCATATAAAGTTAATTAATTTTTTTATTGATATTTCTTTCATCGAAATTTTTGTTGATTTTTTTTTTATTGCAACTGCTTATTATTATTATTCAATAAGCGTTTGCAATGAAAGCAATTAATATGAAAGATATACTAGAAAAAAGTTAATAGTTGACCATGCTTCATCTAATAAAGAATCATATAATAAAATGATTTTGACTTATTTGTTATAATCTTTAACATAAAAATTAACAAGTTGTGAATTTTTTCATCCTTTTCCAAATATTACAATTTAGTAAACAGTTCAAGTATGTTTAATAGAAGAAGTGTTCTAAAGGAGAACTTATAAAACATCACCTGATGTTGGAATTTATTCATTTCACAAGGAGCAATGTGACACAAAGTGATGCTTAATGTAAAATTTTTATACATATATGTTTGGGTAGAGGCAGAAATTGCCTAATTCCCAGAGGCCTGTGCCACAAAGGTATCCGAATGACCAGCAACCTTACCTTTTCATGCAATGTGAATGTGCTGCCCCAAAGTTGCAATCTTCAGTGACTAGTCATATCTGATTCATTTTTCTGTTTCTGTATTAACATGAGTACAAGAAGACAGGCTTGCTCTAACCAAATAATGCTCGAGAGCAAATTAAGTTATTTATTTATTATTTTTGAACTATTTTTTTTCATCTTGTTTATGTTGCTTGTTATTGCAATTTTCAGACATCAGTCTATAATCATAGATGGAGCTCAGAAATAGAGGATAAACTCTGGGTTTTTATTTTCACTCCTTCTTGAAATAATATGAACCTAGAACCAAATTTTTCTAACAAAAGTGTTTTAACTTTTAATCAAATTTCACACAGTAAATCACATTGGTTCATTAGATTAATGCATATTATTTAGAAGTTCTGATTTGTTTGTGTTCAGTAATAAGTCACATTCAGTTATTTAAGTGTGAGTTTTGTTTAACGCATATTAACCTGTGGGTCATTTAATGCCAAAAAAAGGTTATTTTGGATTTCAGTCTTTAAAGTAGTGGTTCAGTCATTTAAAGTGTATTTTTCAGAGTGAACACAAGAAACACTCAGTGTTAATACAAAGAGTAAAATTACTATTCAGTATTTTAAAAAAAAGATAATTTAATAATGTCATCCTTTTTATTCTCATCAACTAAATACAGAGATTATGATTATTCATTTACATTACTACACCATTCTTGTTCACATTTGGGGCTTTATCTATCAAAAGAGATTTATGGTAAACACGAAAGGAAAATGTATATTATAAAAGTACAACCTTTGATTTAAATTATTTATTGTTATATCAAATTTTAAAAAAATCTCAAATGTATAAAGTTTTATATAAATTATGCTGGTTTTATAGCAAAATTCAGCATATTTAGGCTCTAAATAAAATGATACTATTTTTATCTATAATATGCTACATTCTCATAAATTTCATACAGTAATATTACAATATTATTAGACAGAGGTAGTAGTTTTAGATAAGTAAAAAAAATCTTAATCTTAATAATTTTGCCCAACTTCATATATTATACATATATAATATAGATTGGGCAAAATTTAAGCTCAACATTTTTCTTAAAGAATATCTAAAAAATGGGCAATGATTTTAGAGCGAGAGCGCTTTAAAATTCTAATTTAGAAATAACTTTGCAGTACACTTTTTCTGTAACTTTGAGTTTTCGTGTCTACACATAATTATCAGATAACACTTAAGTGGCTTGCCTCTTTTTTGATTATTTTTTTATATGAGAACAATAATTTAATTCATTAAATTAGTACTACCTCTATTAGTTGTTAAAATTGCATGTACATTTCATGTACTCAAATGTAACAATATTGTTGGTATAATTTTTATTTCCATTCTGAAGAAGATTTTTTTTTACAAATTAACAGCCAAGTGAATTAAACGCAACTGTAAACTAATTTTGGATGTTATAAGCCAGTATATGTATTTTTTTAATACAAATCTCCTTTCATATATATTTTGGCAGATGAATAAATTGAAGGAAAAACATTTTTTAAATATACATAATCTCATTAGGTAAAAAAAATAACAACAAGGAAAATATATGAGTAAAAATTATTAAGAAATAGAAAAAGCAAACTGAATAGAAATGAAAAAATATTTAAATGAAATCAGAATATAACTGTCTTCTATAAAAAACAGTAATAATCTTTTTTGAGAAATGGAGGATATAATTTATACAGTCAAAGAATCATAAATCATAAGTGGATACTTAAAAAGGAATTTAAAGTAAACATGTTAATTATATTAATCACTTTAAAAACAATCCATGTATAGTTAAAATTTAAAACACTTGCATTTTTTTTTAGTAAATATGAATCAAACAAAACTGTCTATGACATTTTGGATGATATTTTAATGAACGACACTCTGAATCTGGCTGGCCCATAGCAACAGAGATTGTTTAAAAATATCCCTGCCTTCACATTTTTTAAAGAAAGTCCTCATCTCCATGAAGAAATATTATATAGTAATAATTGAATTATACAATTTTTTGGTATTTGAGCAGAACTAGAATTGTCTTTGATTTTTTTACAAATGAGATCAGAGGCAAAAGGATGAAGGATTAAGGAAAAGAATATTTCAGACAAAATGAAAAAAGATATAACAAATGAAAACTGTTGAATATAACAGCATAATGAAAAAAGCAACTACTTTGATTATTGTTATTTACAGGCAGGATTATGAAATGTCTCAATATTGTCGATTCTTTGACATTAACATAGGAAAACATCTTCTGTATTTCATAATTAACTAATATAAAGAAATGAAATATAGTAAGAAAAGACTGTGCATCTTGCTCATTCAAAAGCTTTGCATTCACTGGCAAGACACCCACATATATCCTACATTTTAAAGAATAAGGCATCATCTCCCTGACTGCTAATAGAAAGCATTTTGCCTATCTCTGAGTATAACAACTAAATATTTCTGCATGTGGATATAGAGACACATACATACAAGCTGACTGTAAATGAAAAATATTTAAGGGATTCAACAAATATCAAAAACTTACCTGTGATAATTAATTCCACAGGAATTTGTCAAGCAAATTTCTGGCATATGTTCAGTGGTGCTTTCACTACTGCTTTCTTATGTGTATACCAGTGTGTAAATTCATGCCTATATTTTCTATGTGTGTATGTCAGTGTCTGTGTGTATATGATGAAGAACGCTGTAGTCCTACGCAAGTGTGATGGGTGTCTAATGGCGGTATCTCCAGCCACTGACTGCCTCATGGCTTCCCATATGAAAACTAGCTAATAAACTGACCCCTGCTTTAAAATTACTAATTTTTTGTCTGAATAAATACATTTTAAAACATCTTAAAATGACCTATTGAGTAACATTCTTCTTTTTCTAACCATTTCTTTATAATCTTTCTCATATTCAAAATATAAACAAACACAGCCCACTTGAAAGAGCAGTTGAAATAAATAAAAAGTAGACTGAAAATACAATTTTTTCTTCATTGGGAAATACTGTATTGTCTCTCATCACTTGTGTTTTGTTAATTTGTAACATAATTTGTTTAAACAATGCCATTTTTAGATATTATATCAAAAGTTTAGAGTACCATTTCTGAAAGATATCAGATTAAGATCAATGTTAGGCTTTCTAACAATCAATATAATCTATGCCTGCTTATCAAACTAATATTAAAGTACAATTTCTGGAAGGAAAGAAATCAAAATATTTTCTAGAAAACACCTTTTCTAATCTAGCAATATGTTTTATGTCAATGTTTTATAATTATACTCTATAATACCAATGTATTATTTTTTTTAATTATTTGGTTTAAATAATGATATTAACATTTTCAACTTTGATGTAAAGTGTGAGAATATGTTAGTTTAGAAAGAAAAATAGTTATAATTGAAATAGAATATGTTCTCCTTTCTTTTTTAATAAATAATGTTTATCCATAAATTATTAAGGTTAATAACTTCATTGTTATTTTCTTTTATTACTGTCTCAGATGATGCATTGTTTGACATTTCTTAGGTAGCAGATAGTAATTTCTTAAATATCATTCATTATATATATATAATATATTTAAAAAAAGTAAAGTTGTCGGGGCGCCTAATGTCGGTATCAGCCATGCAGCGAGGAAGTCTATCCCTTTTCACTAGCGCTAGACTAGGAGATTATTTTTAGCATTTGAGGTGGAGCGCCACACCTACCAATTAGCTCCTTACTTTACCCAGCAGATCCCTGGGCTACTCATATGCTGAGTTGGCGAGGGTGGGGTATTCGAACTAGGAACCTTGTGGCTGGTTCTAGCCGAAACGCTCTACCGACTGAGCTATCCTGTAGGTACATGAAATATGTAGTATGTTGTTATGTCTCTTATTTTTGAACCTATGCATATCCTGTATATATATTTATTTACAGTTATTGACATATATAATATCTTGAATATTTTGGAACACATGTTCCAGCTGTAATTTTCCAAAGTGTTTGGAAATATATTTTGGCAACATTTTTCCACTAAGCAGGTTTTTATTGAAGATCACATAATCTTACCATAAAAAGAAAGAAAAACATTAAATCTTCTGTGAAAAAAACAACAAACAGTATCTTATAAATCACTAATGATGACTGAAAGCACTCAGGAATGAAATTATTTGGACAATTTCTGCACAAACTTGAATCAACATTCCATAATTTGCATGAAAATAATAGAAAATTAATTTAAAACATGGAGACTTGCTGAAAATGATATATATATGTATGTATATATATATATATATATTATTTGTGTGTGTGGTAATAATAGAGCGTGTGTGTATATATATATATCATTATAATATATATATATATATATATATATATATATAATATTGTGTGTATGTAGTCAATCTTGCTGCGCACCTCAATTGAGACAATTGTCAAATCCGGTATTAAATTCCATGCAGACACTTAAAATCTAATAAAAGTAAATTTTAGTATTTTTGATATCATTTTGAGGCAGATTCTAATAATGGGAAAAAAATAGAATATATTTTGTGATAATCATTAGCAATTTTGTATATATTTCAATATTGTGTCATCAAAGGATCACGATGCATACTTATATGTGTACTTTTGGTTAGGTGCTTTTACACCACTTTTGCTAGAAAATGGAAAAGCTGACGCACAATTCTAACATCAAATCAGAGTTTGTTTTTTTTACTGATGCTTGGTTAATTTAAAGTAAATAGATTTATAATGTTTTAATAAGTTATGCCTGATGTTTTTGCACAAAAATTATTGTGTTACTAAATCCATGTTAAAATAATTTAGTAAATATAGCTTTTTCATTTATATGAAATAAATGATATTTAGCATATACAGATTTATGGCAGAGAATATTGAAAACATAAAAAATAAAATGATGCAAACTATACTGAAGAATTATTTTCTAGCAGTAAATGTAGCTTTTTCAAGTAATTCTTTTTCTTCTCTTGCATGTTTTTAATGTTTATTATGCATTCAAATAGTTTTTACTAATACATATCAATTAGGAAGATTTTTTTTTATCATTTATGATAATCTTTCTTTTTGGTTGGAAGGAATTAGTTTGAAAGCCATTATAGTAAAACCTTGAACACTACAGTTAAAAAAAAATTGGAACATTATGTAGTGCTGTATAATAAGCACATTTTTTAAACATATCATTATAAACTGCAACTTCATACATCATGAGGTACTAATATAATATACCTGCATTTTTGTGTTTTCTCTCTTGTTGTCTAAAACATTTCATGTTCTACTGACTTACCTCCCTTATATCTTGTAAATTACTTTATATTCTGATCACATATTCTTTCCTTATTGCTGCATTCCTGTACTTATAAATGGTTTTATGCAACTTGATCTAGAGCCGTCAAAAAGCCAAAAACCTCATATTTAATTAATAATCATGCAGATTTATTTTTTATAAGTTTATATTAAAAACTTTTTTGCTGCATTAAAGCCTGCGAAGACACTTCATATCAACAAAAACTGATTTATTGCAAACTGATAATGCAGAGCCAAACAAGTTATTTCAAAATGCCAATAAGTCTTACCTTAAATTGGATGACATTTTTCTTTCGAGTCACTATTTATTATATTAGCAGCTGAAAATTGAAAAAAAAATGATTAGACTTGAAAAAATGAAGAAATAAAGATATGAATAGAAACTTAACAATTTATTTAGCAATCAGTTTCTTAAAATATCTATGGATAAAGGTTTATTTATGTCTTGATTCTAAAATCAATTTAATTAATCAAAGTCGAGCCTATGTTGCTGTGATGTTGACACTAATCATACAGAATTTAACTTAATCTATACATCAAAAGAAATAATTATCCAAGTTATTTGTCTGCCTAAAATTACATTTAATTAAAAATTACTATAAGGTTTTTTAATAATTCTTCAATCTTGAAATGCAAATAATCTACAGAATTATTGTTTTAGTTTAGCGACTAACATTTTTGATTTAAAAAATATGGTTTAAATTGCCACCTCTTACGTTAAAAAAAATAGTTTTTTGCCTACAAAACTCCATTGTAAATTTACACAGGAATAATATTAACTTTATATGATATAAATATGTAATTGATGAATTCTTTTTCTGTTATGTAATTTATTTCTTATAGCTAACAGCTTACTGTTTGTGACTGTTCAATGTTACACTTTTAATAAATTTAACAAAAATTTGTTTTACAGTGCATTAACCTTGATTAAACTTTGGTTGATGTACCTGTATACTAGTTAAACTGATAAAGGAGCGAAAACATTACTCAAATACAAATTAATAAAGACTACCTATAAATATGCTATTACACTTTCGGTTCAAAAGCTAGAAGTTTCAATTTCAGTCACTTTTCCGTTGGTCAAAGCAGTAGATGTTGGAAAAAAAATAAGAGCATTAACAAGAAGCTGAAGGTTGCGAAATGCTTCTAAAACTAAGTATTAGAATATTTAATGTCAATATAGGGAATGGCATGTTTTTTATCTGCGAGGTAGCTAGGGCGAGCGAGTTAAAGTCCCAAATTAATGTTCATTTGTTTTTTTTTTTTTTTTTTTTTTTTTTTTTTTTTTTTGAAGAAACTTATGATTTGTGGTCAATGATTCACGAAAGTTTGATATTTTTAATGAGAACTTTATGAAGACCATTCTACAGAACATGGTCTAAATGAATTCTTTCTATGATTGTTTCTCTCTTTGTCAAAAGAAACATGGTTCATTGCATGCTTCAGCCCAATGCCACTATCCACTGCTAGAAGGACTGGCATCAGCCACTGGCTACAATCAGGAACATATGCAATATTTGGTTCTGATTAAATCTCCTTGAATAATAATCTTATCTTCAGGAGAAAGAACCTCTGCTGTGTACAGCGTTCCATGTATCTGCTGTGGCCGTTTATCTTTCATTTGACCGATGTGCGCCCTCAACGTATCTGCATGAGGGGCAACTGAAAAAGAGAAAAAATCATTTTCTCATAAACAGCCACATGATTTTGTTTATGGAAACTATTCTAATTCAAAATAAGTTACTTAAACAAATAAAAAGTTTAAAACAAACGATTTAAGCAAAACCTTTTAGAAAATATGGAAAATGAGTTGAACAGAAATGCGGTAGACCATCACATTTGTTAGACTTTGGTTAGTAAAATTTAGAACTGTGACTCTTCATTAAGAGTGAGAATAAATATGTTATTCAGAACTTATGTTAGGGAGATATTTTATGAAAGAACATTCATTACACAAATCCTTTCAAGACATCTAGCAAATCATTGATAGTTTTCTGTCCTATCTTGTTGATTACTATACAACTAAAACATTTGGCTGAAAAAATATCCCAAGCAATGTCTGAATTTAATAGCTTGTTTGGCTTGTATGCGATATTATTGACAATGAAAAAAAGTTGGACCCCTAAAGGCTGAAATTAAATCTATATTATTAATCAACTCGAGATGAACATGAGATACTTTGGTGCTTAAAAAAAAAACCCAAAACCCCCAGTATCACTAGCGTCAATACCGGCCTATTTCAGGTTAAAATCGCTATTTGTAAAACAAATGGAGAGAGCATAATGAATTTACAATAAAGACAAAAGGTTTCTCAACCTCGCAAATTGTAATTCATTATCTCTTTCCATTTGTTTTTAAAAATAGCGATTTTAACCTGAAATAGGCCGGTATTGACCTTAGTGATTTGGGAGTTAGCACCAAGTATCTCATGTTCAATCTCGAGTTGATTAATAATATAGATTATTTTCAGCTTTTAGGGTCCAACCTTTTCATTGTCAATAATATGCATACAACCAAACAAGCCTATTAAATTCAGACATTGCATTGGGATATTTTTTTCAGCCAAATGTTTTAGTTGTATAGTAATATAAAGATGGACAGAAAACTATCAATGTATATTGCTAAGATGTCTTGAAAGGATTTGGGATGTAATGATGTTCTTTTCATAATAATCTCCCTAACATAAGTTCTGAAATAACATATTTATTCTCACTCTTAATGAAGAGTCACAGTTCTAATTTTACTACAAGTCTACAAATGTGATGGTCTACCCATTTCTGTTCAACTCATTTTCCATATTTTCTAAAAGGTTTTCTTAAAATGTTGTTTTAAACTTTTATTTGTTTAAGTAACTTAGTTTGAATTAGAATAGTTTCAAACAAAATATGTGCTGTTTATGAGAAAATGATTTTTCTCTTTTCAGTTGCCCCTCATGC
Organism: Doryteuthis pealeii; assembly: GCA_023376005.1. NCBI lineage: Eukaryota > Metazoa > Mollusca > Cephalopoda > Myopsida > Loliginidae > Doryteuthis > Doryteuthis pealeii. The sequence goes on from CM042151.1 coordinate 48,563,859, forward strand.
AGATTACGTTGAGCCACATCGGTCAAATGAAGATCAAACCCACAGCAGATACATGGAACCTGTACAGCAGAGGTTCTTTTTCTCCTGAAGATAAGATTATTAATTCAAGGAGATTTAACAGACCAAATATTGCATATGTTCCTGATTGTAGCCAGTGCTTGATGCCAGTCCTTCTACAGTGGATAGTGGCATTGCTGACATGCAATGAACCATGTTCTTGACAAAGAGAGGAAACAAATCATAGAAGAATTCATTTAGACATGACTTTCTGTAGAATGGTCTTCATAAAGTGTCTCATTAAAAATATCAAACTTTCGTGAAATCATTGACCACAAATCATAAGTTCTTCTACAAATGAACATAATTGGGACTTACTCTCCCCTACTACCTCCAGATAAAAAACATGCATTCCTATATTGACATTAATATATTCTAATACTTAGTTTTGAACATTTCCAACCTTCAGCTTCTTGTTAATCTCTTATTTTTTTTCAACATCTACTGCCTTGACCAATGACTGAAAATGTGAAACTTCTACTTTTGAAGAAAGTGTAAAGCATATTTATAGGTAAGTCTTATTATTGTATTTTGAGATAATTTGTTTTCCCTCCTTTATCAGTTTACTAGTATACAGGTACATCAACCAAGTTTAATCAAGGTTGAATTGCAACTGTTAAAAAAATTTTGTTATTTATTAAAATGTGTACATTGAACAGTCACAAACAGTAACTGTTACTATAAGAAATAAATTTACATAACAGAAAAAGATATTCATCAATTACATATTTATATCATATAAAGTTAATATTATTCTGTGTAAATTTACATGGAGTTTTGTAGCAAAATATTTTTTTTAACGTAAGAGGTTGGTCAATTTAAACATATTTTTTAAATCAAAAATGTTAGTCCTAACTAAACAATAATTCTGTAGGATTATTTTTCATTTCAAGATTGAAGAATTATATAAAAACCTTATTAGTAATTTTTAATTAAATGTAAATTTTAGCAGGACAAATAACTTGATAATTTTTCTTTGATGTATAGAAAGTTAAATTCTGTATGATTAGTGTTCAACTCACAGCAACAAGGCTTCCCATTGATTAATTAAATTGATTTAGAATCAAGACATAAATAAACCTGTATCCATAGATATTTTAAGGAAACTGATTGCTTAAATAAATGTGTTATAAGTTTCTAATTCATATCTTTATTTCTTCATTTTTTCAGTCTTTCATTTTTTTTCAATTTTCACTGCTAATATAATAAATAGTGACTGAAAGAAAATGTCAATCCAATTTAAAGGTAAGACTTATTGCATTTTGAAATAACTTGTTTGCTCTGCATTATCAGTTTTTGCAAATAAATCAGTTTTTTGTTGATATGAAGTGTCTTCCAGCTTTTAATGCCACAAAAAGTTTTAATATAAACTTATAAAAATAATCTCATGATTATTAATTAAATTTGAGGTTTTTGGCTTTTGACGCTCTAGATTCAAGTTGCATAAAACCATTATAAGTACGGAATGCAGCAATAAGGAAAGAATATGTGATCAGAATATAAAGTAATTTACAAGATATAAGGGAGGTAATCAGTAGAACATGAAATGTTTTAGACAAACAAGAGAAAAACACAAAAATGCAGGTATATTATATTAGTACCTCATGATGTATGAAGTTGCAGTTTATAATGAATGTTTTAAAAAAATGTGCTTATTATACAGCACTACATAATGTTCCAATTTTTTTTTAACTGTAGTGTTCAAGGTTTTACTATAATGGCTTTCAAACTAATTCCTTCCAACCAAAAAGAAAGATTATCATAAATGATAAAAAAAAATCTTCCTAATTGATATGTATTAGTAAAAACTATTTGTAATGCATAATAAACATTAAAAACATGAAGAGAAGAAAAAAGATTACTTTGAAAAAGCTACATTTACTGTAGAAATAATTCTTCAGTATAGTTTGCATCATTTTATTTTGATGTTTTCAAATATGTCTCTGCCATAATCTGTATATGCAATATCATTTATTTCATATAAATGAAAAGCTATATTACTAAATTATTTTACATGGATTTAGTATACACAATAATTTTTGTGAAAAACATCTAGGCATAACTTATTAAAAAGTATAAATCTATTTACTTTAAATTAACCAAGGCATCAGTAAAAAAAAAAACTCTGATTTGATTGTTAGAATGTGGTCAGTTTTCCATTTTTTAGCAAAGTGGTGTAAAAGCACCTAAACCAATAAGTAATATGGAAATTATATACAAAAATTGCTAATATTATCACAAAATATATTCTATTTTTTTCCATTATTAGAATCTGCTCAAAATGATAAAATATACTAAATTTACTTTTATTAGATTTTAGTGTCTGCATGGAATTTAATACCTGGATTTGTAAATTGTCTCAGTTGAGGTGGCAGCAAGATTGACTACATACACACAATATATAATATATATATATATATATATATATATATATATAATAATACACACACACACGCTCTATTATTACACACACACAAATATATATATATATATATATATATATATATATTTCAGCAAGTCTCCATTTTTTAAATTAATTTTCTATTATTTCATGCAAATGTTTATGGATGTTTGATTCAAGTTTGTGCAGAAATTGTCCAAATATTTCTTCCTGAGTGCTTTCAGTCATCATTAGTGATTTATAAGATACTTGTTTGTTTGTTTTTTTTCACAGAAGATTTAATGTTTTTCTTTCTTTTTTATGGTAAGATTATGTGATCTTCAATAAAACCTGCTTAAGTGGAAAAATGTTGCCAAAATATATTTCCCACACACTGTTGGAAAATTACAGCTGGAACATGTGTTCCAAAATATTCAAGATTATTATATATGTCATATAACTGTAAATAAATATATATACAGATATGCATAGGTTCAAAAATAAGAGACATAACAACAGTACACATATTTCATGTACATACAGGATAGCTCAGTCGGTAGAGCGTTCGGCTAGAAAGCACAAGGTTCCTAGTTCGATACCCACCCTCGCCAACTCAGCATATGAGTAGCACAGGGATCTGTGCGGTAAAGTAAGGAGCTAATGGTAGGTGTGGCGCTCCACCTCAAATGCTAAAAATAATCTCCTTAGTCTAGCGCTAGTGAAAGGGGATAGACTTCCTCGCTGCATGGCTGATACCGACATTAGGCGCCCCGACAACTTTACTTTTTTTAAATATATATATATATATATATGAATGATATTTAAGAATTACTATCTGCTACCTAAGAAATGTCAAACAATGCATCATCTGAGACAGTAATAAAAGAAATAACAATGAAGTTATTAACCTTAATAATTTATGGATAAAACATTATTTATTAAAAAAGAAAGGAGAACATATTCTATTTCAATTATAACTATTTTTCTTTCTTAAACTAACATATTCTCACACTTTACATCAAAGTTGAAATGTTTAATATCATATTTAAACCAAATAATTAAAAAAAAATAATACATTGGTATATAGAGTATAATTATAAAGATTGACAATAAAACAATATTGCTAGATTAGAAAAGGTGTTTTCTAGAAAATATTGATTTCTTTCCTTCCAGAAATTGTACTTTAGATATTAGTTTGATAAGCAGGCATAGATTATATTGATTGTTAGAAAGCCTAACATTGATCTTAATCTGATATCTTTCAGAAATGGTACTCTAAACTTTTGATATAATTCTAAAATGGCATTGTTTAAACAAATTATGTTACAAAATTAACAAAACACAAGTGATGAGAGACTACAGTATTTTCCCAATGAAGAAAAATTGTATTTTCAGTCTATTTTATTTCAACTGCTCTTTCAAGTGGGCTGTTGTTTGTTTATATTTTGAATATGAGAAAGATATAAGAATGGTTAGAAAAAGAAGAATGTTACTCAATAGGTCATTTTAAGATGTTTTTAAAATGTATTTATTCAGACAAAAATTAGTAATTTTAAAGCAGGGGGTCAGTTTATTAGCTAGTTTTCTATGGGAAGCACATGAGGCAGTCAGTGGCTGGAGATACCGCCATTAGACACCCATCACACTTGGTAGGACTACAGCGTTCTTCATCATATACACACAGACACATGACATACACACATAGAAAATATAGGCATGAATTTACACACTGGTATACACATAAGAAAGCAGTAGTGAAAGCACCACTGAACATTGCCAGAAATATTGCTTGACAAATTCCTGTGGAATTAATATCACAGGTAAGTTTTGATATTTTGTTGAATCCCTTAAATATTTTTCATTTACAGTCAGCTTGTATGTATGTGTCTCTATATCCACATGCAGAAATATTTAGTTGTTATACTCAGAGATAGGCAAAATGCTTTCTATTAGCAGTCAGGGAGATGATGCCTTATTCTTTAAAATGTAGGATATATTGTGGGTGTCTTGCCAGTGAATGCAAAGCTTTAGAATGAGCAAGATGACAAGTCTTTTCTTACTTATTTCATTTCTTTATATTAGTTAATATGAAATACAGAAGATGTTTTCCTAGTTATGTCAAAGAAATGTAAATATTGAGACATTCTAATCCTGCTGTAAATAACAAAATCAAAGTAGTGCTTTTTCATTATGCTGTTATATTCAACAGTTGCATTTGTTATATTTTTTTTTTATTTTGTCTGAAATATTCTTTCTTAATTCATCTCTTTCCTCTTATTCATTTGTAAAAAATCAAAGACATTCTAGTTCTGCTCAAATTACCAAAAAAATTGTATAATCAATTATTACTATATAATATTTCTTCATTAGATGAGACTTTCTTTAAAAATGTGAAGCAGGGATATTTTAAACAATTCTGTGTATGGCAGCAGATATCAGAGTGTTGTTCATTAAATATCATCCTAAAATGTCATATGACAGTTTTGTTTGATTCATATTTATAAAAAAAATGCAAGTGTTTAAATTTTAACTATACATGGTATGTTTTTAAAGTGATTAATTATAATTAACATGTTTACTTTAAATTCCTTTTTAAGTATCCACTTATGATTTATGATTCTTTGACTGTATAAATTATATCCTCCATTTCTCAAAAAAGATTATTACTGTTTTTTATAAGAAGACAGATTATATTCTGATTTCATTTAAATATTTTTTTCATTTCTATTCAGTTTGCTTTTTCTATTTCTTATAAATTTTTACTCATATATTTTCCTTGTTGTTTTATTTTTTTACCTAATGAGATTATGTATATTTAAAAAATGTTTTTCCTTCATTTATTTCATCTGCAAAAATATATTTATGAAAAGGAGATTGTATTAAAAAAAATACATATACTGGCTTATACATCCAAAATTAGTTTACAGTTGCTTTAATTCACTTGGCTGTAATTTGTATAAAAAAATCTTCTTCAGAATGGAAATAAATTATACCAACAATATTTGTTACATTTAGTACATGAAATGTACATGCAATTTTAACAACTAATAGAGGTAGTACTAATTTAATGAATTAAATTATTGTTCTCATATAAAAAAAAATAAAAAGAGCAAGCCACTTAAGTGTTATCTGATAATTATGTGTAGACACGAAACTCAAAGTTACAGGAAAAAGTGTACTGCAAAGTTATTTCTAAATTTTAGATTTTAAAGCTGCTCTGCTCTAAAATCATTGCCCATTTTTTAGATATTCTTTAAGAAAAATGTTGAGCTTAAATTTTGCCCAATCTTATTAATATGTATATATAATGAAGTTGGGCAAAAATTTATTAAGATTAAGATTTTTTTACTTATCTAAAACTACTACCTCTGTCTAATAATATTGTAATATTTACTGTATGAAATTTATGAGAATGTAGCAATTATAAGATAAAAATAGTATCATTTTATTTAGAGTAAATATGCTGAATTTTGCTATAAACCCAGCATAATTTATATAAACTTTATACATTTGAGATTTTTAAAATTTGATATAACATAAATAATTTAAATCAGGATGTACTTTTATAATATACATTTTCCTTTCGTTGTTTTACCATAAATCTCTTTTGATAGATAAGCCCCAAATGTGAACAAGAATGTGTAGTAATGTAATGAATAATCAAATCTCTGTATTTAGTTGATGAGAATAAAAAGGGATGAATTATTAATTATCTTTTTTTTAAAATACTGAATAGTAATTTTACTCTTGTATTAACACTGAGTTGTTTCTTGTGTTCACTCTGAAAAATACACTTTAAATGACTGAACCACTACTTTAAAGACTGAAATCCAAAATAACCTTTTTTGGCATTAAATGACCCACAGAGGTTAATATGCCGTTAAACAAAACTCACACTTAAATAACTGAATGTGACTTATTACTGAACACAAACAAATCAGACTTCTAAATATATATGCATTAATCTAAATGAACCAATGTGATTTACTGTGAAATTTGATTAAAAGTTAAAACACTTTTGTTAGAAAAATTTGGTTCTAGGTTCATATTATTTCAAGAAGGATTGAAAATAAAAACCCAGAGGTTTATCCTCTATTTCTGATCCATGATGATTATAGACTGATGGTCTGAAAATTGCAATAACAAGCAACATAAACAAGATGAAAAAAAATAGTTAAAAATAATAAATAAATAACTTAATTTGCTCTCGAGCATTATTTGGTTAGAGCAAGCCTTGTTCTTGTACTCATGTAATACAGAACAGAAAATTGAATCAGATATGACTAGTCACTGAAGATTGCAACTTTGGGGCAGCACATTCACATTGCATGAAAAGGTAAGGTTGCTGGTCATTCGGATACCTTTGTGGCACAGGCCTCTGGGAATTAGGCAATTTCTGCCTCTACCCAAACATATATGTATAAAATTTTACATTAAGCATCACTTTGTGTCACATTTGCCCTTGTGAAATGAATAAATTCCAACATCAGGTGATGTTTTATAAGTTCTCTTTAGAACATTTCTATTAACATACTTAACTGTTTACTAAATTGTAATATTGGAAAGGATGAAAAAATTCACAACTTGTTAATTTTTATGTTAAAGATTATAACAAATAAGTCAAATCTTTATTATATTGATTTTTTATTAGATGAAGCATGGTCAACTATTAACTTTTTTCTAGTATATCTTTCATATTAATTGCTTTTCATTGCAAACGCTTATTGAATAATAATAATAAGCAGTTGCAATAAAAAAAAAATCAACAAAAATTTCGATGAAAGAAATATCAATAAAAAAATTAATTAACTTTATATAGTAAGTTTTAAGGAAATAGATTTTCATACTTAACTAAATAATTGCCGTGTTTCTATATCGAAAAATAATGATCTTGCTCAATAAGTATTAGTCCTTATAAAAGAAAAGACAAGTTGCAGAACTATTTAAAATAAATGTTACTTACCCATGCTAAAAAAATGACAGCAATATTTAAATGATTTTTGCAATAACATTTGCTAATAAAATACAAAAGCTATGCTGCTATGCATTTTCTTGTACTTTCTGAATTTTAAACTAAACTCACAGTAAAAGTAATAATTGATTTTATGTATTAACCACTTTACTATAGTAAATGAAACTAATAAATATATATATTTAAACATTTTAATTTAAAGATTATTTATCTGCAAAGATAATCACAATATTTATTGTATACAAAACAAAAAAATAAGGATTTAGTTAAAGTAATATACTAGCCACAGAGTAAAGGCCAGTTTAGTTCTATACTTAAATTGAGGATCAATTAAATCCTTTAAGATTTTAAAAAATGTTTGAAATTTTCAAAATCTGATATGAAATATCTCAGGTCACATTAGTAGGTACAGATAATGATCACAATTCTAACCAACCTTGTTATGACAAGCATATGAACAAAAGAATGACAGTGAATCTATAGTAAGACATATCTAGTCAGTGTTTTCACTAACCCTTTATTGCAAAAAATAATCTATATTTTAAAAATAATTTAATAAAAATTGACAAATGGTACTCACTAAAAAAGTTAGATTTCACTTGATACATATATTACACTTTACTTAATAGTAAAGTTCTTGTAAATTTCTTTTCAAGAAGTGTCTTTTATTTTAAAATACATCATTTAAATTTTTTGTTGATTTTCAGATATGATGATTTCCAGATTAGATAAAACTTTTCAACAAGGATTAAATTTTACAGTCAAATATCAACCATGTTAGTATCAGTGTCTGTGTTGCTGTTGTTTCTACATGGGTCTGCCAGTGTAGACCTGATCTATCATGTACAAGAAGGAATGAGCCCAGGTTTATACCTGGGTAATATTGCTGCCGATTCTCACCTGTTGGACTCAGTAGCACCTAAAGATCGAAACCTGATAACATTCAGTCTCCTGCAACAAGGTTCAGTTGGCAGTTCACAGTTATTCAGAGTGTCAAGAAAATCAGGGAAGTTTTATACAACTCAGAGGCTAGATTCAGAGTCTCTTTGTACTTACAATACAGAATGTTATGAAATGGTGGACATTGCTGTGAGGAGAGCAGAGTCATTTATGAAGATTTTGGAAATCAAAGTGATTATTGAAGATGTTAATGATCATAAACCAGAATTTCCTCAAAAACTAATCAATATTGAATTCTCGGAAAGTGATAGAAAAGGATTGAAGAAATTGATACCAAATGCAGTTGATAGGGATGTTGGTCCACTTAATTCCCGAATTGATTATCAACTTATGAAAAATAAAAATGAACCTTTTAGTTTGGATGTTTCTAAAAGAATTGATGGAACATCAAAACTTCATATAAAGTTAGAAGATAATCTTGATAGGGAAGAAAAAGACTCTTACCTTATACATGTAATTGCCAAAGATGGCGGTAAACCTTCTAAACAAAGTGTTTTAGATGTTCACATTGATGTTACTGATGTGAATGATAGTCCTCCTGTTTTTTCTCAAGATGTTTACAATGTCACAGTGAAGAATGAACCAAGTGAAATATCACCAATTGTTATTTTGTCTGTCAAAGATTTAGATGCTGGAAAAAATAAGCAAATTAAATATTATTTTTCCTCAAAAACTTCAGATAATGCCAAAGCTCATTTCAAATTAAATGAAATGAGTGGAGAGATCTTTCTAAATAAAAGGTTTTTATTTGGTGAAAAGTTAATATCAAAATTATATGTGGAAGCAACAGATGAAGGTACACCTCCATTAAGTTCTATTGCAATGGTTCAAGTAAATGTGGTCAATGAAAGGAACAATCCTCCAAAAATTGATGTGAATTTTGTATCTGCCTCTGAAGGACAAACTGCCACAATTTCTGAAGACATAAAAGTTGGCAGTTTCATTGCTTATGTGAAGGTCATAGATGAAGATTCTGGACGCAATGGAGATGTCACTTGTAATTTGAATCATGATGAATTTCAACTTCAGAAACTGGACACCAAAAAGTACAAGATAATTGTAAAAAAGCCAATTGATCGAGAGGCACAAGATCATCATGATATCGCTATCACTTGTCAAGACAAAGGATCTCCACCTCTTCACAGTGAAACTAAATTCTCTGTCCAAGTGAATGATGTTAATGATGTAAAACCCCAGTTTGGTGATCGGACAATTAAACTATCAATCCCAGAAAACCAGAAAGCCAAGTCGCCAGTTGGTTGGATCAACGCCACCGATCCTGACCTGGGTCCTGGAGGAAGATTGACCTATTCTCTTTTAACAAGCAACAAAGAACAGTTTTTTCCATTCCGCATATCGGACAATGGTTTAATCTCCACAATTATGTCCTTGGATCATGAATTCCAAAATCTTTACAAGTTTCAGGTTTTGGTTGAAGATAATGGGACACCACCTTTGAATAATACAGTGAATGTAGAGATTGAAGTTACTGATGAAAATGATAATGCTCCATATTTTACATTTCCCAGTGTAAATCCTTATAGTCTGGATATTGTATATTATCCACATCACTCAAAGAACATTACAGTTCTAAAAGCATCAGACAAAGATAGCCTGGAGAATGCATTTTTGAAATATGAAATCCATGCTGGCAATAAAGCTAAGATATTTAAATTGAACCGTTACACTGGTATATTATCATTCAATCGGGAGATCAAGCAACAAGATACAGGCACGTATGACTTACAATTTGTTGTGAAAGATAGTGGCATTCCTGTACTGTCAGCAAGCACTAATCTATCTTTAATATTAAGTGTGAGCAATGTAACATCTGAATATGTATTTAATTCTACCAAACCCCAATTAAGTGACAGGATCCATCAGTATTTACTGATTGTTATTGTGTTGGTGGCTGTCACTTTAGCGGTGCCCATTACGGCAGGTTTTTCAATCTGCTGTATTCGATGTAACGATCGCAGAAAGGCTGCACGCAAGGCTGCAGTACAACTCTCTAGGAAAAATTATAACCAACAGAGACATTTAATTGTCCATCCACACTTGTCTGCTGCTTGGTCCGATGCTCCAGTGGTAAGGCCAGCTAATACAAGTCGAGCAAGACCAGCTAATACAACTCGAACAAGGCCTCCTCCACCAGTTCGGCAAAAACGTACAGTACTCTCTACTGATAAATATTCTAAAGGAAGAAAGAGTTCAGTCTTACCAATGAGACTTCCAAAAGTTACTGATGTCATTTATCAGGTAGGTACTTTCTTATTTGTGTCATGAATGGTTTTGTAGATTTTAATAGTTATATTAATATTTTTAAGAGAATTAAAAGTTGATATTTTGTATACATCTTCATTATTTTTTATATATTTATCTTTGGAGTTTTGGGTTTGTTTTTTGTTTTTCTGAGTATAATTTTGCAGAGAATACTTGTATATACACAATGATAAATACTCTATAATTAGCATCTAATAGTTATCCCCCTTGATAAATCATATACAATGTGTCTACTTTTTGACACCCCTTGTATTCTGAATAAATTAACGTCCCATTCATTGTTCATTTCTATCTTGGTAAATACAGCTTCAAACTTTATACTTTTATGACACACATAGTATACTCATCAGCCATAATTTAGATTTTTTATGTTCAATTGAGTTATATAAATTTCATATATACATGGAATTTAGAGATTTTTTGAGTTTTTCCTTGAATGTTAATCTATACTTAATATGTAATTAAAATCATTTAGATTTTCAAACAAATTAAATCATTCACTTAACTGTATTATTAATCTGTTCTGTAAAATTTAGTTTAACTTCAAATGATATTTGTTCTTTTATTGTGAAAACTATTACATTTAATTTGGATTTATTTAGCTTCAAATTGATTACAAACTTAGTTTTTAAAAATGCAAAGGTATTTTTATTTTTATTTTTTAATAGTGAATATTTTACAGAGAAATAAAATGAATATTGGTATACATTATCATTCATAATAATGAATCTGCCTATTTTTATGCATTTTTGTAATATATTGTTTTTTTTATTTTTTTTATCTTAGATGTTATTCTATACATAATTTATCTATTTTTAGATGTAATTTATATTTATAAATTATTAATTATGTGTGATTTTTTATGAGTTAAAAATCTTTTTTCTTTTGCTTTTTATAAATTTTGTATCAGTCACTCATGGGATAAGAAAAACAAGATGCATGAAGGAATACATAGATAAGCCAATCATCAAGTAAAGAGCAATGAAATTTATGATTTTATCAATTTCTTTATTCTACATCTATAATTTTGTATGATTTATGTTTTGATCTGGATCATGTATAATCCAAACAGTTCTTTCTGTCGTTAGACAGAATGAATTTGTGGAAATTCATTTTTTTACATTGTCTCCCTTCTTTGATTTAATTTAATCATAAAACCACTTTTTCTTTAACCTTTTGTGATGCAAAAGTCATCTTCATTTTTACTCCCAAGTAAATTTAGGCAGACATCTAATCTCCTTATTTCAATTTTCCACAAATTAAAAAAAAATCGTTTTATTTGAATTGCTGAATAGAAAACTATAGTAAATTCTTGTTGTCATTTTTGAGCACGAAATTGCAATGGTTAAAAATTCTTCATATTAACAATAAAATTTCTCGTTACTTTAGGGAAACTAGTTTGCATCACAAATAAATATTTGCATCAAGTTACATTGTATTTCATATATGATTAGATTAAATGTAAATGGACAGTCACAGTTCGTTTTTGTTTCAGATAAGATTTTACTAATGTATTAGCTGAATCTTAATTCAAAGTAAACACTACTTCTGTACCATAACAATTGTTCATTTAGTGTATAAAATTTATATTCAAATATAACAAATGTTATGAGCAGATGTGGAATTAACTTTCGCATTAAACATAAGGAGACTGTTGATCTGGTATGAATATAAGTTAAGAATTACCTACTGCTTCCTTATCAACCATGAAGGAAAGGATTAAGAAAAAATAAAATATGATTATATCGAGATTTTTTTAACATTAACTAAACTGCTTTGTCTACAAAAATTTAACTACAATTACAATTCAACTAAAAGAATTTGTCTAAAAAAAACAATATATTTACATAAATAAAATTCATTTTTTCCCTATCAAATATTTTTGTTAAATGTAATTTTCATTACATTTCATTGGTTATTCATTTTTTTTTTTTTAATAAAATTTCTTATATTTGTTAAATTGCCTTTTTATTCCCTTGGAGATAAATTATATCTGCAGATAAATTGTTGTAGATGAATTTACTGGATACTAATTTAAATACATTTTCATTGTTATAACCTAACACATTCAACATTAAATAAAAATCAAACCATGTTTGTAAATTCCACTATCACTAACAATTTGAATTAAAGATTTATAGTCATTGTTATTTTTCATGAGAGCAAATAGTCAAGTTTTTTTTATTGGTTTTATTGTTATTCCAGGAAATTGATGATGTTGAAGGAAATGACCAAAGGCAATTTATGATTGCTGATTCTCAAAGACAATTGATTGCAACTAACACAGACAGTGAAGATGCTTGGAGTGATGGAGATACAAGAGGAACAAGGCAACCACCAGGTATGTCCTTGTCAATCATTTGCCGTAAAGCTGAAGTGAACACAGAAGCACCTGCTCCTCTTTCCCGCCCTCTACCTGTTATGCAGTCTTTATATTGCAATTTATAACTACTCCACAAACCTTGTGGATCTGTAGCAGCCAAAAACTTAACACTCCTCAAAAACATGAACTTTCAACCTTGATTGCATAATCTGCTTAAATATAAGTAAATTATGCTGTTAGAACTTTATTTTACCTGTTTATTGTAATAAATATTTTATTCCTATACATTGGAATTATTATTATTGACATTTTTTTTTCTATTTCTATACATTTATTTACTTTCACTGTGCAATATAAACAGGTAAACAAATAACACCATACAGGACTTGCCTGGACACCAAGAACCCTACAGCTAATACTGAGTAAACATTGCAAAAAATACATACTCATTATAATCTTTTTTTAATTATATAACCTACAATAATTCTTACACAGTTTTTGAGGAAATAGCATCAACTAGTTTGTTATACAAACAAGATTATTTTTCTAATTTACAATGAAAATAAATGTAGGTTTTTGCATTGCATGTATTTTTGTTTTGTGATATCCATTAGACTTATGAGACTATGGATCTTTACCTGGAAAGTCTTACTTCCTCTCTATAATATAGGCCTGAGCAACAAGGTTGTATGAAAGAGAGGCAGTTGCCCATGCATCAAGTCTTCACCTCTCATGCCTCCAATGCTGTTCCAGTAAAGTTTGGCATGGGTATCACTGCAGAAGTTGCTAGAACAAGATTGTTAGAGACTCAAGTTTCGGATTTCTCCTCAGAATTTACTCCTGAAGCTTTTTTCATGAGAAGGTATGACCACAAGGCAAGAAAGTTTTGAAATCACAGTTGCTCTTAATAATGTTTATAAAATGTTTATGAGTAAAATATAAGCTGAGATATCAAACTCTCTACTAACAAAAAATATGTATTGAAGCTATGACCACTTTAAACAGCGTGCAAAGAATTACAGAATGCCCAAGTTCAACTTAATCAGAATGTATACTTTTATCATGCATTATTAATTATAAAGTTGTTTTTTTTTAAAATTATTCTAGGCTAACAGATCACCATAAAGGTGGTATATGTGATGAAAGTGAACAGAAATATGTCTGTTCAGTGAATCCAAAAGCCAGTTAGTGTTTTTAGATTATTTGTAAAAGATGAAGAGCCATTTTAATGCTAACTTTAAAAACAATCAGATTGTTTTCTTTCTGAATATTCTGGTATAATCTGTAGAAATAATAAGGAAAATAAAACATACAATGCAAATTTAACTAAATATTTAAATCTATTTAACAACTGTCTTTTTTTAAAATCAATATATGCAATGGAAATTGTGGTAATCATACCATAATCATTCTAAATGCCAAAAGAAAAAAGAAAGAAGATTTGAGATTGATATGAAATACATCTTCTGCAAATATCATCATTATCATCATATTTTTAATGATTTTTTAGAGACTCATTCAGTTATTAACATACTTAAGTTGGGAGGTAAACATTGGATATTGATTTTGAAAGCTTCTTGTCTGCAATGGTGTTGACTTTATATCATATAAATGGTTGATCTGGATAAACATTTTTGGAAACCATTTGCAAAGATTTGTGGAGTTATTTATAAAGATGAATGCTTATAATAAAGGCAATCCATAGCAATGTAATATTTTCTTTGCGCCTTTTCAGTAAGTGGCTTCATTTTTAAATGAAATAATCAAACAAACTAATTCAATGTGTGACAATTTTGTTCCTAAATGAAATTGGCAAATATCTTGAAAATGTTGTTTTATAAAATTGTTGTGTGTGATTATATATATATATATATATATATATATATATATATATATATGCACACACACACACACATCCACAGATTCTGATAGGTATGCATCTTGAATCCCTGATGCACAAAAATCTAAAAGGATGCAGTAAAATTGCATCTATGCATCCCAGTGTTTTTCTTTTTCTTCCCTCACCATTTCAAGCTAACTGTAAATAGATTTCAATAGTTTCTTAGAAATTAATTACACAGGATAGGTTACAAGGTAGGAATTAAACAGCTTTAGTTGGGACCCTTAAATTTTCCCGGGGACTCATTCAAAGCAAATATGTGTCCCGGGATGCACTAAATCAAAAAGCTATCAGTATCACTGTGTGTGTGTGTGTGTGTGTGTGTGTATATATATATATAGTGTGTAGTTTTTTTCTCTTTGCCTGTTTGATGGTCCATTTGTAACATATGCAAAGATGAGGCCAGAGTAGGTATTAACCAACCTGTTTGTCTCGAATAGGATGTGACACAAGTATGGGGCAACCAGTGAGGATCGAACTCGCTATTCAGTAGTAATGGATCTGCAAAACTAGCTTGCTAACGATTACGCCATGATGGGACACCCAAGGATTAGGGCAGAGTATCTGTACACTCTACCTAAAATCAGTGCTGGACCTTGGTATTTCCACTTAGGATTACAGTGTATTACCAGTAGGAATCTAATTAAATACATTCAAACCAAAAACAAAAACAAAAAACATTCATATATTTAAGTCAGGTTTTTCTTATTCTGTATTTATTCTAAAGGAAGTGTCAAACATCACACTCTTCAAAAATATTTTCATCAGTATAGAGAGGCTAAGTTCAGATCCTATACAGAATTAATGTTCCTTCTAAAGAAATATTTTTAAAATGGAAACTATATATATATATATATATATATATATATATATAGTAAAAACAAATTTAAAAATACAAACAGATGTATTGCTACTAGGATATCACTTGATGATTGTGCAAGCATAAAACTGCTTGTAGCAATATATGCTTGTGTTTTAAATTCATTTTTACTGTCCAAGTAGTTCTACCCTTGATATTGAACACTATTGGATATGTGAATATTCTGGATCTGCAATTTTACAGTAAATTACACCATTTTTATTATATACATACATACATACACACACCTTTTTTGAAGTCTAAGCATTGTATAGTGATGTATTTTAAGCAGATGATTAATGTTATTTTTTTTTTAGATATTGATATAAGACTGTAAAGATACTATTAAAGTGTATTTATTAAAATCTCTTGAAAGGAGATATGATTTTCAAGAGAGTAAAATAACACTTCATAGCTTTATATGTTAGGATAAATCAATCTTTCTTTAAATCTTTCTTGTATAAATTGAACTACCTATATTTAATTCCGAATCAGAAATTCATTATGCAGATGTAACAACTAAGAGATATAATATCTTATTAATTCATAGGAGATTATTTTGAGAAATAAATATTTTCTGTGTAAAAGGAATTCTTATTCAACATAAAGTTATGGACCTATTGATGTACTTACATATGTAATCATCTATAGCAAACATTATACATGATAAAAGCTTGATTGAAACTTACTAATAAAACTTTTGAAAATACATAATCATTAGTATCTTCTGTATCTTTGTTCAGTCAAAGTTATTTTTTTTACATTTTTCTAAAATATTCTTTTGTGAGTTGAAATAATTTTGTTTAAATTAGAAGGGTTTTAACAAAAGTATATTTTAGTTGGTTATGAGAAATATATATATTCAATGGCCTAGTAAAATGATTTTGTATTTATTCCAGTTGCCACTAATGCAGATTATGTTGAACCACGTCAATCAAAAGAAGATCAAACCCACAGCAGATACATGGAACCTGTACAGCAGAGGTTCTCTTTCCCTGAAGATAAGATTATTAGTTCAAGGAGATTTAACAGACCAAATATTGCATATGTTCCTGATTGTAGCCAGTGGCTTGATGCCAGTCCTTCTACAGTGGACAGTGGCATTGCTGACATGCAATGAACCATGTTCTTGACAATGAGAAGAAAAGATTTTCTTGACGAATCATAGCAAAATTCCCTTTTCAAATGCAATCTCAAATCTGTAGAATGGTCTTCAACTGTCTCATTGAAATATCAAACTTCTGTGAAATCATTGACCATAAATCCTAATAAGTTCTTCTTCTATAATATTCAATAATAGAATAAGAAATGATAGCACTAAGCTTTTAATAAGATGATCACAAGAGTGTTGAAAAAAAAATGTTTGATTTCCTTTTCTCTGTCCCTCTCCATGATAGACTTGGCAGAGAATGAACAGACTTGTCTGTTGTACTTGATGAATATCAAATGAAGATAATTTGGGATGTTCCCCACCCACCCCACTACTACCTCCAAAAATATCATGCATTCCATTATTCACATTGACTCAGTATAGTAAAATATTTAGTTTTGAAATTTTCAACTGTCAGTTTCCTCTTCATCTCCTTGATCTTCAATCTCCCATTTATTCATTATTCACTGCTTTGATCAATGACTGAAAATTTGAAACTTTCTTCCTTTTAAGAAAGTGTCAAGCTTATTTACAGGTAAGTCTTATTGCATTTTGATATCATTACTTTGAACAATTTTATGTCCAAATTCATACATTCACGATAAAACAAACTTATTTTGGTGGGTTGGAGGTGCAAGAGTCCCTTTGATGAGCACTATTCAGTTGTGTTGTTAATGATGTGCCTCAGATTAAAGACACTTTGGTAGGCCATCAAAAAGTAAACTTCAATAACAAAAACAAAAAAGTGCACTTCTTATTCTGAAGTAATCTTGTTAGCTCTGCAATATTAGTTATCAATTATCTCTCTCTCTCTCTCTCTCTCTATATATATATATATATATATATATATATATATATATATATATTACTCCTTAGCCAACAAAATAAGGCAAGCACTTTACATAACATTTTGTGTAATTATAGATGATAATAATATACAACAAAAATGCTTAATTTGTATTTAAAATTATTGGTAATTATTTGGGGAGAAAATTAAAAAATAAGACGTGTTTATTGACATAATTTTGATTGTTCTTCATTAGGTATACCTAACTGGTTAAACTGCATAAAAGTTAACTTCCTGTTAGAACTATATATATAAAAAGAAAATGAAAAGATTAGTCTGTGTGTATGTGTGAGTATGATTTCAGAAAACAAACCAAACTGACACTTGGACTAAATCCTGATCCAGATGATAAAACATAAAAGCACCTGTTATCTCTTTGTATTGTCACACTGTACTTAAAATGTGAAACTCATTTTGATTTCAAAATGTCTTTGTAAAAGTACAAATTTGATACAACTTTTGAAGGCAAAAAAGTCCCATTGCTTGTCTTTGTCAACCAAGTAAGTTTTATTTGGATATTCAAAAACTTGCAGATGATATCCAGATTCTATTGTCTACAGGTCAGAGAGTTAACCATATTTTTCAAGTGAAAGGTTCTGTGTCACAGAAAGCAAGTTATGGAAGACCTTAAGCCAAAAAGTAAAAAAAAAAAAAAAAAGACCTAAAGGACAAAAAGTGAAAAATGTTTTAAAACATAAAACCACTCTAATAAAATTGACAAGAATTTGGAAATCCTAAAAATCATCTTGTTTCAAGAATAAAAATGTCAAGGATGCTAGTTTTTCATAAAAATGGTTTGCAAAGAAACCATTGCTATCCACAAAAAAAAAAAAATGTAATACACTGACTAAAAGTTTTGTCACTTTATGATCATCATGATACTAAGTGGTTTGAACATGTTCTCTGGAGTGATGAATCCTGCTTGGAGCTGTCTCTAAAGGTCAGGGTAAAAGATTCAACTTAGAATGCTTGTTTACCACAGTAAAGAATGGAAGGGGTGAAATTATGGTCTAGAGGGTTGATTTTTTTTGTATTTGACTTAACAAAATATATTATTTAAAAAAAAGAAAAAAAGTTGCTTTTAAACTTGGACAAGTTGTATGGTGGAAATAAAAGTCAACAGATTATTTTCTAACAAGGTAAAAAACAATAAAACCATAGTTTGAATAACTGTGATATTGTTGACTGATCAGTTAACTGATCTTAACTCCTATAGAGGATATATTAGGGCCAAACTTAAAGTTTGGAAAGAAAGATTTGGGAATACAGATAATGTAACTTTAAAAGAAATGTGTTGTCATATCTTTATAAAAACATTTACTCTTAATTATAAATTAATTCTAAAAAACATATCTCTGGTAGATACTCACAACTGTAGTTGTGTGCTTGTGTATGTCAAAAAATGATAAAAGCCTTCAATTGTTAATTACTGCTCAAACTCTGAACACAAATATAAATGCATACTTTTATTGTTATAAACATTAACATTTGGTTAACATATGTTTCAATATTTTCTGTATCTTTTCACTATAAACAAGTATTGTTTAAAGTCAAATCAATTATTCTACATTTTATATAATTCTTTTTACCCGAGAACAGAAAGGTTATAAAATAAAAAGTATAATTACATATATATGTCTTGGGAAAAATATATACATGGAGGTAGAGAAAGTATAATCGCTATCATAGAGAAAAATAGAACTGGAATTAATTGAATTCCAGACAAGGACAGTTGCATTCCACTTCACACAAGTCCCTAGCAAAAGCATGAATCCATCTCTCCCCATCTCAGTTATATATATATATATATATATATATATATATATATATCACAAGAATCACCTGTTGTGTATCCAATTACCTTTTAGAGAGTATACACATAAAGGGAGACTACTTTATAAAGATTTAATAATTATCTCCCTTCACTATTACAGACAAAAATAAATATTCAAACACACACACACACATATATATATATATATATATATATATATATATATATATATGTATGTATGTATGTATGTATGTCAAAAGAAATATTTGTCTTGTCACAAAATATTTTTCCAAATGTTTATAATGAAAAATTGTTTCTACTTTAATTTTTATGTCCTAATTTAGTATCAGCTTTTCTACAAATAAAAATGTTAGTTGATTTAAGTTAAATATACATATAGTAGTATTTTATCTATGAAAAATTATTTGTAAAATATTGTATGAGGTATGGTGTTTTCTAGAAAATATTGATTTCTTTCCTTCTAGAAGTTGTACTTTAGATATTAGTTTGATAAGCAGGCAATGATTATATTGATTGTGAGAAAGCCTAACTAACATTGATCTTAATCTGATGTCTTCCAGAAGTTGTACTCTAGACTTTTGATATAATTCTAAAATGGCATTGTTTACTGGACAAATGATGTTAGAAAATTAACTAGACACAAGTGATGTGAGTATGCAATGCGTTTTTAGTGAAGAAAAATTGTTTTTTGTTAGTCTGCTTTTATTTCAACTGCTCTTTCAAGTTAGCTGTTGTTTGCTTGTATTTTGAATATGAGAAAGATATAAGAATAGCTAGAAAAGGAAGAATTTTTACTCAAATACTGACTAAAAGCCACATGAGCAACTTTATGATTTTGTGAAAATGTATTTAATAGTAAGTAGTAATTTCAAGATGGGGTCAGTTTATTAGCTAGTTTTCCATGGGAAGCACATGAAGCAGTCAGTGGCTGGAGATGCCGCCATTAGACACCCATCACACTTGGTAGGACTACAGCGTTCTTCTTCGTATACACACAGACACATAACATACACACAGGGAAAAATAGGCATGAATTTACACACACTCATATACACATAAGAAAGTAGTAGTAAAAGCACCACTGTACATTGCCAGAAATATTGCTTGACAAATTCCTGTGGAATTAATATCACAGGTAAGTTTTGATATTTGTTGAATCCCTTAAATATTTTTCATTTACAGTCAGCTTGTATGTATGTGTCTCTATTTCCACATGCAGAAATATTTAGTTGTTATACTCAGAGATAGGCAAAATGCTTTCTATTAGCAGTCAGGGAGATGATGCCTTATTCTTTAAAATGTAGGATATATTGTGGGTGTCTTGCCAGTGAATGCAAAGCTTTTAGAATGAGCAAGATGACAAGTCTTTTCTTACTTATTTCATTTCTTTATATTAGTTAATATGAAACACAGAAGATGTTTTCCTAGTTATGTCAAAAAAATGTAAATATTGAGACATTCTAATCCTGCTGTAAATAATAAAAACAAAGTAGTGTTTTTTTCATTATGCTGTTATATTCAACAGTTGCATTTATATTTTTTGTTATATTTTTCATTTTGTCTGAAATATATTTTTTTAAATTCCTCCCTTTTCTCTTTTGTCATTAGTAAAAAATAAAAAAGACATTCTAGTTCTGTTCTAAATTATCACAAAATTGTATAATCAATTATTGTTGTTTAATCATTTGTTCCTTGGGTATAAAATTAACAATTTCTTTTGGATCATTTATTTGATGGACTTAAATATTGCATTTGTATCCCATTCATGAATTATGTTTAATTGAAATTTCATTAACTCTCAATTTCCTCCAAAGAATGAAGATAATCATAATCATAATAATAATTCTTATAATAATAATAATGTGAAGTTATCATGAAGTGTTATGGATCATGTTCCTTTATCTACAAGATAACTATACTGAAAATGTGATTCTGCATTGTGATTTACAGGAGGTAAAAAGGATTGGCTTATTTCTTTTTTCTTTTTTTTTTCATTTAAAATACTTATTTAAGTTTAAATTACACTTGAATGGTTGACATATTTATTCAGTCATATTTAAGCTATTCAAAATGCTCTGATTAAGTATTTGAAGGATACATTGAAGAACATATAACATTAAATCGACATCTTCCTTAGATGAGACTTTCTTTAAAAAATATAAAGTAGGAATATTATAAACAATTCTGTGTATATTTAATAATATGGTCGCATATATTAGAATAGGTTTTTCATTAAACATTATCTTTGGATGTCATGTGACTCAGGGTTTGTCAGGAGATTTTTTAAAAATTCATTCATATATAACTATTCAATATTATTCAGAGAGTTTTGCTCTTTTGAAAAGTAATTGTAATTAATTAAACTGATAATAATTCTAATTAGCAGGTGTTTCCTAATTTTTCATTGTTTTATTTTCATTATTGATTTTGATGTTGCTATTTTTTATCATTTTCATCTAAATATTTAAATCCCAAACTTATTAATTTAAACCAGCTTTGGGTTATGAAAGAAGAATTCCAATTTTCTATTAAAACTAACATATTTCCCATATTAAATGATAGGATTATATACATATGGATTGATACTCAATCTCTCGCTCTCACTTTTCTTTGCTAACTATATTTTATACTTCAGATTTCTGCCTTCTATGTGTTACTTTGCATTCTTTCTTTCTTTTCCAATTTTTCTTTCCTTCCAACTTATTCTCTCTTTGCCTTTTTCCTACCATATTTTCTTTTACTGTGTTGAAGACTTTCTTTCTTTTATTTTCTTTCTTCTGTTTATTCAAGCAAAGACTTTTAATAAAAAGGAAATTATGGATATAGCTGATTTTCTGAAATGATGTTTTAGAAAAGAAAGAAATATGACATTTGCATAAAGCTACTGTAGGTTGAGTAACATTTTGTGTTACCAGGTTGTGTGATTGATTAAAGTTGCATTGTGTTTTTAATATAAGTAGATTACAATATTCCATCCTTCAATTTTCTTCATTTTATATAACCCTATTTTGATATATCAAAAGAGATTTAAGATATAATCTTTTAATTGTACTGGTAAATTGATTTACTTAACAAATGCTGATTTTTATCTTTTTTAAATATAAAGTTACAAGCTGAAGTACTCATCTATACTGGGTAAGAGCTCAAGACTGGGATTGCAGACAGAGCATAACTAATAAATATATAAAATCCTTTCCACTTATTTCAATTTTTCTAAACCATGTCTATTTTATATTTTTTATTGTCAATTAAGGATTTATACCAAATGATTACAATGGGAACTATTACCATATAATATAAATAAACATAAAAGATTTGCCAATGACATTTTTAATATTATTTCATGAAGTTATGGTAAAAAAAAGTCCATCAAGTGATACTTAAAAGATTTATTGATTTAAACATTTTAACTTTTTGTCCAAATTTTTAATCTTGACTAAGCAATAATGCTATGTAATTGTTTTACATCTTCATTAAGAGTTATCTATTAGTCCTAATTAGTAATATTTACTTAAATGTGAATAATTGCTTTTGTAAGACAAATAATTTTCTAATATTTTTCGTTTGAAGTTTGGAAATTTAAATTGATTAGTTATGTTGTGGAACATGTTTTCCTGTTGATTATCAATTTTTAAGACCCTTTCTCAATGAAATTGTGCCTTTTCCTATATATATATATATATATATATATATATATATTACATTAAAACCTTCTTTTGTATTCAACAAGCTGGAGTATCAAATTTGTCCTGCCCTGTAACTGGCTGCATTCACTGCAAAAGGAATAAGATCTCTCTCCCCAAAAAATAAAAATTGTACTGAGTATGACAATAAACAGCACTGTAGTGAGGCTCTAGTTTTGGAGCTCTGGGGAATGTGGAGTTACTCTTCACTGCCATTACTCCCAGATCCACTATAATCAAAATTGTTAGGGCCCAATCTATAGGTCAAATAGTTCTATTTTAAAATCATTGGTATTAGAAATACTTCAAAGTATAACTATGAAAATTATTAGTGTACTTGAAACCATATAATAGTATAGAAATTATTTGTATTAGAAATAGTTACTTGAAGCTACAATTACTTACAAATGATTATCATTACTATCTGAAACCATATAATTGCTTTAGAAAAAAATAACCAGAAAAATATTAACTTTGGCATAAAATAACCCAACAAGAGTTGACATGTCATAAAACTAGACAAATGCTTCCCAATTATTAATATAGTGTTATTAAAAAAACTCCTAGATGACAGATATCTCACCTTTTCCTCATGAGAAACATTGTTTTAAATCAAAATATTCCTTTGGGTACATATAACCAAATTTGATAGCTCTACATTAAAATGTTTGACCATCTATAGAAGACAGACAAACTTTTCCCAATTATTAATATGATGCAATGCAAATAATTTTACTACAGAAATACATTGTACATTATTTTATAGTAAAAAATTAATTGCAAATTTGGTAGTTCTACATGAAATCATTTAGACATCTCTAGAGAATAAACTATTTCCAGTTAATAATATAGATTGGGATAAAAAATATATCTTAATTGCTTCCGGATATTGTTTATATCTTTTTAGAAATGTATTTTATGCAAAAAAAAAACAACAAAAAAAACTATCATTTGAGTTAGGAATCATAGGATGACCAATTTTTATATGAAATACATTTTAAAATTAATGCATTTAGACTATTGTATTTACATTGCTTCTAATATATCTAATATTTCTACCATTAGATACAGTCAGTGTTGCTTTTAGTATCTAGTTCAATATCTACTGGCAATATCTGAAAATGTACATCTCATATAAACATGTACATTGAAAGACTAAGATCCTATGAATGTGCTGAATTGCATGTCTAGTATTTCAATAATTTATTTCTATACAACATTTACATTCAGATGTAGAGTTCTGTCCCATAACAGTTATCATATTTATCATAAGAAATTTATATGTAAATATAACAACTATAAAAGGACATAAGTAATATATAACTTGTTTTTTTTTTGTTCAAATTTGATCAAATAAATAAGACAGACAATTTTATTCTGCTTAAATATTCTATTTTCATAAAGCCTCACAATGAAATTAGAAATAAATTCATTTTTATAAAAATAACAATGCTTTTGAATGTTAATCTTACTATAATTTAACAAAAGTCTTTTGTCTGTCTTTAAGGACAACTAGAACTATGGCCACCAACATTTCTGTCGTTACTAATGGACTCTGGAGCATGTTTTTTGGTATATTAGTTTCTGAAAATTACAAAAATATTCAAGAGGTTTGGTTTAAAATGAAAGCATAATGTTAAATGGAATCCTTACTTTGTGTTGAACAGGTTATCTCAACTAAATCTTTATCTTTTTGATATCTTTTTTTTTTAAATTACCTCAAAATTCCCTAACCAGAAACAAAACCAAAGATATTTTGAATGACTTTTTCCTAGTCATTGGAAAATCAAGATCTAAAATTATCATACTATTATATCGACATTTGTAATACAAGGAATGGTTACCAGGGGGCTAAAATGTTAACTTCTTGATAATAACTTATAAGTCCTCACAAAAATATTGTTTGATGATATGTCAGTGTTTATTACTGCTATAAGAAAATAAATAAATTTATGGTCAGTTTATGTAAATCATTGATTTTCTTCTGGTGTAAATTTGCAATGCTGTGATTCAGTATATACATAGTCTAAATAAGGGATATTATTGGGCCAAAATCTTAATTTAAGCCTTTTACAGGAAATAGCTTAAAATCCTACCTATAGGGTGAGTTTTCAGTTAGTTTTGATAATGCAAATAATAAAGTAAATATTTTATACAAATATAATTGTAAACATTTCAAATATTTTAATTAAAGAATTTAATACTGAAGACCTCTTTATTTCTAACAGTTTACATTACATGTTTATACAGAAATTGATGGATTGAAAGTGAAAGTGCCATAGGACTTTTGGGCTATCTTGGCTCTTTATAGTAACTGAATTGCAATAACTGTTTTAGGAAATAGTGAAACTGTTTATCATTGCCTTCTCCAATACCCTCCCACACAAAAAGGGGGGGGGACATATAGAATAAATAGGATATTAGAGACCAACTGGGGTATTTTAATGGGTCATACCAATTTATCTGCTAGATATTAAATCACTTGATTATAATCTGAACATTATATTGTTTCTATTAATTTTAACAGCATAGATATTGAATATTACAATGGTTTGCTACCTTACTAAACAGGTTTCAACAGGAAGATAGAGTACCCCCCCACCCCCCAAAAAAAACTTTTGGCTGTCAGCCAGACATGGGGAGGGCCAGACAGGTACCCAGCTGAGTAGTTCAGAAAACAATGGAAAAATAGACAAAAATTGGCTTTAATCCAGGAAATGCATATGTATTCTTAAAGAAATGTAAATAGTTGCTCAGTTATTTTATTTTTATAGACTTTTTCTAATAGTAGTCATGAGGGGACCAGATTAGTGACTACAAGTCAAAAGGATCTATCAGCAAAAAATAAACTTAAAAATCATTGATATGGGTACAGAATTTAAGTTTTATGGTTGAATCTTTTATTATCTTTTGATAGGTTAGAATTCTGAAATAAACTGGAATTTTTTTAGATCATTATTTCAAATATTTTTTTTTCTTTTTTAATGAATAATCTTGGGTTTTGTGTAAATTTTATGGAGACTTAAAATAAATCAATCCAAGTATCTAGAGAATGTGGAAATTCATACACATTTATCATTCATTCTAGTTTAGAGAATAGCTGCACAGACTGCAGCAGCTGCAGCTTGCATGTAAGTAAATCTATATGATACTGTTAAAGGGAAATAAATCAGTAATGCAATATTTGATTTGCCTCCCTCTTTTTTTAAACCAGTGATAATAAAAAATAATGTGACTTAATAATGCTCTTGATTTGAGATTTGGCTGTGTCATCCTGATATCATATACCGTACATACTCATGTATAAGTTGACACTTGATTTATAGTGACAAAATCATTAATTTATGGAATTATCTTTTTAAGACAAAAAGGTTGTTCTTACTCTTTCTCATTATGCTTGGATTTCAACTTTACAAAATTATTTCTCATGTATCCATTGATAGCCAACTTTTGTATAAAAATTAGGTCTTCAAAATGTTATCTATATAAATATATACATAAGTACATGTATATGGTACATATAACTCAGTATCATCCATATGACGAATTAATACAGCCACTGTTATATTAAATTTCAATAAAGAGAATTGTCCCGATTTGAATTGAAAATAGAAATACATGAAATCTATACATATATAAAGGGCAGTTTGTGCATATGTATATCCGGAGGAAACTATGAAAATAAAACAATTAAAGACAAAGTAAATATTATATATACACATTCACTATCACCAGATCTTGCTTTTAAACAAAAATTAAAAAAATAATGAATGTTTGATTTATATTCGTGAAGATAATTAAAAAAATAAAATTTAAATGATAACAGCATGGAATTTTTTTTGTATTTAAATATTCTAAAGAGTAGACATTAATTTTTCTTTTCAGAGAGGCTGGACTAACGCAAGGTCTTTTTTTACATAGGGATTTTAATGGGACATCCTTCGAGGATCCAATAATAAATTGGATCTGTGAGACTAACTTTTTTACCTTCCACACTACCCAGCATTTCTAGTATGGAATAAATATTCAATAATTTATACCTTCTTTTTAAATTAGTAGCAAATAACTTATCATCAACAGTATATTATAATAACTATAATAATTCTTAAGTTGTATTTTTTGTCTGCATAATATTATGATTTGTCTGTGATATCAGAGAATTTGTCTGTAATACTATAAATAAAGATAATAAAAAATGCAATTATGCATTTTAAAGTCAAGATATAGTTGCATCTCAGGTGTTGGATTTAATCAGAAATTTACTATTTTAAAAAATCATTCAAAATTAGTAATCCATTTAAATTAAATTATGTCTACTCTTTACCATTAAAAACAGACAAAATTCAAAATAATTGTCAAAAGAAAATGAAAAAAATGTGTGGATCCAAAATAAATTGTGAAATAGTTTAATTTTAGTTTTATTAAACTAAAAGAAAAGTTAAGAATAATTGTTGAAAATAATTCTTTAACATAATAATAAAAAAAAAAAAAAAAAAAAAAACCTAGTGTTTTTCAGATATTATATCAAATAAATGAATTTCAGTTATCTTTATATATATTTAAAGAAAACTATTCATTATTATTTTTTTTTTTAAAGTACATAACTCAGAGGCTAAATGCTACTCAGAATTTAGAATGTTATAAAATGATAGACATTTTTATAAAGATTTTGGAAATCAGTCATTATTTGAAGATGCTAATAATCTATAAACCAGAATTTTCTGAAAAAAAAACAAAAAAAAAAAACAATTCAACATTGGTGATCAGAAGGTTATAAAAAAGCAGGAAGAAATTAATACTAAATGCAGTTGATAGTGATGTTGGTTCTCTTAATTCATGAAGTGAATATTACAGTTACATAATCTAGTCTCATTAGAGTAATGAGAAATTCCTTTGTTATGGTTACACAAGCCAAAGTGAACATCCCACATGTTACAATCAATAACTTAGTACTGAGACCATGTTGCTTATAAATTGCTAAAAGCCTACAGAAAAATGGAAGAATCAGCTATCTTCCTTGCTCATGACTGAGTTTTAATTTGAAGAATTACAATTTATTTTTCTTTTGTAGATATAGAGAAAGATATGGCTTGTCATCTTAATTTTGCACATCTATTATCTGAATACAAGGGTGACAATTTTTAGTATCTATAGACTGATTTAGCATGTGTTCAGGTACCACAAGGTTCTAAGTTGGATACTAGCTCTTGCTAACTCAGTGCATGAGTAGCACAGCTTGGATCTGTGAAGTAAAGTGGGGAGCTGATGGTAGGTGCGACACTCTACCCCAAATGCAAAAACAATTTCCTTAATCTAGCACTAGTGAAAAGGGGATACAATCCCTCGCTATCTGGCTGATACCAACAATAGGCTGCTCTGCCTACTTTACTATAGTTTAAAGGGTATCTTAGGTTTTCAGATGAAGTCGAAAAATTCCTTTGTTTAGACACATGTCCTGTCTGATTTCTTTAGCAGTTCTTTTTTTTTTTTCTTTCAATAATTAGGCTGTAGCAACCTGAAACATCAGGCATAGCAGATAAAGCAACTTATAACTGGCATGTCTTTATATTAAAAATATTTACAAGAAACCATATTTGTTTTAAGGTCTTTTTATGCATTTAATTTTCTTTCCCTTGTTTTTTTTAATATATTGTGTTGCTGTATTTGACATTGTTCTGGATCTCATTATTAAATGGTGAAGGCTAATGTGTAATTATTTCCTTCTAAGTACTTTCCTGTTATTTCATTGTTAATTACTATATCAACATAAGTTTGTAAAATCTTAACTGGAATGAGTCGGAATTTCTTATTTGCCATAACATATTCTTAATCTGTAAAAGATTTTATAAATTTTTTGAGAAAAATCTATTCTAGTTCATATGCTTTTAAAATGATCTTTTGATCATGTTTTTATTTATTACTAAACCATTGAAATAGTTCAACATAAATGATATTGTTTAGTCTCAGTTGATAATGAATCAACACTGACAGTCCAGGGCACAAGCCTGCATGAAGTGTATCAAGATAATGAAACGCCCATTTAACAGAAACCCCCTCCCAGTATCACTAATGTAGTATCAAGATACTGAAATGCACAATTAACAGAAACCCCCTCCCAGTCACAGTAATGTAGTCCAGAGAAAAACTGAGCTATACATTGAATATCAATTTGAGTATAATAGCTGCTGGAAGAAATTAAAGTTGGCATCCAACTACCTTAAGTTGTCTCAATACGCTGGTTTAAAATTAGAATTATCCATCTCTTAGACTGATTGCCAACTATGGCAGTTTGTTCTGAAAAGCATGAGTGCAAAGAGAATGCAAACTTATCTTAGCCAGAGCTTGAACTCGATTTACTAATTCCATTCTGTGTTGTTAGCTGTTATCTCAGTCATACTATTACTGTTTTCTACACAAAGCAAATAATTTAGGGATTTTTAAATTAAATATTTTTTGAAAATGATAATATGATAACTGCATAAATAAAATCATTTCTCATGAAAGTGTTCAATATTTACTGTATATAAATTTATTTTAAAATTTCAGATATCACTGGATGATATTATGCCAGAAATTAATTTTGGGTCCATGTATGTACCATGCTAGTGTCAGTGTCTATACTGCTGTTAGTCCTGCACAGGTGTGCCAGTGTGGACTTGATCTATCATGTGCAAGAAGGAATGAGCCCAGGTTTGTACCTGGGTAATATTGCTGCCGATTCTCACCTGTTGGACTCAGTAGCACCTAAAGATCGAAACCTGATAACATTCAGTCTCCTACAACAAGGTTCAGTTGGCAGTTCACAGTTATTCAGAGTGTCAAGAAAATCAGGGAAATTTTATACAACTCAGAGGCTAGATTCAGAGTCTCTTTGTACTTACAATACAGAATGTTATGAAATGGTGGATATTGCTGTGAGAAGAGCAGAGTCGTTTATGAAAATTTTGGAAATCAAAGTCATTATTGAAGATGTTAATGATCATAAACCAGAATTTCCTCAAAAACTTATCAATATTGAATTCTCAGAAGACGACAAAAAAGGGAAAAAGAAATTAATACCAAATGCAGTTGATAGGGATGTTGGTCCACTTAATTCCCGAATTGATTATCAACTTATGAAAAATAAAAATGAACCTTTTAGTTTGGATGTGTCTAAAAGAATAGATGGAACATCAAAACTAGCTATAAAATTAGAAGGCAATATTGACAGAGAAAAGCAGAATTCTTACCTTATTCATGTAATTGCAAAAGATGGTGGTAAACCTTCTAAACAAAGTGTTTTAGATGTTCATATTACTGTCACTGATGTGAATGACAGTCCTCCTGTTTTTTCTCAAGATGTTTATAATGTCACAGTGAAGAATGAACCAAGTGAAGTATCACCAATTGTTATTTTATCTGTTAATGATTTAGATTCTGGAAAATATGGCCAAATTAAATATCACTTTTCCTCAAAAACATCAGATATTGCTAAATCCCACTTTAAGTTAAATGAAATGAATGGAGAGATTTTTCTAAGGAGGAAATTCTTATTTGGTGAAAAGTTAGTCTCTAAATTATATATTGAAGCCAATGATGGAGGCACACCTCCATTAAGTTCTATTGCAATGGTTCAAGTAAATGTGGTCAATGAAAGGAACAATCCTCCAAAAATTGATGTGAATTTTGTATCTGCCTCTGAAGGACAAACTGCCACAATTTCTGAAGACATAAAAGTTGGCAGTTTCATTGCTTATGTGAAGGTCATAGATGAAGATTCTGGACGCAATGGAGATGTCACTTGTAATTTGAATCATGATGAATTTCAACTTCAGAAACTGGACACCAAAAAGTACAAGATAATTGTAAAAAAGTCAATTGATCGAGAGGCACAAGATCATCATGATATTGCTATCACTTGTCAAGACAAAGGATCTCCACCTCTTCACAGTGAAACTAAATTCTCTGTCCAAGTGAATGATGTTAATGATGTAAAACCCCAGTTTGGTGATCGGACAATTAAACTATCAATCCCAGAAAACCAGAAAGCCAAGTCGCCAGTTGGTTGGATCAATGCCACCGATCCTGACCTGGGTCCTGGAGGAAGATTGACCTATTCTCTTTTAACAAGCAACAAAGAACAGTTTTTTCCATTCCGCATTTCGGACAATGGTTTAATCTCCACAATTATGTCCTTGGATCATGAATTTCAAAATCTTTACAAGTTTCAGGTTTTGGTTGAAGATAATGGGACACCACCTTTGAATAATACAGTGAATGTAGAGATTGAAGTTACTGATGAAAATGATAATGCTCCATATTTTACATTTCCCAGTGTAAATCCTTATAGTCTGGATATTGTATATTATCCACATCACTCAAAGAACATTACAGTTCTAAAAGCATCAGACAAAGATAGCCTGGAGAATGCATTTTTGAAATATGAAATCCATGCTGGCAATAAAGCTAAGATATTTAAATTGAACCGTTACACTGGTATATTATCATTCAATCGGGAGATCAAGCAACAAGATACAGGCACATATGACTTACAATTTGTTGTGAAAGATAGTGGCATTCCTGTACTGTCAGCAAAGCACTAATCTATCTTTAATATTAAGTGTGAGCAATGTAACATCTGAATATGTATTTAATTCTACCAAACCCCAATTAAGTGACAGGATCCATCAGTATTTACTTATTGTTATTGTGTTGGTGGCTGTCACTTTAGCGGTGCCCATTACGGCAGGTTTTTCAATCTGCTGTATTCGATGTAACGATCGCAGAAAGGCTGCACGCAAGGCTGCAGTACAACTCTCCAAGAAAAATTATAACCAACAGAGACATTTAATTGTCCATCCACACTTGTCTGCTGCTTGGTCTGATGCTCCAGTGGTAAGGCCAGCTAATACAAGTCGAGCAAGGCCAGCTAATACAAATCGAGCAAGGCCTCCTCCACCAGTTCGGCAAAAACGTACAGTGCCCTCTACTGATAAATATACAAAAAGAAGAAAGAGTTCTGTCTTACCAGTGAGGCTCCAGAAAGTTACTGATGCCATTTATCAGGTAGGTACTTTTTTATTTTGATTGTCAATAAAACACATTTACCTGTTATTAATGTTTTCTCTGGGAGTTTTTAAAATTATGTTCATAGTTAAAATGAATATTTTGTGTACATTCTCATTCATAGTAAAATAAGTTAGTTTTGTCTTTATTTTTTGTGTATTGTTATAATATATTGATTGTACTTGAGTAAAACATTTTTTATAGAACTTTTGACTGTTTTTACTTATTTCATATAATAAGTATAAAACATTAAAGGTAAATTCATGTATCTTAATTTTCAAACTACATAAATATTTTACAGTATTAATAGTCATTTAACTTTGTCTTCTAAATATGCAAAGTTTTATATTAAACTTAACTGCTGGCTGATAGGGCTGCTTTTAAGCTATCTAACTAATTTTTTGCCATAATTCTAGTGATGTTTGGTCATAAATAAAATGTCTAAATTATCTAAATTTTACTGTAAAAGAGAGGTAATATTTTTTATTGATTAACATTTAATAGAAAACCCCCATGATAATAGAAGTTTCAATACTTAAGTTATGGGCTTCCAAATTTTCACACTTGGGGAGGTGGTTAACCCCCATTAGGATGTTCTCGAGACGTAGCTCTATCAGTGTTACTGTAAAGCTGCACACTTGGACCCTCACAAAGTACCTAGAGAATAAGCTAGACAGGAGTTACACAAGAATGCTGTATGCTGTCTTAAACAAATTGTGGAAACAGCACCCTACAAGAAAGTACGGGCACTTGCCCCCCATCACACAAACCTTTGAGTAAAACAAACAAGGCATGCTGAACACTGCTGGAGAAGCAAGGATGAACTTATAAGTGATGTTTTCCTATGGAAACCTGCATGCCAGTGTGAGCTATCCTACATTGATCAGTCCTGTGCGGATTCTGGATGGTACACAGAGGACTTTGTGGGGGGGGGCGTCAGGGTATGGTTGGCAAGAGATTGTCATGGATATTTGTGCAGCCAGTGTAACCAGAGGATGATGAATACTATTGAAATTTGCTGAAATTTTGTGAATAGGTATCATATCTTGTCATTTACCTACGATTTAAATTTCCAATAAATCAAAGGGAAACAAATTTCAGCAGGGTTCTGTGCCCCCTTTGATTAAAATAAAATATACTTATCCAAGTACCCTGCATAATGTATTTTCAGAATATATATGGTTATGGGGTCTATCTCCAAAACCTTAGGAGGAGTTTGTGGAGAAACAAACAAACACACAGAAAGGCTCTACAACTTTATATATATATATATATATATATATATATATATATATATATATAGATAACAAATGAGCTTAAAGTTTTTTAATGATCAAGTAGACAATAAATAGGAACAATTCTTTTTTCTTCTTTTAAATCTTTTCTATTTTTTAATGTCCATAATCAATTATTTTTAGTAAACACTTAATCATACTTTTTCTTTGCAATTCTAACTCAAGTCATTCATTCTATTATACAGTACACACTAAAAAAAAAAAATTCCCGGTTATCTAATATCTTATTAATAATCTTTTTCTTCACCTCTCAGATTCCCCAATGATATAACTATTTTACCATTTTAGTTTTCAAAATTCATTCCATACAGCACTGGCTTCTTTTTCTTTTTTTAATTATGTCTCTGAAAATTGTTTTATATGACTATGATATTGACAAAATATTTGTTTATTTTCTTTCTATTGAGAAATATTAAATTGGTTGTTATATTTACATTGGCAATTCTACATTGTAAAACTCAAAGTTAGCAGACAACATTCAAAGTCTAATATTTCTACTAATAAAAGTTGGAGCAACTTGAAGATGTCTGCAAAAGTTTCTAGTAAAAAAAAAAAAGAAGAAAAATGTTCTAAAAGAGAACATAGGTGTGTAAAAGTTTCCAGCAAAAAAACAAAGGTGTGCAAAGGCTTAAAAAAAAAAAATAAATAAATAAAAATATTTGCTGTGTGCAAAGGTTTACATAAAAAAAAAAAAAAAAAAGGAACACTACGAGTGTCTGCAATAATTTCCATTGAAAAACTAATTTTAATATTAAAAAAAAAACAAGTGTTCGACACTAATATAAAACGAAAAAGTTTGACAATAGTCCAGTTTAAAAGTGCAGTAAGGGTAACCCAATGCCGGACTTTTTTAGACCTTATTTTTCCGATGCAGGTATCATTGGAGAATAAGAAAAGTTTTGGTAGATGGACCAAAGCCGCTGCGTTTACCAAAACTTTTCTCGTTCTCCAATGATACCTGCATCGGAAAAGTAAGGAGTAAAATATTCGTCTTTAGGTTACCCTTACCGTAATGTTAACCTGGGCTTAAAAACATTTAAGTTGATAGCAGTTTAGTTTATCTATCGGCAATCTGGGAAAGAGAAAGACTAAAGAAATATACTGGGGGCGGGTGTAATTGTAGCAAGATGAAGATGTGATGACACAAAAGAAGATAGAAAATATAGGGAATATTTTTTATGGAAATATTTTTTATTGCTTAACAATAACATTCAGAAAGGAAAACCTACCTACTCCTGCGATTTGTCAGTTTCCCAAAAAACAGATTTTAGAAGTGGGTTCTGTTGTTTACAATGTAAATAAATACCATGTCGAAACGATCTCTGACACGCATGTATACCAGTTATCTTCGCTTTAGCTTTATATTATTTACAATATCAACTTTGAAATGAGGAAATGTGGGTCCAAATAGTTTTCTCCCACTCCTTCCTACTATTATGGATTTTTCCTGCTCTTCTTAAGGAATAATAAAAATAAACCCTTCTAAAATCGATATTTTTCGAAACTGACAAGTCGCCGGAATAGAGGAAGGTCTTCTGAATGCTAAACAATAAAAAATATTTCCGATCTTTTTATGGACAGACCATTATTCGTGCCGACTTGGTTATTAAATATAAATCAGTAAAAAATAAATAAATAAATATGAAGATAATGATTGAAACTTGCTCTTATCTGGATGGTAAATGTACTGTTTTAACTTTCATTGTCTTGATTTAATAGTATCATTTTCGGTACAAATGCTAATATCATTAGAATCACATTTTACGTATAAATAGCATTTATGGAAACTGTCTAAGTAGCCTAACCCTAACGTTTCAAAGTTTTTTTTACGTGAAATGTTATGAAATGTAATGCTTTTTACACGTAATCTAATGATATAATCTCTTGCGCGTTATTCTGCATTAGTACATAATTTTCTATTTCATTTCCAGCTTATTTTATGTAATTATAGTCGATTAATTAAGAGTATTTTGGTAGGGAGTGACAAGACTTTCGGACCGCCCTGCTCAGTGTACATTCCTTTTTTTGTATTTAAAAACAAAATGATATATTTATTTATTTTGGACATTATTCCGCAAACATTTCCTCGGATATTCTGGTTAAGTACAAAATATTATTTCACGCGACTATTAAACTAATTTAGAAACAGTTAATTCGAGAACGAAACGTTACTGTTATTCTCTTGTTCGTTAATTGTATCTAGCAGACGACATTTGTCGTCTGCTAATATTTCATTTTCTTTTAACTTTTTAAAAAAATTCTTAGTATTAGCTATTCTTGTTTTAACTTCTGTTTTTCATATTTAAAAATGGTTTATTTTTCTATATCAAACAAAGCCTCATTAAAACTTTTATTATTTTTTTTTATTTACTAATCCCAAGTCACCTAGGTTGTATAAGGTGGTCCGAAAGTCTTGTCAACACTTACATATTTTTAGAGGTTAATAATTACATAACTTTATTAAAAAAAAAAAAAAATAATGTAAGTTAAAAACAATATGTTTGGGATGACAAAATTTTCGGACCACCCAGTAATATACGCCTTTTTTTTAAAGATGGTCCCATATACACACATATTGGCATTGGTATTTTTGGCCCAAAATAAACTTGACCATTGCAACTGCTATCACATAAAGAAAGTTCATAACAACTCAAAACGCACCCCGCTTTTATTTTTTCGAGATGCAATGGAGAAAATGCTACTGAAACCCTACTCCGGTATTTTCTTTATCGTGTCCTGACTGAAGACAAGAACATTGTAACACGACAGAGAAGTAGGAACAGATACTACACTCCAATTACAAAACTATATTTGAGATTTAATTGAGTTAAAACTTGGCACTTAGTAACAAAAATGGCTGCCGTAATATTAATTAAACTAATACATAGAAATGTATGAGAGCGAAGTCAATAAATAGACAAGACTTTTTTTGTAACAAGTAAATAATTCATAGAATTTAATTTAATTTTAATAAATAAAATAAATAGCGAAGTCTGCTTACCTTTATTGTTCAGATAAGACAGCCTTCTTATAAGAAGAATGTAGTCTTTTCTAGCGACTTAGACATCGTCTTGTAATATTTCAATTATATTTTAAAAATTTTAATCTTAAATTGAATAGCATTTTTTTTTTAAATATGACGTCCCAAAAATCTACTGAAGCAAATAGACCTTGTGTCATCCAAAAGTTAGACGCTAAAAAAATTTCGTTAATTTCCAAACGCCAAGTTCGATTTTCCAGGCTGTCAATTTGATTGAATATAAATTATCCAATCAAATCAACCGTAACAAATGATCAGCAGGCACCTTCACCCGACTAAAAAAGGTCAAAATCCACGTTGGAAATATCATCGACAGGTTTATTGATGGACGGTTGGTTAAACCAAATATTTCTTTTGATCTTATTTTGTTCCTTGTTATACGGGGGTTAAACATTAATATTGCTGAGAATCCACTATTATCCAGTGTTTTTATTTTAAAACATTTTTGCATTGTTGAAGAAGATGCTTTTGTCAGAAGAATTATAAGAATCTAGAGCTAATTAATTAGTATTAGCCATTAGTCTTAATGAACTACTATGGTTTACCTGATTATGGAAGTGAATGGTTCGAAGGTGTGGGTCGTGTCATTTGTCTGCAAGGCCAGAATAAAAATAAACAAGCATTTATGGCACTGTGAGTCGAATTTGATCCTCCTCACCACTATCAGCAATCATCGCAAAAAATATTCAATTAGTATACTATACAGTTGTCAATGCTTGATCGTTCACATACCTATACATTGAGAAAAAAATTGAATATTTTATTTTACAATGTTATTTTTTGACGTTGTACAAGTATGAATAAATATATATTCTTGGGGTTAGTCTCTTGCAGTCACGAGCAGCCATTTTTTCTTCTTTTTCACTTTAACTTTGACCGGCCAAGTAAATTCCTTTTTTTTTTTTTTTTCAAGGTTTAAGTTTAATTTAAAAAATGTACTTTTAATTTCTTTTATTTTTCTTATTCTGTTTTGTCCCATTAGATTTACTAGTCCGTCGTCTTGATCTCAAAAACTTGCACATTGGGCTGAGGCTAGGCATGTTTTTAAGATTGTTCGTAGTGTAAAGGTTAGCAAGCCAATCTCGCAGATCCATTATTTTTTAATAACGAGTTCAATCATTACTGGATGACATAAAAAATCCCCACGTAAAAAAGACCTGTTAATCCGGCCTAGTGGGAGGTCAGGAATTTTTTTTAGTGGAACAGGACGTGCATATTCTTATTTTTTTGGGGTGGGGTTAACGTACGTTTTTAAAATTTTATTTCTATCATTTTTTAAAAAAAGTTATGGTAATTTAATTGTACAATTTGTGCGTGCAACTACAAATTTGTCACCGAAAGTGTGGTGCAATCTTTAAAATTGCTTTCTAGCTCGGGTATAGGCTCATTTAAGACAATACCCCATGGTTTCCAGAAATGTTTTTGGACTGAAAAGATAAGTAATGTGTTTATGACTATTTCAGTAAAATGTTACTGTTTATAAGCAGATTTTAAGGTGACATTCCTCAAAAATAGTTTTTAAAAAAACATATCTTTTGTATATCTGGAAATTTGAAAACGCCGACGTAAAACATTACTCATTCTAAAACCAGAGCCTACATGTTATCTCTTTTAAAGTTATTTAATTCAGTTCTGCTTCGGATATTTTGAAAACATCCATATAATCAAAATGCTCTTGAAATTGCTAATGATTCGTTGCCAAAGTTGATTTCCAGTAGTAAAATATGTGAATATGACATTTATTATTCTATTGTAGAAGCAAAAACCTAAGTCAAACTATTTATTCAATTTAGTTTGATACAGGCATATGTTATTAATACTCCCACTTCTGGTTTTAGATGTTTTTTTTGTTTTTTTTAAGTCCGCTTTTACGTGCGTGTGAAAAGTTATAAAATATTTAATTATAATGTTCAATCCAAATGTCCACGAAACGGCCAATTTTACAAACTGTCAATCTGTCTTTTTTCTTAAACTGGTAAACACACACTTTACACTTTCAAATAAATTCCATGAAATGAATTAGTAGGGACACTATAACAATTAGTTGCACAGAAAAACGTGTCACAAAATTATTTTATCCCCCCCCCAAACAAACACCTGATAATCCTCCAACCCAACGTGTTACCGTTTCGTAACTGGTTGATGATCAAATTGATGTTTCTATTTGTGAAGAATTCTAATTATCTTCGTTATCGAGAATTTTGGATGATTAAACAATGATGTTCAGCGCAAATGCAAATCCCCCTCCCCTACAAAGTTAACGTTAAATTGCAAATTGGACTGGAAATAAATTGCTTTATTCACTAAATTAGACCATTTTATAATCAGATTTATTTTGCTATATAATTAATCTTGTTGATGTGTGCTATTTTTAATTTATTTTTTTGACTTCCGGTTAAACAGGCATAATGAAAATTTTAGTTAAATCAAAAAATTGAATTGGAATTAATCATCTTAGCTGTTTGGAAAATAAATAAAAAATCCATATGTGAACTGATTTGCTTAATGCAAATATTGTTAATTCTTTTTGCTCTTAAAGTTAAAAAATTGTCGATTGATTAATAGAAATGTTTAATAAAGTGTTAAAATGAATTTTTCAAATATTTATAACCAATTAGTGTGATGGAAATTAAACTTATCCATAAAGGTTTTATTTGCATTTATTTTCTGTTATTTAGCCTCACTTTACAACTGAGTAATTTAGAAGCTGAGAGAGTGAGCTTGTCTAACTACTGAACAAGTAATAAGATATTTTATTTTTATATTTTCATTTTAAAATTCTTCTATTTTTGGTCATTATTTTTAGTCAGTTATAGGCCTCAAAACATAATTTAGAAAATATGAAAAAAATAAAATCACATGATAGCCTATTTTTACTTCATACCAATTACTGAATCCTACATCCCCTTTGGCTTTTTTTTCTTTTTTCTTTTTTTAAAATATTGCTTATTTTGGCAACTTTGCTAAAAGATTGCACTCATTTAAAATGTCTTCAATAGAACTCTCTTTGCTGAATTCTTATTGATTATCGTATTTAATTTCTTTGCTATGTTTTATATTCAACATGAAACTGTCAGTGCATTTCAATGAGGTTTATGAGACAATATAATATGCCAATGTTATTCATTATTCTTTGGCAGTAATGATCCACAGCTTGTTCAGTTTGCCTTCTGATTGACCTCTCCCACATTGTGTTTTTTCTTAAAAAGAAAGTTGGCCACTGGTTTTGGTTGAAACTGTTGAATCCATAAGTCAGGTCTGCAAAGAGGGGAACAAAACAAATCCAAGAATACAATCATATCCTGACCATAAAGGTGTGCCAACAGCACAATTTCTTTTGACTTTCTCTTGCCATCTGTCCCTATCGAGCATTGATCTTGGTAGGTCCTCTAGACAGCATCCAGTGTCTGCACAGAGATAGTGAATGTAAGCTTTTGCTGGTCAGCCAACACTTGTATGTCCATGTGTTGTAGTCCATTGTCTTCTTTATGATGATTTCTCTTCAAAACAATCTAGGTTGGAGAGGACAGTGTGTGTGATACTTAACTTTTCAGTATAAGTTGAGCAGACTCTAACTATAGTGATATGGATGGTGGCTGAAACTTGAGCATTGGTTCACTTTTGTCTCACTTTGCTGTGACTTGCTACTCACCTTGCCGATGACTTTCCTGGAATTGCTAGGGGACCCACTGCTTGGCCTGGTTACCCTCTTTCTCTGTAGTCAAACTGCTTACTGCTGCTCTAGAGTTGAACTGTCCCCTCACAACCCTCTGTTTTTGCTGAATATTTTGACTTCAGTAAAATAAAGACTCTGTATTTCCTGTTTCGACCACCCAGTACTAAAGACGTTAACAAAAAATGAGATTATTATCTGCTGATCTCTGACCATACTAACAAAAAACTTCATAAAGAAAATAATTCTTTCATTTTCATTGAGAAATCCTTTTCTTTCTATTTTATTAATTTTTAAAATTTGCCAACCCAACTTGTTTAGCTACCACATTAATACTATTCATATACACTATGCTTCTATGCATACTTCTTTCTTTCTTTTTTTTTTTTGTGGAAGTCGCGCAGACGATGATGATTTCACTCCATATCTTCATTTGTGGACCCTATTAGTCCAATTCTGGTTCAGCTCCTGTGTGGCAGGCGTCTCACCAACCCTGTCTGCTGGAGGCAAGATCTTCCACACTTGAAGGTGTGATGTTACATTTCTTCAGCGTTGTCTTAATATGGTCTTTGAACCGCTTTTGGGGGCTCCTGTCCTCCAGGTGCCTTCTGTGAGTTCACTGTAAAGTAGTTTACGGGGGAGTCTGTCTGCAGGCATGTGGATTTCACTGCATACCACCTATGCAGATATGCTTGCACATATATGCATTATTGCACCTAGATATGTGCACCTAGAGACAGATGAGGTTATAGTGTCACATTTCCCTAGGACCTTTAATACAACCAATCATTGTGTGTCTTTAAGTCTTTCCCCCTTTTTTTTCTATACATGAACCATTACTACAAAATATTGATCTTGAAATATTTACATTGATTTTTTTTTCTGTTGAGTCAAAGTTGTCATCAGTGTATTGAAATCAACCCTTTGAATTATATCTAAATTCAGATTTTCAACCAAGTATCTAATAGGCACCCCAAATCATCAACTTAATGAAAGGTTCACATTTTGACTTGCCACCGGTAACTTCCGCTTCCAAATTTTTGTAAACAAATGATTTTAATCAGAAGTTTATGGAGATGTTGAACTTACGATAAATTATAAATAAATAATGGTTGGTAGGTAATAAATTAATATTCAATAGAAAAATCTTTTTTAAATAAATACTTTTTAATCAGAAGTTTTATGAGTACTTTTCAACACTTTGTGATGAATTAAAAAAGAAGAAGACTTTTTATACTAAAATAGTTTACTTAATCAGAAGAGAAATGCAATTATATTTATTTAAATAAAATAAAGTTCTCTTTGCAAAATATTTTTTATGTTTATTTAAATAAAAGGATGCTGTTCAGAAATATTAATCACAAAAATTTATAAAATTTGTTTTTGTCAGATAGAATATAAGTTCAAAAAATACATCTGTTAATTTATTTTCAAATATTTGAAGTCAAAGTTACTGGTGATTAGTTAAGATATGAACCTTTCATTAAGTTGATGATCTGGGGTGCCTATTGGGTACTTGGTCCCAGATTTCTTAATAAAAGTGATAAAGTGTCCATTAATTTTAATTTGTCTGGTTTTGGAACAGTATATAATGATATAGGGAACATAAGATAAGCAGCCAATTTTGTTAATGTTAATTCACAGTCTCTGTTTTTGGAATGTCAGCAACTTTGAAAGAAACTCATGTCTTTTTGGTAGTTATCATTAGTACTGATTCTACAATACATTTTCACTTCTAGTATGGACAAATCCCAAACTGCCAATCAAGACAAAGATGGTTGTATGCCATTGCCTATATCATCAGCATACTGCTTTATACTCTCAGTAATTGTGTAAGTTTATCAATGAGTATTTAATTTATAGTCAAAATCATTAATACATAGAATAAATCTTATTTATTAATGAGGTCTCTATAAAATATCTTAGATTTGCTTCAAATACCCCATGTACGTTTAAAATCCTGCAATGTGTCATATATATCACTTAGGAATAAAGGTTGCATATAATATATGGTGTGGTAAATTTGCATACTGGTTTTAACAAACTGGGTTTAATAGATTTTTTTTTTTTTTTTTTTCGTCGGGGTGGCCTAATGTTAGTATCAGCCAGGCAGCAAGGGAGTCTATCCCTTTTTACTAGCGCTAGACCTAGGAGATTGTTTTAGTGTCTGAGGTGGAGCACTACACAACTATCAGCTCCTCACCATACCACATAGATCCCTGTGCTACTCATACGCTGAGTTGGTGAGGGCCGGTATTGAACCAGGAAACTTGTGATTCCTAGGCAAGTGCTCTTCCAACTGAGCTATTAAAGCATATTAAAGTCAATCCTGTGAATGATTTTATGTAGAAACCATTTAAAATATAATTAAAATAAGTGTAATCTTTTAATGTGCACTCTTATTTAATTTCATTAATTTTTCTATTTAATATATGTTCATTGCATTAAAATTTAAATATTTATGGCCGGAGGTGCTTATCCTTGCTAGTTATTGATAATGTGAAACTGGAAACTTGCCACATACCGTGAGTTGATGACCACCACTTTGAGTAGGACTGTTCTCAGCCATTGTTCAGTGGGACAATTCAAATGCCATTTTTGAGAGCCTTAAACCTAATATAATTTTCTTTTTGCTTTTCAACCAGAGCATCTAAGACTTTTGCATAAAATAGTCAGAGACTAGTTAATATGTTAAGCTATAAGTTTAATGTTTTTCTTTGGAATAGTTTGAATATTTCACTATCAGTATGTTTAAATGTTCTTTTTTTGTTTCCATTGTAGAATTTTCTTTATTAAATTTGATTGACGTATATCATCAAATTTTAGTTTTGAGTCTATAATAACCATATCTTTTATATTATCTACCTGAAGGAAAATTTTCAAAAAATAATTTGAAAATAAGCAATGGCAAGGAAAATATATAATAAACAGTCAATGTACAATTACATAAGTAAAAAAAATATTGCTGAGTTTTGATATTTATCAATTGTGAAAATGATTTATCACTTTTGTTATTTTTTCTGAGGAGAAATGGTAAAGGTTTCTGTCTACACTATTGTGCTTTCAGGAAATAGATGATGTTGAAGGAAATGACCAAAGGCAATTTATGATTGCCGATTCTCAAAGAGAATTGATTGCAACTCAAACTGACAGTGAAGATGCCTGGAGTGATGGAGATACACGAGGAACAAGACAACTACCAGGTATGTTATTGCCAGTCATTTGAAATATAGCCAAAGTAATAATTAGTCAAAAATAGAACTTAGTATCGCTCACAATAGAAACAGAATTTATTTTAAGGTATAGAAATAATGATCAAGTGTACTAGTTCTTTACCATATTTGCAAATTTGTCTGTTGCATTGGTTAGAAAACTAATATGTTTAGCAGAGATGCTGATAGGTACGCATCATGCGCCCCGATACATGTCCTGATGCACAAAAGTCTAAAAAGACGCAGTAAAATCGTAATTCATGCATCCAAGTGTTTTTCTTTTTTCTCTTTCACCATTTCAAGCTAACACTAAATACATTTCAATAGTTTTCTCTTAGAAACTAATTACATAGGATAGTTTATAAGGTAGGAGTTAGACGGCTTTAATTGTTTCCCCAGATCATAAATAAAAACCTTATAATTTATGAGAAACTTTAGTTGGGACCCGTAAATTTTTCCCGGGAACTCATTCTCAGCAATTATGTGCATCCGAGGATGCACTAAAATAAAAAGCCATCAGCATCACTGGTTTAGTCCAATATTTTTTGTGTGAATTGTACCATCTTGTTGAATATTGGTTGACCCCTTTTTTTTTCTAAAGATAAGTGAGTTTACTTATTGTTGCTTTAATCAAAGTAAAGGAAAGTCATCAGGGTGGCCTAGTCAGTATCAGCCAGCGAGGGAGTCTATCCCCTTTTCACTAGCACTAGACAAAGAAGATTGTTTTGGCATCTGGGGTGGATCACCTCATTCTACCGTACAGATTCCTGTGCTACTCATGCGTTTAGTTGGCGAGGGGCCAGTATTGAACCAAGAACCATGTGGTTCCTAGGCAGTTCTACCGACTGAGCTAAACCGGACCTATTTTTAATTAAGTTTTATCAATTTTAAAGATTGAATTTGATTCTAGATACAAGGTATCTTAACTTACAAGTGCCCAACTTACGAGTTTCTGAGTTATGAGTTGTAACAGCCAATTTTTGCTTTGTGTTATGAGCAAAAATTTGAAATATGAGCGAGCTTCAGATACG
The DNA here is from genome assembly GCA_023376005.1 of Doryteuthis pealeii. NCBI lineage: Eukaryota > Metazoa > Mollusca > Cephalopoda > Myopsida > Loliginidae > Doryteuthis > Doryteuthis pealeii. The sequence goes on from CM042151.1 coordinate 48,608,364, forward strand.
CTTATGTTAATGAGTTCACTAAAAACTTTGATTAAAACTTTTAAAAAATATATATAGTTATCAATATCTATCATATTATTGTCCTTATTAACAAATAATTATTTTTCTCTTTTCCAGCTGTCATTAATGCAGATTATGTTGAACCACATCGGTCAAATGAAGATCAAACCCACACAGATACATGAGCCAGTACAAAAACGATTCTTTCCCCCTGAAGATAAGATTATTAGTTCAAGGAGATTTAACAGACCAAATATTGCATATGTTCCTGATTGTAGCCAGTGGCTTGATGCCAGTCCTTCTACAGTGGATAGTGGCATTGCTGACATGCAATGAACCATGTTCTTGACAAGGAGAGGAAATCCTTTTCTTGACAAATCATTGGAGAATTCATTTAGACATGACTTTTGTAGAATGGTCTTCATAAAGTGTCTCATTAAAAATATCAAACTTCCGTGAAATCATTGACCACAATCATAAGTTTTTCTATAATACTCAGTAATAGAATAGAAAATGATAGCAAAGAAATCTTTCAATAAGATGATCGCATGAGTGTTGAAGAAAAAAAAGATGTCTCAAGGGAATCTGTTTTGTTATTTCTTAAAAAAAAAAAGCATTAAAAATATTTTTATTATCTTTTTTTTAAACTGATTCAACTGTTCTTTACGTTATTACCGCTTTCTCTTCAGTTACACCGTCATCTCTGGACATTTGGATGCGTCGTTTACAGTATTCTGCGCTTGTACGCCTCTCAAAAAAAAAGACGTTAGCGAGTCAGATCCCCGTTAGAACTATTCGACCTATCTGCCTTATGATCCCATACAGGTCCCTGTTAGCTCAGAGCCAGCTTGTCACATCAGCCATTACATCTGTCACTGAGGACAGCTAGCACAATCCGCAGTACCTCTATTGACGTGTCTACGTATATATTGGTCAATTCAGTTTACTCAATTATACGTAGTCTTCCTGTTGCTATATTATGTTTCTTCTTAACTGATGATTGCCATAACCCTGCACGATAGCATTTCTAGCGAGTATATAGTGAAGAATGTCTCGTTATCTTTATTTATAGGACTACTTCTAACCTTCTTCCAAAATTCAGATTGAGCTAAATTCTTCAATCATATGTTCACCTTTATATATCACATTGAACTATTATTAAAAATGGATCTCCTAGTATTTACGGTTAGTTTTTTTTATCTTCAGTGCAGTTTGACACATGACATCTCTCCCCACGCCTCTAGAATGTGTAAGTTTTTTTCCAAAAATTCTTCAGGTTCAAATATTCCAAAAAATTTGTTTTTTTTATTTGCAATTTACTTTCATTCTGCAACGGTCCCTGACTTTGTCTGGTGTCGACTTAAGCAAATACTGCCCCTAAAATGTTACTGTGCTTACACTTTTTATTTCATACCCACTTTAGTCAAGTGTATTTTTCAAAGTATTGCCAAAATCTGATACTGAATCAAAGTCAGGGGTCGTTTTACTACATAATGTAGTTGCAAAATTGAACACCCCACAAAAATATTATATAACTTATCAGAATTTAGTGTGGAGCAAAGGTATTCTAAACTCTGCTGGTTAAAATAAATCTGAAAAATCTTTGTTACTTAGACTAATTACACAAACAACAAATTTTTGTCTACCTAACAATTATTTTTTGTGTAGTATGTTTGTATTGTCTTTTTTGATGACAAGCTATATTGTAATGTTTTGATTTTTATGTTTGTCACCTTAATTGGTAAAATTAGTACATTATAAACACAAATTTATGTGGATGAGATGTTAGTCCAAAACTCTGCCCATATTTCTTAAAGCATTCTTGTGATCTTTTAAGATAATCGTCTATAGCTTGTCTCCTGTATGAATCTTTTCTTCTCAATCAAGCATTTTTTTTACCCATACTAACTGTGCTTATAATATTGAGTGGTATGTTTTAAGTATAAACCACATTCACACAAACTCCCAGTAAATTCACTTAATAGCAATGCACCACCATCTTTGGTAGTAACAAAATTTATAAAACATTGTTTTCTTCTAAGGTACTTTGTTTTAAAAAATATTTCACCTGTATTCTTATTCAATTTTTAATGCTCTTTAGTCAGATGGACTTAATTGATATTGACTTTTCCATTTTCTCCATAATCCAAGGGAATCCCCATGTGCATTATGTCTAACATGCTGGACTTGTTGACATTGTAGTATTGTATGAATCCTTGTATCTTGTATGAATCTTTTCTTCTCTATCAGTTTTTCTTTACCCACAATGCTGAGTTTGATGTTCCAAAAGATGTATATGAACTGATAAAGAAAATTGTTCATTAAAATTTGTTTTTAATTATATAGATCTGTGAGTTAACAACTCCAACATCTTTATCGATGACATTTGGTATGGATTTTTGAAAACCTTTACTGACACTTCAATTGGGTGGTTTTTGTTTACAGAATATCAACGCTATTTGGGTCATTTAATGCCAAATCAATTAATTTGATAAACAAAGGACTCAATATTATAGTACGCTATTGCTGCTTAAGTGGCCACTCAATTAAGTATTGAGCAGGTTCATCGCTGCTTAACTTTGGTGATCTTTGTGGTGCTTTCAGTGTGACTTGACTGTAATGAATTATCTTTGTCGTCATCCCGCCTAGGAACCACAAGGTTCCAGTTTGTACTGGCCCTTGCCAATTCAGTGCACGAGTAGCACATTGGATCTGTGTGGTACTGTAGGGAGCTGATGGTAGGTGTGGTGCAATCTACCTCAAGCACAAAAACAATCTCCCTAGTCTAGCACTAGTGAAAAGGGAATAGACTCCTTGCTGTACACCTAAAATCAACAATAAACCACTCCGGCGACTTTAACCATTTTATTATTATTATTTTGATACTTTATAATCTTCATGAATATCTTTATTTGTTGCACAGCAATGTCAACCATTTAGAAACATTCTGTATTAGAGGTACAATTGGCTAATCTCTATGACATATTTTAAATAGAAATGTAAATATCCTTTGGTGATATGGAGGATATCATTTAAAATCTGTCAAAGTAATTTGAACATTTAAAATATTTTGACACTTTTATGAAATGCAAATGATTTCTTTCTCTAGGGATTCTAGCACATTGTCAATTGACATTAAAATTTCATATCTGTATATATGAGAATGTAAATCTACTATGTTCTATATCTGTTTGTTGAAAGTTATAAAAAAAATTACTCTTATTCAAGTGACAGGAAATATACAAAACAAAATGGAACCTCAAGTTCTCTATCCAGTATATTTTGTTAAATAATTTTATTTTAAAGCATTTTGTGTGTATTTGTTCACTTATTGTAATATAGTTAAACTCCATTTTTTTTACAGATCATTCATTCAAAATTTTTTTAGCTTACCATGTGACTTTGAACTATCAATTTTTAGTAAAGGCTTTGTAAAACAAATACTATTTATTTTGGAAAAAAAAACAAAAAAAACTAAGTCTTTAAATTTATCTTTGAAAACTATATAAAATTTTTCCAATGACTGATATCAGTTTTTCTCTTAAAATACATTACACATTTATACTAAGTTTAGTTTGGCACAAGTCAAAAGAAGAGCCCCAAGTGAGAATAACACCATTAATCAATGGTTTGCCTAACCTACTTCACTAACTATTACATCATAAAAAGTGCCCCTCTAAAAATAATAGATTAGTTGATTTTATGGTTGTCAACCTGACTATAGTTATTTTATGCCTAGAGGTTAGGAATTGCATTCATTGTATGTTCATATTTATATTGTTTGTAGTAGTTGTTTATAAGATGTGTTTTTTTTATTGTTTTTCACACAAGTTCTATCAAACATGAATAATATTTAACAGGTCTATTTGACCCATAGATTATACCCTAAACAGGTACTACCACTCTTGTTGAAGTGGGAAGCTGGGCATAAATGTCAAATGAAGAGGCATTCCACACTCCCCAGATTTCCATAACTGGAGCCTCATTACCAGATCAGTTTTTTGTCATACCAGGACCCCTCCCCCTCTGCATGGATGGTGGATTACCACTTTATAGGTGATACAATCAGTCTATTCTAAGCCTGTTAATAGTAATTTTCTAGATATTACTTTACATTAATCAATAGAAATATGTTTAACAAAAATTTATCATTACTATAACACTGTTTAAAATTGATTTCAGTCTTCAAAACATCCTGTAATTACATTGTTAATGCTTCTAATTAATTATAATCTTTGAACAATTTCAACTTAAAATCATCTTGCAATTGTACTCAAGCATATTGATACTAGCTGAAGTATGGCAGCTGTATGACAGCTGCCATACTTCATACAGTTAAACAATACAATCTTTTTGAATAAATTTTAATTAAAACTAATGACAAAAACAACAATTTTTGGCCAACCTGATATAATTATTTATTTTGTGCATTATGTTCTGTATTTGCTTTTTTGATGACAAGTTATATTGTAATGTTTGCATGGAGGTGCGTTGTTGTAATGGTAGAGTCATAGGAAATGGAGTTTGTCAACCCGAGTTCTAATCCTGAACGAGGCTGTTTGCATTTCACAGAGCGCTAATACCCTTGGGAAATGTATGCATCAAACTACTCTTCCTCCAGCTATGAATAAATGTAGGGTAGATTGGGCTCTTTAACCTTGGCTAGTAGCTCATCTAGAGAAGGAAAACTGAATTAAAACCTGTTAAACTCTGCTTAGAAATTGACCATGTGTTGCATCCTGTTCGTGCGGAGGTGTTGGTAAAATATATATATATATATTGTAATGTTTTGATTTTTGTTTAGTCCTCATAACATGATAATAATAGCACATTATAGTGCAATGGTGGCTAGAGCTATAACACCAATTTGCTGTGCTTATTTATGGACTGTGGGGCATGTTTTTAACATTTTATTTTTGAAAATTCTAAAACATTTAAACTTTACAAGTTTGTTTTATAATGCAAGCTGTAATGCTAAACATTGTTGCAGTTAGCAGCTAGTCTCATAGATCCATTACTACTGAACAGTGTAGGTTCAATCCTCTCACCTGGA